>CAJNDS010000513.1:332745-935245 GCA_905221605.1 Symbiodinium natans
AACAACAACAATCCTGCTTCGGATGCATAGCAAACACGTGCCTTACGTCCAAACTTTCGCCCAAAACACTTGTCGCACCCCCTGTTCGCGGATCTTTCGCGGACACTTATGCATCTTGGAAACGTAGGCTGTATAGAAATTCCTTACAAGGATCTTTACACCCAACACCCACAGAATTCCTGCGTGCCGTGCTTTGGAAATGCGTCTTATCACGATGCTGCGATAAAGAGTCCGAACCATCTGCTGCTCAACGCCTGCAGCTGCAGGGACAATCTGCGAGTTCGGCCCCGCACCAAAACACGATTGGCTGGGGACGCCCCGGCACCTTAGGAACGTGTCAAATGCAGGGTTCAAGATGCACGTGATGATGCGCGACATTTCGCCTGGCAAACAATCTGTAAACACGTGCATTTACCTTCTATGGCACTGTCTCGGGGTGCCATCGCTTCTACCTCTGACTCCGACTCATTGCGCAGGATGAGACAGGTTGCTCCGCTCATGTTCGGCTTCCAGAAGCACGTCTTCGGCACCAGCCTACGTGGCACATCAGACATGACCAAGCCCAGCAAAAGAGAGACGCATGGTGGGTTGGGGAGAGGGACGAGTATACGATGAAAGGATGACATCGACCTTCTTGTGCACACGTGTGGAAGTTGCAAGGGCTTTAGCACCTCACCTGACAACTCTCCATGTGGAGAGCGCAATCACAAACCGCGGAGAGAATGACTAGAGTGTAAGTAGTTCTAAGGAAGCCACCGCCCCTCAGGTGCGCTTGCCACAGATATCATTTGTCATGCTGTCCATTCTTTGTAACATCTAGTTGGAACATCACAGGGCTTGAAGGGCCAGCCGATCATGTTACTGTGCTGAACACGGCCGGTGGCTCCAATAGCTTGCGAAAGCACTCCCCAAGCCGGCCCAAACCCGCAGCAGCCTGCTGATGGGGGCTGCCTGCCAATGAAGCAGTGGATTGGCGTTGCCATGGCATGGCGTGGGTTTACACAGAACTGGGTTTGAAGGTAGAGTCTTTTGAGCACAGCAGGCCAAGCCTGGGCTTGTCTCAACGCCATGGATGATGAACAGTGGTTGATCCACCGGCTCTGCAGGGGCCTTCGCATGGGCACCAACCCATCATGCCATAAAAGTGACTTCTGAATCAAAGGACTCTTTCCCTGCCTTGCCAAAGTGGGCTTTCCTGAGCAGTGGGTTCAATGCATCGGCACTTCGTGTAACTCCTATGAAGTCCTTCCCCCCCAGTGAAGCAAAAAACCAACCGCGAAGGACTCAGGCTCCTAAAGTCCAGTTGTCAAGCTGATTCAGCGACCTTCGCTACTTTAGTGTTCTGAAAACATGGAACCGCCTTGTGACCGCTGCACTCCCAGAGCTGAATGTTTGCACACCTTTTCTCACTCATGCCATGGACTGTGGTTGCATGATGCCATTCTGTATCGGGTTGGTTGAACTTCGCCCAATACATCGGGATCAACTCCAACCAGCTGTAGAGAGTTGGAGGCCAAACTTAAGCTGGGCTCGGCTCGTCCCTTTCATAGTCCTACCTCGAATACCCTCGCGACAACCTTCTACCCCCCTCCCCCCCATGAGCTGTCAAACATAAGGTGTCCCGAATCGAGGTCGAGGTTCTCTGGCAGGTGCGGCACACCGGCCATGGCAGTGGCAAATACGCCAACCGTTCAAGATGTTTGCTCCTATATATGTACATGTCTACAAGTATATATGTATGTCTGTAAAGAACCAAAGAACCACAAGATGGTGGTAAAGTATCTAGATGTGTATAAGCATAACTTAAAGCTTCGAGGAATTTGCGCGCAGATCAAACTCAGCACCCCATGGTCTTGGTTTGATTTGGCTATTCTGGCCCAAACAATGAAAATCGCGCAAATCTAGCGAGTTCCCCCGCCATAGCACTCCCCCCCCCTTCCCCACAACACCACGTCTTTGGCATGTCATGAGCCTGACAGAACTCAGCAGATGCCCCTGAAAATGTCGCGAACTGTCAGCATTCCCATGGCGTTCTCATGCGCACATCTGTGCGACACATCCTCTACTTTCTCAAATCCATGCCCACGGCCATCACGGCCGATCAAAGTCGCTGTCTTTGGTTCGGGGACAAGCATTGAAATTCTCTGTCTGCGCCTCCGGCTGGCCTCTGACCCTGCACTGGGTCTGTTTGTACATGTCAAGCCCGGAACCGGAACAATTCAACATGCCACCCGGTGGGTTAAAAAGTTGCTCTATCTCTCTAGTCCGTGGGCCAATCAAACTGCGAGATCTGCTTCTCCGCGTGCCAGTAGTACTCTCGGCCTGTGCTCTTGGACATCACCTTCAGGGTGCTCAACTGCTCAACCTCACTACGTGGAAGCGAACCAGTTCACATCGTCCGTCCCCTAAGTTTCAGTACCTTCGTCCACCCTGGTGGTAATTCCAAGGGCGATCGAAAGGTCGATCTCCCGGTTGCCAAATTCCTCGGCCATTCAACCCAGTCTTCAACCCAGTCGGGAGACAGAACAAACATTGTAAACTGCAGTGTGAACTGCAACACATCACATCAGAACAAGCAAGTCATCAATACAACCGACACATGTCGACACATTGTTGTAAGAAGAGGCTCACGTAGTATATGCCTGCTGATTTTGAAGGGATCCTGATCCAGCCGTCAGGCAGCTGAGGGAGGTTGGAGAACTGGTCCTGGAAGGAGGTGCGATGCTTGCTTCTGGGTTCGAATGCAGCATCAGACGATGCACACTAAGTCGCGATTGCAAAATCTTTGAGGCTGTGATTTGCGCACACTCCGTCCTGCTGAGTCGCCCAAAACAAGACAGTCTTGTTTGCCTCATCCTGAGCTGAGTTGGTCGGGCTCTCTGGCGCCACCTCAGTTGCTGCTTTTGTAACAGTCGTGGTGAGGAAGCAGGCGGGTAAAAAAAATTAGAACGTTGAGGCCAACACTCCCTGGGGTGCTCTGCTATCCTCAGCGGTCTTCAGGCCGCTGGCCTCGTCCTCGTCCACCTGAAGCGCACAGGAATCAAAGAGGATCCGGCAGAGCGCGATATCATTGAGGCAATGTGAACCAGTTCTTCTAACCCGACTCCTACATGCAGACTTTCGCCGACACTTGCTGCCTCCTGCTTGACAGTCATGGCCTCTCGGCGTCGCTTCCCAGCCAAGCTAGATGGCCTGTATCGTTTCACCTCGTGCGTCAGGTGGAGGAGTTTCGGAGAATAAGCTGGCGATCTCACATCTCGAGGCTGAGATGAAGGCCGTGGTTCCAGCGCTGACCTCCGTCTTCTCCAGAGGCTTCTTCTCCGGGGCGTGCTTCTTCTGAGGAGGTGGTGGGAGCTCCTGGCAGGAGGCTCACACCTGAAATCTGTGACGGCCACTAGAAGAATGCCACAGTGGTGTGTTCGCACACATTGATTCCCTATATATGCGCCATTCTACTACGTGCCAGAGTTCTGCGTGGGTGCTGTGGTGTGCGGAAGCAGTGGCCTTGTTGCGCCACGGAGGGGCGGCGCCCGGCCGCTCCTCTGTACAGAGCAAACGGAAGAAATGGATTTGTGAAAAAGGGCTCATGGGTCCTCTTTGGCAGGCCCTGACTCTAACCGCAATGGTATCTCTTGCACGGGCGTCTGCTCCGTGTCTATGGGCACCTGCGCCAGAAAACTGAGCTTCACTTTCCACATCTTTCCACCCTTACTTTCCTTGTAACCTTGCATCTGCTCCACCTCCACCGTTTGCGGCTGACCCGCCCAGGGTGCCAAAAGATTTTCCTCCGCAGGCAATGCCGCCCCCGTCGCCGCCGATGACCCCCAAGTCGATGTCGCGGGCCAATCTGACCAAGCTGGGCTGGAGCCGGGCCATACCTGGCACAAACATCGCACCTTTGGGAAGTGTGGGAACGTCAGAAACCCACATTAGCGCTACTTTGCATGTGATTGAAACCGGTCAACGGTCGCGGAACATAGGAGGGCGAGGCACATCAATTGGAGGTACCCGACCCACTAGTCCGCTAGGAGGGGACCCCAAGATCGCCTGACAACCTTCTCCTTACCAACGTGAGCGACCGCCTTAATCCGTGAAGAACAGCCTAAGCCCAAAAATCCCGATTCAATCTTCTCAAACCTACAGCCTAATTTTCGGGCCGGGCAGAGGAGGTCGACTCGCAGCATTTACGATGTCTGTCGTTGCCGGGTTATTATTTTGCAACGCCCTCGCTTTTTGGTGAAGACCTCGATGGATGGCAACCCCTCCTTGACATCTCCTGAACAAACCTGTCTTGTCCAGCACTCTCTCAACAATGAGACCCGATCCAATGCTGTCTCGCTTGCCACAAAGCCACCGGGCAAACCATCATCATGGGTGGCGACCCAGGTGGATACAGCCCCGATGAAGTTTGAGGAAGTGAGGCCGCAGGAGGAATCCATTGGTCACCCGCACTGGCCTGCGAGTGCTAGTGAGGGAGGGCTCGAACATTGGCAAACACGTTTCAATGGATTGGGGCAGTAGACGAATTAACACAGGAGTCCATAGGCACCAACAATCCACGCCCATAACCCTGTCTGAGCGGTTCGAGCGAAGTGGCAGGATCCAGGCTGTCGTTCGCAACGACCGCTGCGTTGCTCTCACTGGCCGCCTTTGCATAGCTGTTTGGCGGGTAGTCCAGCCCGTCCTGGACAGCAACACGGGGAGTTCTACTAGTAGTAGTAGTAGTAGTAGTAGTAGTAGTAGTAGTAGTAGTAGTAGTAGTAGTAGTAGTAGTAGTAGTAGTAGTGGTAGTAGTAGTAGTAGTAGCAGTAGTAGTTGTAGTAGTAGCAGTAGTAGTAGTGGTAGTGGTAGTGGTAGTGGTAGTAGTGAGTAGGAGTAGGAGTAGGAGTGGGAGTAGTAGTGGTAGTAGTAGTAGTAGTAGTAGTAGCAATAGAAGTTGTAGTAGTAGTAGCAGTAGTAGTAGTGGTAGTGGTAGTGGTAGTGGTAGTGGTAGTAGTGAGTAGGAGTAGGAGTAGGAGTAGGAGTAGTAGTGGTAGTAGTAGTAGTAGTAGTAGTAGTAGCAGTAGTAGCAGTAGTAGCAGTAGTAGCAGTAGTAGCAGTAGTAGTAGCGTAGCAGGAGTAGTAGTAGGTAGTAGTAGGTAGTAGTAGGTAGTAGTAGGTAGTAGTAGGTAGTAGTAGTAGTAGTAGTAGTAGTAGTAGTAGTAGTAGTAGTAGTAGTAGTAGTAGTAGTAGTAGTAGTAGTAGTAGTAGTAGTAGTAGTAGTAGTAGTAGTAGTAGTAGTAGTAGTAGTAGTAGTAGTAGTAGTAGTAGTAGTAGTAGTCGTAGTAGTAGTAGTAGTAGTAGTAGTAGTAGTAGTAGTCGTAGTAGTAGTAGTTGTTGTTGTAGTTGTAGTTGTAGTTGTAGTAGTAATAGTAGTAGCAGCAGCAGCAGTAGGCGTCGTCGTCGTCGTCGTCGTCCTCGTCGTCGAGGTCGTGGTCGTGGTCGTGGTCCTGGTCCTGGTCCTGGTCCTGGTCGTGGTCGTGGTCGTGGTCGTGGTCGTGGTCGTGGTCGTGGTCGTGGTCGTGGTCGTCGTCGTTGTGGTAGTGGTAGTGGTAGTGGTAGTGGTAGTGGTAGTGGTAGTGGTAGTGGTAGTGGTAGTAGTAGTAGTAGTAGTAGTAGTAGTAGTAGTAGTAGCAGAAGTAGTATAGGTAATTAGTAGGTAGTAGGTAGTAGGGTATTTACAGCGTTACACGCCCAAAACACTGGTATTTGCAGTGCTTTCGCCTGCACAACACACTGCACAAGGATGTGGAACGAGAAAGTCAGCGCAAGCGTCCATGCCTTTGCCGAACATGCGTAAACACTGGTATTCACGGTGTTTCTGCCTCTTTGCACGAACAACAAAAGATGTCACAAGCGCCCATGCCTTTCGCGAGCATGCCCAGAAATGACTGAAAACCCCAAAGAAACGCATAAAAAGGCTGCATTTTGGCTCCGAGCAGAAATGCACTGTCAACAGACACCGCGCCCTGGGAAAACAGAGCGCGTTGTTGTTGTTGTTGTTGTTGTTGTTGTTGTTGTTGTTGTTGTTGTTGTTGTTGTTGTTGTTGTTGTTGTTGTTGTTGTTGTTGTTGTTGTTGTTGTTGTTGTTGTTGTTGTTGTTGTTGTTGTTGTTGTTGTTGTTAACGAAAATGACGACAGACTGAGACCAGGAAGGTTGTCTAGACGCCACCCGTCCGACTGACAAGCAGGAGCCCGCTTTGCGGGGCCCGCCCAAAAGTAGCCAAGCATGAAAAGCCCGGCGCCACCAAAACAAATTCCAAGCCAGCACGCACTTCGACGACGCCAGCCAGGCATGCACCCTGAGCCGAGGAAGCTCAGGCGCCCCCGCCCGACAGGAGACTGTTGTTAGCAGCTGCCTCGCTCCTGTCACCACCTGGTTGCCGCTGCAGGCCATCACGGCCGTCCCCGCCGAAGTCCGAAAACACCGTGCAGTCGGAAGCCACGCTCTCCACACTCTCAATACTGAGTCGACGACCCATCTCCGGCTCCTCGTCGACGCCGACGCCATCACCATCCTTGGCATCCAAACACTGCCGCTTGCCGGGGGGGGGTCAGGCCCGTGTGGCCACGCTCAAACGTTGGAGTCGTAGTCCTTCTCGGGGTGCTTGCGCCCTCCACAGCGGGCTCAGCAGTCTCGGCGTCCCCAGCCGATCCTTGGTGAGCCTCGTCTGCAACCTGCTCTTTATTGGCACTGCTGACAGCAGCCGCTGCTCGAGCTGCCTTCTTGGGTTGCCTCTTGAGCCGACGCTTGGCCCTGACCGCCTCACGCCGCTCCTCCTCACTCTTTTCCACGACGGCCTCATGCGCCGCCGGGCCTCTGGCAGTCTCGCCCCGGACTGTGCTCGGTGCTGCCTCCGCAGGTCTCATGAGAACAGAGACAACTGCTGCTGCAACGCCTTGCACCGTGCGGCGGGGGGCCTTGGCCAGACAAGCTGCTCGGACCGCTGCTGCCACAAGGGCCGCTGGGTCCGGCGCAACCATTGCTCCTGTAGCTGCGGCACCGCAGGAGACCTGCGGGGGAACTACCGCAGCCTGCACTCGCTCGAGCCTTGAAAATAGAGCGCGCTAACCAAGTAGCACGTAGGACGTAGGACGTAGGATGTAGGACGTAGGACGTAGGACATAGTAAGTAGTAAGTAGTAAGTAGTAAGTAGTAAGTAGTAAGTAGTAAGTAGTAAGTGGTAAGTAGTAGGTAGTAGTAGGTTGTAGGTAGTAGGTAGTAGTAGGTTGCAGGTAGTAGGTAGCAGGTAGTAGGTGGTAGTTAGCTGTTAGTAGGTAGCAGGCAGTAGGCAGTAGGCAGTGGGAGTAGGAGTGGTAGGAGGAGTAGGAGTGGTAGGAGGAGTAGGCGGAGTAGGCGGAGTAGGAGGAGTAGGAGGAGTAGGAGGAGTAGGAGGAGTATGTAGTAGGTAGGAGGTTAGAGGTAAGAGGTAGGAGGTAGGAGGAAGAAGAGTTGGTGGTCGTAGTAGGTAGTAGTAGGTAGTAGTAGGTAGCAGGTGGTAGTAGGTGGTAGTAGGTAGTAGTAGGTATAGTAGGTAGTAGTCGGTAATAGTCAGTAGTAGTAGGCAGTGTAGGTAGTAGTAGGTAGTAGTAGGTAGTAGTAGGTGATAGTAGGTAGTAGTAGGTAGTAGTAGGTAATAGTAGGTAGTAGTAGGTAGTAGTAGGTAGTAGTAGGTAGTAGTAGGTAGTAGTAGGTAGTAGTAGGTAGGAATAGGTATAGGTATAATTAGGTATAGGTATAGGTATAGGTATAGGTACAGGTAGTGGTAGTGGTAGTGGTAGTGGTAGTGGTAGCAGCAGCAGCAGCAGCAGCTGCAGCTGCAGCTGCAGTTTCGGTGTGGCAGTATGGGTCCTGTCCAAGGGACGTCCTATCAGCATCGGGAAAGTTGCAGCTTTGAGTTACTATATTGTTACGAAATGGTGTCAGGCCAAGCGTCGACGTGACTAACAATGGTGTCGACTGCTTCCTTGACTGCCTTGGCCGAGCTCGGGCCAATTACCAGCTGGGCCAAAGCTCCGCGGGACCCCTCCTGCACAGCATCGATTTCAGGGGTGTGCAAACGAGAGCAGGTTTTTGGAGGCTGTGAGTCAGGCTATGAGCACATGCGGTTCACTGGTGTCCTGGGGCAGGGACTCGAGGTGGACGGGCGCTTTCCCAGCCAATTCTCTCAGCTGCTCCAGCTGTTCCAGCCCTAGAATTGCTTCCACATCAGGCGGAACTTCCACGGAATTGATGATCTCCACCTGAAAACCCGTGGCGTGCTTGCACCATTAGTGCAGTCCGTGCGAGCAAAACCAAACTCCAAAAGCGTTTTCTATGGCGAGGGATACTGAAGGACGGAACAGGTCACTCACATTTTGCCGCATTCATTTTCAAAGTGACTTGGAGTTGTTCAGCATAGGATCGCAAATCTCAGTCAAATGGATGTTCAGTGAAATGACGGCTTTACAATCGGTGACTGACGACTGCGGGGAAACCAAAGGCTGCAAGCACTGGCTCACGAGACTAATTACCCATCAGCAGGCCTTAAACTGTGTGGGGCAATTGCCTGCAGATTTCCGACTGGTCTACGACTGCGCTGCAGCAACGGCTAAACTCAATTGATTCCCCTGAGCCTTCCTGCGCGTTTGGGGTTGAACCACAGAAACTGTGGTGAGCAATGCAAAGATCTTTCCACACCGAGCATAATGTGGGAGGTCGCCAACGTTGCACTGAGATTTTTTCCCGGTCCTAGGGCTATCTGAAGCAAAGTCTTCTACTTGATCTTTGTCTTTCGACTCTACTTTCTTTTTTTTCTTTCATTCCTTTTGCTTGCTTTCTTTCATTATTTCTTTCTTGTACTCTTTCTTTGTCTCTCTTTTGTTTCTTTCTTCTTTCGCGGGTTTAGGTAGTGACCCCCTGCGCGCCCCTGTGTTGGTCTCCCTCTCTCTGTCTCTATATTCTTGTATGAAAAATTGCTCCGTTCGCAGTTGCAGGCACGCTGCCGAGTCTGACCATTCGCCCAAGAAGGCGATCTGATTGGTGCTCATCTTCAGTGACTGATTCGAGTCGTGTCTCAGCACATAGACTTCGTCCAGGGCCGCGAAGGCGCTCTCAATCACGCCTCGAACCCCATCTTGACACCTCAAGACCAAAGTCACACTACCCTCTACCATGCTCTGTTCCCACTCTTTTTCGGCTGCAACCCGCTTACAGTTCTAGCAACTGGAATTGGACGGCGCCAAGCTGCAGTACCACCATTCCTCGCTCCAACAGCTCTGGACGAACACGCAATGGTATGGACACTTTGGCACGCGAGCCTTTCGGCCTTCAAGTTCTTGCAAGTGTCTACTTAGGTGATGATGTTCGCCATGCCGCTATGCTGCTAGGGTATGCTACGCTATGCTACTTCCCTGCCTGGCTTCTTTAACCTCTGTCGGTGCTGCCCGCTTCGGTGGCGGCACCACCTGTTCCAGTGGCCACTGAAACTGTAGTAGATTTACGCAGGAAGGAAACCAACAAGTTCCAATGCAGTACTTCTTCCAAGAGCATTCCCGACCCATCGCTCTAACATGCTCTGCTATCCGGCCTTTGGGGTTTGTCGCACACGCCGTAGCTGGCGGGGTGCAATGGGCACCACCGATGAGCGAAATGCCTGCAAGCTCCCAATCATGCATTTGAGCATCTCTGCTGTTGGTGGCCCACCCCCCACCCAATCATCTTCAGTGCATGACCACACATTCGCACAGCCATGTCGCAAACACCTGGAGGATGTTTTGCAGACAGGTTCCAGTATAGCTGGTGGCCCAGCATACTTAATTTAGTTAGGGCCTACACACGACTCATGAGCGAGAACAAAGTCGCCCGTTGCCCTCCAGCTCCCAAGGCCCGAGAAGGCTCCGAAACCCCCAGCAGTAAGCCTTGGGGATCCTGTCCGAGACTTCGGCCATTCCTCCGCGGTCAAAAAAGCAAAATCACTCAAAGAAAGCCTTTTTTGGCCTCCCTCCCAGAGCTTTACATGCTTCCCTTATCGCGAAGCAGAGTGCTGGCCCTCAAACCAAGCCACAACAAAACGCTGCCAAAAATGATGGGAGGGAGGGCAACTGCATCGCGTCTTCGTATCGCGCTTTCTTCACTGACGAGTTCATCGACATGACATTCACTGCTTCATGGCATGTCAGGGGGTAAGGAACCAGGCTGCGAGGATGCCGTCAAGACCAGGAACTATCAGCTTGCTGCTTCGGTACTCTCATGTGGAGATAGTCGCTGAAAGGAGGTCATCCCACACTGTTCTGGATTCTAGATACCGAGAGGGAAGGGTTAATCGAACTCAGAACCTGCTACAGTATCATGTGTATATATATATATATATATGTATATGTATATATATATATACGGGCATCACGCGGCTATCGATGTGGAGGGGGCATTGGCGATCGATTCTTCTGAGTTTGTTCTTTCCTGTTCTTGTTGCCGCAGTCTGCAAGCTAGTTGAACATAACAAAAACTTGACTTAATAAGTACAAGCGCCTGTTATCCAGCGCCGGTAGTCTTGTGAAACTGTCTTGTCGAACTGTGCAAGGAACCAAACTCCTTCTGCGAATGTGTAAAGTTCTGTGTGCTGTGTTGGCCTTTTTGCCGCATAGTAAAACACATGCCGCTGCACCTGTACGAATTCCGGACTGTGCCTGATTGATGGCGCGCAACATGGCATGCGTTGCTGGGGCGAATCTATGAAGTTTGAAGGCGGCTACAAGAAGATCTGAGCCTGCTTCGTGCCTGCGATGCAATCCTTCCGGGAGAGGGTCCTTGCACACTTTCTAGTCGTGTGCAGCACCGAAGTCCGCCAGCCGCACCATTGCCACAGGACGCGAAGACCGACTTGTCGCAGAACAAGGGAGGACAAGAGAAAGCGCGAGACAACATAGCAAAGGTATACCTTCCGGGCGGAGAAAAAACAAGCAAATTTTGGCTGGCTCCGAATGAATGTATGCCAGCATAAGAACAGGATTGAGAGTAAGTAACGTCACACTTGTTGCACACATCACACTGTCGCATGCCAGTTGCGAGAGCATGAGCCAGTATCAGGTAACGGCCAAGGGCATGCCAAGGGGCATGCCAAGAAATTGAGCAAGTCAATCTGGGGGTGCTTGTTGCTGGGCCGAAACTAACACCTGCTGAATACACAAGCGCATGCACTGTGGCCGAGTCCCCCGCTGATACGTTTCCTGCGCCAGCCGACATGCACGCACACACACACACACAACACACAAACTTAAGACTGTGGACCTGCATGAGCAAACGAGATGATTCCAAGCATGTGTCCTGTGGTGTTGACATCCAGCAGATGAGCAGCAACCTCAGCACATCTCCAGTCAACAGACCTCCACTGAGCAGACCAGCAGCAGCTGAAAGGGGCCCCGTACGAAAGCGAGCTGGCACACGAGAGGTTGCAGCCCCGACCCTGTTTGTATCTAGAGCCTGAACGTCAGCCCTACAGTTCGTAACACAAGCTGTTGCAAGTTAAAAAAAAGCAAAGTGCCCCTCGGCAGCATCGTAAGACTACAGGGGAGGTGCAGGGGCCGCTCGGTGTGACCCTCACCGCGAGAGCTCCGATGGAGCTCGCTTTCATGACTGCATGGCAGCGATTTGGGGAACTGGCTAGCACACCGAGCCTAGCCCTGAAAGACAGCATCACGCAAACGACGCCGCACACCACCAACAACTCGGATCATCTCACAAGGCACCCCCTCCGCTCAAAACTCCTAAGGGCCCCACACAAGTTAGGGTACCCCTGTTCAGGTCGCTCAGGACCAGGCGCTGTTGATTTGTGGCTGCTCGGTGAAAATGGACGTGCCAGATTTCGGAATCGAGGAAGCCTGAAGGAATTGCACATGACCAGACTGACCAGACATAAACTTTCGTGACATGAGCCATGAGTATGCCGATTCGCAGCATCGTGGACTGAGCCTGAGCGGTATTTCAGGACGCTGGGGCACGGGCAGAAGGCCGTACATTAGCAACCTCTCTGCCAATGAAGGGCCCGTCCTTGAAAAACGCATTGTCCGAGCATCGTTGCAGAAAATCACGATGATGGTCTGAGGTAGGGACGGTGGAAGTGCTCCAAATGGACAGCTCCAGGACCTGGGCCGGAAGCCGATGCTGCAATCCTCCTGTGCCGATGAACATGACAGACGGCAAGGCCCCGAGGTGTGTTGCCCTGACTCAATATACCATCCATGTGCTGACCACCACAGGCCTGGTTGCTGATGCTCGCCGGGCTCCTGATTATTGCGGCATGGACTGAGTTCGCCAGAATGAACAACTTCCAGAACTTCCGGCTGTTGCGGCGCACCTTCACCCCCCTTACAAACCCTTGTCGCGGCCTCATGTTACGAATTTGTCGGGGCTGTTACGCAAATAGAAAACTAAAGATCTACATCAGAGGGCTGGTCAACGGACACCCAGAAGGTGTTGCGGTTGCTCGTGCCCTGGTGCCTGCGTATACATTGGATTGCGAAATACTGATGTGACGAGCTCAACCCGGCAAGTCGGAATCCTGAACTCGCCGTTGACTTCAAGACCTTGGGTGCTGGTGCGCACGTCGCCTTGAATGACTACATGTGGTGGGCTTGGGCTGCACAATCCGACGCTCAACTCCATTCCACCCTAATTGCCCATGAATGCTTGGCCCGAAAGATACTGGAATCCTCAATCAACCTTTGCAAACCTTATGTCGGAGCCGTGCAGCTGTAGGAGGTGGACGCCTGAAGGCCACGGCCAGCGAACCACTCCACAAAGACCTGCCCGCAACTTGCCAAGTAAGAAAGCCGAGGAAAGACTAGCGCTGCATAAAGTGCCGCGACAACACCCGACCACATCACTGAAAAAGCAGGTCGACAGCTGAATCACAGGAGTCCCATGGCCCGTAACACCCCCCCCAGCCCGGTAGCCGCTCCTCGTCCCCTGTGGTTCTCATAGGATCTCCCCAGCAGTGGCGAGGGGCAGGTGCAGACCCTCCTAGCAACACTATGCCCGGAGATGGCTGAGTTGCAGCCAAGGATGACGAATAATTCAGCATCAAGTCACTTTGCAGGAGCGTTGAACTCATCATCTCATCCGAGTGTGGCATGTCAAGAAGTTGACATAAGCTGACCAACCCTGCGCTGCAAGCCACTGCTTCTTCACTGTCCTGAAGCCGCAAAGTTGAGCAGGTATTCTGCGCCTTGACTGACGCCACTGCAAGTTGGCTATACCGATGGCTACAGTGGCTCGTCGATTCTGCCATCGGCACAAGAAAGCCAGTCGCCCTCTCTTTTGGAGAAGTTCCATATGCGAATCTATACCCCAGTTCATCAATCTTCGAGAGCTACCCAAGTGTTCGAGGACCCTGGGAGCGCTGCAGTCAACAGCGAGCATCTCAGGGACCTGAGTCCACTCATTTACGTCTCTACAGAGTCCCCTTTATAGCTATAGTCCTTGGCGCAATGCCACTGAAAAGCCCGAGAAGCGCAGTGAGAAGCACGGCACTTGCATCTCTGATACCTGCCACCTGCCCTTCCAAAGGCCGCACAGATCCGAGCACCAGGCTGCCTGCAACCGTGCGCCATCGCTAGCTCGTCGCAGCCAGAACCGTGACGCCTGAAAGCTTGCTCTGCAGCAACATTAATGCAGCCACCTTCGTAGCAAACAAACGAACTTATCTTGGAATCCCGAGAAGCCTGAGACTAGAGGATTAGCATCAGCTTCCGCACCTTTACAAGCATATGTGCGGGTGCAGAGAGGAGGGAAGGGGAAGGGCAGAGAGGGAGAGAGGGAGAGCGGGAGAGAGGGAGATAGGGAGAGAGGGAGAGAGGGAGAGAGGGTGAGCGGGAGAGAGGGAGAGAGGGAGAGAGGGAGAGAGGGAGAGAGGGAGAGAGGGAGAGAGGGAGAGAGGGAGAGAGGGAGAGAGGGAGAGGGAGAGAGGGAGAGAGGGAGAGAGGGAGAGAGGGAGAGAGGGAGAGAGGGAGAGAGGGAGGGAGGGAGGGAGGGAGGGAGAGAAGGAGAGAGGTGAACGATAAACAAAGAAAGAGGAGAGGGAACCAGAGATGGAGACTTCGAGGCATACAGGGAGATATAGTTGATAGAATCTGCACTGTAGAGAAGGAGAGGAACAATGTAGGGTAGGCTACAGTGCATGGTGTATCGTGGCAGGTCACGCAGATACAGAGCCACGAGATGGGTTGATACAGGAAGGATGACTTGGTATACGCCTATAAGCAGATCGGTCAACAACTATTTAACTATTTAAAAATATCAGGCAGGGTGGGCGAATCAGTCGGTCGATTGAATGAACTTTGTGTTTACTGTCTGCGAACTCTGTGGACAAAAAGTGCTCTAAGAGCGCGACATCCAACAGTCGCAAACGGAGGCGAACTACCTGACCGGTCGCACTCTCAGTCATGAAAACAATCCTTCGTACCTTCCACGGGCGCACCTCCCGCGAGCAGAAGCCCCAGTCAGCTCCCTGCCCATTTTCACAATAGCACCAAGGTGCGGCCTGAGTTTTGTCAAGATGTGTACTCAGCTTGGACTGGAAGGCTTCTTTGTCCTTTCATGGGCGCTATGCCAAGCTACCGAGAATATGCGGCTCCCCGGCATGGCTCTGGCACAGCCCTACCAGACAAAATTCTGCAAGGCGTCGCAAGGCCCCAGCTCTTGGTAAGGCAGCCGGCTGCGCACAGGCGTTGCCCAACTCGCTGCCCTGAAGCTTGCTCAGCTGGCTTTGAAAGCATCCGTACATATTACATCTCACTGTGTGGCTGAAAAAGCAAGACTGTGCTCGCTGTGAGCTGAGATCTGCTCAAGATTTTGCGACCATGCTGCGCAACCTGCAACATGGGCCGACCGTCCAGTAAACAGTGCTGCAAACGTCTCCAAGAAGGCACCTTGAGAACAAACAGAGGGAGATCGCGCAGCGAGCACAGCGCTGCCAGTCTGGTTTGGCCTTGTCGAGCAACCACTCGAAACAAGGAATCTAGCAATCCCGTATGCGACTGGCTCCTCTAACTCAGCTGATGTAACTGCGTGGGGATATCCAATTCGAATGTGGCAAAGGCTTCGTCAGTGCCCCACGAGTACAGCAGCGACCCGGTAGCTGTCCGGAAGGTAATGAGGAAGATGCTGGGACCTCGGTTGCGAGAGCACGGAATATCGAGGTCTCAGTCTTACGAGCGGCCATCAGATCCGGGCGTAGCTCTGCCAATCCTGTAGGATAAAGCGTTGCTTGTTGCAACTGCGCAGAAGCAGTCAGAAAGTACCTGAGTGCAGGTTGCACTTACACGTGCGCAGCCCCATCATCCCCAGGATCACCTCTAGGTAAACGGTTTTTTCTACGAGTGATGCAACATTGTTTCTGCATTGGGGGTCCAGCTGGCCACGAAGAGTTCTGTAGCTGGACACCTTCGAGATGCCCCACCGCAAGCAAATGTCAAGTGAGTAGGCTAACAGCTAACAACCATAGCAAACCCTGCACCTACATTCGATCACCAATTTACCAAGGAAAAAGTCCAGAGCAGTCAGAGGGCAACTTCAAAGAAACTTGTATACGTACGGGTAGTGTGGTGTTTCCAGGTTCGATTCCGGGAGCCCTCCGCATCTTTCCCTGAGTACGACCCCAGTTCACTGAAGCAGCAAGAAAGGACCGACACACTTCATCATCACCACCATCATCACCACATGCAGAGAAATGTACATGTTTATTTGTCTATTTGCTTGCCACGAAGGTCTGTGGTCTGCCACCGCCCCTAAACCTCGCAGCCACCAATGTGCCTGGCCTCTCCGGACAGCTCCGCCCGCGCTTCGACGGCAACGGCTGTAGAGTTCTGCACATCAGCTTGAAGGCAACGAGCAGTAAGAAACAAGCGACGCTGAGTACAAGGGCAAGTGACAAGTCATGACATGTGCCAACAAAAACTGCTTCGCAAGCTCGACTCCGTTTGTGTGTAATTGTGTCCGGGGCACATGGGACGTGTGTGTGCCTCTCCATGCACCACTGAAAGGCGCACTGCGAGCTCTGAGCCGACCCCAGCCTGCAGGAAGATTCTGGGCCAGCGATGGTCACTAGGTGGAAGCTTGCAGTAGGGTGGCGTGGGCGGCGTTACGTGCTGCATGGGACAAATGAAGTGGAGCAGCTAGCAAGTTTTGGCTGCCCTGGCCACACTGTACCACTGCACTGAGGATCAGACCCAACGGGTATTCATACGGACATGGCACACATCAGATGAAGCCTCAGCCCATCTCAAGGATTGTTGTCAAGCCGCACGCCATGAACACGGGCGGCTTGCAGTGCAGCAATGGCATTTGCACGTGAGCCCATCGTGGCAGAAACCAGTACTGATGATTACGATTCTCCAAGTCCTGTGCTCAGCCTCTGGTTTTCCAAGAGCAAGGCAAATATGCTTGCGGAGGAGAAAAGCCGCACAGGCACGAAGGCCTGTCTCCAAGTCAAAAACAAATGTAGCAGTGAGTGAGAGTTCCTAGACTCTTAAGAGTCTCGGCCCACTCAGCCTGGGGACGCTCTTCGCATGCCAGCAGCGTGGCAGGCGATGTGTCGACAAGGCGCAAAACAAGTTCTCCACCTGAGATTGCGACAATGAAAACCAATAATCCAAGAAAGCCCGACTCGCCCAGCGTTACTTCGCAGGGTATGGGGTTGTCGTTCCATCTGCTCTTTATCGTCATTTGTCTGATCGAGCGACACACACCCGCACGCCATACAACTCCCCATCTCTCGTCGATTTACCAGGGCTATGACCTCGGGATGATGCCTTCGGGTTGGGACGATGCCTTGCGTTGTTGGGACAAGAGCCCGAGGCCAGGGCCAGGCGGCAAATCACCGGTCAATGTCAGGGTCACATCCTCTGCAATCAATATTCTGGGCAAACGATTTGGAGGCTTGCATTCTGGCCAAGTATGGATTCTTGGCAAAATAGGCCCTCACGATAAACGCAGCAGCCATAAAGGCACTGCTGCTTGTGGCGACCAGGAGGCCGAGAGGGGCTGTCAAGCTGGGCCTCGGGGCAAGGCATTGTGGATTTGGTGCCAATGCGATTGGAGAGCTGAATCATCCATGTTTCTCCCTGCTTCCTCAGTATCGGACTGCGTGTCAGTGACCTGCACGTCGCAGTCTGCCAGCCTTTACACATGTTGATGGCAGCGGCTGCCCCCATGACATAGCATCTGAACTTTTGACACCAGATCCTGCAAGTGCTTCTGGCCCCAAGCCCCGCAACAACTTCGGCAGGCAAGTCTGCAGCAAGTCCCCAACCCATCTGTCAGCGCAATCAGCCACTCACCGCCAGTGCCAGTAGCAGGGGCAGGCAGTGACCTCGTACCGGAAGCGCGGTATTTGCAGCTATGTCAAGACCCTGATGCCGGCCTGTTCTAGTGGAGTGTCTGAGCGGCCCACAGCGACACGATCACAGGCAGGGCGGCGACAGGAGATGCCTCAAGTAGCCAAATGCATGGACAACGTGTTCAGGCTTGACTATTGTGCCATTGCTACTGGATTGATGCTGAATGGTCCTCTTCGGAACGGATCAGCTACACGTAGACGAAGTTGGATCATGCAGAGCTGTTGACCCCAGCATCCTTCTCGCATAAAGCCAGCAGCCAGTGCAAGCCGGCATCCCCAACCGAACCTCAACGTCCTCTCTTCTCGGTTTGTAGGAAACTTGGGGTGTTCCATCGTGGCATGAGGCACCGCATGAACTGAACACTGTTGCGTGCTCGTCTGCAAAAAAGTCTGACCGCAGTCAGGCCCCAGCCACTGTGAACTCCACGGCATTGCTGTGGCCTGAGAACTTTAAGAGACTGAGGCGAAGAAGGCTGGCCCGAGTACCACTGTAAGACTCTCCGGCACATGGAAGGCAGCACTATGAAGCATTCTGCAGAATGTGACCACCATCACTACGACTGCGACTATGACTATGACTATTTTCACAAGCTCTCTGCAACAAGTCCAATTCACGGACCCAAAGCCCATGGCCACAAGTCTGCAGCAAAGAACTGCTGTGCTTTAGACGTCAGACTGGACCGATAACTCTACATAATTCCCCCAAGGTCTGCAAAAAGGTCCGGCCTCCCAGGCCCAGCTGCCGGAAGCGGCACGCAGCATCCCAGGATGCATTTACAGCGGGAACTGTGGGGTCCTCTCGGCAGTCTAACAGAGCGGCGAGGCAGAGAACAATGCATGACGCCGGAAGGTGAAGGAGTCCAAACACGAAACCTTTGCGGAAGGCCTCCGCAGTTAGTTCTGGGCAGGTGCTTCCATCGGGAAGATGAAAATCGTGGTGAATGGCCTTGATTAGTCAGCGCAATGGCGCACGACGCTCTTCCAAGTGGGAAGCGCCTTCATGACTCTGACAGTGCGACTCCCAGTACTTGCACGCACTTGCTCTTAGAGAAGGACATGGAGAGGCAGCAACCACAGCACGTCCCCGGCAGCAGCTGACCTTTTAACAACACCGGCGGTGAGCGTGTCTGATGCATGGCAGAGGGCCCTAAACCCTATAAACCCTAAACCCTGATACAAGGCCCTCGGAACCTGGGACTCTGTCGCATGCCTCGCACCATAGCGACTTGGCCGGACTGAGTCCCTGACACGTCCAGCCTTGCAGCAACACAAGCAAAGAATGCAGGTGAAGTCCACTTGCCAAGAGCCATTTGCTGGAGTATACTGGAGCACAGCTCCAGTTTGCTTAGGTTTCCTTGTAGCATCTTCTAACACATGCTTCAGGGCTTTGATGTGTCTAGTGTGCATCATGGCCGTGACCATACCACTTTGGAACATAACAATCAAGCTTCAAGCTTGCAGCGAGAACATCGGGGCCTGAATTCCAACCGGAGACCTGGAGTGGTGGCCGCAAAAAGGAGCGAAGCCTAGGCATTGCCAGGCGCTAAGCACATGCAAGGAGCTCTGTGTGCAGGACATCTACTGCGCTGAAGATAACGAACTCAGGCCCCCTGCTGTCTGCGACTAACCACACAAAAGCTGGATAATCTACTTGTGTATGTATCTTGTTATTATTGCTGTTTCCTGGCTGATAACGAGACCCGCACCTGCAAAGCCCGACCTTAACTTGCACGGAAGCGTTGTCTGAGCAGCACAGCCAACCGGAACATGTCTGATACCCTATTGCTGCGCATGTCAGATCCAGTCAAAGCTGAATCCGTGAAGTGGCAAGCCTGCACCTTGTTCGCTGCAAGTTGAAGCATTGAAGGGGACCGCAATCCTGCGAGTGCAGCGGTCGGCTGACACCAGACAATAGAAACACAAAGCAGCAAACCAGACCCAACAGCTTACAAATGCAAATGCCGACTGACACGTTCTACTGCAACATGCTTGCAGGATGCCACATCACGATAGACCTTTGCTGAGCTAGCGCAGCGTAGAAGAGCAAGAACTGTGCATTTTCTGATAATCTTGTTTTCTTCAGAAGCTGGTCATGGTTGAAGTCCAAGAGGTTGAAGAGTTGAACACGCGATGCTTGCGTCTTTGCATCACTTCCCTTGCTTCCCTCCTTCCTTCCTGCGACTCTCTCTCTCTCTCTCGCTCTGTGTCTCCCTCTCTCCCCCCCTTTCTCTTTTGCAGACAGGTCTCACTTCTTGGGTGTAGAAAGCTTCTGGCCTGCAGATGCAGCCAGACTCTCTGGTCAGGGACACTGTGATGGCAACTCAAGCGTCGGCACTTTGGCATCGGGGATGTGTGAGGAAGAAAGCTGCCAACAACATGGATGTCATCACCTTGGCACATCTTTGCACCACGCGCATGCGCTGGACATGTGTCATCCGAAGCCGCCCTGCTGGCCGCCGTGCAGCAACACCATCAACATGCAAACAAACAAAGAAGCATAAACATACAGACTGGAAGCAATAATAACCAAAAAATGCTGTACTAATTGCCAGTGTGGTCGTACTAGTCACATGTACAGTATAGTTCACAGAATAGTTGTAGTAGACATGGTAGCCGCCGCCGTCGCCACCGCCGCCGTCGTAATAGTAGTAGCAGTAGTAATTAGTAGCCAAGGGGGCTTCCCGGTGCCTGGTTAAGCCCCACTAGAAGAGCGGTTTTCCACGTAATTAGTCTGTGTAGTATGGCAGGTAATCACTGCGAGGTTCGGCCTGTGCTTCAACAGGGCACTCCTTGTGTCAGGTATGGAAATGTAGCAGCGTAGAACAGGCTTGGGCTGGCCTGATGGCCAGCGCATATTCGACGACGAGCTGCGCTTCCGGCATAAGCAGCTCCATGCCGACATTGAACTTGGCAAAGCGCTGGGAAAGTGTACATCGAGAAAGGCGCATGTTGAGGTTCCATGGGTTGATCACAAATCTGGAAGCTTAGCAATGGTTTCAACATGGCCTGGCAGTCTGCAGCTGTGAAACCTGATCTCTTTGCAGTACTGCAACCAGCCGAAACCCACTACCACCATGATCGCATAAGCATTTGAACCAAGTTGGGCACAGCGTAACTCATCGTAACTCGCCACATCAATGAACGGTGAGCGTCATTGAGCTTCGAAACCATCTTGATCCACCAGGCCTCCAAAAACCTTGCAACTTCAACCCCGCAACTCTTCAGAATGCCAGCTTGGGCCAAAGCGTCGTTGTGAAGCTGCAGCCCTGCAAAGTGAGAACCCGCAGAAATTTCTCATCACAAGGGGTCTCCGCTCTGTTTCAAACTTCTACCGAACGAACGTCCGCGCACCCCATGAAGTGCTTCCCCTGAAACAAGCACACACCCACAGAGCAATTGTAGATCGAGAATCGGGCGGCCTGGCCTTGGGAATCCTTTGGGATCGTGAATGCAAGCGATACTTGGGTGCCCGGCGCAGCAGAAGGGTGACTTCGGCACCTTTGGCCAAGGATGCACCCAAGAGCAGCTCCCACCTCAGTGCGCGATGCTGCTCTAGAGACTCCAGTGTGGCTCGAGCATCTATATATACTTCTTCAGAAATCCTGCCCGCAACAAGCCGCTCGGCCTGCGCCAACATAGGTCAGGAGCCCAGGATCTCGATGCATGTTCGAACCCGAGCTCCCTGCACCGTCAACGCGCCGAGGCCCACGGGGCTTGAAACAGTTGCAACCTCTCAGGATGCTCTGACTGCAGGATACTGCAGGGCACAGGGGGCAAATCTGTCATGCCAATGTGGGAAGTTGAAGCTGAGGCCTTGACCTCCAAGACCTGAGGTAGGCCTGTGGCCGATAGCAGCTCCACCGTGCTTACGTTGAAGCCCTGGCAGAGAGACTGGGCGCAATCCCAGCAATGTGAGAAAGATTGAACTGGGCTCAGGGGCAAAGATCAAGGTTCAGAGGTGAATGAGCAATGATCACGCCTGCAGCAGCAACCGAGATCGGAGCGCTGTCGGCCTAAGGATCCATGATCCGACATGCCAAGCACGGCTCTGTGAACATATCCTGGGCTATAGACAGCGTGTTTTCAGGGGCATCAAGAGACTCAGAGCCCTGCGGGGCCGCAGTCTGCGGGGTGAAGCGGACAACGAAAGGCACCTGGCCTTGCAAAGACCATGGCCTGGACAAGAACTTCTCTTTCAACTGCACAGATCGCGTGACATGGTGTGTTGCAAAGAGTTCTTCAAGACTCCAACTGCACAGATTGTGCTGACTGCATCAACACCGCTGCACTTAAGCCGACTTGAGCTTACGTAAGAACCTCTTGCAAGCAGAGACGATGTTTGAGCACATCTCTGGAGGGAATGGAGGGCCGTCGCTTAGTTTGTGGGTATTACGAAACCGTCGTTTCTGCATGTCCAAACGCGCTCCGAGAAACAAAACTCGGGCGCCGGCTGTATCACCGGGGACAAGTATACACCAGGAGCCAGCAGGGGCAGTACCTCAAATATTCAAGCGGCCGAGATTTAAACCTTCTGAACTCCGAATGCTCCATATTCACAGAAGGAAAACTCCTGAATGCGCAAGTGCCAGATCTGCACAGAAGCGCGTGAAGCATTCTGCTGTTTGCTAAGGTCTGCAGTTGCTTCCAGCATTGGTTTGATGACGCAGCTATGTGTGTGGAAATGTGTACACTTGCTGGGGGGCAGAGGTGAGCGGCTTTGTGCACCAGCTACTGTGACTTGTCAAAAATCACGTGCGCATTGAAGTTGTGCAAACAGTCACTAATTAACACAAAGACAGCGTGACGTGCTGTTGCACCTGGTGCTCTAGAGGGTGAGTGCCGGGCCAGTGCAGTAGCGAGGAGCAGGCGAGGGGGACGGCGCATGCGCCGTCTCTTCACCTTATCACAGCCATTTCTTGAACATCACGAGCATGAAAAGACAAGCAAGCACCAGGCATCAGACATGAATTCAGCAGTGACTGGGGCAGCCACGGTCCGCTTTCTGCTAGCCCGCCATCCGTCATTGCATGGGGCGGCATGTAAGCTTTGTCACAAGTCACAAGCTTGCCGTGACAATCGCATAGCGCTTCTGTCAGGGACTGCCACTTGAACAGCCGCTCGGTAAGTCCAGAAAGTCGACAGTCAGTGCAGAAACTTTCCGTCATCTGATGGGATCTAGCTTGATTTTGACAAGTTTGGCGCCGCGCAACTTCACACAAAGACGCAGACAACCACTTGGACAGAAAGACCAGCCCGAACAAGTGAAGAACAGTGCACTTTCCCCCAAGCTTGCCTAGTCGAGTACCGCTTCACGTGGAGACTCGTAGCCCAGTGGTTTGGTGCTTGGAGACACGAATGACTCGGAGTGACTAATTGTCGTGTGTTGTAAAAGCCTTACGATGGAACCAGAATGGAAGCGCCCAAGAGAAGCCAAACCATGTGGTGGACTGAGAGGTGGCAGGACGTGGCAGGACCTCCTCTCCATTGGCAACTTCGATCTTCACCTCCAGGAACTGAGCGTTCAAGTTGACTCCCCACATGCGCAGTGTTTTGCGAGCAGACCACTTTGTATCGCTAGGTGCCATACAACACATTCGCCTTGCAACGGCTCTGTGCTTGACCTTCAAGCCTAGAAGTTGTTGACTTCCAATTGTCTAGCAGCGAGACAGGCTCGGAAACACAACAGCACCAGCCGCCCACCTGGGGCAAATAGACTTGGCATTGGCGGAGAACCCATAAACACGAGACACAAGGTGAAGTGGACCTCGTGGACAAAAGAGAAAACTGGGGATTGGTAGCAAAAAGCAACTTCCGCAGGCTGACGTCTCTGAGAACCCAGGGGAAATAGTTACTGCGAACAATGCTGCCTGAAGTCCTGAGTCCTTAGGTCAAAAGACTCATCGGAAGTGTTTCACCCTTTCGCAAAGAACTCCCCTATGAAGACAGCTGTCTGGCTAAAAGAGGAGCCAGCGACGTGTGTCATAAGAATATTGTCGGGCGTCAGCCTTTTACATCAGATGCCAAGCGTTGCAATCCGAGATGCATAAGCTGAGGTAACATTTGTGCAAACAGTGAGGTCTGTTGCAACATGCGCTCCAACATTTATAACTGTTGTTCTCGGCGGCATCGTCTCAAGTCAGCTCGCTTTTGCGAGATGGTGCGCGTTTGCGCTTCCGAAAACATAAGATAAGCAGCAGAATGCTACAAAAATGCCTGGACCTCCGAAGTCTGCATCGCAGTTTGCTGGATTCCTCAGGCCTGGCGCCTTTCTGATGACCATCCTGCCGAGAACCTTTTCACGGCAAGATGTGCACCAAAGGACCAACTTCGTGTAAGCCGAGTACGTGTAAAGAACGTGAACCGGAGTACTTGTCACAAACCTTCAGGCAGACCTATTGGTCTGATCATACTAAGTTGTAACATTGAGTGCAAAAAATGATTCTTCCGGTTTGGGACACTGGTCCCAAAAACTGATAGGGAGTATTGGAATTTAGGCGTATCGCCACGAAGCTGGTCTAGATAAAAGAGTTAAGGTGCTGCCCTGCATCTGCTAAGCCGGCATGATGGGCAATTGCTAGCGGCTGCTAGTGCGAACTCACACATGTGTGCCATCTGGTTCGACGGCTTGGCAGGGGCACATTGTCATGCGGACAGTGGGGTCTGTACAGTACCATAAAAACACCTACCATACAACAGGCAAGCAAACTAGGAACTGCCATACTACGGAGGTGCGATGTGCGCATTCTTCCTGGTTGTCTGCCCACAGGCAAACACCTCGGAGCCTCATATAGATCTCACCAGGTCACCGCGGTTTGGGCGGTGCTGACATTCGCAGGTTCGCTTCCGGCTCCTCTGTTGGACAGTGTTTCGAGATGTTCCGAACAGTGAGTATACTGTACACGTTCAACATACTCATATCCGCCGAGGCCTTGGGCCATAGGTGTCCGGGTAGCACAACCCCCCACCACAACCCCCCCCCCCCCCCCCCCCCCCCCCCCCCCCCCCCCCCCCCCCCACCCACCCCCCCCACCCCCCACCCCACCTGCCCCCAGCCCCCTGGTTTGGGTTGCCTTGTTACAGAGGCTCAGGCCGAGGAGACGGGTCGCTTAGCGTTAATCTTAGGGTGTCCATGCCGCACACAAACATGCACTTTACACGGGACTCATGTCATACTATGGCCGGAGAGTGACCGGGCAGCTGCTTCGACTCCAACGGGCTCTCTGTGTCGCAGTAATAGGGCAGCTGCCAAGCCTGAGCACCAACATTCAAGTTTGAGTCCAAAAGCGCTTGGCCGCCTCTCTTTGTGCTATAGCTGCTGCGCCCATGCCGTGCCCAGGAGCGACCATGGCATCGTTCGTGGGGCTGACGAAAACACCAAACTTCCCGGAAATGGCTACCTGCAGCTATGGCATAATTGCTTGTCTCGTGGGCAGGGCCATCTTTCTGTCCTCTGGTACGTCATCTAGGCCAAACTTCTCACACTGGGCCTAGGTGTTGCGGGCCTCGGCCCCGGTTTTACTGTGGCATGGACCTACGGCATGCTTATGTGCTGATTCTGATGCCTGCGACACCCATAAATATCCTCAACGCAAAGCCCAGCGACAGTCTCGATGCCATTGAGGAGGGAGTGGTCCTGATGCTCGGAGTCTCTGCAAGCTCGAAACACTGAAGATCCTCTTTTGGCGCATTGTTCCTCTCTTCTTGTGGAAACGAGAGCAGCCGGTGGATTGCTCGGCAACACATTTCTTCCACTTCTGGATTTATCCGAGTCGGGTGGCTCGCCGTAGTAGTCTGTCTTGTAGGCGAGAAGGGAAAATGTGGATGTCACTTTCTGACATGTCACTTTGTGCATCACTGTGGATCGCGGCTGCCAGCTTTCGAATGAGTATGTTCGAAGTGCAGCTTAGCTGGCGTGTGACATAGTGGCACTGTGGGTAGCAAACTCTTCAGGAGTGAATGCTTCGTGTCTAGTGGTGATATCAGGTTCGTTTTGAGTTTGTCTGTTCGGAGCCATTCGGCTGCCATCGTTCGGTTCCTGCAGGGTGCCCGGCATACAGTCAGTAGTGTGCACTACTACATGCATCGGCAGTCGCTCTGTTGTGTGATCGCGCCGATCTTTGAACAGATATCCTGCAACCGGCATTGCCTGCCAGCATAGCCCGGGCAGCGTCCCGGTTGAGCCCATTGTGGTGCGGCCCTGCGTTGGTTTATGCAGTTTGTGGTGTCCCTGTGAGATGCCTGTCTTCTTCTTATTACATACACCTCCCTCTCATCCCAGGGAACGACTCATGTCTTTCTGTCTCACGGATTGGGTCGGGACAAATACCTTGCCCTAGATCTTCAACCCTATCCCTGCCTGGATTGCGTGCCCCGGTGTCCGTTCCGCGGGAAGATGGCTGGAAAAGGAATGGGTTCACCGTGTCAGTGTCTACCCCCCGATTGCCGTAATTCGTTTTCGACTAGTTGCTTCAACTTCATGAGCAAAACTGTGTGCAGCTACTGCGCTCAGGATGTCCTGCCTGGGCACGCCTGCGCACTTTTCACCGGAACCGCAACAGAAAAACATGCACTCGAAAAACAAGTGAGAGTTTAGTTTGCAACATTTCTAGGTGCTGTTTTCAGAAGCCAGGAGAGAAATTGCCACTGCCGCTCTGTCACACAACTCCAAACCAGCCCCGAGCAAACTTCGTAGAACCGAGGTCAGGACTCTGAGAGTTCCCACGTACACTGGTTTTCGCGGGTTGCGAATGTCAAGTACCGTCAGCGCATCGTGATAGGCACTCGCCACATACGCAAAGCGACCTTGACTCACTTGACCATATCATGTGAGGGATATTGAGGGATGCATGATACCTCCCCCAGCTGCACAGGGTCAGCATGATGATGTCCGTCCACCACACTTAGACAGGGTGCAGTCAACAGCGACATGGCTTGCCATGTCAGCAGTGGCACGCTCCACCACCGCAACTAGAAGCGGGTTACGCTTGTCGGAGATGTCAATGACCTTGGCCAAGCAGTCGCGTGAAAGGCAAAGATGTCTGGTTCATGCCCGCATCTCCAAAAAGTGACAGTCGTCTGCGTTATGTAGTTCGCCTCGGCTTCTGGCCGACAGGCATCTAGAACAAGCAGACCAGCATCTGGACCCTTTCCCTCCTTCCCAACCCTTGCCATCACTACACCCCCCTCCCCTCCAGTCGCCCGCTCCCAAAGAGCACGAAACAGTGCCAAAACCTTCTGGGACCCCCCCCCCCTTGCAAAAACCCTCCCTCCTACCTCTTGAACTCATGACGTGTGTGGTGGCCATGTGACAGAGGACTTGGGCCCTTGGGTTTCCTTCGTCGGCGATGCGCACACCCCACGTTGGGCCAGCCGGGCCAGCCCGGCGCCGAGGCGGCGCGCGCAAGCGTTTACAATTACAGACAACTGGTGTAACAACAACCAAGAGCAACAAAAACCGAGAGAGCTGCCGAGAGTGTGTTGGGCGTGGCACTGGCAACCTCAGTGTATTGTGTTGCATGCGGCTTGATTGTATTGGACCGTTTCTGGAGGATTTGCAGTTGTCTGCAAGACTTTCAATGCAAATGCAGATAGGATGCGTAAGCATATTTGCCTTGCACCACAACGCACCGTGCTTCTCGCAGGCTTGGTGCATCGCCGAGAACACCTTAATTTCCGCTCAAACTCAAGCAATCTGAATTTCATAAAACTCAGCAACTGCAGCAGCTTTGCCGCACCCATTTTGACCTGGAGGCTGTACTTCTCCGGGAGTGATGGGTTCGAGACGTCAACGATCACCAGGGCATGGCCCGAGGAGCTCGTCACAAAGACGAAGTTGTCTCAGCACCACGCTGCCACATCTACTGTGCCGTCAGTCTGCTCCTTTCCGCTCTCTTCATCTCTCTCTCTCCCTCTCTCTCTCTCTCTCTCTCTCTCCCTCTCTCTCTGTACAAGACTTTGGATGAGCTTTCCATGTATGTCCCCACTGTTTCGGCATTTGCTTAAGCAACCCGTATTGTAAGCAGCCTCTTTTCTCCTCGTTCCGAGACTCCTCCTACCGCTGGGGTTTTGATTTCAACTTGCCGGCTCTCTCGGGACTCAAAGCAACATGGGCAAGGCCCCACTGACCTGCTGTCATCTCCACTCCCCTGTTCAACTGATATTGGTATATTTATAGTGTGTAATCCAACCAGCCGAGGTGGCCAACAACGTCGACGCTCGTTGGAAACTGCAAGTCATCCGCATCATGCAGTTTTCCTTAGCATGTTTTTTTGTTTTTTTTTTTTTTTTTTATCGTCTGCAGGCCAGGCGCAAAAGACACAGAACCTGCAAGGATGCAGCTCATTGGCTTTTGCTTCCCAGATTGTCCATCAAGGGCATGCCTATGATTTTGGCGTCAATTCCGAACATGAACTTATTCATCCAGGCACCTGTCAAAGTCATGTGCGCGGGCTGGGAAACGTCGATGACACACAGGGTGTGTGAATATGTGCCTGCGTCCAGGTCACTTCAGGTACCAGCATCACGTTCATTGGGTGACTTCTTGGGGGACCTGAATATCAGAGTGTCCGAAGTAGAAGAAACAATAACTCTTTCCACTGGGCTGGTAGCCAGCAGCCGGGCTGACTCACAGCGCATGCATTCTCACAAGCCAGCTGAGCTACAGCAAGAAACAGTCTAGCAGTTCCTTGTGCCAAACCCTCCAACTCCGACTGCCACACAAATTGCAGGCCTGCGACAAAAGCATAGCCTCCCTGCACAGCGATCGCCCGCGCCCCGCTGAGGGCCACTTTGTCCTTATTAGTTACGTCGATAAAATTCGTGACGGAAGAGGCGATGCGGAACTTGAATGAGCAAGCAAGTGCATGCCCCTGTCTACACTTACTTGGGGACCAGTACAGTTGGGACCTGTTGAGTTTGTCACAGTATGGTATAGTATATATGTATATGTTCCTCAGTGGCATTGCCATGGCCAAGTTGAGTGGCAGCGTCTCACAAAGTTGACATTGTGATCTTCACATCAGTCATAGCCATAGCCATAGCGTACATTGTACATCGGTTTGTCCAGCCAAGTGTCAAGCTCATGTATCAGGGAATAATACGAGTCCCCAAGCAGACGCTGCGTTTGAAGCAGCCGTGAGGAACACGACGAATCATCGGCTATGTGGCAGATGCCACGGTACTAACGATGCGAGTTTTTCATGTATACTTGTGCTATCATCAAAGTTAACAATACCCAAGGGGGAGCTGGGTTTTCAAGCTGCCGTACAGGTTGCTGGTGGCTGGTCCGTGGAATTCCCGTTGGTGCATGAGTCTGATCTGGACCAAGCAGTGCGACCGAAACGGTTTTGACAAAGAAAAGGTAGACAAAAAGATATGTTCAAGAGATACACAAACACCGCATGGAGCACCTGTTGCCAGCCCTGCTAAAGTGACCATGGGAACAGCAGTAGACGCTGGGGCAAACATCTAATTGCGCCTTATAAACCCTAAGCCCTATAACCAGCTAAAAACGTACAGATTGGCCTGAAAGCGGATTTCTGCAAGTAGACGTTGAGCGATGCAGAACAAAAAATCTAAACAAAACATGCCACGTCAGAAAAACCCACCCCTTGCCACTTGCCCAAGAACAACTGAGAAGACTGGAGTCGCCAGCGGACAAGCAATTTCCCTTTGTTGTGTACAGCTGACAGGAAGTCGCAGGCAGGGCTACTTGTTCTTGTGCTAGTGTGCTGGCATGGCAGCTTCAGCTCCCTACATCTGGTAGAAAAGAGGGTGGATGCACCTTCGACAACCCTACACAGGTGCCTTGCACAAGATCTGAACTTGCCAACAAGCCTCTTGCAGCGAGCCTACCACGCGCATACGTGCCTGCAGGTCAGGCTGCATGTTTCGACCGCTTGTCTTGAGAAGCATGCTCTGCAGCCACTGTTGTCCCAGAGGTTTTACTGTACTGACAATGGTTGAATGAATTCACAGCGGCACAGCACCGCGGCCCCCATCCCAACTTGGCCCAGCCGGGTCTGAGATGTCGATGGCAGTCACGGAGGCAGAGTTCGAAGCAACCACAAAAGCATGGTGACCACTTTCTCGGCTCAAAGCCACCGCCCGCGCCTGAACCATGAATTGATTGGCTGTTAATCTCGAAGTGCCGTCACTTGCTCCTATAGCTGCTATAGATGCACTCACAAGACATTTTCGGACAGAGGCTGTGAAACAGCCGATGTCAAGACCATGCATGGATCACGTCATGGTACTTCTGCGTTTATCGTCTCATGTCCGCTCTCGCTCTTTGTCAAAACAGCGAGAAAGCACCTCTGCCATGAGGTTCTCGTTGTGCCTGGGCACCGGCGCACGATTTACGTCGAATGCAGCTCGTGGTTGTGCTGTGGATGGTCTGAGGTTCAGCCTATGTATTCAGAAAAAGGAAAAGCGGACTACTGCGACTGAGCACACCGGAAATCCAAAACTGCGCTTGAAATCCCATCCCCATTCTAGAGATCTTTCCCCACGAGGGCGCGAGCTACCCGGCCATGTTGACATTGAGACGGGTGGGGACTCACTTCGACCTGGGAACACTGTGCCGATCAGCGATGGATGCTCCGGATCTTCGAGGCTGACCTTCCAAAATGTGAAACAAAAACAAACTGCTGAGCCCCTGAATTTTGACTCTCCCTCTCTCTCTCTCTCTCTCTCTCTCGAATAATTATGAATTCCGAGGCACCACGCTGAGGCCCGGATTCTTGGAGGTGACAATGAAGGCATGAGTGGACTCATGGATTTTCACGTCGCGGGGTCCCAACAGATCCGGGTCCTCCTGAACCGACAGTGGTCAACCGCCAAACCGCCAGGTGTGGAAAGCTTGTGGTCGAGTGGTACAGTTATTAGACTGCTAAATTGCGCAACGTAAATCCTGAGTTTGAGCTCAAGTGACGCAGCATCCTGCATCGAAGGCTGCACAGCTTTCTAAAAACTCAACGTGCCTCGGCTACAATACTTCGAAGCTTCAGCAGGGGGAATTTGGGAACTACAGATTGGCTTGTTCGACATTGTACATCTTCGGCATTGGCAATGCTTGCCTCAAGACCCTGAACTGGCAGTCTTGTTCTGTGGAAACAACCATATGCTGAGCATTCGGGACGTCTTACGCCTCGGGAGGTTCGCCCTTCCAGATTGCAGTTGAGGCATTCCGGGCTATGCTAGGTGCGCACTCTCCTTGAGTTCACCCACCAGCTTGGGCGTGGTAAACCTGAGAGCACGGTTTTGAAACCTTTGAACCGCTCAAATTTAGCACTTGCTTCCACGATGCGCTGAGCTGAGCTCAGCCGAGGGGCCTGGCAAGATCCTCCAATTCGTCGCTTGTGGTCGTCTGGTTGATTACGGTGAAGTTGCTGCCGTTGGCATCAGCATTCCTGGTGGGAGACCTCATGATCAACTTCTACCCGAGTTTAGCCAGAGGCAGATGACCCAAACATCTCGTGCACTCTTATGGACAAACTCGAAAAAATCCATGCTGCTTTTCTGGCATGCTGCAGCGAACCCGGTGCCAAGGCTTCGAGGCTCTCTTGCAGATGCTGAATGGTGGCCTTCGTGGAACTGCTTCTGAAGATGTTCGGCTTTGCACAAGACTCGTGGAGGCCCTGGAGGCCTTTGGCTCAACTCGCCTCTCATGCCTGATCATGAGCCGCTGGCCTGATTTGCTAGTACTCCTTGAGCATTCTGTGCCAGCCCTCGGTTCGATCGACAAAAAAATGCCATGAAAGAAAGGCTGCGAAGGTGCAATCAGCCGAGCCGAGCCGAGTCATACCAAGCTTTACGGGCAGGTGCTTCTCTGCCGCGGCCCAGCGGCTGGTGGACCAGATCGTATCAAGAGTGCCAAGTTTCTCCTTGGCTGTTGACCAGCAGCTGCTTGTAAAATCTCGGCATCTAGGGCAGCAAGCTTCTGTGACCCCCAAGGCAGGCAAGAACGTCTCGACCCAAGTGAAGCTGTGCGTAAGTGCATTCCGGTCACTTGAGCTTCTTTTTGTTTCTCTATGTTCTCGGGTTAGTGAAACGCATTTGAGCATCAAGCTGCAAATGTTGTGAAAAGCGATTTTAGAAACCAGAGCCTGCCATAGCCTGCCCGTCGAATTTTGCTGAACCATTCATATATTTGCTGCAGAAGCATCTAACAGGACATTGATTCTCTCATCTTCCCATGTGATCCACTCACAGACCTGTGACCATGGACATGGCACTTGCAACCGGGCTTGCAATGCGTCAGCGTTAGGCTGGTGCAGAGTCGGCAGCAGCGGGAGGAAACTGATGAATGAGTCCATTTTTGTGAAACCAGAAAGCTTGAGATTCGGCTGTGAGCCACGACTCGGATTCTTCCTCCTGCCTTCAACTTCCAGTGGCCTCCTGCTGCAAAACCCATAAGAACTGTCTTGGACAGCTGTCATAGCCAGCAGCGCTTCTCGTATGAGAGGCTGTGGCATTGTAGCAACATCAACCCTGGACATTCAGAGCTCCTCACAGCATCTACGAGACATGCAAGCTCTGCTAAGCACAAGTGAGATCCAGGTGCTCGAATGTCCTGCTGTTGGAGGAGCCAGCCGAAGCCATGCAGCAAATGTTTTCTTGAGGGGTGGGTGCTGGCTCGACTGCTGGCTGCTTATGGCAGCTGGTCGGGGGACGAGTCTTGCATTTTTGCTGCACCTTCAGCTCCTCACAGGTGTTGTGGGCACTGCCTGCAACCTCCGAAAAGGAATCATCTTGGCTCACAGAATGATAACACAATTGCGCAATAACTCGCCGCGAGAGTTTAGAAGCTATCAGTACGCCTAGTAGTCATGAAACTTGGAACTTGGGAATCTGGCGATAAGTCACCCAGAAAGATCACGACGCCGGTCTCTTTCCCTGGATGGCTTGCAGGAACTGCGACTGGGGTACCTTTTTTGGCAGCGAGGAATGGCTTTTGGATGGGTCAGCTTGCGCACGCCGAACTTAGAACAGGGACTGTCAGGAAAACAATATGATATAACATAGTATATAAAGCTATGCATGTATATATATATATATATATACATATGGTGCAGCGTCGCTGCCCCCCCCACCCCCCCCCACCCCATGGTACCCCCCCCCCCATGGCACGGTTTCGGGTTTCGGGTTTCAGGTTTCGGGTTTAGGGTTTAGGGTTTAGGGTCCCCGCCCCCTGTGGTTTGGGCCCCCCTGGGGTGGTGTGGTTGGGTTGAGGGTTGAGGGTTGAGGGTTGAGGGTTGAGGGTTGAGGGTTGAGGGTTGAGGGTTGAGGGTTGAGGGTTGAGGGTTGAGGGTTGAGGGTTGAGGGTTGAGGGTTGAGGGTTGAGGGTTAGGGGTTAGGGGGTTAGGGGTTTAGGGTTAAGGGCTAAGGGTTTAGGGTTTAGGGGTTGGGGGGGTGGGTGGAGGGGGGGTGGGGGGGGGGGAATACCATGGGGGGGGGGGGGGATACCATGGAGGGGGGGGGGGGGGGGGGGGGTTGGGGGGGGTACCGACACGGGACACGGAACCATAGATGGTCAGCCCCCCCTCCCCCCCCAAGATCTACACCCTCCTTGTCTACACTACTCTTCTGCTTCTTCTGCTTGCTTCCACGCACTTGTGAACAAGTAGTGCACGCCGAAAACACTGCAAATACCGATAAAATCGTACTTGTCGAGTATTTCCGGGCCTATTTTACGTAACACATCATGCATGCAAAATGTCTATAAATCTGCAACCGAATTTCGGTTTAAAATTATGTGACCTTCTATACTCAGAAAGCCAAAAAACCTGGAAGGCATAGCAGTTTTGCTGTTAACACCTCAAAAACACTCGTGTTTTTTGTGTTTTTTACTCTTCATTGGTTCCGCAGTAGAATATGTCCACTACGTTTCGGGGGTTCTGCAAACTCCAAGTCTTGCTTATCGGGCGGCTTGCGGCGTGTGTCCCAATAGCTGTCCTTCATTGCTCACTCCAAGCTGAAAATATAAATTCACACTAAATCGACAAAACCATTTTGCGTGGAAAAACCGTTGCTTAGGAAAATTGCATTTTTTGTGCCGAAACACCTGCAAACCAAAAGTCCAAACTTCGCCAGAGATTCTCCCAAGGCTTTAGGATTTGGAATTTCCGAGTACTATGATCTTCACGAGGCAAATAGGTGCTTATGTGTTTAGGGTTTCGTGTCAAGTGTTTGGGGTTCGTGGGCCTAGTGTTAAGTTTTTTTAGGGTTACTCTTTAGGGTCTAGTGCTGAGTGTTTAGGGTTTAGTGTTAAGGGTTTCGGGTTTGGTTTTTGGATTAAGGGTTTTAAGGATTTTTACTAGTGTTCAGGGTTTAGTGTGTCGGGTTTAGTGTGTAATGTTTAGGGTTTAGTTTTTAGGGTTTAGATTTTAGGGTCGGGTGTAGTGTTTACGTGTTTAGGGTTTAGTGTTTAGGGTCTATGTGCTTAAGTGTTTAGGGTTTCATGTTAAGTGTTTGGGGTTTGTGCTAAGGGCTTAGTTTTAAGTTTTTAGGGTTAGTGTTTAGGGTTTCATGTTAAGTGTTTGGGGTTTGTGCTAAGGGCATAGTGTTAAGTTTTTAGGGTTAGTGTTTAGGGTTTCATGTTAAGTGTTTGGGGTTTGTGCTACGGGCTTAGTGTTAAGGTCTTAGGGTTAAGGGTTTAAGGGTTTTTGCAAGTTTACATGATCTGGGGAAGGCACTGGGTCTTCCCCAGACCATCTAAACTTTGAAAATCCTTAAAACCTTGTAAAAATCTTTAAGCTTCTGTTTAAACATTCTCAGGATTATGAAAGTTTTAAGACTTTTAAGCCTATTAAAGACCGTAAATTGCTTACGTATTTAAGTGGCTGCCCTTTGCGGAGTTTAGAGATTTTTGAAGTTGCCAATGGTCTGGAGAAGCCCCGGTGCCTTCCCCAGACCATATAAGTTTTTACAAATCCGTAAAACCCTGAAATTCTTGCAGTTGCAAATGGCTGTCCTTTTCTAAAATCCGTAACTTCCTTAATTTTAAACGGCTGCCCGCTTTTAATTTTAAGGATTTTTAGCCTTTTAAGGGATAAACGTTTCGAGGTTTTTAAGGGCTTTCAAGCCTTTTAAGATCCTTTAAATCTTGAAAATTCTGAAAGGCTTTAAGTACCTTAACACCCTTCAAATTTGAAAAGGGCTGCCCCTTTAAAGGATTTTTAAAATTGCAAATGGTCTGGGGAAGCCCCGGTGCCTTCCACAGATCATCTAAATTTTACAAACCCCTAAGACCCTGAAAAGCCTTAAACTTCTAATTGCTACCCTTCAAAAATTTTATGGGGCCGCAAGACACAAGTTTCAGAAGCAAAATGCACATAAAAACACTAGTGTGTTTTTTATAGAGGATGATATACTAGAGTTTTTTGTATTCCAGTGCAGTTTTGACTGCATTTTTCCGAGGAAAAAGCAGAAAATCAGACTAAGACGAAGACAAGAAAGCCATAGGTGTGGATCATGGGGGGGGGGGGGGGGCTGACCATATATATATATATATGATCTTTTATATAAAGACTATATATAGAATATACGCCCGCCACTAGTATCATAAACACGTCTTGCGGCCTCGCTGATCAAATGCCAAGACTCGGAAGGCATGGCCAGGCTCCCAGCAGATCGAAGTACCTCGGAAGCCTTCTGTCCGAGGCGCCCAGGAGAACTCCTGCTCTCGCGACGCTTTGCGGATCCTGGTGTGTAGGGATGCGCACAATATGGGTTGTGCATGCTGTTTTGGTCGGATTCGAACCGGGAGATTGACGCTTAACCCAGGAACCAGAATCCACTCAGTCCTTTTGCACTGGGAATGAGTTGGCTCGGTGCAGGTCTTGGTGCAGACGGTGCAGGTCTGGGGCCGATGCTGCTCACGGAGAGGATCGGCTGCAAGGGCAAATTCTTCTCAGGGCTTCGTGAGCGAAGGCCCTGGGGCCTGTGACGAGGTGGCGATTGGCTCCTCACCGGACTTCCCACCGGCGTTGATGCAACATCCGAGCCTCTGCTTGAGGCCCTGGTGAAGTTCCCGCTGCCCTCCACGGCTACGTTGCCATTGCCCAACGGCCAGCTCGGTCCGGCTGCCAGTGGCCGCGCCGATATCAAGTTCGCCTGCTGAGGAGATGGCGGAGCTGTCTGCCTCGATTTCATAGACGTACTTGGAGACACAGACAAACCTTCTCCGCGGCCTGAGCCCATTGAGCACATGCGCACGAAACCAGAACCTTGTTTTACCAGTGGCTTCATGGAGCCCACCGAGCCGACCGAGCCAAGCTTCGCTTTCTCTTCCATGCCTGAAGCTACTGTCACGGCCCGGCGCACACGACCGGCGCGTTGAGAGTCTGTGCCCTCACCTTCAGAATCCTCCCCTTCATTCTTATGATCCTTCTCGCTGCGATTCTCGCCCAAAATGGCAGCCGTCTTGGACCGTGGAAGCCGATCCCGGATGCTTGGCACCAGCCTGGCACTTTCACCTGGGGTCTCCGCAGGGGAAAAGCGCATCACCTGGAAGGGAGAGTGGCCGCCGCCTCCATGCAATTCCATTGCCGCATCAATTGCGACTAGTGGGTGGTTGGCCAGATCTTGTAGCGTTCGGACAAACTGATTGGCGCTCTCCTCGGTCAGGCGAGCCTGGATCTCTGCCTGCGTTCGCATGCGCCGCAGGGCGTCACGATAGAGCCTGACCAGGGTTTCCAAAAAAAGGCAGCAGGTATAGCATTGAAGCTTAACAGCAACTCTTTCTTTTTTCAACACGTGGGGACGCTAATTGCGTCATGGACACCTCTCAAACACGTCGCGCCCCTTGAGGAAGTCAGTCAGCCCAGCTGCTGCCAGGGCTTCCTCCACCTCGAACTACGCGACTCCACCCATACCCCAGAATACAAGCCAAGATCTAGTCTGCAGCTGCTTTCATGTCAGCTTCTGGTTCGCACAGCTGCACAGAGCAGGAACATCTCTTGACCGGGCAGAAATTACGTTCAGTTTAGGCAGAGAATCCGTCCGTAAATGTTCGTAATGTGGGCCCCTGTTTTTTGCGACCTTGCGACAGGAGGCCTTGACGCCCTGGCAGAGTGCAACGTTCTGTCTTCAGAAGCTGGGGACGATCAGATGGTCAAATGGTCAAAAAGTGCACACAATCCCATCAAACCCCGAAGGCAGCCCCATCCATCTCTTTGTCAGCATCCCTGAAGTTTGTTTGGTTTTGACCTTTTTCGTGCCCACCCCCTCATGCCGAGCACTCCCCTCCATCCATTGAAGTCATTGAAGCCTCTTTGGAAGCTCTGGACTTTGCTGCATCGGGCAGCCCGCTGCGCGGAATGGGTTGTGGACCCCGACGGTTTGCCTACGTCTCGACAGTCTCGGTCCCGCGCCAGTTTGCCCAGACCGGCTTTTTGGAGGAGCTCCTGTGGTCCACTGGCACAAGAGACATGATGCCAAACTCAGGAGTGCACTCACTCATCGAATAGCAGTCCGCCCTGTGATCCCAAGTGCCCTATGGAGTCACTCCTGCAACTCTTTCAGCTTCCGCCGCAGTTCTGCGATCAGCTGCTCGGCTTTCCTACAGGTTCAAGTCGCCACCCCGGTTATTGCAGGCCGCCCCTTGCCACTGTACCCACTGACCAGAAAGCGTGAAAGGGGCATGAAATCAATCTGATCCCTCCTACTTGAAAAAACAACAGCTTGAAGAAACACAGAGGTACTACGACTGCTGATAGAGGAGCATTCCTGAAAACTCTATGGTCGTGCAGGAAGTATTACGTATGATCGGGGAGTACCCAGATAACGCAGCTTTCATTTCCAGGGTTCAGTCCGCACACTCTTGCCGACAAGACTCTTCATCTCTTCCTCCAGCTTCTTCATGGCCTCTTCAGCCCGCTTCCGCTGGCGCTCCGCCTCCGCCTGAGCACACAAATCGCTTCCTGGTTCTTCTTTGTTCCCTCAACCGCTTGAGGGCTGATGCTAACTCCAAGTTGAGGCGGGGTTTCGGAATCAGAGCGACTTGAGTATAGAAGCTCCATGCGTTAGGAATGCTTTGCCCATTCTTAGTGCAGATGCAGTCGCTCATTTTGTTGGAGTTCGGGGTCTTGTCTGACCAGCAGACGCAGAGGACCATGAGTTGGTGAACTTTTGTGCAATCCACTGACAGTGTATCGTTTGAAGTTGAAAACTACTACGTTGCGCATGCCTTTCGCTTCTTACCCCACTTGCGGCCTGCGCTTGACGAATTTGCTCCTCGAGCTGTTCCCGAAGTCGTCGGAGTTCTCCTGGAGACAAGTCACAAGTCACTCTAGTAGAGTCACTCTAAGTAGAGCTTCCAGGCGCTCGGAAGCTTGAAAAATGCCTGAATGCTGCATAGCATAGTGGGCGTGCACGGGGACCGCGCGTGACCCCTCGTAGCTAATTTGGCCCCACTTGCCCTTCAAGCCTAAAGTGGGAGATGTTGGGCAATGACTCCTAATTATGTCGCAACCTCCCCCACCTGCGCGACTTGCTTCCAATGCTCTACATGCCCAAAATGGAAGACTGGATCGCGACGCGTCAATTGGGGGCAAATGGGGCAACTGCACGTAAAATTCGCCACCAGGTAGGGCAAGGGGCGAAATCAAGCAGCTCAACAACCTGTGGGTCTATCAGCGCAGTACAGCAGCTGAGAGTCTCACATGACACGACAACCGGAGCACGTGCCTTCGAAGTCGCGCTGAGGCTCGACAGGAGCCGGGGCAACAGCCTCTGGCTCCTTCTCCTGTATAGAGAGATTCCTACGAGACATGTAGCAGGTCTGCATGCGCGTTCGTGTCGCGAGCTGGCGTCCTTGGGCTTGCTTGGCAGAACCACTGCCTGGGTCGTATTGACCCCAGTGGAGCGCAAAGAAGGCCTCAAAATCACACTTCGCACCGTTTGCGTAACAAATTTGTTTGACTAAGCTGCCAGAGTACTTCTCTGAAGCGGCGCTTGATGGCGTCGGCAGGGGCAGCTTCTGGATGTTCTGCGCCAGCCGCTGCATGTCGCTGCTGCTGGCCTCAGAGTAACAAAGCTAACAGCGAGGCCTTGTACAGCAGTGGTATGCAAGAAGAAAACTGAAACTGCTGCCGGGGCATGAAAAGTGCATGTCGAAGTAGCTTAAGCTGAAAGAATGCGGGGCCTTGCGTAACATACCGAAGCTATGTGCACCGAAGAGGCTGCCAGGGTCTGCCCCATCTGCACTAGCAAGCTTGCGAGCTCTGTCGACACGTGCTTGCCAGTTGCTTTCAGACCAGTCCTTGCCATCACATCCCGACAAACGGCACAAAAGTGGTGAGAAAGTCGAGGTTGCAAAAGCAAAGCGGCCATTCAGGCTGAAAAGACCTGCCGCTGCTCCTACTCCCAGAAGGAAAGTAACATCGTGATACATCGTGAACAACCTGTGCCGCCTGCAACGGGGTTTGACCTCCTGCTCTTAAGCTTACACGAAGATGTCTGACTTCTTGCTCAGTCAGGGCTCTGAAGCCACTCCACGGTCTCCTTTCCGATCACGGCACTGCCTTCTGGAATCCTGGGAGGTGAGCTGATAGAATCAAGTCAGCCTTCAGGAGTCTCAGAGTCGGCTGAAGCGAGGCAAGTGTCGCTGTTTCTCTCTCCGCCACCTCTGGTGGCCCGGCATCTGGCAATGCCTTCCGTGCAACGTGGTTGGACAGATTCATGAGCATGTCAATGCAGAAATGATCATGCCGGAGCTTGGAACATCTCTCATTCCTGCCACTGGTTCAAGCTCTACTCCGGAGAATGCCTGTATGGAGCCCAGTATCTCGCGCATGTCAGTACTTCCTGTGGCCAGAGACCTCAGTCATCAGTCCGCGTCTTCCTACTTGGCATTCATCTCAACGCGCAGCTTCTGCAGGCCAATTAACTCCGACTCCCAGCACGACGACGACGACTACTGCCTCTGCCACCACTACTACCACCACCTCTGCCTCTGCCGCAACGACTACCAACTACAAACTACTCGTGCTTACTACAAACCTACTCCCTACAAAATCCAACATCATCAGGTCGAACCGACACTAACTTAATTACGCTCTTTCAACTCTCACAACTGGCACTAGCGCGCGAAGACAAGGCGCCGGTAGTCAGTGTCATACAAGAAAGCTAACACTTGACACATGACCGTGTGCGTCAAAGGTGCGGCCCAAGTGAACACTCTCAACTACCAGATACTACCAGACGCAAAACTTCAACAAGCTTCTCAGGGCTGTGGCATGTCAACTGGTCCAAAACAACCGTGCGCAACGGCAGCTGCAAATTCTGAAAACCATAGAAATGTGGGCAAGCCACTCGGCCATGCGAGACAGTAGCGGGCTGAGATCACCCCATACCTTCAGCATATGGCATACGAAGGCACATGTATCATGCAGAAAGACAGAACGGCAGAAACGCTGTGCCAGCTCTGTCCTAGGCCAGGCCTTGCTTGAAGATGCCTTCAAGGACGATTGCAACAGCCGGAACTCTGCCTCGCCGATGAGGGGCTCTTCCTGGCACTTCCATTCCTTTCAATTCTCGCCTTTGAGCCAAGAGCACGTCAGTCAGGCCTGCTGGATGGACATCCGGGCTGCCCGCTCCTGTTTCATGGCCTGCTGCAACACAGATGACATTCCCAAACCGTCCCACATTTCGTGCCTGCGAATCGATTTCTTCTTGCCAGCATCAGCTACGCTAGAAATCGCTAGAATAGTGCCTGCGTCCTTCGAAACAATCAAAAGCTGTCGTCTTGCGGCTGCCTGCATCTTGGCCAACAGCTCGCGTTGCGCCTTCTTCAGAGCCTAAGATTGCAAGATGCCGCTTTTCAAACCCTATTCTGTTTAGAAAGCAAGGTTTTCCAACCCATGGCATCCACGCTGCTTTGATCTCCTCCAACAGCGGATCCACCTGCTCCTTTTTCCACTGCCTCCGGTCGGGGTCTTTCGTTCCACATCTGCGCGCAACTCTTAGAATATTCTTGGACCTAAGAAAGAACTATATACACCTGCTTCTAAAAGCGGAGCTCTGGGGGTTGTCCAAAAGGGACTTACTTGTATAAGCAGAAGCCAACCACGACGTAACGTGGAAACCATCCCATCTACGTACAGCTATCTGAGGAAAGAAGCCTATTATGTATAGTGGCCGGCTGCTCTCAGCTTCAAGCCAAGCGAGGCCTTGGGCGCTAGGAGCATTGGCTCAGGAACCCACAAAGCCAATCCTCCTCCCAAGTTTTAACAGTTCTCCATGCGCCTCGCCGAGTTTTGCCTTGATTGAATGGCACCCCCGCCTAGCCGCCTAGCGAACATCCAGGAGCGCACCCCTGTACCCAAGGCCCGCAACTTTCCTGTCAACGGAGCAACAGCTAGCAGCCCAAGTGGGAAGAAACACCCGACCACCTTGCTGGCTGCGACTTACCCCACTGGTCCACTCCTACGGACTATGTTGATTCGCTGGGCCAGCGTAAGTATTCCCCGGCGACTTCTCTACATCCCCCTCCCATTCACTCCTCCCCCTTCCGATTCGGGGCAGGGCTTCCACGAGCACGTGGCACACAGACACACAACCACCCCCACCCCGAATCAAAAGAAACACCTGGACAGCCTTGCCAGCTGTGCCGAGTGCTGTTGGCTTCGGGAATGGAAGCTCTTGAATTTGTATCTTCATTCGGCACGGTGGCTTTTGCAAAGGGAACGACAACGGTATGCCAACTTAATTTCTCTTGCGAGGACGAGGTGCTCGTACATGTCATCCACCTCTGCTTGGCTGTATATCTTCGGATCCTCAAGACTCAACACGGCAGGCTTTCAGACTCAGACCATGTAAGTACGCGCTCACACATGTCAAGGCAAACGGCTGGAAAGGCTTCTGCTTATGCACTCACCCTGCACTTCTTGAAAAAACAAAACCACTTCGCAATCTGATCTGCAATTGCAACACATGCCCTGCACCCGGGGGCCTCCTCGCTGCAAGTGACTCCGAACAAGGCCTGTTCACATGCAGCAGAGACACACAATCCGTGCCTGTCCCACGGTCCCACATGTCCCCTGCTCAAGCTGCACGCAGTATGCAAGCATTCAATCGAAGCGCGCAGAACAAGGAGCCGGATTGGTAAACGCTTTTTGCCCTGCACCACGTTGCAGTCCTCAGCCCTTCGTTTCATCTTTTCTTCGTTCCATCGAGCCTCGATTTCCTGCACATTTGCGTACAGTCAGTGCCGAGAACACAGCTGCAACAACACTCCACTTATCCCACACGCAGAACATCGCAGAAATCGTTCGGTCAATTCAGCAGTCGGTGCCTCAAACCTTCTGATGGCATCCTTCTTCTCCTAGAGACCAAGACGACCACATTGGCAGCAAAAAAACCATGCTGCTGGAACAAAGCAGAGCGGAAATGCATGCGGCGGGCTCCTCGTCGCCCTCATGATACTTGACCTGTGTCGCCCTAAGCTCAGTGGCTAATCGACCACGGTCGCCCTCCAGATCTAGGATGTGGACGTGGTACCTCCCACGATGCCACTATGTGCGAATCTCATCAACTATGCTATGCTGTAGGGTAGCTACCGGGTAGCTTGGAACGGGTCACAAGGAGAGCAGCATTGCCAGTTGTTCAAGCCACTGCGCCAAGTCTTCGCACACCTCGCCCACACGCTCCTGTGCTGCTCTCACGAGGCCATTTTGCGCAGAACCACTGAAGCAAAACGTCCTCTGTGTATTCTTTCAGAATCTCGGGTCTGTCGCGCCACCCAGGATTTTGAAGCACCTCCGGTCATTCCAAACTTCAGGCGCAAGGCCGGTGCAAAGATCCATGGCAATGACTTCAAAACTGGCGGTTCTGTGCTGCGCGACTGGGCGTGACTGGTTGCAGCAAGGGCGCATTGACAGCATGCGTGATGCGGTGCAGCGCGAAGTCTGCCAGCTCCAGCTGCTCCTGTCAACTTCAACACCCCTGAAAACAAGCCCCACAGCGCCACGGAAAACACGGTGAGAACACCTTGAACCCTGCGTGTGGCCCAAGTGTTGGCGCACCATCGCCCTGATGAGGGGCTCCTTAATCAAAACGGAAGAAGCGTGAGATTCATGTGGCTGCCGTTTTGACTTTTAACTTTTGGCCAGTTGTTTGCCAAGCTGGCAAAAACATCCAGCACAAGCAGTGTCATCCAAACGGTGAATCGTCAAATCCAACAGCGCCGAGATAGTGGACTCAGGAAGGACTGATGCGATGCCAAGTCACCCTTGGCACTGGCCACGGAGCTCTTACTAGGCGAGTCGCGAAGCTGACGCAGGTGCGACAACACCTGCCCCAGAAACTGCACATGATCGTCGAGCACTACCAGCAAGACCTGGTGCTGGGCTCATAATGCGCGGAGCACTACAAGCAACACCTGATGCTGCCACTCCATCTGGCTCTTCCTAAAGTCGCGATCTTGGCTGGCTTCTGAGACTTGGGAGCCTTGGTGGTCGAAACAACTCCATCCACACTACTTCAGTATGGTTCGCACATTCCATGCACCCGCGAGTGTTTGCCAGGAAGCTCAGCCCCAGCTGTTTGCCAGTGTTGTCTTTGAAAGTGAGCCAGACCTGCCATGATCGGAACGGGAGTTTTGTTCCATTTGGCTGCATATTCAGTGAGCAAGCACTGTTGCACCAGCAGCAGTCAAGGGCTCTGCAGGGTCATTGCAGGGATCCGCCTCTGCCCAGGCCTTTGGCTTCTCATGGACTTCCAAGCCTGTGCTGGACGATGTCAAGCTTGCACCAGTGTGGAGCTGAAGAAACACTCACACCGGTCCAGACATCCACTAGTGACTGGAGCTTTTTGGGTCTGATGCAGGCAGGGTGCCAAGCAGCCCGACGGCAAGCTTCAACACCTGAGAGGCTGCCGCCGGCTGGCTGAAAGCAGGCCTCGTCGGAAGGAGCTGAAGGACTATCTGGATGGCACAAGAACAAAATGAGCCCTCCTACAGCCAAGTGCATCCAGGCATCTCTATCAGATCAGAGTCGTGATATGCGAGCTGCTGCATCCTTGGGTTACGGCGACAGCCGTGGACAACTGCTAGTGACGGCTGTATTTGAGGGAAGGAAGGCTCAACTTCAGTGTGAGCGCTTGCAGCTTGCAGGTGCATGCGCACGTCAGGTGGTCGTTCCGGCAGAAACTGAAAACGCAAGCCGAAGGGCCGAAGAGTCTGGGGATCCTTGCTCCCGTCTGTCTGGACTCCCAAAGACTTGGTGTCCGCCGGTAGGAACAACGGGTCCAAGCCCATCTCGAGAAGCTGGCCTGTCCTGCAAGGCTGGCAGTGGCACCGCTTTCGCAAAGAAAGCGCATCAAACATACTCAACACATCAAAACAGTCAATTGCGAAATGACGTGAATCATGCAGAATCATGCAGAAGAAGTACAGCTCAGCAGGATGAGGCCAGAAAATCAAGTGCTTCAACCTCCTGAAACCGTGCACACGCCAGCACAACAGACAAATGGATGGCACAACATGGAGGGCGGAATGCATTGCAAGGCCTGCTTATGTCGCAGAGAAGACGCTGAGAAGAGGTCGGCATGTGTCCGGATCGTATCTATCTACTGGCTGAACTCAACTCTATGGACATGACAAGGCGTATGCAGTCGTGGGCTTATGTTTAGCAGCGGGGGCCAAACGGGCCCCTGCGAACTACAACGGCTTGTTCAAGCGGGTAGCCTGAGAAAGCTTCAGAACACGGAAACGCAATGTTCATGTAGGGGTACTCGGAAGTAAGAACAACCACCCCGAGCCAAGCATCCCAGCTAGTCCAATCAAACCTCGTCGGTCTGACCGATTACGGAGGCTGGTCTCATGGCGATGCGTTGGTGACGCGCTGTGTTTGCTTTTAATGCATATGAACTCATTGTCATTGTGCCCGCACAAATGCTTGAAGCCAATGCCAAAACAAAGCACAGAACACGGATCATGGTCGGGCAAAATTGGTCCGAAGTTTGGTCTTGCATTTTGCATTGCAGCTTAGGTGCACTGCAGCTTCATTCGACCAAGCAGATCAAACCGCCACTTTGCAGAACCGACCAGAAACATAGGCTTCAAACTGCAAACCTCGATCCCAATGCCAAGCTGCACTGACGTCGATGGAAAGGTTGGCGATGAGCTGCCCTTATCGATTTCAATTTCTCCAGCCACAACGCCAACTACCATAGTGTGGCTCTTTTTGGCCTACTGGAGCATGGCAGCATGTGTCCGGACCGATGGTGTGCGAGCAAACTTTACAACCTACCTTCTAACCCTCAAGCACAGCGACTCTTAACTGAGGCCACGTTTCTCAGATCTGCCATCCGTGCTTCGTGTTCAGTGACTTTGTTCCAGTGCTTTTCCTGCATGGAACAGAACAGGAACAGCACCACCCACCCACCCACACACACACACACACACACACACACACAAACACACAAACACAATTTGCCCGCTGGAAGCATGCAAAAAGGTGCACCATGGTCAGCCATGAGTGTGCTTTCTGTTGCTTGCATGCGAAACTAAGTGCTTGCGACACATGTGAGTACGGAGCCCTGTGGAGCATCTTCTTGAAGTCGGGCGAGGAGTGTAAGGGTGCAACTGCCAAGGCACCGTCAAGTTGTCCAGGTGAGCGCCTTGTTGAATAAGCTGAGCTTGAACCTCCGGGACTCCATGCTGGTCTTTGAAGGCATGCAGGGACAAGCATCCCGTGTGGGAAGGTTGAGGATTGCCACATCCATGAATATCATGCCTTCAACATGAACTCCTTGAGCCCAAAGGTCTCATTGGACAGGCTGAGGAGATCCCTTGGAAAACGCAGAACGTGCCGAATTTTGGGTTTCGACTGCAATGCCGCAGCAAGGCTTCGCTACAACCATGGCTGCCAGGACTCTTTGTCTGGCTACGGTTGAGGTCAGACACGACATCGCCAGCCTCGGAAACCGCATGGATCGTAGAGTACAGTGCGGGATAGACAGAGCTTCTACCATTCTGCTGAGGTAGTTTCCATTCAGTGCTATTCCCTGTCCAAGTGCCACCTTTTTCACCACAACGACCATTGCAAACCTACTGCAGAGACAATATGCAAGATAGCACGAGCGCACTGGCGACGACAAACGTTCGGGAAATCAGGGCAACATGCTCGGGATTTCACAGTCCTGAAATTTCCAAATGACATTTGCCTGGGTCCTACTTCTTTGCCGGGTCAAAGCCGAGTGTTGCATCTTACCGAAGAAAGGTGCCCGAGCAGCGTTGTTGGATATGAAAACCTACTTCGCATATTGTTTCCCGACTCCTGACCACTCGTTCAAAGGACCAAGCTCCAGGAATGGAGATGTCAAAGAAAAGCAACCACACGCTTCTGCAGGTCTGAACTACCGCGAGAGCCCGTGCTTTAACAAAGATGCCGCAGCATCTACAATGCATATGCCATTTGCTGGAGACATATACTGAGACCTTTTTCAGGCGTATGAAAGCACATGCTCTCTGCCAAACAACTTCTCCCCAGCTAGAATGCTGGCTCCGCACCTTCTCCACAGCGTCCACGATGCTGGCGACGGTCTCATTGACAGCTGCCATGTTCAGAGCTTGCTTCTCCTTGACCTCTGCAAGCAATGCTTCATGGACTGTCTACATTGGTGATTGTTCTAAATTCGGTCACTATGATGCGGCCCTACATACAGTAGCCTTCCACCCGGACCTCCGCAGCTTCCGTGTGTGGGGCTTTACTCTTCATAGCCATGACGCAGCGTCCGTGCGTGGGCCTTTACCCTCATGAGGACTCACATATGTCTTCCACCTGAAGCCTCCGCAGCTTACACGAACCTCTTCAAGTTGGGCCGCCTGTAATGAACGACCAAAACGGGTGGTTTTGAATCGGAAGGAAGCAGGTGAGCTTTGGGTTTTATTCTGTGAGGTAAATAATTATGGAAAACATTATGTTACTTCCGCGGAAAGATTCCGCGGCTCGAAAGGTAGCTTCCGCGGGCTCTTTTTGAAACTTCCGTCTGTAGAGCCATTTTCGAGTGCATGCGCGACATGACAATCAAAGCAAGCCACTCATAGAGTCATGATACAGTAGAATCCCACATGCGCACTTGATGCAACAAGTCCGACGATTCAGAACGGACATGATCCTCATCTTTTCTTGCGAGGTGTGTTTCATGTACTCGGGACGCCTGGGCAACGTCCATGGCCAACTCCTGCCACAAGCTCCGCAAAGCAGACGCGCATTTCTTTCGCTGGTGAACACCAATCCAAGGATGCCTCATGCTTCTCATAGAGCCCCAGCATCTTTTGAAGGTCTGTCTCTCTGGTGGTCTTCAGTGCCTTGACAAAACCCAGACGAATTGCATCATAAAGCATAGGTACTGCTTGGTGACAATCGGACTAAGAGTTACTTTGCCAAGGTGCAGAGACTGCTTCATCCACGCGGTCCACACTCTCCTGTGCCGAGCTGAGGGGTCAAGCTTTGCTTCATAAAGCGATCTACTGGTGGCCATCATCTCTTGGACATTTGTCTTGGCAGATGTAGGCACCCTTCCCACCCTCAACCCTTGCTCCCGCATGCGCTGCGAGCAAGCATCACAGACTATTCGTCAGTTGTTGCTGCAATTGTGTGTATGCGGTTACGATTGTGACTAGTGTTGATGATGATGATGATGATGACGACGATGATGATGATGACCACGTCCGTTGCTATGAGCAGTATGCACATCTGGTGCTGCTGATACCGTTGGTAGCACACTAAAGTGCACATCATCAACCTCTAAACCACATCCGATGCCCGCCAAACATGTTGATGATGTCATGTTGTTGGTTGGTGGTTGCTTGCTTCGCTTCAGCTTCGTTGGTTGAAACATGTTCCAGTTTGAACTTACACAGACAAACCAAGATGTTGTCCAGAAATGGGCCATGCATTATGTGCAAAGCCCTTTTCATGCTAAAACCCTGCGTCCACACCCTCCAACCAGAGCGTCAAGGGAATGTTTTTGTTGTTGTTCGTACTTTGTGTTGTTCATTTTTTCTTGTTTACGGGAGGGGGGGTGGTGCCTATAGCCTTGGCTTAAGCAAGCAAAGCTCTGATTTCTCTACATTTGAGTAGGAATTCAGTTGAGTAGGACTTAATCGGGAATCCTGTCGATTCCCTTGGATTTCCATGCGAAGAGGGAGGGGGGGGGAGGGCCCAAACCCTACAGATCCCCCGCTTCCTTCAGGCAAGAAAAGCTGAGCCCGACACGCCCTACACCGTGCACCCATATACCTACCATGTCTGCTTCGGCCGGCTGTGCGAAACCCTATCCAAGAAAGACATCGCAAACGCCCCAACGTTTGCACTGCCTCAGTTGTCCACAAGGCAATGCGCCAAATGAGCGATGTTTCACCCAAACGGGCTCATGGCTAACCCTATAACCAGAGAGCTGTGCGTGGCCTTGTTCTGAAGGATTTCGGCACCATGCGATTGCAGCGCACCCGCGAAGTCCGTCCTGTACAACGCACTGCTTGTCAGAAAACATGTCAGAGCCTCAAACCATCTGAACAACCTTCGTTCTTCTGGGCGCACACCGACATCCGCCTCTGGGAGTCATTAGCAGCCTGGGACACATTATGCTCTAAACATGCCAAGCGTCTGTAGTTCATTGATGCGGCTGCCGAGGCCTTTGTCACTGTGAGTCTTCCAGACTAGGTTCTTACACGCTGACTTTGCTGAGTCACAGTGTCATGTGTCATGCCCGCTGGGCATCCTTCAGCCTGCGATAGAAGGTCCATGGAGGTCCCGGCCTGAAATCTTCGTTGCCAAGCTCTCCAAGCTCTGGCCCTGGTGGTTGAGATTCTGCTCTGCAGCCACGAGGTCTAGATGCATGCGCTCCTGCGATTGGTCCACGGACCTGGGGCGTGCACAAGCAAACACCGATAATCAGAGGAATGCATGGGCAACCTTCCCTTGATACAATTGATCCCATTCAATCACACATTTTCCCGACCTTTTTGCAAGCTCGGGGTCTCAAAACATCTTCAACTGAGTGTAGGGGTTTCAAATCTTGTGTTGTGCTTGCATGTCATGAAGCCCTTGTTTGGTGCAAGCTGGTTGAATGCCTGGGCTTGGATCATGACTTGGCGGGGAGGCGACGTCGCCTGGCGTCGATACTTTTCGTAGTGTCTAAAAAATATGACCACCAACAGCCACGAGTTACTCAGTGATCGCAAACCACGCTGCAAATGCACGTTGTTGGGAGCATTCCGCCTGGTTCCAACCCCCCCCCCTCCCCAACTCAGCTCTGGAGACCACGTCTAGCCTGCATCCCGGCTCAAACGCTTGTGACACGAGTCAAAATGAATCGAGTAAAGTGGCTCTACCTGACTCGCCATGTTCAAGACCTGCTGAGCAGTTTGACCCAGCTTCGTCTCGTCTTCCTGTTGGACCTGTCGCCAACACATTTGCTTCAGAGCCAAAGCACTGTTCTTGCCCATGACCTGCTGGGTTCTGCGGCAATGCCAGGCCGCCGGAATGGGCCTTGTTGAGCTCGGTGATGGAGCCATCATGGGTGGACAGCTTGGCTTCGTCCTCTCAGAAGCACATAGCAGCAGGTTCGACGATCGAAAGTTTGAATCATGTTGAATCCAACTCTCGCATGCTGCAAGCGGATCCCTTGCTCGTTCCTCCTGCTGCGTCCGCTGGAGTCCATTCACCATCCTGGGCTTGCTAAGATGCGGCCTGAATCCCAGACCAACAGAAGCGCAATTGCATCGCAAATGCCAATACGCAATGTTAGTCTTGCTATTGCCATCGACAATTATAAAATTCAAAACAAAAAAACGTCAGAGAGGAGGCATGCGGGTCAAGCGAGCTTCTACCAGACAAAAAATGCGTACCGGGCAGCTGGTCCGTGTGAGCTATCTGCGCCTCGTCTGCCTGCTGGTGATGGAAGAGCACACCGATCTGCTGGCCTTGCATGTGATGTCTGACAAACAGCCGCGCTACACTGTGCCCATCTTCTTCCTCATGTTGGCGACTCTGACTGCGAAATAGGCTGTTTTCACACACTCATGAAGGTTTGTACATGATAAGTTGGCTCACCATGCCAGTTACCCCAGCCAATGATCACTGAGAGGCTGTTTTGCGCCGCCGAATCACGAAGGCTACTGTTCATGGCCAGGACATCATGCGCCATGCGGGTCAAGTACTTTGACTCGTGCTGAGCCGATTCTTCCTTAGAGATGCTCACACCATCTTCGCATGACCGGCACAGCATCTGCGGCTCCTATGCAAGATTGCCTTGTGTGCCAAAACCTCAAAATTGTGCAGATTCAGGGCTTGGAAAGAAAGAAGCGCTGCACGATACTTGGCGGGGTCTGAGGCTGTGTTTTAAGGGACGGCTCCCTGCTTCATGCCATCGAAACTTAGGCCGGGTTCCGAAGACCCCCCGAAATTTCACAAAGTGCGGCTGCAGCTGCCACCTTGTGGACTTCTTGAAGAAGAAATTGGACGTTTTCAGTCTGCTTGTTCAGCTGCTCTTCCAGCCGGCTTTGCACCTCTTGATCATGAAAATGTTGTTCGCCATTTCTTTCCACCTTAGCTTTATAAATTTAAATTCTCGTGTTCCGCGGACTGAAGCTGTGGCAGTGAAGCATTTACGGTGAACATTGGGCGTGGATCACCATGTGTCTGTACGTACCTGCATGCTTTAAGACTTTAAGCCACCCGCGCTGAAACCACATGGCGCCATAGCGCCATATTGCATTCTGAGTGGCTTGTCTGGTCAGTTCGTCTCGCAGCTCCCGGATCATGTCAGTCTCCTCCCTCGAAGGCTGTGCAAATTCCTGCCCTCGGCTGCTATTATGCGGAGATGATCGTGGCATGTGCAGCCGGTCTCCATTTAAGCCTTTGTGCAGCTCAAACGCTCGCTTTCCTCCACCAAGCAGGACGCCAGCCTGCCAGAATCTGCCAGAGGCCACTCCGCAGATAGTGGTCAGAAATATGTCACAGATTGTCACAGTCATACTTCCCAAGTTGTCCCACAGCCTTGCCGGAAGCCTCGCTCTACCACATCCGCGCTGGTTTCCTGCACCGCCGGTAGCTGTAAAATGCACAACATTGCGAAGTTATTGCCATTGCAGAACCCTGAACTTTCTGAAGATCAGGGTCACCTTGCAACGACTTGAGCAATCGGACTCACCGGACACAGTTTTTCCCACAGTGTCGTCTCCGGACCATTTCGGACGTGGCCAGACAGGGCAATCCCGAGGGCAAAACGCAAACGGCGAGCACCGTTTTTCACAAACGAACTTGACTCAGGGAGTCAGTTGCTAAGGCATGCGTTGTGTGGAGTTGGGGACCAGCGACAGAACCAGCTACGATATGGATTCTTGGCCCGCAAGCCCAGAAGATAACCCCGTCACTGTGTGCCCTGCGGAATCAGCAAATTTACATAGTTGCTGTTTACCAGGCAATAGTTCTGTGAGGTGCATGCGGAACACGAAACGCAGGGCCTGCTTGCAATCAGCGTGTCGATATGTGACGGTTTTGTACGCTGCATTTGAGGCACGAAGCGCATCGAAACGTCAAGGTGCACCTGCAGGAAGGGTGCCGATATGTACGTATGAAGATATGTGCGTGTGTTTGTCTACTGGATGCTGAAGTTTGAAGCGCGAATGCTAGGGTGCCATCGCTTGTTGCAATCAGGGTTCAGATAGGGCAGTAAGTCAGAAGTCCAGTGTATGTGACATCGGTTTATGACACAACCGGGAACGTCAAAGGTATATAACAGTAAAGGAACCAGAGGCAGGGAGCGGGACACCGCGACCTACCCCTATTTAGACCCACAGCCACGTCACACTCATAGGTTCGAGTACAGTGTTCGAGTACATATTGGCCCTGGCATTGCCAAGACAGGCACGAGGCATCGTTCGCGGTATCGTTCGGGTATCGTTCCGATAACAATACAGACCCTCCAATTCAAAGTCCATTTCTTGAGGTTACGATGGAAATGGCAGTTCTGCGTTATCGCTGTGCCCTGCTGGAAGTTTCCGCGAAATGTGCGAGCTAGCCTCACGTGGCTGTCACCGAGAGATAGCGCTAATGAGACGTTCATGGGTGGATTTGTGACAACGGTATTGTTTCATCGCTGTGCCCTACGGGAAGACTCCATGAAACATGCAGTCTTGCAGAGTTTCAAGCTAGTCTCAAGCTGCCATCCTTACGAGGTAGAGAGTTTGTTCCTATCATTGTCGCATGTTTTGGGCCTTGTATGCTTTGGGTTTTTGGGTTCTCGGCTATCTTCTTGACATGTCGGGTTACCTTCTGTGCCTTGCGTTGGGCTATCTACAGGATGGTTGGGCTATGAAACCGAGTGTAAGTTTACCCATGAATCCTGGAGCGTCTGCGGCTGGTTCAGCCCACTCAGGTCGAAGTCTGCCATGCCCTGAGCCTGCTCGTCGCTGAAAGGTTGCTGGTAAGTCGTGCTGATGCTCCCCAGCGCCTGCAGCCAGTGGAAGCTGCACAACAACCGTCCGCCAAGGGTCTGGGATGTTCCGCGGGCTTGTTGCAGGCCACTTGGTTGAGCCATCTTCCGTTTAGTAGGAACTGTTATGCGTAAGAAACTTGTTGGACGCAAGTTGTAGGCCATCTCACCCGATTTCTATGATCTGCTCTGCTGCTTATTGCTCCATTTGATGGCGCGCTCCTGCGCTCTGAAGAACGTTAGCTCTTTATTAGGAACAGGGCACGGCAAACAGGAAGCCAAGGCAGCGACCTGCACAACTGTGGCCTACTGTGTGGCCTACCGTCAGTAGGGAAAGCTGAGTCAAGCACATTCATCCTGCTGGCGGCTGCAGGCAGCTGTGGATTGCTGGGTGTGTTCTGAGCCGCCATTGGTGCAACACTCCCCGTCCTTGGCTAGATGTTCGACCCGCTGACCTGCCAGAGTACATAATGGACCCTAAACCCTAAACCCTAAACCCTAAACCCCCGCTCTGAGAAGCCAGGGCTCGGCCATGCCAACAACCGCTTCTCCATTCCATTCAGCCGCTCCTCCAGCCGCGACTCCAAAGCGTCCAGCGTGTCTGGCAAGCAAATGCACACATCTGCACACAATCACACGGACACTAAGTACAACAGATCAGTAATTTCAGGAAACAGCGAAGATAGAACTCCTGCAAACAGATGTTGAGAGAGCAGAGTATGCGGCAGCTCAATTAGTTTCGCAATCCAGGACACTTTGCTTTGACAATTGCAACAGGACAGCTTTTGAAAGCTGAAGGTCTGAAACTTGAAGGGCTTTTGCGTAAGAAGCAAGAAACGGCCGAACGTGGCGTCATGCCTGCTCCCCGAATGTGCTGCTGCAGGATTGACACATCATCTGTCGCTGCATCGCAGCACCTTGGTGCAACTCTAGTAGTCTAGCTTCACTCGAACTACTTGCAGACAGCGGTTGGCAAAAGCTTGAACAGCAGTTCTGAGGGGTTTTGCTTTGCTGCAGCAAGTACTCGGGCATGACTTGTGAGTCCCGAAAGCCCCGATGTCGGAACCCTGTGCAGCTGCAAACAACACATCCAAATGCTGATTGAGCCCAGTGAGCCCCTAGATCTGCCCATAATACTGACCGTATGCTTTCTTGTCTGCTGGTTCGTGAATTGTACAAAGGAAGCACCCACCAAGCGTGAACGCAGCCTTCAATTTCATCTCTCATCTCGGACTCAAAGTTTGCAGCCACATATGCTTTAGAGCTGGTAGGTCAAAACAACCTAAGCAACACATGCCGGAGTGAACCAACTACAACTGTCGGATCGCATGAGCTTGCAGACCCAGAAATGCTCTGTCCCGCTGATCATCTGGGGGTGGCGGGAGGAAGTTCTTGTGACCAGGCAGTGAGCCCAGCCGGAAAGGAGTTAGTGTCACCCTGAGGACATGTCTGACATCAGGCATGCCTTGATTAGGCAAAGGAAGTGGAAGCTTGGCGTCAGTTTGGAATGTGCTTTTTTGGAATGCCGAGAACAGCCTGCAATGCAACGGGCAACCTGCAACTTACAACTTCAAGCCATGCCTCTCCACTGCCACATGGTGCACAGGTGCCAGTAGCAACAGTAGTGCGCAGAAGAGCATGGCTGGAGTAATGCCACCCTGGACTCTCTCGAAGTCTTCTGACTGGTGGTCTTCATTGCCTTGTATTCTTGGTCAACGTGGCACATTTATCAAGTCCGGACGTCGTGGTCGGACTTTTCTGTTCTGCAGAAAGTGTTGCTACAAACCTGTCGTGGGTCAGAGTTCAAGGTCCATCGGTTCAGTTGGCAGAAGTGCTGCGGAAGATGAATCACAGCTGAGATGGCACACGGTTGAACAATGCTTGGGGCATCCATGGTGCCCACTCGTGCGCTGCAAGGCATCACTATCGCGTCAAAGTCCTACGAATTCCCTGTCGCTAGTCCCACTTCCCTGAAACTTTGCTCAAACATGACACGACATGATGAAACAGTTCGAAGCTCTCAGGGTCCACGCACAAACAGACGAATGGTTCCTCGGATGGATGTTGCAACCCGCTGGGCGCCTGCGGCCGACAGAATTATTGCAACGACGACCGTGTACAGCGAGCGAATCTGTAGGCCGTGGGGATATCGGCGACTAGCATTGCAACTCGCCACCCTCATGTGCAAGCAGGTCAACAGACACTCTGTCGAGACGCAGGTCTGAAAATCAAGTTGTTTTTCTCCTTTGGCCATCGCTCACTTCACCTGGCAGCATGGTGCAGTTTCGGCCGGGATGCAGGGTTGAGATGCGCTGAAGCACACAGTGTCCCAAAAAGGCAATCCCTTAGGCAAGTCTGCTCGTGATCGCGGAGCGCGGTGCTTGGATCGACAAAGCTACTTCCGCTGCCCTGCTGCATCTTACAGCCTTCGCCTTGCTGTCCGCAAGCGAGCAAACCACGGAAAACTTGCAAGGAGACCCTGCTGAAGAAGCCTCGATTCAAGGACTAGCCTTTGACATAAGACATAAGCAAGCCATCGAGCGATTGGCCTTCACCGACGTGGTGGCAGCGAAGCGCTTGAAGACACCTAAGAGCCGTGGCGGCCAGCGTCGGAAGCCTGTTCTTGGAGGGATCACGGCGGCCGCGCCAAAGAAGTACAAAGGATCGGGCACAAGCAAATCATGCAAAGGTCCACTTTGTAGACGCTGCAGATAAAGTTGTGAAGTCCTAAGCCCATGCTCTCAGCAATGTCCTTGGCCCACCGGCCTGTCACCCAGTCGGCTGAGCGGTAGCGGTTGTCTGCAGCGGTGGCGCGGTCCCATTCCTTGACGCTCACAGCTTTCGCAAGAAAAAAGTACGGCGAGGGCTCGGCAGTGCCCTTCTCAAAAGCAGACACAACATAAAAATCATGTTGCTATTTATGATATGTGCAATATACATATGAATATATATATATATATGTATGTAACAATGGGTCTGTGGAACTGGCCCTTCAAATGAGATGACCGTTTGGATGTGTGCAGCCATCAATGTCACTGACAATGCCACTTCCTGTTTGACCGTGGTTTGCAAGAAGAAGGTGAGCTCTGACTGACGGTCCATTCAGGGCTGCCGGTTTTTTGAGGGAGCCTAGTGCCTTTCTCAATGCAAAGGTTCCTTTTCTTCGCCCTGCTACCAACACATCTGCCGAGGCCCCAAACCTAAGCCCATTGGGGCAAAAGAACAACTCGCCTCCTCCCACTGTGGCAGCAGCTTCTTTTGGTTCCAAACAAACACAGCATAGCGCAGCCACCAGCAGCCAAAGTGCACGTCCCATTTTTTTGGCCCGGGGTTCTGGTAGGGGGGTCGGTTCATGCGCCCACGGTCCCGTTATGTGAGCTTTTTGAGGCCAAGCGCTTGGACCGTCTGTGGACCTCGTCTGGACCCCCTATATGAACCCCCTCTAAAAACTTCTGGCGGACTCCGATAACCCAAGCCCTGTTTAAACTGGACATGCTGACTTCCGGACCCCCCCAATATTTGGACCCCTGCACCCTGATTGAAAAACTCCTTGGGCCGCCTCCTTTGGACCTGTATGGGGCCTCGGGACCGACTGTCGGGGGAATCCCCGATGAACGGGGCTTCTTGCCTGGACCCCGCTGAACCCATGGACTCAGCATCCCTAAGTTTATAACTATCAGGCCAAGCACCGATTCTCCGAGGATGGGATCCCCCTTGTCCCACATAATCAGCGCATAGGCCGCCCTCGCGTCAGGAAAAGCCTGCCGCTTCGGACACTCCCATTGTTCGGCCCTGACTGTTCATGCAGTAGACCACCTGGGTTGTGAGCCTCAGCATACTTTGCCAGCAGCTTGCGCAGCGTTCCAACGGCAGCGTCATCCTCGCCCAGCTCGTATTGAGCCTGCAAGAGTGCCGAAATCATGCTCATTTGGGTCCAGGAGAGGGACACACTCTGGATGGGGCCCAGCGGGTAATGATAACGATGATTCCGATGTCAGTTTCCTTGATCATTCCCGAAAAAGCACCCCACGGGTCCCTTACTGTGAAAGCAAAACGAGATCTTAAGACATATCGATACAACAACCACATAGCGAGACATGTCCCTGCGGTCCGGCCAGGGCAAGATTCACGCCAGCAAAGGCAGACTGCGAGCCCTCGATGTTGAGTGCCTGATAGGGGGCGACATGCAAGAGAATGCAAGGGACTGAAATCGATCCCTGCTCAAACACCCTGCCTGCTGAAAGCAGTCCTTGGCTTCTTCGAAGCGCTGGAGGCCTGCGCAATGTCACTGCTGTGCCAGACTGTCGAAGCTGGGCCTTTTGCCCCTGTCGTCCGATGCAGGCGCGTGCAACACACTCTTGTAGCCGTTGAGCCACCTCACCTGGCCTCGCACAACAGCCCCAAGCAACGGATCATCACAGTTCAAGTTCGGCCTAGCAGGGCATTGCCACGGTTGTTCCATGCTGCCGGGTCCTTGGCTCTTACGCTGCGCCATCGCGCAACAGGTTTCCAGTCTGCATAAGTATGCAACGCTAGGCCATGGATTGGGGCTGTTGAGGATCCCAGCAAGGCTTTCCGAAATGATCCGCGGACGATAAGTAAGAGCCGCCGGTAAGGTTAACCCCCTCTTGGCTCAAAGGTGACAAGTATGCTTGCTTGTATCGTCGCATGTCAAGCTCCCGTGCTGCCCAAAGACCAGCATCTGCAATGCATTTTGGGATTGGCGACAAACGAACTATTAATAATCTGCCGCCTCGGTTCGCCAGGGTCCTGTTGTAGAATGACATCCTCAGCTCAAGGGAAGAACAACGAAACACAACGAAACGATGATGCGCAAAGCAGCTCAAAGCAACTCAAAGCAACATGCCGAACATGCCCGCTTGGCCAAGAGGCGTAGTCTAAGAGGGCATCCTCCAGCCGACCCAAAGACTCGTAGATAGCCCCGCGGTTCAAGTGAGGATCGGCGGCCTGGGTTGACGTGTTTCTAACTTAATATCCGGAATATTCAGAGGGGCCAAACATCTACGTTCCTACTTGACCACAGCTAAACTGAAACATGCCAGGACTGATATCACCAAAGGAGTTGGCAATGTTCTGCCATTGCCTCCGGGACCAGCTCGATCGCACGGTTGTAGTCCTCTGTGCCATATAGCTGCTGCTCTTGTACGAAAGTGAACCCATCGTGAATCCGGCAGGAAGGGCCAGCATGCCCAATAAATCTCAAGAAGACAGCGGAGTGTCCAGCTCATGAGTGACAGTAACCTCGCATGCACAGGCACTGATGCACCTCGAGAGCTTCCTTCAGCTTGCCCTGGCGCGCTAGTGAATTCCCGCGGTTGGTGCGCACTCGAACCTCGCCACACTGCCGTCAAGGTCTTGCAACACATGTCATAGTGGAAGCATGGCGAACCAGATTGAGACTATCTTCTAAGTCCTCGATGTCTGGAAGGCCCGTAAAGCGATCCAACATCTTCGTCCACGCCGCCTGCTTGAAGAACCCTCGAACAGTGTAGCTCGGCTGACCTCCCAGCTCCCGCCAATGCCCAATGAGAGCCTCCTCCTCCTCGACTGTGGGAGCATTCATGGCCGCGTCGCCCATGCGCTGCACCTGCATCAGTTCCTATTTCATCTGCAGGCTGAGACGGGACTGTCTCTGCTTTCACCAAGATTGCCCGCCACACATTGTACACACCTGCTCTAATGTCCAGCGGAGTTAAAGTCTCAGCACGGCTCATAGGTCTATTGGTCATTTTCTATGCATTTGGACATAGCTTGATTTCATAGTTTCTTGATCACACAAGTAGACATGAAAGACAAATAATTGGAGAAAAAAGAACCCGTAGGCAATCCATCCTCTTGGTGCTCTGGGCCTCCTGGATAATGGCAATCTTGTCCTGCGGAGCGAATGAATGCCAATGCATGAGTTAGGAGGCGCAGGTGACAGGGATTTAGGGAGACGCAATGGCGGGAGTGCCGGCATGTTCGACGCCTTGCACGAGAGACGTGGATGTGTGGCTCCTGAATACTTCATATCTCCTAAACATGCTACCATACCTTGTCAGGCGTGTGGCTTGCTGCAATGACGGCCTAGTCCGGACACAAACACTGGGTAGTGACAGGTGACCCGACGTTGTTAACCCCTCACCGCCCTTACCCCACCCCCACCCTGCCCCACCCCACGAAAAACACCCAAACCCGCCCCCCACCCCGACCCAACCAACACCCCACTAGCAAGTGTTGGGCAATTTGCTGGAAATACCAGATTCTCGAAGAAAAAAGATGCTGCTTTTGGCCTGCCTCCGATGTTTACGCAGCCTTTGCGTTGACGTTTCTTCCCTCCATAAAAGACCGACTGCACTCCACTGCCCGAATAATATCGTAAAGATACTGGGGGTGGCCCGCCCTCCACCACACCCCGCCCCGTCACCACGCTGCACCCACGCCAAGCAAACGCCACCCAACCTGCTCTTGTGGAGTCGTGTCAGTCGGTCGGGATGTGGTGTTGTGCGTGTGGTGTGAGTTGACCCGGATGATCCGGACTTTGCTACCCCCCACCGACCGACAGCCCCCAAAGAACCGGGGTAAGGGTTTGGTTGACTGACATGACTCCAGAAAGGAGCTCAATAACTTCCGGGTTGACTGACACCCAGGTCGACTAAACCCAATGTGGGATGGAAGGGCCTACGAGAAAAAGAGACTGTGAAGCATGCGCGAGCATAGGGTCTTTCAACAGGAAACCCATATTGGAAAAACTTCTCTGAAAAAACCTCTCCTCGAAAAAATACGTCAACCCAAAGCCTGATTGTGCCCTCACAACAGCGATTTCATCAGATCATTTAGGGCTCCTTCGCACCGAAGCCCTGGCCCTCAGCAACCTACATCCCGACCGGGCAATGAAAGAGCTCCCATCACGAAAAGGCCACGAACTAAACCTGTGGTGGGAGCACGGCTCTGCCCCCAAAAAGGGCCCGGACTGTGGCGGGAGCTCGGTTCTATCCGATATTGGCACTGCACTGTGGTGGGAGAACGGTGTTCAAAAACGTGCATGGGACTGTGGCAAGACCATGGCTTTTGGCGTCTTGGGAGTCTTGGTAACTTGGTACCACCCCCAATGAAATTGAAACCCGCCGTTTGTAACTAACAAAAGTGCTGTTTCTGTGGAGTGGTTGCGATCACCTTGAGGCAAACACCCGCCATCTGCGACTACACACGTCCAAAACGCAGGGGTTCACAAATGACAGGAGTGCCCGATCCATGGCCGATATGCTTTGCATAACACGCATGTCCAACACGAAGCTGAGAACTTCCTCTGTTGACAAAGGGCTCTTCGTTCCAGCTGCTCTTGCTGGCCGAGCAAGCCCTGCGGGGCAAGACAGGGCAAGTCACCCTAACAAACTAACATATCTAACAATGCCTTCGAAGCATGTAATGATTGTAATTGTCATGTAATGTTTGAAAGATGCAAGTGAGCCGAGGCTCAAAAGACTGCGGCGCCCACAGCACCCAGAGTTCGTAGGGTCTGCGAGCGTGACAGCGGCTCGTTCAACGACCTCACCTCTGTGCAAGGTTATGCGCCTGTGTTTGCACCCACTGTTAATTTAAACTCCTCGAGCTCTTCCGCACAAACGATTCGTGCATTGTCTTGCGCCTGTCTCGGCCCTATGCAGGGCGTGACAGGCACGAGATGAAGAGGAGCTGGCTCCATGGCTGGTGAGATGTGGTCTGCGCTTGCCTGTCAGCCTGCTAAGCCAGCTGGAAGTCACTTCAGAGCCTGCGGTTATGGTCTATGGGGAGTCGATGCTTGACTAGATGATGCTGCACATCCTTGAGTTGAGAGTCTGAGCTCGCAGGCATGCCTGTCGTTTGCAAAAAAACCCTGCCACTGCGCTGCCCGTGCTCGATCAATTCTACACAGGCCCGTGTCACTGAGATCGCCCGGCTCCCAACAGAAACCTCGATACCCAAGCCTGCCTACTGCGCCTTGCGCGGCATCCAGCGCAATCGCCAACAGCTGAAACCTGAAAGAGTAGATTAGAAGCTCAGATAAGTAGCTGGCAGTCGACAACGGTTACGAAAAGAGACGCGTTCCAAAGCAATTGACCCATTCTGGGTGCCCAGCTCGCTGCACAGGCCCCTCCACATCAGGATGCAGACATCATCAGCCAGGAGCACTCTTTTGATATCCCATAACCCTCTAATGCAAAGGAGAAGTTCTACGCTCTTTTGGTTGGCCCCCCTCTACAAAACCAAGCTTCCAGGCTTCCCACAGGGTCCAGTGACTGTTTGGGGTCTTGGGTGTTCTTTACAGGTAAAGTTTCTGGGTGTCGTACACTTTCAAGTCCACTGCCGTGTCACCACCCCATCCCTTGGATCATAAATGAGTGAGTGAGTGAGTCAGTGGGAGTGGACCTGGGCTGCCCTCCAGCCTACAGAAACGGTCCGTCTCGCCTTCTCTGCCCCTCCGCATACATGCAGTGGCACACGCGAACCTCTATGGGCCCACCCTCCCTAAGCCGAGCGGCTTGGGTTGGAATTGGGCAGTGGGCCAGACAGCCCACTTCACACAATAACTAACTAACATACTAAGCTGGGGACACTGGCTCGAAGCATAGGGGGAGCGCACGGCACCGGCAGCAGGTCAATCGTGTTTTCTTGGTATTTGGGGCAATGCCTGAAGCTGAAGTCATCACCCCTTCTTCCGTTCTTTTGCGAGAGTGCGTCAACAAGAGCCTTTTGTAAGTTGAAGCCCTCCCAACCCCCCCACCCACCCACCCGCCAAGGAGGCACACTACCTCTTTACTCGAAAAGCCCGTGTTTTAGTACTGGCAGCTTCGCCTCAGCTTGACTGCCTTGCTAGCAGACTTTGAACGAGGGATGCTTTAGGTACAATGTTTTGAGCAGCCCACAGTTCGCTGCAGGCTGAAACGTAACCTTGTCCATGGCTGGGTCGCGCTTCGCCCGGTTGCTGCGAATCCCGATCCCCAGGTCGAGGCGGGCCGCGTAGCGATAAAAAAGTAGATGTATAAGCCTGTGAAACAGGCTCCAGCACAGGGCCTGTCCACCAGGCCGCTGATCGGCGATGTCAACGGCTTCAGCGTGCTGGACCTGCAAGCTGCATCTGCTCTCCAGCTACGCAAAGCGCACGATAGCCTGTGCCGTCTCACGAACGGAATTGCAATTGGAAGCCAATTGCAACACCATCCCCAAAAGTATGGCTTCGTCCTGCACTCTACCACTGCAGTACCTGCCTGGGATCGAAGCTCCGATCTCGTCGACCATTTTCCTAACCAAATTTCGGGACTACAGCGATGCAAAAGATACGTTCAACCAGCAGAGCGATCAACGTGATGCAGGCATGGGCCACTGAGAGTTGGGGCTCAAGTCGCACTGCAACCTTTCTTAATCGACAGGATTCACAGCACATGTGTATGCCGAGAAGTTGGAGACGTTCAGCGGTACATTGACGTGATTTCTGGCAAAAACATCAGCCAGTCTTTCGGGCAGCGTGCCATTCTGAGATGATGCCCTCTTTGCATGTATGGACAGAAACATGATGGGACATGCACAACGACACACTTGAATGCCATGCATTGCCATGCCTCAAGTTCAGAATGGCAACTTGGAGGTACAGCTGACAGGCCGGTAGGCCTTGCCAGCGAAGTTAAAACCCAAAAGGCGATTGCTTCGGCAACGGACTTAGCCGAAGCTGTGTGGGAGGAAATGTCGGCTGAGCAGGCAATGCTGGCAGCGCAGGTGTCTGTGTCACCTGAGGCTTCTCCACAACAATGCCAGTTTCCCCCAAGCGCCATACATAGTTGGCAATGCCAATACGGACGTCGGTGCCGGTGGTGAAGATCACCGTGCGGGGACGGCGCTGCGTGATGTCAAAGTCATCCTGCAACTCGAGGCCTCGGTTTTGAACAAAGTCCTGAATGCAGGAAAGCACCGTCTGCCTCATGTCATCATCGAGTTCTTGCACTGGACGGTTTATGGCCAGAACATGTGGGTTGGCTACGAAGGCCCGTGCCAGCTGAAACCGCCACTGCTCACTCGAACTGAGCCTGTCAGTCCAGTCTTCATCGTTATCCTCTATCGCCTCCTCCTCCCCCTCCTGCTCCTCGGGGGCGAAGCATCCGAAAGGATCCGGTGCTTCGGCGGGCTGTTCCGCCGCGGCGGCTCGCAGTGATTCGGCTTCAGATTCGTACATCTCCTGCAGGTGTGGTGCACAAGACTACATACCTACGCTCTCCCCCGCCCCCCCCCCCCCACAAATTTTTATCGTTGATCCATCACGGAAAGGTCCTTGATCCAGGACTTGTCAAGGCATAGGCGATGGAGGATTCGGAGGCCGCGCTCACTGTCCACATGCTTCAGCTCCTCTAATGTGCTGATCATGTGAAGATTGCAGAAGATGCCACTTGCCTGAACGAACAGTGGCTCATGCGGAACGTAGAGGATCTCCAGGTGTGGTGATACCAGGACTTGCCCAGAGGATGGTATGAGGTGCCCCACCACCAGCTGCAAGAGCGTCATTTTCCCACTGTCATGGGGCCCCGCAATCTGAATGATCGACCCCTGCCGTGCTTCTGTATGGAAAGCTTTGTTCCTTGTGTTCATGCTCGGGCTATGCGTCACAGTGGCGTCCGTGAAAGCCAAGGGGATGTCATCCATATTTGCGCCTTCAGGCATGTGTCTCATCCAGGCTAAAGCAAACCTCGGCTCGGCAAACACTCAGAACTCAGGAGCAAAAACATTGAAAAAGGAGGCAACGTGATTCATCGACACTGTTCATTTCAGTGTGTGTGTGTGTCTCTAGCGGCATAGGGTACAATGCAACTCGCATACCTAACGGGAGGGAAGAGGGTGAACATTGGCCCTCGGCTAACATGAGCGACTCGCTGCGCTAGCTGAAGCTAGCTGTCGTGATCTACTTTAGGCCCCTTTGGGCCTGCACTCGAGTTCAAGCCGAGGCCGAAAGCAGCTAAAAGCTCTGCACTTCCCATCCGCGCACGAAAGCCCGAGGCAGGAAATGTATTTCAATTCAATTGTGGGGCTCACTCACTCGCTGGCCCGCAGGGGGCATGCATCTACAGCACAAAAGCCACTACAGCAAAAACAACACGGGTGTCGTCAGCCCTGGTCACCCTAATTTAACTTCGCTGTCTTACAGCGTCAACCATGGCAGCCATGAATTGCCAACCAACACAGAGTAAGAAATAGAAGAAACAGTAGACCCACAACAGAAACAAGGCGCCTGGTCTGGTCTGCCACTTGACACCAAGCTCACCGATGCTGCCGGGCTGCGCCTCACGCATCTTGAAGTTGTCGTAGCTCCCCTTTTCGGTCTCGTAGTTCAACTGGAGGATAATCCCACATAATGGTGAGATCGACTTGCTGAGTGCCGTGAAGCCTTTTAAGATTGTCGAGAATCTGTCGCCCAGATCCTGCGGCAGATTGCATTTTTAATGGCTAAGTTTGACACGGCAACTGCTGCAGTTACCTGGGTCCTTGTATACGTTTACAGTGGCCAGGAAGGAACCAAGTGAAGTTGCACCAGTAAGTACCACGCGGGTTGACATTCCCATGTAAGTGCCGATGGCAAGGAGAGTGATCCATGGAATGAGTTGTGAGTTCCAGAACTGGAACCGTTTGAGCTCCATCGTCAGTGCGCCTGAGCTGGACAGCGCAGCATTGAAGGATCAGCGGCCGGACAGCGCCAAGCTGTGAACCCTGAACCCGACAAACTTTGACATACAAGACATACCCTTCCGCGTTCCTGTTCCAAAAGAAAACCATAGAAACACTGGAAAAACGTTCAAAGCCCTGCCCCCCCTCCCCCCCCCCCAAACACAGTGACATCCACAAACTACTGCTACCTGCGCGGCGCACTTGCATTTCTGCGGGCCAACCCCGTGAACAATCATGGAGCCCATATATTGACACACTGCAACTCACAGCATCCGTGCTTTATTCGGACCGGCACACGCTGCTGGCGCAAAATGTCCTGTGGGAAGGTTGGACTGCTGGCGTGATGTTCAGGAAGTTGCTGCGACTAAGCTGTTGACTCTTGAACTTTTGACTAGCTCTGTATGGCACAATGCTGCCAGCGGCCCCCCCGGCCTCGAAGTTGCGCACTGCCGGGGATTGAGTGCCATACATCTGAATTACGCGCCGTGAAGTGTTCAGATTCATGACAGCTCCTGCGGCTCCCAGGGCGGTCTCTACTGCGCAATGCCAATGATCTCTGATTCTGCCCTCTTGTCGACCGTCAACATTAAATCGAGATCAGCTGACGGGACCTGCCGTGGCTGCAGTTCGGTCCTGTGGTGTTGCTTTGTCCTTCACCTTCTTTTGCCATAAGGTCTAGCCGTTTGGAATACCTCAGATGGCAGAAAGATGCTGAATACATGGAAGGTTTGAACTGGAGCGCCTTCCTTACTGCAGCCGCACGACGTGCACTTCAGGAATATGGCCATGATCAGCGGATACACTAAGAGCGGGATGCCACTCTCCGGATGCTTCCGCAACATGAAATATGCAATGCACGCAATCTTGCCCAACATGGCCCACAGCTCAAAGAGTATCAAATAGCCTTCCTCGACTAGCTCTGGGATGTCATCCATCATGCTAATCTTCAGATCCTGTACCGGCACTTTTGCCCGAGACTGGGCGGTGTAATGAAGGTACTTTCGGAAGAGATTCACTCGCAAGTAGTAGCGAATGTTGAAGCCCATCTCTAGAACAGCCATTTGAAAGTAGTCAGCCGCCAGGAGGATGAAATTGGGAAGAATCCACGCAGCACCAAGCGCTGCTGCTGTAAGGTACGGATCCCCAGGGAACAGCAGTCGCGATGAGCTCTCCGGATGGCTTGTGTCAAGTACTGTGTCAACTAAGTACACACGAATAAAGATTGTGGCCAAATAATAAGCGTTGCCGAGCATTGATAATAGGAGAACCAGGTTAGACTTCCACCAGATCTCACGAACGTGCCTGTAGCAGAACACGATAAAGGCCCATAGCACACCCCAGCCAATGGCGTAAAGTTTAGCCTCATCCTCCTTCTTCAGGACTTCCTCCCATTCATTTGAAGGAAACATATCATCATCATGGATCATCACGTCAGAGCGGGCACCCGCTGGGTCGATGATGCAATTGACGGCATCCGAGAGGACGACTTGAAACTCTAAGTTTGAATCAAAGAAGTCATCATTGATGATCTGCACCTGCTCAGAAGGGGCTGATGGTCGCTCGGCTAACTACGCGGTAGCTACTCTATGCATACACGGTGGGAAGCCATTGAACCTCGAATGATCGGACAGACTCGCCAGGGCCAAATACGAGAGTGCCAGCACCAGCTTGGTACCTTGGATGCTCGCTACTCCCTTGTTTAGGGGTTAAGGGTTTAGGGTTTAGGGTCCTGTAACCTTATTTAGGGCACTTAGAACCTTATTAAGGGTACCTAGAACCTTCTTATTTAGCGTGCTTAATAACCTTATTTAGGGTACCTAGAACCTTATGCGGATTGGCCAGGACTCCCCTGATGCCTGGCTCCAACAGGAACAGTAGTTATAATAGTAATAACAACATTACTAATAATACTAAAACCAATATGAATTTAAAAATAATCATCATAGGAAGAAGAAGAATAAAGCAATACTAATTTGAATAATATTAATAATAATAACAATAATGCAAATATTCATAGTAATAATAGTATGGTTTGCAGTGTGTCTTGAGTTGACGGTGCACCAATTTTGTCATTCCACGATTTGTTGCCGCGAGGTGCACTGACCTTTTTGCTTCTGCAGGAGGAACCTGCAAAAGAAAAGTATGACGTCTGTCGCGGTGCTGATCTGGAATGCAGGTGTCGCAAATTTCAATCTTGCATGCCCATGGGCAGATGGAGACTGGTTTGCTCGAACTTTATTCTGACATGCTGCAGAAACATAGAGCAGCGCTGAGATTGGAGTCTCGAAGGATGAGGACGAAACATTTTTAGAGAAGTACTGCATGTCTGTAACTACTGTGTCTTCCTTCGTTGTCCTTCGTTCGTCAGGCCGAGGGGCTTCTCGCCTTTGTGCGCAGAACCGTCTTCTGATCTCCAATTCACGCTGCATTCGCCATGCAGGGCGCCGATCCGCACGACTCGTATAACTGCATTCTCCTTCCGGGCAATGCTCGCGAAGGTGTGTCTGCATGCAACCACTTGCAATAGCTTCAGGGACAGAACAGCTTTTGTACACAAGAGCCGATGCTTTTCACAGGAACCATGGACCATGGCAGGTAAAAGCCGACTCCTCCTCAGTGGTGTAGAAGGACTTCGAGATAAATTGCACCATGTCTCGGCTTTGTCGGGTTTCTTCTCGGGTTAGCCTGCGGCTCCAGACGTTTTCAGAGAGCAGCTGCGGCCAAACAATGTCAAACACGACTATGGGTGCATGAAATAGCATGAAATCACAAGTTCAAGCATCCTCACAAGAAATCAACGGTGCAAGGCCAGTCCAGGACAATAATTTTGCATGGACAGGAGAGAATAGAGCTGAACAGGTCAGCGCATCGTGTCGTGGGTTCACTAGTGCCCGAGATCACAATGCACAACCGAAGACCATGGACTGCTGTGACTATCTAAGCAACAGCAGCTTCGCAACATGTCAAATGTCTGAAGCTCGAGCTGAGGGCGATTGCCTACTGGCTGCCTGTGACTGTTTCATGCTGTGCTTTGCAGTGGCTGGACAAGCACGGTGTTGCAACAAGCAGCTAGTTTCGTTGACACCTCCTTTCTAGCAGGGCGGAGGTCAGCACTTGCATCCACCTCGTTCCCTGATATGGACCTTGTGCATGTAAGTCCCGTGCAGCCCTCCCATGGCGCAAACGGCTCCGTAACATGTGTTCGCGCTTCGTCTGGTCTTGTAGTAGTTGCAAGCGATCTGTCTGCTGGGAACACTTGTCAAGAGGTGACGATGCCTTTGCACTTGGAGTTTGATCCTCTCTTTTTGGAGGGTGGCGGGTGGGGGGTGGCCTCCCTCAGGCAGCCCTGCAACTTGCAAGCTCCAAAAGCGACACAAGGATGGCGACTCCAACACCGCTGATCCTTGCACACACCCGACAAGAGAAATGGTTCGGAGGGGGGGAGAGATGTTTGTTGGTACTTCGTTGTGTTAAGTCTTGGGCAGGGATTTCATCATGTGTCTTGTCCAGAAAGGGATGGGTTGGCGCGGGGAAGCTCTGCGTGTGAACTCATGGATGAAAATGAGAACAGGCATCTTTTATCTTTGCAGCTTCGCAATACTGTTGAAACGCGACGACAAGTTCGAGCTCCAAAAGGAACGACGGGGGTGTGGAGGGGGGTGGTGGGGGTGGCGTGGGGTGAGCTTGTGAGTGAGCTTGTGATCTTGAAGGTTTATGATTTGGGGATTTTGCGGCTTTGGTGTGTCTTTACGGACTAAGGGCCTTCGTCCCGCCATATTCAGACGCACCTGTACGACTGATGCACGTAACACAGCTGCGAGACCTGTGATCAACTTCCCATGCTTGCAGGTGGGAATTACAGCTGGGCTCTGTTGCGGTTCCCGCAAAAAAAATGTGCTCCCGCAGAAAGACCGTGGCGTGGTCATAAAGGAATATGGCTAAGGGTGGCGACAGGACATGGCCAAAAGGAAACAAGAGGACCAGAAACAAAGTGTAGTTAATAAGGCGATCAATAGTTCCGAGTCTTGACATGCAGGGGTTGCTGTCGTGCATCTTTGGTAGGGCTTAAGAACTGCGAGGCTGGAACATCTTGTAATGCCCACACTCAAAATCAGAATGACATCGAGTTTGCGCCTTCTCTGCACTCTCGCTGAAACTGGCGCAGTAGGTGTCTCCACTGAAGAGGCCATCACTGGGCGCAAAGCCGAGTAAGAGTACTGAACCTGCGCATCACCTGCAAGCTTGAAGGATGAAGCCATGATGCAATCTACCTGACTCGGCAAATTTTTTCTGCGTCCAGTACAAGACAGTGCAGGAAAGGCAGGAATCGAAACGTGAACAGGTGACCGGATTGCGCGAACCGTTCCGGGGTAGGAAACGTGCGCGAACCGGAACCGCCGGAACCACGCCCCTTACCTCCGCCACGTTTTGTTGCAACGCAGACACTAGGAGAACGCGGGGACACTCAGAGCTCACTCACGCATGATCGTCACCTGCTGGGATTCTTTCCAATAATACCCTTGTCCCCTCTGTCCCATGTGGGCCGTATGCGCATGGATTGGCAAGATTGAAGATGCTGGGCTTCAGTCGTCGGTTATAGCACATGAAACACTGGCTGGCTAGCGCAACACACGAAGTGGACACGGCTGAAACATGTTCTGTTGTTGCCCGCGCGACTCCAGTGTACCTCGCCGCTGCTCAAGATCAGCGACGCTTGCCTGCGTTTGACCCGTATTTTGTTCCGGCAGCATGCAGCACCTCCAGCCCTCCTCCCACCGCCCCTTCACTCTGGAAATGTGGAGAGTTGGAGAGGTGGAGATGTTGGAGGGCGGGGTGGATGGTGGGGCATGCGGTGCTCTCGAGGCGTGACGGGGTGCGAAACGTGCGGCCGTGCAACGCGAATCGCCGCCCCGAACCGAAACACAACCAAACCGGAACAAAACCAAACGAACCATACCTGGCTGACAGGGGCATGGTGGCCGGGGGGCCTTTGCAAGGTGCCGCGTTGCTGCTAGCTGCAGGATCTGACAGCACTGCAAAAACTCTTATACAGTTCAAGTTGACGTATTGCAGCTGCAATAGCCACGCACTCCACTCACAGAAAAGATGCCATAGTATCACGACTGAGGCCAGCTACTGAATAAACGTTTCTCGACAACAGCCTGTTAGAAGCAATCATGATAGAAATGATGTGAGATAATCCTACAGTATCACATACAGAAGCGTAGGGCTTTCGTGCTGCAGAGGCACGGCCTTGACGGTACGTTGCCATCGACGGCACGATGCTGCGCGGATGTTGGCTTCCTTTTCCTTCTGGCTAACACCCCCGGGCGCCCGGATTGCTTCCCGGGGCCTTCGAGCCATATGTCCTGGAGGCTCTACTTACATCATGAAGATTTGGGAAGTCAAGCGTTGTGTGAAGGCACCTGTGCAGCTCGAAACTCAATGAGCAGGGCAACCCAGCATCTCTTGCGTCATTTTTTCTGGGCATGAAGTCCACTAGAAGGAAACCCATATCCACGAGCCCCTCTTGTAGAGACTGAGAACTATTAGCAGCAAACGTTTGGAAGTGTTCCTATTTCAGCGGCTTGTGCGCCACGACAATCGACACGGCCGTGAGCAAGGTTCATGGCCTGCGCGGGGGACACTTTTCGACAATAACTCCCTGGTCAGGCGTCACCTGCCACACGTAATCTGCGATGTCAAAATGCTCGTGGCTTCCAGTTGTGAAGATCACCGTGCGAGGGCGTCGCTTTGATGTATCCAGGCCGCCTTCCACATCCAAGCCCCTCCTCTGCACAAACTCTTGAAGGCATGACAGGACCACCTGTCTTACTTCACCGTTCAGCTCTTGCACGGGGCGATGTATGGCCAGGACGTGTGGATTGTGAAGGAGAGCGCGCGCCAGCTGGAAGCGCCACTTCTCACTGGTGCTAAGCCTGCTTATCCAAGGAATTCCTTCATCTTCATCATCTTCCTCATCCTCGTCTGCATCACCGGCTTCCCCATCCCAACACCACAAGCCATTAGGCGACGCAGCTTCTCGGCCGGCACTTGCAGCTTTGTGAAGTGCTTGCGCTTCAGCATCGTACATGTCCTGCTTGGTCCCGCAAACTCGTAGCTGTATGATAACCCGTACATATATACCTATACATATATATATATATATATATATATATATATTTTTTTTTATTTATATTTCTATCTATTTGTATTTGTTTTTTTTATATGTATACGCATGTGTGTGTGCTTAAATATGCACAAAGCATCGGCGGTCACGAACGAAAAATGAATGCTTTCCGGAAGCTTTCCGGTACCAGTGACAGGCCTCGTTTGAAGGCCTTTCAATGCCCATCTATATCGATTCTCGATGCGACAGTCTTCATTCATTAACAATGCGAGTTAGTTAATGCCGATAACCCCAAATATTGAGGGTTAAAGATAATAACAAAAGATGGTGCTTGTCACAGCGCATGTTTGAATTCAGTTGAACGGAACTGCCCGTACTCATATCAACTGGATTGTGTCCATTTGGCAAACTTATGTTTGCAAATCCAAGGGGTGGGGTGGGCGGTGGGGCTGAGGCAAGTGGGGTCCCGTTCAAGTAAGAACGTGAGTCATATGAAACTTCTAGATGACAAGTTTGCATTCGCTTGGGGAACTGAACCCCAAAATAGATTTGCCTCAATCTGGACTAACATGCTGTCCCACCGAAAGCAAACGAAACAGAGCAATGTGGAGCTTAACTAACTTGTTGCCACCGGGCACATGCGTACACTGCAGGGACGACCTCAGAGAACTTAGACCAGGTCGGCTGCTGGAGAAGGCCAAGTCTTGGAGTCCAAAGCCCCACACAAACCACAAGTATTCATCCAGCAAGGACACTCAGAAGCTTTGGCCCATGGGAGTCATGGGAGGTTCATCACTCCCGAGTCTCTTCCCAGGGAGATGCCCAATAAACTGCTACTCAGTTACTCACAAGTCAACGCAAAATCAACCTTTACAACTCCAACCTTCTGCAGACTGCATAGGCTGTTACTTTGCCCCAAACTGACCTACCCTTTCGAGTCCAGAAGTCCAAATGCCAAACCTCCACAAGCCGAAAAGTCACAATTTTTCGGGTTCAAAAGCCCGAGAGTCTAAATTGGCCTCCAAAACGCCAGAGACTGATGGGCGTCCGAAGTTTAGACTTTTGACGTGTCAGGGGGAGGGTGTTGGCGCAAGAGAAAGAGAGAAAGAGAGAGAGAGAGAGAAAGAGAGAGAGAGATCATACAAAACAGTGGAGACAAAAAAGCAACCCACTAATCGTCCACCTAAATCGTCCACCTGTTTGATCACATCATCTTCACATCCAGCAGCGAACTGAGAACCTCTGCCCTTGCTATGCCTCAACAAGACACACGACGAGCGCCAAACGTCTCCTTGATCCATCTTTTGTCCAGACGAAGTTTTCTCAGCATGAAGGCCCCTCGAACGTACATCTCTGGTGAAAACTGCTCGGGGTCAAATGTCCTGGCCAGCTTGGTTCTCGAGATTTGTCGAGGCTGTTTGCAAGGTGCAAGCAAAGTGCAAGGGTTCTCTCTTTGCAAGGCTGTGCCGCGAAAGGCCAGACTGAAACCCGAAATCCGACCGGTCCCATCGTGGTGCGGACAAGTCATATGCAGGTTCTCGAAGAATGACAAGCTGTCTGCGAACAGCGGAAGGTGAGGTACATGCAGTAGGTGCCTGCCCCGGAACGTATGTGCACATCCAGGTCACGCATGTGTTAATAATGGTAAAGGGTATAGTTACAGCGAACCAGAAAAGATAGCTTCGAACTTGCAAAGTCTGTCTCTGACACATGCTCACAACTCATGGGCATGAACTGAAGCATGCATTACACATGTCATCAGATGGTTGCATATGTAAGTACAGAAACATACATATGGCTGTGAGTTGAAACAAGTATGTCGCGGTCTCCCATCGCCCATCCCCTCCCTACTTCGTTACACTCGCCTTTTCCCTTGTTCATGACAAATGTGCAGCTAAGACTCAGGTGAGGCGACACGAGCACTGCGCCGGAGGATGGCGAGATCTCATCACAGATCAGGCTCAACATGGTCATCTTGCCCGAGTCGTGGGGTCCAGCAATCCTCGACATGAAGTTCACCATAGCTCACCCTAACAGCTGCCTCTCAAACCGAAACGGTCCAAAATTGACATCAAGCCATCGCCCCTCCCCCCCCCCCCCCCACCAGGTGAGGCAAACCAACCATCACAAGGATGCCAGACAATGGCTAGGCGCTGGATGATTGTTCCTTGCTGTGCCTGTGCCGAAAAGCCCCCAATTGCAACATTCATGCATGGAGAATACGCCACTTGCGCGTCCTGCCAAGCGGGTGCCCGATATTTGTATATATATATATATATCTATCTATATCTCTCTCTCATCTTTTTGACATACAAATATCATCAATTATCTGTATAGGTGGTCGCAACCTGAGTTGCATCCTTGTTCTGTGCTACTGTGTCTAGAATCACATTCACACGCGCGTGGTTTTACGTTGTCGCTCCCCTGGCCTTCAAATGGCTAAAGACTTTTTTAGGACACTTTAAACCAACAAACCTTACCCTCCCCCACCCGTTTTTTCTTTCAAGGTTTCAAGCAAGACAACAAATCTTGAAGGGGAAAACAAAACCTGTCCAATAGAACATACAGGTCCTCCATACACATGAATTTCTAGAGAGTGCCTTTCTGCAGACAAGGACCCGTTTGCATATACATATATATATATATATACATGTATATACATACAGTCACACAAATGCATATGTATGTGTGTGGGCATACGCAATACCAAGATTTGCAACGCGAAGGCGAAACACCTTGCCGCTCGTGCATCCAGACACGAACCATCAACAACACCAGGCCGGTCACCTTTCGAGCAGGTGGTATCACCAGGTGATGAAGTACCGTGGGTCATGCATATGATACTTCCTTATACTTTGCGAATTATTGATGGGCATCGTCCTGAAACACAATTGGGATGTCGTCCAACGAAGCTTGCCTCGAAGCATGTTCTTTCAACCAGTCAAGTGCAAACCTTAGCGAGCGATTTCCAATTTGCAGCACCCTCGGCTTCTCTCAATGCCAATTGCAATCTCTTTGTTGCCAAGGTGCTCCTCTCGCCTCCGGAAGCCTTCTGTACGGTCTGGCACGTCAGTTGGGAAACTGTACTGGAGGGTTAGGCCGCAAAGCGGAGAGATGGCTTTGCCTTAGCTCAACATTGCTTTGGCGCGTCCAGCATGCAGATACGGGTCGCACATGTTGCCCCCTGTTTGGTAGGGATCCCCGCCTATTCAGGACACTGTCGGAGTGGGCTCCCTTATCAAGTCGAGTTGTTCTCGGGATCCGATACGTTTTTCAAGGACTTGGACTTGCTTTCAAATCAAGTTAGAATCTGGGGGGGACCGTTTGAAGAAGGATAGAACCAGCTTCGACTGTTAGTAGGGGGGGGGGTAACAGACTAAAGCGGCTGCAAACATTACATGATGCCTCAAAGCAGCGCCGAACGGCCGGGCCAGGCTAGGTGCATCTCCCGACATGCTCTGTTTTTGACCAGTGCTGCTGCGGCAGTGTGGCTCGTCTCAGGGTCCGTGAACAAGTTGCAGTGGCGAGCTTGAGCACCAGCACAAGCAAGACATAACGACTTTTGCTTTCGGTTGAAGAACGCTATGACCGAATCGCATGCGCATGGACATTAGCTAGTCAGCGTGAGAAATCAGAAGCTCTGCATGCTACCGATATCTACCGATGAAACGTCGGCAATTGCTGTATCTACCGCTGAAACGCCGGCAATTGCTGTCGGAGGTTGCGGTTACATGTTCCACTCTTACCAACTAACGCTACAACTCTGGCCCTCTGAGTTGAAGTTATCTAACTGGTGTAGCATGCGATGATAGCGCCGAAGCAGCGCAAAGTATGATGTGCGAGCGCAACAGTAACAAACTCCTCCTGCTTGCCTATACGGGCCAATACCTCCCCGACACTTAGGGCCCGCCCTTGCTTGGAAAAAGCCAGGGAAGGTGTAGCAGCTTCTGTCAAGCTGCTTAGAGATGTAAAGCCACGCAGGATGGTGGAGAATCGATCTCCCAGGTCCTTCGGGTGCAGGAGAACCCTCGTGAGCCTGTGGTTACCACACCACAGCTGGCGCGAGAAGCGTCTTGCAAATTATTATGTTTAGGGCAATCCCAGACCCGTTTCTGTGCCGATGTTCCTACCCAGGTCGGACAGCGGCGCAGAAACAACTCGTGCCATCCTTGTACACATTGATGGTGGCCAGGAAAGACCCCAGGGAAGTGTTCCCGGAGAGCACCACTCTCGATGACAGTGCCATGTAGGTGCCTTGCGGTCCCAAGCGCCAATGGCTCTCTACTGTTCGATCTGTACTGACTAGCGCTCGTGCAGCTGAGGCGATGATAGGGCACTGTTGGCCTTCTCTGCTACATTGCATGATGTTACATGATGTTGCATTCTGTTAGCTGTCGGATGAATCTGGTGTCCAGGGTCTGGCGTCAGTTCTGGTCGCACATAGGCGAGATTGGCTCCTGACAATGCCTCCGCTGTTTCCCTGCAAACTACGCTGTAGTAAGATCGGTGTTCCAAATGCATGAGATGATAATGGTGCAAGTCTTATTGATGTTTAAGAGCGTAAATTACTCGATTCCTGAGTTGGTCAGCGGCATCAACTATTGGCATCTAGAAGTCTAGAACTAGTTACATTCACATGGCCTGCTGCACCTGCGTTTCACCTTGAATGAAGAAGTCAATAAGTGCTTCTCAGGGACCTATGGCCAGCAGGGTGATCCAAGGGATCAGCTGCGAGTTCCAGAACTCGAAGCATTTCAGTTCCATAGTGAGGCTGCCTGCAGTTCAAGGAATGTGCAAATGACTTTGCCGCCCCCCCCCCCAACCTCTGATCAAAGGCCTATGCCCGAGAAAAGAATGGACAAGCCAACAGCTGCGTGCCAATGGCTAGACTTGATGTCTGCTGGAAAGCGAAACATCTGGCTGATTCTGGAGTTCGGCAGAAGCAATCCCAAAATGCAGCGGAAGGCACGCTGGTGCCTCAGGATGTGTTCCTGACTCCATGCACGCAAACACACAAGTATGGCAGGCCATGCCCGCTACTGTCAAACACTTCTTCGCAACCGCGCTTCGGGCACACCTGTTGGCGCGCGCTGAACAAAAGCCCACTTAGGCGTGCATGACCTGGTTGTGGCCCCCGCCACCACCTCAGCCCTGGCTTTGCGGGACCAAGGGCCTCGAAGACCTTCTTCCAGAACTACTCAGCTGCCAGTCTCCGACTGACAAGCTCGCATGACTCGCGAGACGGTCCGCTTGCCTGCGCAGCCTCACTCCTAAGCCTTGGGGCTCCCCCGCATGAAGCATCTGCAGTTAGTCGGGCCGCGCGGGGGCGACAGAAACAATGGCTTTAGCTCTATGTAGATTCAGAAGATGTGACCTGCCCCTGTCCGCAAAACAAAACCCTCACGCCCCCTTTATCCGTGAGAGCCAGAACCCCTCTTCTTCCCGCTCTCTCTCTCTCTCTCTTGCTCCGCTTTTGTTTCTTCTTCTTCTGCTTCTTCTTCTTCTTATTCTTGCTTCTGCTTCTGCTTCTGCAGGGCGTGCCCGAGTCTCGAGGCTGGTATCGACACGCGGTTGAAAACATGGGGGGCGGCGCTTAGACGACTGGAGAAACAAATTTAAGCCAGCAAGTACTCGATCCTGAGTTGCGCCCGAGAAATCGTGGGAAACACGTGCAGTGCCTGACTTGAAGTGATTTCAGCATCTCCTTCCCCTCCTTGCGGTGTCTCACAGCTGATTTGAACGTCTAACTTCTTTTCAAGGCCCCTTGGCTGGATCATTGCCCCGGGGCAAGGGGCTTTCTCGGCTTGAAAAGTATGGTAGCGAATGCCAGGCTTCCCCGAACTGCTTACGACACGAGAGCACCCCTTCCCCTAAAATCGACCCTTCCCCGCTCTCGCGCTCTGTCTCCGTCTCCGTCGTAGTCGTCTTCTTCTTCTTCTTCTTCTTCTTCTTCCTCTTCTTCTTCTGGGTTAGGGACGAACACCCGCACTCTCACGGACCTGCGTTGCCTTACTTGGAAGTAGTCTTTTCAATGGCAAGTGTCGAAGCAGCTAACCACATATCCTCTGGCCCCATAGTAGTTGACCAGCCGCTGCGCTGTATGCAAATGCCTCGGTTGAACTCAGCAGTGCTCTCAGCAGAGCTTGTGCCAAGCTGACCGAGCTGACCGAACTGACCGAAGAGCGCGGGGGCACGCGCAGGCTGCCCCGAGCTACAAGATCCAAAAAAGCGCATTCGGGAGGGACATGCAGGATGCATATACTCGCTCTCTGAATTGGGTTGCAGATAAATGTGGACTCAAGGTTTCGCACATTACAAGGTCAGACAACTTGCCTCGTACATGCCTTGAGCCTGTGTCATGAGGACTTTTTTGGGATGATGCAAGATGCTGCAAGCCCAAGTGTCGACAATTTGCACGTCTTCAGGTCTTGGGCATGCTGTGTGTCTGTTGAGGTGGACCGGCCCACTGGAATTCACGCTTGGCGCCACTGGCAGTAAGCCTGTTCCATTCATATTTTGAATCTGAACTGAAGGTGTCATCCAGACGACAGGCACACATTGTCTCTCTACTCACAGAATCTGATTCGGAATATTCTGCAGTGACAAGCTCAAAACGAAGTAGGCGATAATCTAGGACAATCTATAAGTAGAGATCGGGAACGAACAATTTCAGAATAGCATGTGTGCGTCTATGTATATGTATATATGTGTGTATATATATATGCATGCTACATGCATGTAGAGCTTTCGTCAGGAAGGCAGTCCCCTGCCGAGGAGCATGATGGCACCCGTCGTGTCGCTTTGGCCTTCGCCTTCTTTGGCCATGAGTTCCAGGCGCTTCGCGTACCTCACATTCACAGGATGCCATCCCCGTCACCCACATAAACGCGCCCCACAACCAAAGAGCAAAGCACTTCGAAAGCGACCCCAATGCGTGCTGAAGCAAGGCAGTACCATTGCGCAAAGTGATAATTTTCTGTACCGCTAATTTAAAACCAGGCCAAGGCGTTGCACAACGTTGACTCGAGAACTCAAGAACATAAACTTCCTTCGGCAGGCACGACAACTGCCAGGGCGCGTGCACTGCAAGTATACAAAGATCAGAAGTGGATACACGAATAGTGGGATGGCGCTCTCCGGATGCTTCCGAAGCATGAAAAACGCGATGCATGCAATCTTGCCCAGCATAGCCCACAACTCAAAGATGATGAGGTAGCCCTGCGACACCAGTTCAGGGATATCCTCCATCATGCTTATCTTGAGGTCCTGTAAAGGCACTTTGTGATGAGAGCTCTCGGTGTAATTCAGGTACTTGCGAAAGAGGTTTACCCGTAAATGGTAGCGGATGTTGAATCCCATCTCCAACACAGCCATCTCAAAGTAGTCAGAGCCCAACAAAATGAAATTGGGCAGAATCCAGGCAAGACCCAAAGCCACAGAAGTGCTGTTCCGATCTCCAGGAAACCAAAGCCTTTCCGAAGTGCCTGGCGTAATGTTGTCCAGCACGGTGTCAACCAAATAAACGCGGAGAAAGATGGTCGACAAGTAATAGGCATTTCCAAGCATTGACAGCAGTATGCACAAGCATGACTTCCATCGGATCTCCGGAACGTGGTTGAAGCAAAATCGCATGAAAGAGAACAGCAAAGACCATCCCACAACATAGAGGGCGTCTTCGCTCTCATGCTTGATCTCCTCCCCAAAGGCGTTCGAAGGAAATATATCATCGTCCGTGATCATCACTACACTTCGGCCCCCAGCAGGATCTATGACGCAATTCCTGCTCCCAGTCAAGACAACGTGAAAATCCAGAGTGGAATCGAAGTTGTCATCATCAATGAGCTCCACCTCGAAAGACCGAACTGATTCGCCAGGCCCGAACTCGACGGTACCAGCTGCACCACGGTACCTGCAATGTTTACACTTTCTGACCACGCCCCTGGCTTCTTCTCAGCAGTATAACCGTCACAATACATCAACTCTTGAAACCGAGCAGCCCTCGCGATCTTTACCGATTCTGTTGTCAACGGGCACTGCGCTGCCAGCTCATCAAGATCCACTGAGACCCATCTACTTCTTAATTCCACTCACAGGTGTGCATTCGGCATGTTTATGCATAAATGAGAAGTGTCCGCGTGAGGTTATTAGAAGTGCCTGCATGATGATGTTGAACATTCATCATCTTGCCTGCTTTTCTGCTACCAGTTGCGCCACTCTTGCTCCACTATTCTTCCAGCTTCATCCCTAGTTCCGGAGGTTCTGGAGCAATGGGGGAACACTAAGGCGACTTGCAGTCAGAGTCACTTCTTGCCATCAATTGCCGAGTTCTCCCGTGTCTCCCACTGGACTGAGCAGTTGCCGCACAGCGCGCCAACGCGCGCCACCCGAATGACAGCGTTCTCCTCACAGCACTAGCCCTTCAGAACATCCCAGTTAGTACGCATGCTACGTCCTTCTCCGTGGTATAGAAGGTACTCGCGAAAAACTGCACCACATCATCGGTGTCAATCTGCTGCCTCACACCATGTCGCTTCAGTCCCGTTGCACTTTGCTAGTCGGGTCGGGGCCAGGAGCGTCCAGACACCAAGGCGGGCAGCACCGGCACTTCCAGCATTTTCCCTTGAGGGTGCCCCCGAAACTTCATGTCAAGCCGACTGAACGGGGCCTGAGTGTGGGTGTGCTGACTTGGCGGTGAGCCCGTCCTCAGGCAAAGGTATGTGAACAGAAACTTGTTGTGTGAGTTGTATCGAAAGACAAGCTTATAAGGTCATGCAGGGACCTCCTGGGGTTTGCTCCGGACTTCCCGACGCTGCAAGTTATGTCTGTGACGTAAGGAAGCGGGAATGCACGAGTGTTATTCAAAACGGGTTCAAACTCTTTGGTTTGCTCAAACAAGGTTCCACACCATTCACCAAAATAGCCTTAACTTTATATGACCGCCGCGGGGCCAGGAGAAGGCCATGGCCCCGCTGTTCCCGACATCTGCTGATACTTGTAGAGCACTCGTGCCGGACCCTCATGGGGTGCAAGCGACATTGCACCTGTGACCTCTGCTCAACCACTGCACAAGAAATTCAAGGGAACGTTTTATCCTTTGGACTAACATAGCGGCTGTCTCGCCCACATTGACATGGTATGTCTGCCTCTTCGTGCTGCCAGAGTGGCAGCCTATTCACTTTTATTTGCTACGCGCTCAATTATGCCATCTTCACTTCGGGCCATAGAAACTACAGCCTCGCGGCTGCAGCGCAGCGAATTATGCTAAATTCAACAAGAGCCAGGACAGATCAGTAAACATGGCAACGACAACGGCGCAATGTTACTGGTGCAATGACGTGCGGAAGGTGCCTTGACCATGGCACCTTCCAAGCCCCGGCCTCGGCACACTTTGCGATGCCATACACGAATGCAGCGTTCGTCTTTTCTCGATTCTTGTCCAATTCTCTCCACATTTTCACTCGGCATCACGAGACTGCCTCGCCGCCCGAGCCTGGCGAACTTGACCCGGCTTACTCGGCTTAGGAGCGGACAGCCTTGTGCCTCAAGCTGGTACTCGCCCTAAGCGACGTGAACATGTTGAGCTCAAATCTGGGGCTGCCATGTGCTGACAGGGGACATACCTTGATCGAGCAAGGAGGTCCCTTGACTTAACACACTGTGCGTGAAGCAGGGAAGACAGTGCAAAGTGCTGTAGGGTTGCTTCCAAAAAGATCCCTCCAGCATGACGGCGAGCTGGTACGTAAGAGGGCTGCAGCTAGAGCTTCCAGAATATGAACTCCAAAAATTCCGTCTGTCACGAAGCTTCTTTTTTCTGCCTCCGGTGCGGTGGCAAGGGTGGCAGCAGCTTGTGGGCCCCGAACTTGCACACTGCTTTGGTGGTGCAGCGCCTGGCGCGATGACTTGACACATCATCTAGGTTTTATGGTTTCTTTAGGACCTTTGGTTCTTGCCCAGGCTGCAACGCTGACGGACTATCTTCCGAGCCTTAGCCCAAGTCGCTGCTGTGCCCAGGCGCCGGGCGAGCCGTCTTAACTCGGCCTGGCGCGGGAACCGAACATCGCCCTTTGAGAGCGATTTCTCAGCTTCTCTGTCTTTAGGGTTTAGGGTTTAGGGTTTAGGGGCTCTTAATGAAACCCCGCGCAACAAGAGGTCACGGCAGAGTCCTTGCAACTACCTACCTCTTCCAGCAAGGGTCCGCGGCCATCTAGCACACAATCTCATCAGAACAGACTCGATGTCATAAGCACCCGGTCAAGATACACATAACGCAAAATGCACACATCACGGCTAACTGTTCGGGGTTGGAGTGCTGAAGCTTAGGTTGAAGGACTGAGTTGAAATGGGGGGGGTTGGGGGGCGGAGATTGGGAATTGGGATGGAAGTGAAAGGTGGGATAGAAATCGGCGCTGAGATCGGGTGGAGTAGAATTTGAGATAGGGTGCGAGCGACGAATCCGGTTTGGTTCAGGTTGCAGACCTCAACAGTCTCGGACATCTCAACAACAGTCAATATCAAAAAGCCAGTGTCAAGGAGAAAACACTGAAGACTTGAGACTTAACCAAATGTCATAAACACACATCTAGACTCACAGTGACTCGCAGTGTAACCATTAAACAGTTGATGCAAGAAACAGAAATACCAAACACACATGTACAGTGTTGAAAGTGCAAACACAAGTAACAATACTACAATAGAAAACGGCAAAGGAAATTGCATGTTCTGCTCATTAGTTCTTCATTGCAGCTGAGTCTCAGCAAACCATCATAACTTGTATATTTATGTATATGTATATACATAGGTGTGTGTCTAGCATTGTTGGCTTTCTGATTGATTTGTCTGATGCTCTAGTGTTTTGTTGTGTAGCCCATGAGTCTCCTCTTCCACCTCCCTCGCGCTCGGCTTTGAGGCTTTCAAGGGTTCATGGTTTAGTGAGGCTTAGCGGCTTAGCGGGTACTTGAGACTGTTAACACTGGAAGCAGCACACGACACCTAAGTCAGCGTCAGCTCGACCCCGTCCCCCTTTTCGGATGCCTGTGGGGAGTCGGTTGCGGGCGTGCTGGACCAGAACTCACGGGAGAAGCCCGTGGCGCCTGGCAGAGCAAAGCCAGCAAAGCAACGTCACACTGAGACGTGGCCAATGACAAATGGAAGTCTCTCGACCACAAGCTATGGCAGCTACAGTGTGCAAGCCTGCAGTTCAAGGCCCCTGCCCCGCCCCTGCCTATCTTCGCTCGACACAGGCATTTGTGCACGTCAAGATATGGTGCATCCTCAGCAGAAAATCAGTGGAACAGTGGTCATGGGTCCTATATGAGAAGCTTTTCTGGACATACGCAAGGAATGGCACAAGCAAATGCCACGACCCACTCCCCGCCTTCAGAGCCTCTCCGAATGGAAGCACCGCTGCACGAAGCACATCCTAGCAAGACTCATGCATGTAAGGTGATGTGGAGACCTTCGCCAAGAACGCAAGATCTCGACGGACCCCAGATTCCCCGAGCCCTAGCTAGACTGAGTACTGAAGCACAGCGCGTCCTCGGCAAGGCGCACAGCCTCACCTTGTCTGGAGGCACCAAACACGGCTAAGTCAGGACCTCGCCAAAATTCGGAGCGGGCCGCTCTGAAAAAGCCGTGACAGTGGTGGTTCTCAAGCCATATTCGAGATGCCGGCCTGCATTCACCTCGAGCAGCCACGCCTTGGGCGTGGCATCCTTGCGATCTTCGAAGACAAAGTCCTTAACACACAAGCGCTGAACATCGTCTGTGGCACATCGTGAATTGCATACAAGCGTCCGCACCGAAGAGCTCGAAGGACTGCGGAAGAGGCGTGAAGCCTCAAATGAAATGGTGGGGACAGGATGGGACAGGAGGTCAAGGCCGAAGTCTGGGAAACCACTGGCCTGGCGAGGCAGCGGCCGCCGCCAAAGCCTGGCCAAGAGAGCTGCCCATCTCTTGTAGAAGGACCTGCAAACCGCACGCCATGGAAATGCATCATGTCAACAACATAAGGTTTGCACCTGCTTTAGTGTGCCCCCCCCCCCCCCCCCGAAAAACCGTCGAAGCAGGTTCTCCCTCTCTTTAAATGGCCACGGGTTTTACATGATGTTAAAAGGGAGGAGATTGTATATGAGTTTGAAAGGGGCAGCGTTGCCCGGCAATTGATTATAAACGAACCGCATGAAACTTTCTTACGACATCCGTGACTTTGAGGATATCACCAGCGCCACCCGAGTCAGTCACCATGTCCCGAATGTGTCCGACTAGCCCAGCCAAATCGACTTTAAACAGGGGCCCCCCTCTAAAGCAATGCCGCTACAACTCTCACACAGGCTACAGACTACAGCCAGCTGCCAGAAACACTCAGAAAACAGCACCCATATTGCTCTCGTGTTATTCGGATTTTGCTCGTATGACCCAAATTTGGCCTCAGAATCCAGGCCAGCCTCCTTCGCACAGGAAAGACATCTCTCATAACTTGTTGCGCGCGTTTTGTCGCTACATCTTCTGATTGTCTCCTACCTTTTTTCTCTCTTGAGTCAATCTCGCAATAGAGATCGTCCTCCACCAGTTCGCGCCAAAGAAGCACCTGCTCAACCTCCTCGTATCCCGGCTGCGCCACCTGCAGCCACATGAACCAATGCACCAAGACCGCGGAGTGGTCCACAACAAAACCGTCTAGATACGCAACCATATTAATCTCACAGGTTCGTGGAAAGCCTAAATAGCATACAATCTGAGGGAGGTCAATGTCAATGTCGGCTTCAACTGCAGGCGCCCCGCTGTAAGCGCACCTGCACGCAGTGGTTGGTGAGGTGGGCGGCAACAATCGTGGGATCATCCTCAATCCAATTGTACAGCTAGGTGGTATTGTGCGTGTTGGCAGGCTGTGATGCGCCCCAGCAAGGACATGATGTGTCGCCACATAAACATGCAACCCACTCCTTATAACGTAACTGGCTTTTTGAAGCTTCTAAAGGATTACGTTCTTCAGCGCCAGGGCGCAGTCCATGGCTTAGATGCTGTCAGTACGACGTGGAGCTCTTCCTGGATCGAAATCGTTTGCAGCCGCGACCGTGACTTCCGAGCTCTCTAGAACTCAATCACTCAAGCTCTGGGCATAGCCTTAACTTCCACCCAAGCATCATGGAGCCAAGCACGGCTGAAGCCACACTTAGGACATCCGACCAGGAGGAAGTGCACGCGCCTGAGGTTCCGCATGGGGCTTTCAAGTAGGAGTGCGGGGTCCGGAGATCCCGTTGGGTGTGCATCTTGCTTATGCGTTGCAAGGAGCCCCTGCATGTCCCTGCTTTAAATGAACCGCCAAGCTGCACATGGAACTTGCGACCTCTATGCAAAAGTGGCGGGACGACGTAGGGCTGAATGACCCATTCGACCACACCCTTCGCGGGACATGGCTCTCATGCTGACTCTCCCGGTCTCAGAGGCACGCTACCACTTTGATGCAATACGTTCAAGGAGCCCTTCCTTGCATCAGTGGTGTGTGGAACTGCTGTTTGACAAACTCTGAGCGAATGAAGCACGGGGGCCTGCTCTAGCACTGCAGATCTTACGCATTCCGCAATCTCCTCGGGCTTTCTGACCAGGTGGAGGTGCTCTCCGCGATTGGCATTACCAGCTTTCACAGCCAAGATCCTGCACATCTCAATATAAGTAGCAGCATCACAATGGTGCTTGGGAGCCGTTGTTAAGCATGCATGCCGCTGACTTTGTCTGATCATAGGATGTGGACCCACTGAAGTCACTGAAGTCCTGAAGTCAGCTTCCTGGGTGCTGGCCCACTTTCGAAATCGCCCTGGCAGCATGCGCAAGTCCTTCACCAGCTCAGGCGTCAGACTTTGCACAGATGCCGATTTTGTCTTGCTGCTTCTGTCAAAAAACTGCTCCCACCCATGTCCCGAGGGCACTTCTATGCACTTTGGAGACGTTGACGCAGATTATCGTCAACAATGTGGAGCAAGTGACACACTTTCCTTTTGTTTTTGTTCGTTCAGGAGTTGCATTTAGTTGTTTGTCTACTCATTACTTCCTCTCGGTTGTTACCTCCCCATAGTTCAATTGACAGCTCTCCTACTCTATATTTTTGTGTAGGTTCTAGGGCTTCGGGGGTTTGTGTGGGCGGCATGGGAACCTAACCTTGACCGACCCTACGGTAGTTTAAGTCAGGCTTTGGGTTTGGGGCTTACGGGCTTTGGAGCCTTGAGTTTTCGACTCTCGCGCTCGGACGCAGCAGGCGAGGCTTCGGACCGCTCCATCCAACCCATGCTGAGATCGATGTGACTATACTTTGATGCCTTTGGAACGACACTCGTCTCCCACTTTTTTCAGGCAGGCGGGGCGTGCTGCACGTGTAATATATACATACATATATATATATACACACACACATATATATATATACATATGTCGCCTCTCTCCTCTCGCCAAGAATTGGACCAGCGTTTACTGTAGTTACTTGACCTCCTTACCCTATACTCCGTTCAGATGCAGGAATGCGAAGAGTTGCCATGCTGCTTAACCGCGAAAACGACTGGGGCGTGGCTTCATGACTCCTCTTCGTCCTCCAGATCCGCCACGAACGTCACAGGCAATACGCCTTGACAACCTCGGGAGCTGCGACTGGAGCCAACTGAAGCTGTAGCACAGGGCCACTGACATGAGCTAATGCAAAGCTGGGGAGCGCCTTTTGGTCAGGTAGTGCGCCAACATGCCCTTGCGGACCAAAGAAGTCCGTACATACAGGCCTTGGAAGAAGAGTCACTGTAAAAGGCCTTCTCATGACCACGGCAAATGTCTTGCATGTTGGTGAAGAGATGTCCAACGGACATCAGGTTCCGGTTGATAAGAACACCTTCTCTCTTTTCATCTTTGCAGCTCAGGTGCTTGATGCCCGCCGCCTGGCGTGGACCCCGTGCTGTGTGGGAAGCTGGAGCAGCTAGAGAGAAGCAAAGACTGAGGTCTTGAAGTCTTGAAGACCAAAAGCCCAGCAAAATGATGCTTGCCCTCGGCAATCCCTGCAGGCTCTGCACGCCAAGTCGCAAGGATGACCCTTGACTTAAGAAGGAGTCCCAATCCATGTCGGCGAAATCGGCCCACCTCCGCAGGGGCGAACCACGCCACCCTCCAAAACTGGAGCTTGCAGAATCTGTGGTATGGCACTTGACCAGTTTTGGCAAGCCACTGGCATGCGGCTCCATCGACGACTCGTATGCACCTCGCACACCACGGCAGTTCGTAGATCACAGAATGAGTTGGAACTACCGACAAGTTTGCTTTCAGATCGGCTGAACTTGCAAGATGTTATTCGAAACAGAGGCGGAAAAAGTATACAGTATACCTTAACTAAGTCTTACTAAGTTAAGTCTACTTCACCTCGAGATAATGCCAATGCCAGTTTAAGCATCGAGTGTATGTTGAGCTCGGACATTTCGGACTCTCACACGGTCAGCCGGGACATTTACATGACATGGGAATGCCTCAGTTCCCCATCAGGCTTGTGCTTGAGCATCAAGGCTTGTAACACGCGGGCATATTCTGGTGAACATATTGGAAGTATCCTCTGGGACATATTGGAAGTATCCTCCGGAATTTTGACATTTGATTGACATGTTGGAAAGAAATATTGGAAAGCAGGTTTACACAACCATGGAATGCTTGGTCTTTGTTGGCCTCTAGACTCTAAAGCCCTCGTAGAAAGATGGTTGCTTTTGATGTTGGGCATCCGCTTTTCTCAAAAACATAATGCAGTTCAAGATGTACGTTCACAATACTGAACGTTTATGCCAAGCAACTTGGCAATGCATGCTGAACTTTGGAACAGTTGAGATTTCCATCTGGCTTGATGTTGTTCTCTTTCACTCTCTTCTGCCCTCTGCACCATGGACCCCTCATTTTTTCTTGTCGAGGGGCAACTCGCTTCACGACCCATGTAAAAGCATCGGGTGCATCTCCTCCTGCGCTCTCCGTCTAGCGGCTTCGTCTCTCCTTTCCTCGTTGGTGCTAGTGGCTGCCAGTGCCACCTAACACCAAAGTCTCTGCATTTGCTTGTCCACTCGCTGTGCTTGCCGCCACATCCTCCCAGCACATTGCTTTCATTGCGCGGCCCGGCACGCTCCCCCCCATCTTCCTCCTCCAACAATGGTTGCCCAGGTGCTTTCTTGTGAGCCATTCTAGTAAGATTTGAGATTTGGATGATAAAACCGATAATCTTCTGAGCGGCTAAACCCTGGTCTGCTCTACGCACTCATCACGCAGGTTATCCATCAGGTTGGAGCTGTGTTCCTACAGCCCCACAACCGTCCAGGCCCCCTGGAGAAACAAGATGTCCGACCTTTCCGTTCTAACCCACCCAGGGGGCGTGGTCAATGAGGAGTTTCTAACGCCCGCGAGAACCCGCTGGCTGTGCATAACACAACACCTCTGACCAAGCGAGCTGCAAGCGCCGGGCTGCAGCAAGTACCACCTGCCGCGCATAGGGCGAGCCCAGTGCAATGGAGACTTCCGCTGTCAGGACTCGGCGGCGCCTGGGATCATGAATCAAAAGGCTGTGCTTCAGTCGGCTCGGCTGCGCTGCAATATGAAGCACTGATCTGTGCGAGAAGGTTGCTTCCCGTTACCCGTTTATTCAGATTCTCTGCACGGAACTTGCGACAGCTTTCGAAAGGCCGCGCTGTGGGGGAGGACGAGGACTTGCCAAATTCTTAGCACAACAACACCTTCAAAAACCGGAAAACAAAAACAAACAGCCTTAGTTCCATCGCAAGAATCGTGGTGCTCGGGCCTCCGTATTCTCTCCCAGGCCAGTGCCAGACAAGCAGCGACCTCAAACCCATACCAATCAATGCGCAGTGCATCCACAGATTGAGCGCGACTTCGGGAGGCCAGCTCCTATAGCATACCGCGCAAGCGCGCAGTGCCTCAAATCATCAGTTGTACTGCCCGCATCACGGAAATTAGGACTTGGGAGGCGTGCTAGCCATCCGAAGCTGGATCTGAATCTGACTCAATGTGGATTCCAAGCCTATGCAAGCTAAGGCACGATGGCCGCAAGCCATCGCAGGCCAGGCCTAGCAGCAAAAAAGCTCGAGAGCCGCGTTTTGCATCCTTCTGCTGAGCCGCCCTCACCCCACCCCTTCGCCCGTTCGAGCTATCCCGTTCGCAAGGAACCTCCCCCCTTTCTCTGATTCATACCCCTTGTCGCAGACTGAGGATAGAGGCTTGTCATGCAAAAAAGGGCTTGTCGCAAGCAATTCGCTGCCATCCATACTTCGTCATACATCTATACATATAATATAAATACATATATATATATATATATATACCTATATGTATGCATAGATCCAAAGTGAAGAATCAGACTGGGTACTGACTGGGCCTTGACAGGGAAGTTCGCGAAGGCCAAGCCAAAGCCAGGACCGCCATGGCAGCCGGCTTTCAATCTTTAAAACTTTAAATTAAAACTTTAAAAACATATATAGAAAGAGTTACAACTTAGTTCGGGTGTCGTTCAGACATCATTGGCCATTGGCTTGCTTTGCTGGCCCTAAGAATGCATGGTGTCAGGACGCTGAACCCCTGCAACCAGCCAAACTACCCTCCGCCATGGCACGCGTGCTCACAAGCCACAGCCCACCGAGAATGTACAGCCGCGGAATCATGCGGAATCAAGTTCGACCATGCGTGCAAAACAGGCGGGCTTTGCAACGGCCCAAATGCCACAGACGACTGCTCATGCCTGCATGTGTCAGACTTGTCTCAGCCCGCCCCGAAAAGGAACAGGGCCCACACGTAAGAGAACACTCTGCGATGGACCAGGGCAGCCCCGGACAAAACCTGGGCCGCTACAGCCAGGATTCATAGCGGGAGCAGAGTTTCGCAACACTGCAGAAACTGAAGATACAACTCAAAAAGCAGGCACATGTTGGGATGTGGTGGTTGGTACCGGAGCATGAGCGCAAGGATGCATAGCAGCTTTCTTGTCGGGTCTTTCGTTGAAATCCTACGAGTACCGTACAGTGCAGATGATTGAAAACTAGAGTGGACTTGCTGCACCACAGAAGCAAGCGGGCCCTGCACATTTTTCCTTCGCCTGCATGTGACCTACCAGCCGGGGATATACATAAAGACTGCCTGGAAGAGACACATGCCCTACCGTCCTTTGAACGGCGAGCTCTCCTTAGCACTCAAGAAGCTTGATTTGGTGCCCAAGGAGGACCCGAGCATGCCAAAGGCAAGGAGTAAGCCATTAACTGCTTTAACGCGTGCACTAAACCCTGGCACGGAGATCCCAGTTCTGGAGGCGGCAAGTGCTGCCATTCAACTGAACCGCGCTCGCGACAGTTCTGCAGCGTTGCCTGAAAATAAATGGTTTTGCCGCAGTATCAGCCGCCTCCCAAGTATTGATTCAGCGCAGCATATGCCTCCGCCACTTCGCGAAACCTGAGTGTACTGCTGGGCGCGAATCAATCCGCTCTGGTACAGCTTTGGCTTCAGAAAATTGTTGTCACGGGTACAACTTTGACGGTCTGACCGGGACCTATAGGACCACAAGGAGTGTCAACGTCGGGTCATTTGGAACACACCATCCCATTGGCCTCTGCGATGCCTCTTCCTTCGAGGCCTCGAGGTTCTTGTCCTTCAATGAGCTGCGCATATGGTTTTGGGCTTAGGACATCAGCTTCACTCAGGCGATGAGGATGTCAGTAATGGAAGTGCTGCATCAAAACAAATCAATGCCGGACAGCTGCATGGTACTTGGGAGATACGATATGATACGATGGTTGAAATTACCAGCTGGCTTCTGTTGACAAGGCCACCCGCTGTCTGCCCATGCCCACTTTTAGTTCGCAAAAAGAACTTCGCTTGTAGATTGTGAAAAGCCGACATACCCTGCAGCACCCTCAACAACGGCAGATATACTTGCGCCGTCATGCGAACCAAGGATGTGAAGTACTGCACAGTGCTGCAAGCGAGAAGGAGGGAATACCAGCGGTCTAGCTGGTTGGGGTTCAGAATGGCAGTTGAAGCTGCGGAGTTTATCTTGACAATGTTCCCATGACCCCGTCGCTTTAGTGCCTCTGTAGTACGCGTGTCCACACAATTCCGCAGCTCCCTGTCAGTGATAGTGAGAGCACGTCAGCTCACTGGCCGTGGTTTGACCAATCAGCCATAGAGGGTGCAGAACCCGATGCACCAGAATGCTAAAATTGTATCTACAGTACTTGACCCTTCGAGTATCAATTGGTGCATTGGCAGAACATCCTCTGTGCGAAGCATGAACAACAGGCTCTGAAGCCGCGTGCCGTGTGGAACAAGATCTGAAAGACTAAGGCTCGCACATTCCTACCGAGCCTATCGCAACCCGACGCCTCCAAATACACCCGGGCCGCATGAGTGGCTGACCTAATATGGCCATAATTTCACGCGCTCGTGACATGTCGGCGAACCCGGGTACCAAGAGACATGGGGCGCCCAGGATGTTCAAAAAGAAAGTTGCCAAGAACGACAAGCTCCGTATTCGGAGCTCCTCATCTACAATGCTGCAAAATCATTTCAGACGGCTGGCAAAAGGGGCCGTCAAAAGGTATAGCTACAACGTGGCTCCACGTTCTGGGCGGGAGGCAAGCTCCGCGGCCTTCATTTTTGCACCTGCGGCCTGAGCAGGCAGAAACCCAGAATGTCAGCGCGTTCATGGGGGAGTGGAAACACCAAAGTACATCAAAGTACATGCAACTTGCCTTAGGCTACGTGCAGCTACAGGGAAGAAACTACGGCTTGTTCCAGCAGCCCCTCTTCTGATCATAAAGACCTTGCGCCTCTAAGTTTTGGTCTATGTGGTGCGTGACCTTCCATGCCACTGGGCTTACAGTTCTCGTGATTTACGCCCCAGGCGCTGTAGCCGCCTTGATGGCCTGGATGAGCTGCCGCTGTGCCGATTGCCGGGCACGGGACTCTTCGTTGGCCTTCCTCACAACACATGCGACGACTACTTCTGCATCGCGTGGTTCCAACGCAGCCTGTTTGTGTGATGGCAGCTTCCGGCTGCGTTCGGAAAAGAAATCACCCTTCATCGTGAGCACTCGCTGTTTAGGACAGCTTCGCAGGTTTACCTCCGCGTTGCCTCACTAGCAGCTGCATTTGCTGATCAGCAGTCCATCTCATCCGTATATGACGTACACAAGTTCATCTGACTGAACCTCAGCCGGGTGGCAGCTCGGCTGCCGCAAGAAGCGCATGGAGATGTGACGCGTCGCTGGCCTCTGCCTGCGCGTTGTCGTACCTGAACAAGCTCAAAGTATGACTCGAGCTGTGACGTGTCTAGGGTGCCAGTCCGTGATGAGGCCGCCGAGCAAAAATCAACGCAGACTAACGATGACAAACGGTGTACCAAGCTGCTAGTCAGACGATCTATCAGACGAGCCACGTCTCTGTCGAGGCTTCCGATGGCGCAGGCTTCGGCGATGTCTCGTCCCATGCACTGCCTTCTCCTAGATATGCTTCGACAAAAAGGCAGTCAGTGCGCCCGGAACAAGCTTGACTGTCCAGACCAGGCATCAGTTACGACATGTTACGGCCGAGCCTGATGGCTTACGAGGACTTTGCATCGCCACCCGTTCCTGTCACTGAGCAATGGATCTTTTGCACTTCAAGCCAGCTGACATGTGCCCTGGCAGCACCCAGCATGACACTTACGTATATATGTGCGTGTGCATATGTGTATATATATATATACCTATCTACGTCTATGCATGTGACAAAACTGTGCGCCATGACGATAGCACGCCTGCACTCATGAGAACATGACTGGTGCGAAGGTACCCTCGTCGCTTTTCACTTATGCTGTACCTCCTTCCGGACATTCACTATTGCCGCATGGCCAAGCGGCAAGTTGATTCTCTGTCTCTGAAAGTCGCCTTTCCTTGGCTGTGATACCATTCATACTCCACTCCATAGTTGCATGCTCGCAAACTTCAACAAACGAAAACATACCAGACGAATCTGCAGAAAGGTACGCGCATAAGGACATGCGGAAAGCAACCGCCATGCCAATGCACATCTTCTCTATGTGAGTCTATGTGAGAAAATGCTGCATAGGCCGTACCCGTCGTGTGATGTTTCAGAGTCTTTTCTGGATTGTGATTGGGACTGCCTCATGCTGGCACTCTCGGGGAATTTTGCCGGGAGATCTTCATGTGTTCAACTCATGTACATAATCGGGCGCTTCGGATTCACTCACGGTCACGATAGGCACCCTTGATAACTTTCATATCATTCTGCTGGGAAGGCGACGCCACGAACGGGACCGAGCCACTGCCGCAGTACGCCGCTCCTCGGCCGCCTTGCGGCAGCGCTCCTCTCGTGGGAACTCATGGGAAACTATGCGCGATAGAACGACGTGGTCCATTGCGCAAAACGTTGCTGTTTGCTGCACTGAACTCTGACTCTAGCCCGCCATCGTCACCGCTGCACCACCCGAGCGAATCCACCAGAATCGCATGCTAACCTGCTAACCCTGCTCCCAGCATTGAGAAAGTTGGAACTGCCCTGCGCCTCAGCGGATAGTCGACTGTTGGCTGCTTCGAGTCGTCGCTGCAGGTCAAGCACTAGATCCTTTGACGAGAGATGCACGAGTCAACACTTGCTTCACGCACATGTTGTGTCACACGCCTTGGAAAACATGCAAGCCGTCACAGCACAAGGAACATCTGTCATTACGACTTCCGCTTAGGCAGCGCATGCTCGAGCCTTGCTTACGTGCTGAAGGGTCCAGTTGCACGATTGAAGAGGGGGGCGGGGGCGGGGGGAGCGTTTAAGCTGATGCCAGTTCGTTCTGCAGTTGCCAAAATGTTCGGAAAGGCTCCAGAGCTTGTTGGTCTGCTGCAGCGCTCGAAGACGCCATCCCCTCCTGCACGTATTATGGTGGGAAAACTTGGTAAAACTGGAACACCACAGGCTGTGGACGCATCAAGGATCAAGAGCGAAATTGAACTTGACATCACAGAGAGCAGTCTGAAGGCCTCCATGGCTGCAAGGCGTTCTTCGAGAGTTTGCACCTTCTGTTCTGCTTTCTCTTTGTCAGAGCGGAGCTGCTGCACTTCTTTCACATCAGCTTCCATGTCTGAGACTTGCCTCTGCAAGCTGATTGCACGAGTTTCTGCATCCTTCTGGACTGCAAGGTGTACCTCTTGGAGGGACCCGGCAGCCTTCGCCCGCGCAAGCTCAGACTCCAAGCTGGACACCTGATTCTGAAGTTCGCAGGCTCGCGCCTCAGCATCGCGGCGACCAGCTTCAGCTGCTTCAACTTTCTTGGAGTCTTCCTCTTGTAAATCCTTCAAGAGCTTCTCTGCTTCCTTGAAGTGGGAGCTTGCTTCTCGAACCTCCGTCGCCTCGGCCTCGAGGCGAGAGAGGTGCCGCTGCATCTTTTCTGCACGCACCTCAGCGTCTTTGTAGGCTTCTTCTGCTTGCTCCGCTTTCTTCAGTTTAGCCTCTGCGGCTGCCAAGCGCTTCTGCAGCTCGTGGTTGCGGACCTCAACTTCCTTGCGGGCGAGCTCGGCCTGCTCGGCCTTCTTGCGTGGGGAGAGTAGGGAGTCTGCTGGCTGTTCAGCCTTCTTGGCTCGAACGTCTGCAGCCAGTCGCTTCTGCAAGTCCTGTGCTCGGGTCTCAGCCTCCTTGGCTTTCGCTTCGGCTGAAGACAAGCTGGCCTTCAAGTTGTCGACCTCGCTTTGCAACACAGTCTGTGCAGCCTCCGCAGCTTTTCGTGCAGCACGTTCGTTCGCCAAAGCTTGGTCGACACCAGCATCACGGTTGGCCTCTGCTGACAAAAGAGACTGCTTGGCTTCGCGGAGAGCTGCGGCCAAATTCTCTGCCAACTGCTCGTCTTGGACATGCCGCTTCTCAGCACCGGCGCAGCGCTCCTCTGCTGCCTTGCGGCACGCCTCCGCGGCGGCAAAGCGGTTCTCAGCTGCCGCTTTGCGGCGCTGTGAATCTGCCAGCTGCTTTTCCAGACTGGCCACCATGTCCTGCAAAGCTTGGCAGGCCTGCGTGCGCGACTGCGCCTCCGCCAGCTGCACTTTGCACTCGTCTGACTCCGCAGCGAGCCTGGCGTTCAGCGAAGCCACTTCAGCCTGCAGCCAAAGGCCAAGCTAAAACTAAAGCCGTGAAGTCAGGAACCAGACGTGTAGTATCATTTAGGTTACCAGTCACACAGCCATCAACTGTTGCAACCTCTGTAAAATGACACAGGCCCCATGGAAAATTTTATACAAACTCCATGATACCAGCTTAACAAGGAACATGCAGTCCCCTCGGGCTCCTCAGTTTTTCCAGGGCGGAGACATAATCAAAAACAAAGACCTCTTCCGTGCTTTGGATTTCAAAGCCACCGGTTATTGGGTTACATGCCCGGCTTTCAAGAACAGGTACTGCAGGATCACTGTCCCCAAGCCCATGCAAGTATAACATAAAGCTGCAGGCATAGCATGGGAGCATGCACCGGACGGGCCGACCTTCTGTGTCGCCAGCTCAATCTGCAGGTCGGCTAGTTCTTGGGCATATTTGGTGGCCTTCTCTTCGGCGTCCCCCTGCCAATCTGCATCAGACTCATCCCTTTGGAGCAACATACAGGTGCGGACTCTTTACAGGTACCGGTTCCACTGGTTTCGAGCGCAACAAGCCGAACCACTGGAGCTCTGTTCTGAACACCTGATTTCTTTGCAGATTTTATCCGAAGGAAGATGATGCAAGCCAACATTAACTGAATGATCGTGGCAGCAAAGTTTCCAAGCCTTCGAGCTGCGCATTGCATCCTGCACAGCCTTCACACACACATGATGTTGCCATGCTCTGGGATGGAAGTTCACGGGTGAAGTAGTTGCATTTCCGCATATTCCAGAGGTCCTGTCATCGACCGTTCTGCCAGACTCCTAGACTTGTCTATCTATATCTGTCCCGGATTTCGCCTCCAGCTTCTTCTCACGCTCGTCTCGCAATGATTGCTCGGTTCGAAGAGCTTGCTCCGCTAGCTTTGCCCGAGCCTCTTGACGGGCGCCAGGTGAACACGGTGAGCATCGGAGTCTTCATGCACATGCTACAATTGCTAGAAGTAATTACTGCTGTGCGATGTCTCTTGCCCAAGCCATTCGAGACCTCCGCTTCTTGCTTCGCATCTGCTGCGGCGTCGGCCCTGGCCATAGCGGCGTTCTGGGCCTCTCCCAAAGCCTGGCACACGACATCACACTGCCTTCACGCGACACACAAACAACATCAAACAACCAACACCTCAACACAAGGCACCCGGCCACACCCACGGAGTTGCAAACTGAGGTGCCTTCACAGCCGCGTCTTTCTCTCGAAGCTGTGTCTGCAGCTGGTCCACGCGGTCCTGACATCAGGACCCTCGAGCCGATGCACGTGGACCCACTGAAGTTCTGCGATACCAGGACAAGCGAATCCATCGGTTCCATCCTTGTCTCTGGGTTTTTGGCTCCGGAATGAATTTGGGATTTTCTTTCTTGGGGACGTTGTTTTGGTCAAAGCAAGGGGGGGGAGGGGGAGGGTTTGAGGGCCCCTTCACGGGGACTTGCGGAGTGGGGACGATGGCGGGAGGGAAGAGGAAGAGCGGAGGGGATGGGGGGGACATGGGTTGAGTGGCCACAAATCTGTACATTGTCAAATATAGCATATATATATATATATACACACTATGCACATATTCTGGGTATATAGACTATATAGACATATGTTTTTTGCAATTTATAATATAGAACTCAATTTTTTGTATTTGCAGAATCGATAATGCACATTTTTGTATGTCAATGTGTGTATATTATATGCGTCTACGAAGTCTGCGATTTCTTTGGTCCTGCAGTATGTCTGTATAATGTGATGCAGGGGTTGGAGGAACAGAAGACCAGCGGACCAAGTCCGGAGGACCAGGAGACCGGAGGACCGGAAGACCGGAGTACCAGAGGCCGGAAGACCCCAGGACAAGAAGTTCGGGAAAGGGACCGGGAGAGCAGGACCAGGGTCAGAGGGCCAAGAGACCAAAGGACCAGCAGATCAGGGGACCAGGGAACCGGCAACAAAAGAAAATAATATCCAAAAAACAAGTATACTTCCCATGTGTTTCAACAAGTGCATCCTCAACGAATTGCATCAACACGGCAACTTAAGCTCCTCTACGTCGGCATTGGCCTGACGCGGCGATGGGGAAGCACCGCGCGGAGATGGGGAAGCACCACGTGGACTGATCAACGGAGAGGAGCACACCATGTCACGAAAGCCTGCGGGTTGTGGGGCTGCGGTTCGAAGAAGGGACTATCTGACTATCTCTGGCTGCCCTGCTGTATGACAGTATGCATCTCGCTATGTATCGCGCGTCACTGCCTGTAGGCAGACCTGTAAGCAGCTTGATAAAACACCATATTCTCGGAGTCTTGCTATGCCAGTGTGTTCTCTGACTTCGATTGGCCTCGGGAGCGCTGGACTGCCCGGCGGAGGACCTGACACCAGCGAATCGCCTCCTGGGCGGCTCATGGAATTTCATTTTCAAATGGCCTAGAGCGACCAGAAAGGAAGCCAACAAACGAATCTCCGGCCTCGGAAGTGTTCAAGCGCAGGGATAGTGATGGACTTCCCGGTGCCTCGCAGAGACTTCCAGGACTGCGCTGTAGCCTGAGAGCCTTGTTTCAATCCGCTCCTCGATCTGGACTGTCTGTGATGTCACCTCCACCTTTGCGCCAGTCAAGGACACGGCGGCCTGCTGCCTGCAACAAAGGCATCGCCCAAGTCCCTACGTGCCGTGGAGGCCGGACGGCCTCTGCTACACATCGTGTAACTGTAGCGACCATCGCTTCTATCAAAGCACGCCGTGGTGCAACTGGAAGTCCATTGCAGAGCTTCACTATACTATACCCACCCAAACATCTTTCGTTTTTGTGCATGCCTTCCACTTCGCTGGAGCATCAGTAAGTCACCGTGCAGTTTGGCGAAGCAGCGGGAAGGCCAAAATTGACCTCCCAGTCGATACGTGACATCCTTGGATGGACCCAACATCAGCAAGAACCGCACAAGATCGCGCAAGCCGGAAGCCACAGAAGCTAAGTATAAGCAAGCGTCTCCAGATATGGACTCGTCAATACCCCGCGCGCTCAGCGGAGAAAGAGGCAGCGAAGGCATGGACGCTGTCAGGATGTTTGGCATCGTATGGGCCATGGCCCAATCTTTACAACTCAGCTCTTCTGGCACCTTGAGGTGCTTGAGAAGCCGAAAGCTTTTGGGATGGCAAGCCGTGCAAGCCAAGACAACAGACGACTCGGGACACCATGCTCCAAGTAGCCGCACACACAGTGCACAAGATACCGGGGCCGACCCCTGCTGTTGTTTCTTCTGCTTCTTCTTCTTCACAACATACCCCAGGCTGTGCACTGCATAGAAACCTCTGCTTTGTGCTGCCTGCATCTAAACCCTGTCCAGATCCTTCTCTGAAACCGTTCCCTCAGACCTCGACCTTGTGCTTCAAAACCCGGCTTATAACAACCAGCAATATCATCTGATGTCAAAGCCGTTTTTAGGGTGTATGGCATTTTGTTGAGGCAGTCCGGGTGGTACTTCAGCGCCAGCTTGCGATACGCCTTTTTCACGTCCTTATCCACGCAGCATGCCAAAAAAATTGTCATCAACTTGCCAAGAACGACGATCTTGATTCTGATTCCGACGTGTCCCACACCGAGCGTCTGCAGAGCTTGAGTTTGGAGCCAGGCCAAGGGTCTTGAAGTGAGGGAGAAGCCTTGAAAAACACAAGCACACATGGCAACGGCACATATTTAAGCGCTAACTAAGAGTTAGAGGCCTAAGCAAGGCCTAGCTTAACTGTACCTTACTAAAAGTAGCGATGTCTCATTCTGGACATCCCGTTGAACTCAACAAAGCAGAACATACAAAAGGCACAGCGGCATCCATTAATCGAACACCGCCACGCCCCATCCTTCCCACCCAACCTACCCCGCCCACATCCACCCACACACCAGAAAAGCTCACTTGCTTCTGTCTGATATTTCGCAAATTGGATTGGAGAGAAGGAGCGAGTACGTGAAGCACACTTGAACTGGACCAGGGCAACTTTGCAAGACCTTAAAAGTACTGTAGACGCAGCCCCACATCTCCGACTGCAATCCAAGGCCAGGGATCGGGTCGTTGGCACTATCAAGCGACCACAGCCTATAGGATCCTACAATTCGCAATGCAGGGCTTTTATGAAAAGGACGGGCCTCGGCACCACTCGCCCCACAATTAGTCCGGATGACCAGATGACAATGGTATATTCTCTGTGTGTCCACACTGGCTGCGGCATCCGACGAGGAGACATGTTCGATACTGCAAGACTGAGGGCTGCACGTTTTGGGATTGATGTTCTTTGCGCTTGGAGGTGGTATGGGTTTCTTGTAGTTCCTGCGTGCTTCATGTGGCAAATTGGCGTGGCATCACAGTGACACTTTTGGACATTTGAAGCACATGGCAAAACTCCTGCCTTTGCCAGTCTCTGGGACCGAAATTGTTGAAAGTCCTTTCTCAATGGCTCATATGGCTCATGCGGAGAGTGCTGAAGGCAGTCCAGGCCCGAGACGCCAAGGCTTATTAATTATCGATTCCTATGAAGCTCATATACCACTACTGTGCGCAGATGAATGCCAATACACAGGTGAACACCGTTCTGGCTCTGGCTGGCACTTGGGAAAAGCTTAGCAGGCGTGTGTGCAGATGAGTGAGCCAGATGCCACGTGAAGCCTTGAAGCACCTTGAACAAGCAACGTGGAGAGCAGTCTTCGGCCTTATGAACCGATTTTGCCTTCTGCTGAGTCCATTCCGCTAGTGCTGACAAGCAGCGGTGGCGGCTTGGGTGGCTCCGGCGGCGGTGGCGGCCAGAGAGCAGAGGCCAGACGATGCACCAGCTCCTTCCTTTTCAAGACCCCAAACGTCAATTTTTGTTGGTTCACAAGGGCTTTGCGCCGGGCGTTGGACCGGCTTTGGGAAGGATTTCCTCCCTGCTACGAGCTCACTCTCGGGCTTGCTACATTGCGATGTTACACTGATGTTGCCATATCCCGTTTCCAAACTAAAGTCATTCAATTCATGCTTAGTCGACTTAGCCAGCAGACCTATATAAACCCACAATGACCCACACCCCCCCCCAAAACAAGATCAGCTCGGATGCTTCTGACTCTCGCGAGCGACGGAGTTGACCCCATGTTCGCGGCAGACCTCCGACACAGGGTTGTCTGAGTTTGGCTGCAGCTCACGTCGCTTCTCGATACTTTAGCCTCTCTGGCTTCGGTCGCCAGCCCCCAATTCCCAAAAAGTGCATGCGGCGTTCTGCAGAACAAGACAGTAGTAAATTGCACACGCTACGCCATTAGGAATGCATGAATGCCTGCCTTCTGGAGTTCTCGGAGGGGCAGCTCGCTCCACAACATTGCCTGCTTTATCCTGTCCATGACTTCCGACCTCCCGGAACGACAACATCAACAAAAGCACTGTTCGCGCACACTGCTTTCAGATATCGCGGCGATTGGCGTTGCCCCGGTACAAGAAAGGGTCATGCTGTGGCACGCCTCTTGAGGTCCTTATCGACATGGATGCCTCAGGCGGAAGCGCGGGTAAGCTTGCGAATTGAATACAGTATCATGCAGCAGGCATTGGCTATGATAAAGGCCAGCGGCTGAAAGCCGTCGCTTTGAAGAGAAGTCCACCTGCAAAGCTCTCTCTCTGACCCATTCTTCCGACTTGCTCCTCTGCAACACGGAGGCGTGGACTCAAAATGCGCCGTCAGACAGGATTCGTACTGGACTCCTCAAACACTGCACGCCTTCGCTAAGCTGATCGAGCTGCTCCCAGCGCTCTGACAAGCGAGCAGCTGCGGTGACCGAGCCCAAACGCCTCTGAGGTTGCGAGTTGGGAAAGTCGCGAGCTGCAAGAAGGCCCGTATGCAGTAGGGTTCAGCGGCTCAGTCTATAGGGCATACTGTAGCAGGATTCTGAAACCCAAGATCTGCTGCACAACGAGCAACGAATTCTGAAGGCAAGACACCAACCATCGAATCAACCACAGGCGACAAGCAGGGGCACGTCATCAACCAGCTCTGAAGCTTGATTTACAGTAATGAAACCATGCTGTCCCAACTGTGCCAAGTCACCGAACCGGAACACCACGACGCTCGTACCAAGCCTGTGCTCAACAAACTCAGTCGGCCTTACACCTGTCTGACATTTCGTGATCGGTGATTAGAACCCCGTGCTTTGCATCAATCCTAGTGACCTAATCTTCCCATGGAAGAGCTTGCAGAGCCTTGTTTCTTCAAGGTCCCTATTTGTCCAACTGATGCCCCAAATTCAGCTGTTGATGCAGTGCACCAGACGTGACCGAGCCATTTTGGCGATCAAACGATAACAAATCGACGATGGGCCCCCCTTCCGGCGACATGATATTAGCACCAGTGCCTCGCACTTCTCCACGAGAAGGGAATCGACCAGCATCTCTTTCAACTCCTCTTCATACAAGGATTGGAAAGAATAGCATGACGCTATTCGGACCAGCAAGAATCTCGACCAGGCGCGCTTGCTAGCTGCTAGTGCCTAGCCCTCAAAATTGCCGTAGTGTTCACACATTTCGCACCTGCTCGGTCACCATACCTTGCGGCTGGGGGCAGGGGACGTTCCGTGCACGGCACTCCTTAGGTCTGCAGCATGGAAACGCCATAGTTCACACGGCTCGCAGTGCTCGGCCACGATGGCTACAAATAGCCGCGTAGCAGTTCAGAACTAACTAACTAATGTGCGTGCTTTGTCCGAGGTGCCAAACGTAGCTCACCACAAGGCAGCGCCCGCCACAAGGCCAGCTCCCGATGCAAATCACGGAGCTCCTTTCAGGTTTCACAATAGTCTTATGACACTGGATGTGTAGCCAGAGCCACGATTCGAGGAATAGTTTTTTATATGGAAAATTTACGTTTTGAATATGATTTTGGGATTTCTTGATTTATGCCATTTTTACGATTTGGTTTATGATTCTCTTCGATTTTATGAAAAATTTATGATTTTTCTTATGAAAATTTTATGTTTTTCGTCGATTTTATGAAGATTTTATGATGTTTTCATGAAAATTTTATGGTTTTGGTCAGTTTTGTGTGTTTCTGCATTGAAAATGATGCTTCTGCATTGAAAATGATGCGAAATTGATGAAAAACATAGAATTTTCATAAAAAAGTCATAAAACTTTCATAAAATCGACGAAAAACATAATTTTTCATAAAAAAATCATAAATTTTTCATAAAATCGAAGAGAATCATAAACCAAATCGTAAAAATGTCATAAATCAAGAAATCCCAAAATCATATTCAGAACATAAATTTTCCATATAAAAAATTATTTGGCAACGTGCTCTCTGTGGCTGAATCCGGGGTCATAACAATAGTCCGCTCGTTCGCCGAGGCGAACTGAAAGTTGCAGGATGTTGAGTTCACACCGTCGCCAAAACGGGTTCACGGTTCCGTTGTTCCCACTATTTGAAGTGCACAGGAGTACAGTGCAGCTGAATGCGTGCCACCAGGCGCTAAACAGTAAAGCCACGGTTTAAGGAAAGGCCTGGGAATTTAGGGTTACCACTGTTTTCTTAGACTCCCACATCCTTAGACTGCAGGAGTATAAGGAGGTTTCAGGGTTTTAGGCTTTGGCTTCAGGTTTTGTAAGGAAGTTGAACCAGAATTCCAAATTTCCGAATTCCAGGCATCCGATAATCTAAGGACTTCTGGCTGGAATACACTGCCAGGTTTGAGGCTCGAGCCCTGTGCACATGGGAACACCTATCACCATCGGCTTGGCGAAGCGTCTCCAGCAGGTCTGACCATGCAGAAGCATGCAGATGCCGCAAGACTGTTGTCAGCTCCGGTCCCTTGCGCGTCCTGCTGCCGCAGGTGCTGCACTGGCAATCCAAGGCTTTGGCAGTCGGCCTTCAAACTCGCTGCATCCTGAGACTCCAGGTCTTTCAGCTCCTGGCCGGAGAAAGAATCCCTCTTGACACCACGACTCACCAAAATTCGGCTGTTCTTTGACATTTGATGTTCTTCTTTGATGCTGTTTTTGTTTGTTGCGCCGTCCTGCGCGAGCTTGGCAGCGGCCTTCAGCGAGCCAAGGCGGCGAGCAGGGATGCCCTTGGCCTCGTAAGCGTCCGCACACCTGCAGCAAAAGGACGCATGCCCAGGAAAAGTGCCACAAAAGCGTGAGCACAGACCCCAAACTTCCACAATGAGTTTTCGCCAACATGTTCGCAACCTCAACAGCAGCAGCTGCTCAACCAGGCTATTCTGCTCCTGAGCACAGCCAGGAAGGGTCAACAGGGGTTGGTCGCAAGCTGAACATCAAGGACCGCGACACGTGAGCATTTTTCTGAAATTCTGAATCTGGGTTTAAGGATGTTTCGGGTGTAGGTCAAACTGGCGTGGAAGCTGCTGCACCACCATTCGGCTACAGGGTGCAATGGCTATGGGAGAGCTTCCATGACGTAACAATGCACAGCAATGTTTGTCCCTGCACGTGCTTTGGCCAAGCATCTTTCCAGCAGTCACTACGTTCAGGGGCAGGTGGTGTGACTCCTGGACCTGTGACCTTGCAGAAATCATGTGCCGCAGTTACATGATAGGGCGAAGGCTGGCAGGGCATGCAGAAGAAATAGCACAGGGAAGGATGAAGCAATGCAGCGATGGCCTTGGCCAACTCGGCCTTGAGCTCATGCACGGGCATCGACTCCCAAACCTAGCACTGAGTCTCGATTGTAAAAGAAGCAGCCAAAGGAGCCAATTCCCTGCTTCCCTCATTGCAAAAGGTCAACAGCGCCACCAAGCAGCAGCGACATCCTTCAACAGCTGAAGCAGATCGTGCCGCTCCAATGAGGCATCCTGAAGCCGTTGTTCATCACTAGAGGGTACAGTCGTGTGACTTGAACTACTTGTCGCCATTGGTCACTCATTGGGCTGTGCTCAGTGTGCCAAGCCGGCCAAGGATCTGGAGGCACTCCGTGCAGCTCACACTTGATTTTCAGGTCAGCACTGCCTCAGTTCCAGTCTCGCTCACACGCCGCATGACATCAGATGCGATAGCGGAGGTAGCAGATAATAGGTCTTGGACTTTACTACTGAATATCTCTAGCCACCATTTAGTTGGTGCGTGAGCTTGTTTTTGATTGCATGCATTCCACCCTTCTTGAAATGGCTGTAACCCAATAGGAAGATTGACTTAGGCAAATTACATTCAGCTGCATGCAGCGGTGCAGCTGATGTTGTCCAGGCTCTGCCACTCCTCAGCGACCATTGCGACGGCGCGTGCGTCGCCCAGGCGAGCGACAGGAATTCCCATTTTCACCCAGGCGCCTTGGAGCTTACAAAGCGATATTGGCATGTGCTGGGATGCTCAACCCAACGACGCCGCTCCATGCAGCAGTTGCAAGCAGCCATCTTGCGACAGAAGTCGCGTATGCAGGAGTCCTTCACCAGCCGTCGAACCAAGACGGGCTTCGTTTCCGCAGCACGGTCGGCATCACGCTCCTGGAAGAAATCATATGCAGTGCTATAGCGGATTGATTCCAAGAACACCTCCAACAAAAGCTATCTGCTACCTGAACTTGTGCATCAAAAGCAACTTAAAGGACAAGGCAGCAACACAGGCATCACAGGCAAGCCGAATGGCCGTGGGACTGATGGGCAGCGCGCGCATCTCACACTCTTCGAGCAGCTCCTTGAGCGAACTATCGCGCTCTCAGGTTTATGAGCTCAACTCTCGACTAACCCCAACTGCAGCAGACCATCAGCACATGGGTTGGGAAAGAGTTCTCTCAAAAAGAAGCTGATTGTATCGCAATCTTTTGAAGTCTCTGGAAGAATCTGCCAGCGGGAAAGCAGTAATCAGGTTGAAGGCCTTACATGCACTGATACTCAAAGCAATTGTGCCAAGGTTTGGGGGCTAAGGGCGAAGGATTCATCATCGATCAAGGTCGCAAGAGGAGACACACGAAGAAACCCACAAGAAAGAAGTAATTAACCAAAAGAAGTGTCCAAACCACCAGAAACCTCAGGATCCTTAAACAGCATGTGCCTGGGCCAACCAAAAGCTTTGAACACCCGCCTGGATCTGCCCACAACTACCGAGACCTTCCAGAATCTGCCAGCAATGTCGACAAGTGCGCCAAAAAAACTCTCAGGTTCTCCTCCGAACGAACTACCCAAAAACTAGCAATCGGGATTCCAACTCAATACATCTCCAAGAGTGCTCTGATGTCATATCGGGTACTCCACTGGGTGCTGGAGCTCGAACGAAGGCTTGGCTGAAGTTTCTCCAAGGCGCTGGCATCATGTTGAAATGTTCGGAACATGTTCCAGGAGATTTCTCAACATTTCACAAGGGGTTGGGGCTTGGGCAACCAAGGGTCAGCCAGCGGCAAGGCCTCCCAGAAAAGGGACTCAGAGACCCGCTGGAGCACCCAGCGCCGGTCTTGTACCTCCGAATTTAAAGATCTGCAGCAAAGTGCGTTCTGAGGTATACGCACGTGGTGCGCGGAGCTTGGGCATCACACAGTGCACCATGTCATGTGCCTGCTGCATCGGTAGGTCCAAGGCCTTGTACCGCTCCTGAACAAGCGAGTTAAAACCATGGAAGTGAGTGACGAGTGAACCTTGGCAATGCTGAAAAATGGCTGTTGAAGAGAGGACTCCCGGCCTGGATTGCAGGCATATCCTCGCTGTGAAGGCGCTCCACCTTAGTCACGGCAGTGCAAGTCCGGCAAGCTTTTCAGACGCTCGTCGGGCAGGACACCTCAGCGAAGAGGCTGGCGGCTGCCTGCAGGCATCTGCGGGTGCTTGGTCAGTCGAGGGTACCAGCACAGCGATCGTCATGAGTGAAGGTCCATTGATGAAGAAATAGACAAGTAGACACCAGGCAACTCTAGCAGCTCTGAGAGACTCTAGCAGTTCAAAGCAGCCCTATGCCAGCCTCGTGACTGCCCAGGCTCTGGACCGTGATGCCAGCTGCCTTCCAGATGTCGAGCCACAGCGATTGAAGCAGCAGCCTCGACATGTCGAAACGAACCATTGGCCTGCCTGCAAATGTCTGCGGTATATGGCCTACGCTCTCTGACAAGGATGCCGAGGACTGGCCGCTTCAGTAGCGTGTATGCGAAGAATTGGCTCTGCTAACGCCCCTTGGATGCCTTTCCAGCTTCTGGCGACCCACTTTGCAGCTGTTGTTGACAATCAGTTTCACTCCTGGGCATGCTAGCAGTAGGCCAGTGCAGCGGGAACGTGATGACAGCTTCGCTGGATTGCGGTGGATACTTCTTCCCGCGGAATCTACAAGTCCGAATAAACCGCAACAAACGCGTCGCCCGCTCCTGGTTGCTGAAGCTGTTCCGGGATGTCATTCAAAGGTGCACCCCTCTTGCTGCACTCCGTCCTGCTGCGAAGCCGGTTCGGTTGGAGAGTACACGATTTCGCATGCTAAGGGTCCAAAGGTATGAAATATGTTTAAATGCCTTCTGCGTGTTGCTCAGTTGGCATTCATCAGCTATTTCCCATGCTAGCTTGAACGTCTTGTTTTGACAGGCTGAGAGTTCTAAAGTATCTCTAAATTTGAAGAGATGTTAGGGAATTTGTGGATATTTGTGGCACTATCTGTCGCCTGACGCATTCTTGTGTATAAGCGCGTTGACTGCACAACTCAGGCATAGGAGCAACCGGCCTTGCAACAAGCACCAGGCATGCATTTCGTGGAACATCCCCACAAAAAAAAAACTAGCAATTGGCGATCCGCTGATACTTTGTGGGATGTGAAAATTGGGCACGAGTCTCTATTGCGAGTCTAGGCATGACAGACAAAAATTGCTGAGGTCCTGGAACTTCTATAAAGCCTGATCGAAATGCACACACCACACTCGCACTAGTATAGTTAGGGTATTTGCCGCTTCACAGCGAACTTGCCGTGTAGGCGAGCGAAGCCATGAGGACCATAAAAGACGTCCTGAGAACAGCGTCATCCATCTGCTTCCACACCATCGCCTTGCCGTTGCAACCCTCATAGCTTCGCAGCATTGTAGTGTATATCAGAATGCCATTTGCTTCGAAACTGTTGTGCAGTGCAAGCTGTGCATCAAGAAGCACTGCTCCTAGAGGCCATCATGCATGAATTCGTTACTTGGCTGACAAGTCTTAGCATCAGCACTGCCGACTACATGCACTTCTGCGAACCCCGGTGATCTACGAAGTGGCCTTGCCGAGTCGGCTCACGAGTTCAGGCTTCCTGGCACCCAGGTGCAGCCCAAATTGCAAACAGTCCATTTTCCCTCACTCACAATCAGTTGCCGTTCTTCGAAAGTGCGAAACCTGTTCGCGACAACTTTCTCGACTTTCGCAGTGCCAATAAGGCTCTGTTCATCTTGTTCAAGAGCAACCAAGAGCATGCCAAGTCCCACTAAATACTTGCTGTGCAATGTCGGCATTTTACAGTGCTGCAAAGTGCAACAGCACAGGGGGCTTGGGCACAAACCTCAGATGCTGCTGAGGCACTCGGGCTTGGTTTCAACAGGCACTCCCAGCCTGAGCTGAGCGAAGGCAGACAGCGCCTCAACCTAAACGTCCAGTGACACCTGTGTATCGAGACTGCAAATCTCGCAACTGCATTTCTTTGCACTCCAGGGGTCCGGTGGCACTGCGAGCAGAGATCTGCTAAATTCTTTGTGTTCAGCGCGGCCAAGGAGTCGAGAACCTTCATCGGACTCATGCGACTCTCAACTCCCATCTTTAGCTTAGCACTTGGCCTGGCAGGGTACGAGTAGCACTTGCCTACTGAGGGCCGCACACCATGCGAAACGACCAGGCTAGGCAGCTGCTCCACAGGAATGCCAAGGCTGTGCCAGGATTGGTCTGCCAGAAGCTGCATGAGCCCTGTGTCGAGGGGAAACTGATGACACTCAAGGCGAGAACGGGTGCGCGACGCTGCATTTTGAGCTTTCTGGGTCTGGCAAGGGGTTTCTCTTCGCCGCGCTGCTTGAACCTTTTTAGCCTCTCTGACCACCCCCTAAGACCCCACAGGGGCCCTAAAGCAGGCCATACTTTTGATTCAGGGTCCGTGTCGTTGAAGCTTCTCGCCTGGACGTCTCATGCTGTCGTCTGCAGGAAGATTCTGCTTCAGACAGACGGCCCGCAGGTGCTCCAGCTTCCTGAGGTGTTCGAGCTGGAAACTGTGGTGGAGGCTGGAGTGGTTCTGCTAGCAGCCGATCTTTCAAGTTTTGTTCATTCTGCATTCCAGCGTCAAGTTCTCGTACACTGCAACTTCCTTCATAGCGGCCAGCAGACCTCATGTGCGCAAGGCAACAGTACCAGCGGAATGCTCTGCAGCTCACAACTCTGCAGACCACAGAATATTTGATCCAGATGCTCTCTTTGCGGATTGAAGCATCAAAGGCGAAGCCACGTCCTTGGATCTTTGTTTGCTACGTGATGTGCCTCGCGTGTAAGTCCCACGCAGAGAGATGATCACTGGCCTAGCTTACGACACGTATGGATCGAATGAGATGCGCAGCTCCCTGAATGGCAATCCCATTTGGATCTGCCTTTCCTAGCACGTCAAGCATCGCCCCGAGAAGTCGCTGAGATCAGGCCAAAGACATATTTTGAGCCAAGGCACGTTTGTATTCGTTCTTCAAAGTTGAAACCGAGCTTTTGTCAAGCCTGTCTAGCTGCCGAAGTAGAAGTAGCGCACGCCTGTTGCTTTCCAGCTGGAGCAATGGAACTTTCTTGGCCAAGCACCTGAAGCATTGTGAGACCCGCCGCGACAAAGCCACCTACACCAGGCTACACGTAAGCAAAAGCCCTTTGTGTTGGCCCCAGGCCACTGAAAACTTGCGCTGCCAGGGCACAGCTTCATCAACTCATCGTCTGAGAGGCATTCTTCCGAATCCTCATCCTCCTGCACGTCTGACCCTCACGACATCCCCAGGTCCACACTACGGAGGAGGTCGCCATGCACACTTGGCCTAAGAAAGAAGAAGATGACGAGCGAGCTGCTGGACTAAGCCATACTCCGCACTCCGTTATTCATGAGCCTCCCCGAGCCTCCTCGTCCTCATCGTCCTCGTTGTCCAGCTCCTCCAGTTCTGCAGCGTAGCCTGACTTTTTCAAGTGGCACGACATGCGTGTGTTGGCAAGGTCAGAACTTCACGGCAGGCGGACGCAACTCGTGTCACAGGGAGCGGCATGCAAGTGCCAGCACTCCAGAACGATGCGGAATCAGAATGGAGTACAAGTTAGAGGGTCCTATAGGTGAGGGGAGTGCGGGGCGTGGAGGTCCGCGGAGCAGGGGTACCCACCTGCTTTGAATTCTTCTGGGCGGAGGCACGGGGGCGGAATGGGGCAGAGGGTGATGCAAGACCTCAAACTGCTGAAACCTCGAGATCTAAGGTCCCAGAATTTCAAAAAGTAGAGAGCCTCGCAGAGCCTCCCACCTTGCAAATCCGAAAACATCCGGAAGATGGGCAAATCTGGACAAGGTTGAAGCCGAGCTTCTCGACATGACGCATGCTCTCGGAACAATGGGCTCCGGAACGGGAGTCCCCACAACTCTCCAATCCTGGCGCCAGGTATTGCTTCCGAGTCTTCAAGAAGGTATGCTGTGGTACATGAATTCATGGCTTGGCGCCCTAAGCAGGTGGCCTTCCAAATGTTCTCGGCCGAAGGGGCACTGAGCTGCACATGGTGCTTGAAGATGCTGTTTGGGTTCGGCCCACCGAAGCCAGCCTGGAACTGGGATTTGTGTTCATGCTGCCTGGCAGTTCGCCCTGGACCTACGAGCAGCACACACACAGATATATATATATATATATACAGATACCTGCATAGTGACTTTAGTGTCATGAATCTGAGAAACCAGCACGCATCGAAGTGGGAACCGGGCCTTGCCAACTTTGGCGTGCCCAAATCCACTGGCAGGATAGCCGTTTCGTGGATAGTGTGCACCTGCTTCAGCTTTCAGCTACAACGCGGCGAGATTGCCGAGATGCCAAAGGCTACTCCAGTGTAGGAGTTCGGCCTTTCTGCACGTCGAATCGGCTTGGCGTCTGGCCTCAGACACTGAGGCGCGCGCCCGCGGGCCTACAAGCCGGCTACAAGGACTCAGGAAATCTGAGGCATGAAGAGTCATGACGAGTCATGAGGAGTCTTCAAAAAAATGGCAAGCGAGCTAAGCGCCGGAACTCGCTTCATTGGCTGGCAGCCGATCCCTCAGCGCCTGCAAGGTCTCGGGGCTGAACTTCCTGAGCCCCGCAGTGTCTCGCAAAGTGCACACGTTAAAGCCTTCTGTAAACTGATGTAAACTGTTGATTGCAGTTTCCCCTACATCGGCCTTCTTATTGGTTCTTCCCATTGCTTCTGAGATGCAGGAACCCGGCACTTTGCAGCAACTCGTTGAGGTTGCCTAAGTTGCTTCTGTGAAGCCGCGAAGATATCAGCAAAGGCAACTGAGCCCCCGCCCTCAGCGCATCCCAAAGCCCATTCCCGTCCCGACTCATGCCGAAGTCACTGAGAGAACTTGAGAGCTCCTCCTGACTCTGGATGCCAACCTGCATGCGCATCTTAAGACCTGTTGACACCGTTTGGACGAGCTGGACGAGCTGTCAGCTTTGAGAACTGTGCTCTTGTGTGGCCTTCGCCAGCTTGCGCTGAACCGCTGCCAGGTCCTGGCAAACGCCGCAGTGCCACAAAGACACATGAGAAACACCATGCAAGTCAATGCAAGTGCAAGAACTGCCAAAGGATTGCCAAAGCCACATTGTTTGCCCATCAAGCAGAGAAGTAGGATCGAGGCCTGCTGCGTCCAGGCAGGCTTGGCCTCGCGCAGGACCCGGATCAAGTCGGATTCTTCCATCAAGCCTGTCAACTCGCTTTTCTCACTGCTGCACAACTGATGCATAGGAATATGCCGGAGTGGTATGGGATGCCCATGACTCTCGCGATGCGCAAAGTGCGTGTCCTCGATCATGGCCGGATCAATCGGTCAAGGCCGACATGCGTCCCCGCTTGGAAAAGTGCCAGCCTAGGTCCTGGCACACTTGGTTTAGGGTTTAGGGTTTAGGGGTAAGGGGTAAGGGTTTAGGGTTTAGGGTTTAGGGTTTTGGGTTTTGGGTTCCGTGTCAGGTGTTGCGGGCTTGCTACTTGCTGCAAGCTTGCGCTGGCATTTTGCAGACTGCAATGCCCAGTCACGACTCATGAGGTCCTTAATGTGGCAAGCCTTGCAATGTTTGGGGCGTAGCTTACTCACTAGATGAGTGTCCTGTGCCATTCATCTGGTACCAGCTATCAACAACCCAGCTGCGCGCATGAAGATTTTGAGCCGAATCCGAAGAAACATGAATTAACCGAGGGATACGGCTGCGCATAACAGCACGAGATCTACAGAACCTATGCCAAAGTTAGCAAACGATACGTTCAAACAACAGCGCCGTTTGCAATACACCTGATGAAGGCAATCATCTGGGGTCGCGACACCCTGACGTGCATCCCCTGCAAGGCACCAAGAGCATCTTTCTTCATGCAAAGCTGTGCACAATGCACCCGGCAACACTCAAGTTGCCTTCTTCGGCCCCAGCGGCGGCACCTGCCCGAAGAATCCTGGGCGAAAGATCCAAGCCGCAGCTTGCGCATTGTCAGTGGGGCAAGATTTTGACCTGAGGGCGAGTCTCCTCTTGTGCCCGGTCCATGAACTCCTGCGTGGGTGAACCCAACCTGCTTGAGCTGGCTTGCGAACCATGGGAAATTGGGCACAGCTCACAAGCTTGCGTGTGTGTTTGTTTTACACGTGGGCTGTTGCTCAGCCGGAGCTGTCAGCTGCTAGGACGCAGACGATGCTATCACTCTGCTCCGGGCTGCCGACCCCATCTGCTGGAAGATGTGTCGAGTTCCCCAAGCACCAAAGTTATCCACACGGATTTCCCGAACAAACTGCATGAACCTTGATGAGAACGCGCACAGGCACAGAGTGGCACAGCAACTCCGAGCGCACGGAAGTCCCCAAGGGCTTGGCACAGCCATCGCGGAGTCCTCGAGCCCTGTCGGCATGAGGTCTGCGAACCTCCAACGGTCCACCACATCTCATTCCAATTCATGTTTAGGCAGCTTATCCCACTTTGTTGATGCCTGGCAGCAGAACACCATGGGCTCACAACACCACGGAAGATGCGCTAGGTTGACGAGGATGTCTAGTCACGGGCGCGCAAGTGCTTCGCGTGCATCCCGGCCTTTGTGCAAATGGACGAAGTGCCTCTTCCAGCTGCGGCTGGCAGCCCAACTGGGCATCCGCCTTTGCCGGCTCTCCAATATTATTCATGGAACGGTGCCGGTACAGCAACAAGCCATGCCCCAAAGGCGTGATGTCGTGCCATGTTGATCGTGCTTTCAATCATGAACTTTCGGGACCGTGCCAGGATCCCCAAAGACTGCGGCTCTATCTCGTATAGCCTGCACAGCTTCGGATACGCTGGGGGAGCATCGGGGATATGAGGGTGCGGGGCTTGCCGCAACTCGAAGGAAGCCTTCTTGTCCCTCACAGTGTTTAGTTCAAGGTGGCTGCATATGGAGTTCGACTTGTCCTATGGGATTCCACAGGTGACAATCCACTGAAGAGGCAAACGAATGCCTTTGCATGACCTCCTTGGAAGTGGCGTCCGACAAGATGCGGCCCTGCAGAGTGAAAACAACGAAAGAGGGTACCGAGTAACGGTAGTACTAGTAAAGTTCAGGACTCGCCAACAAGAACTGCAAGCAGGAGCGAGTCATGTCTTGTAGGTTCAACAGAAGCAAGCTGATGACGTTCTTCCTTGTCATTTTCTTCTTCTCTCGTAATTAGTCGACGGGTTAAGTGCGTGTCCCTTGGTCCGCGCAGCTGAAGAACCCGCTCTTCCCTCCCTCATTCCTTCCCTCCCTCCTTCCTTGACCCCAAGGGGTCGCCGTGAAGGGCGCATGTCACGAGAGTCGGGGAGGACACGCTTTGAGTGGCATCTTGGTGTCTCCTTTTCCAATGAGCTTTTGTATCGTGGTACAGCAGGGCTCTCTCTCCCCCTGTTCCTTTCCGTTTCTTCTTCCATGGGCGACACTTCAATTGAGACAGCAGCCCGCCCGGCCCCGGGCACGCCTTTTTGTTGAAGGCCGAATGCGCCCAAGCTGTGGTTGCAAGGCCTGGCGAGCACTGGATGTGGTCTTCATCAGGGGCCGGCACAGCATGGTGGATTGAAAGTCATGCAAGCCCAGTCAAAAAAAACTTGAAAGCCATGTTCTTCGTGCAGGCCAGCAGTCCATCGAAATCTCATGCAAACCAGCCAAGCTGGAAAGTGAAACTTTGAAGCTACAGCGGTCGCGGGGCCGACGTCTCAACATCGACATGCCGCTGCACCACGACACGGGCTCGGGAGTGGAAGATACTAGCGGCATCCCTGCATGTAATCAGAACTTTTGGTCACGGGTGTCCAGCCTGATGCAACTGGCACGCTCTTTTCAGCTCCCCACAATGGCACACGTTTACCCTTCACGTTCACCAAACGCAGCGACCAAAACAACCCTCCCAATATTGCCTCTCCACAAGGTCCTCGTAGTCAATCTCGGCAGTGGATCCTTCTTTGTTCTTGTCGGCAAATTCGATCTGGGTGCCCAGCACAAATTGTGACGGCTTCGGCCAGCGATTCTGCTGGGCGAGCCGCTCTCACATGCACTGCCTAATTACCCCGACCGTGCACCCACATAGCGATGCAGACGTGGAGCAAACTGATCCGCTTCCTCGTCATCCAGCGGGTCCCCTAGTTGCATCAGCACCTCAGCATGTCGACTGTCATGGCAGGTTGAAACATGCAACATGAGTCTGATCTCGGCAAGTTCTCATTTTCCCTGCAAAAGTCGTGCAGGGCACATAGCGCAGCTGCGCCAGCGTGATGGTGCCCTTACCATCTTTGTCGAAGGTCTTGAAGGCCTCATGGCTGTCTGACTTGTACCGACGGTCGCTGCCACATCATGCTGTGTAGGTGCGGCTGATTCGATGCAACCACAATTCACTCTTTGACTTCACCCTACATCAGTTTGCTCGAGGCAAGTGCTCACCACAGGGCTCTTTGTTCTTGGTTTATTAGGCTTGCACATTCGTAGTGGTTGGTACCACAGCACCCCAAGTCGGAAAGCCTTCATTTTATCATCTCCACGCAAGAGCTAGCTATGCCTATACAAGATCGCTCTCAGAGGGTATGTGTCCTTTCACTTGTCCAGCTTGTTACAACGTCTTGCGTACACTTGATTTGATCGAGTCAAACGTGTGATGCATCGGTGGACACCTCGATGAGCTGCTCTTTGCGCAGCGCATCCTCGCGCGACTCGCAAAGTTTGAGGAAGGTCTCCAGCTGGAAGTGGCCTGTGCGGATACTCACGGACATGCATTTCCACTTCTACGGAGCATGCAATACATGCTATCGGCGGCTGCGAAATCCCCAGTGCTAAAACAACTGTCACTCTACAATTATTGGCAAATCTTAGCCTGTTCCAGTATCGTTCTCCTCAATGATACGCCGAATCTCCCCCTCAGTCGGGTTTTGGCCTGGCGCGCTTCAACATCAACATCCACTGGCCCATTTGTTTTGCCATCTTCTGTTCGGGTCCACGTGAACACATACGCGTTTTCCACAGGGCAGCTACCTCCCATCACGTTCTCCAGATGCACTGAACAGGGTCGTGGCCTATCGATCTCCAAAGGTTGGCAAAGTCCGGCTTCCAGGGTATGTAGCCCTGCTGGTGCCTCTGGTCGGCCAGGTGCGACTGCTGCACATTGTTGCACACATCATCACGCCGTCATTTGTGGCTATACAAGGGCATAGCTACACTTTCTCAAGGCCCGGACTTGTCCCAAACATTGAAAGCCTTCACGGGGTCAAAGGGCTTGGGGTATGAAAATGCTTGAGATTGCTCGCAAATGTTCCGCACACCAGTCAACACTGGCACGGTCACTACAGTATGGACTCGCTTGACACATGAGGGCCAGAAGCCTGTGGAACTACATTCGCACATCCGCCTCCGTGAACTTGACCTTGTCTTGCGCTGGTAGCACATCGCTCTCACCAGCTGGGTCAGCCATGGCCTGCATCAGCAAAGCTCTGAAGATTGGAATGGCATTAGAGTCGCCCGGCACCGCCCGGCACAAAAAAAGCTTCCGGGATTCCATGCTGGGCCCGGGGCCGCCGCTGCTCCAGGATGGGCCCAGGCCAAGAGCTCTACTGCTTTGAGCCTTCACGAGATGATCACAGGCAGCGGCGCAGCGCATGAAAACCTGGAGCATGGAAACCCAGTAGGACAAACAAAGAATGCGGGCTTGGCACGGCAAAGAAAGACTTCTCCTGCGGCAACTTAGCCAACGCCTTGAGGAGCAAACTCTGGTAGCTTGACCTCTGAGCTGTGGAATAGTGGATGTCAGAAATGGGATCTTACGTCTTGCTTGATTGAGAAATTTTCGAGCTTATCCTCCCTCCGTCCGTAACGCCGACGAGTGCAAACATTTCGCCCCCACCATACTAATCTCAATCCCGAGCTAACCAGAACAAGTGACTTCCAAGTGTCAAAAGATCCTCAGCCACTGAACTGCTGCGAAGACCAAGCCGAGCACCAGAACTTCTGAGGACTGCGAGCCCATGATCACCGAGCCCCTGGCAAAGACAAAGGAATGAGAGGCCCCATGGCACGCTTGTTCCATAAGCACACACAACTTGATTGCTCTGGACTCTAGAGGCGATTTACATTCTAGGGTGGACAAGTTGCGCAACCAACAGGTTTCAGGCCCACGCTCATGACCAGTTTTGCGCGCCAAACAAGCATGCCCTTCCAGATTCATGGAATGCCAGTAATCATGCTTGAGGTGCATGAGGCGGCATGTTGCGAACGACTGCGCGCTGTTCGCCAAGTCCTGCTGCAAGGGAAAGCGGAGTGTGGACACCGCAAGTAAAACAGCTGAATGAGATTAGCCCGCAAAAACATCCCACCGCTCTGCCAAGCAGGGCACCGTCACCCGGCGTCACACTTTTCGGACCTCTACTCACGCCTCTCCTCACTAGTCTACCTCCTGCACCACTTGTGCAATAAAGCATGCCAAATCTCGAAGTCGCAATGAGGCAAACTGCCTGGGAGTTGAACTCCCCCAACAAGCGCAGGGACGCGGTGGAAACCGCTTGCAGCAAAGGCCTGTGTCCTGCAGCGGGTGCGAGCGCTGAGAGAGGCGGAGAGAGGCGGGCCCGAGCTCTCCACTCAGAGAGAGAGAGAGAGAGCGAACAGCGCTTTTCAGGCAAAGAGAAGGCGCTTAAAGAAGAAGGAGAAAAAACGATTATGGAAAACAAGAAGCTCTTGGCAGAGAGGTATGTGATAAGTTAATGTAGAAGGATTCATAAGCGATAGCCGACCGGATTTGGTTGATGTGCAGAAGCCACAGTTGCAATGCCCGCTTTCGCCCAATGCCTGTGAAGCTCAACGTCGCAAGCGACCAGACCGTGCCCGAGGGGTCATGCGGATTTGATGCGTCGATGTCCTGCACGGGGTGCTGATTGGCTTCAACATGGGTTTGTGCTGTGCCATGCTCGTACATCTCAGATCATCTCAGCATCTCAGCATTACTGAAATAATTTGCCTAAATGCATTGCAAGAATGACCGGTCAGCGTACAAACTCAAACGCGCGTCGCCTTGATCGCCTCCACCACCAGCGCATCCATCGAGGGCGAGTGGCGGAAGCCAGGCTTGGCTGGGCTCTAAGCACTGTTGGAGGTCTCCTTCAAAAACTGCCACTTCCGTGCAGTTAAGAGCAGAAGCCTTTCACATGAGCATTCAGCATTCCACAGGAACATCTTCCGGCGACATTGGCAGAAAGGGACAAGCAAGCAGACCTCAAGACTCAAAACACAGAACTGCGGCACGGCGCACACTCCTGTGGCCGGGGTTCCGCCATCCGCACAGCTGCACAGGCGCAGGTGGCATGCAGCATCTGGAAGCCCTGGATCGATGCCTGGAGAGTCCAAGGTCTCACAGAACTCTCCAATGGCTCCGAGCCGTCCAACAAGGCTTTTTGCTCCCTAATCATATATGACATGCAAAAGAAATCTCAGTAGCGGTTGCAAAGTTCGACAGCTTTTATGAGAGTTTGTACTGGTAACAGCGGCGCAAACTTCTGAATATTGAAACGTCTGCAGGTAGCATTTGATAGAAATGTCTTGCCGTGTTACCTCGGACTTCCTACAGAGGGATGCGAAGGGGGCCTTGGCCAGGTATCAAACTGTATTGCCCAGGTTCTGCGGAGTGGAGTTTTTGAACTTGGCCTCAGTCGCGCCGCCACCCCGCCACCAAGATTTGAGAAAAGCCGGAGTCTGAAGCCTGCGAACATCCTATGCCCTATACCTTTGGCATATCATAAGGGTGCCACGATGCAGTGGGAAGACGGTGCCGCCATGAGGTTCGAGCTGTTGGCGCTCGACGTTCCTGGTAAACTCTCTATCCAAACGACTAGTGGAAGTGGCTGGGCCATACAGTAAGACATAGTTTGCAAACACCAGATCGACGTCTCAGGACTGGGCCGTAAGCCCAGCACAAGTTGGACAAGCCTTGTGGGTCGCACTCCCCCATCCTCGACACCTGAGCGACCAAGATGAACCCGGCACCATTGGTAGCTTTGTATGGTTGTTGTTCTGCAGAGATGGGCAGGAGCGCATAATGACAGGTGAGGAAGCGGCAGACTCCACGGCGATGGCGTCCAGCAGAGGCATGCGGCAGATGCCTCTTCGATTTGTTACGGGGAGAAGGGCTGGTTTGCCCGCGCCATGGGGTAAGCTGGGCAAACGTCGTTTGGACTTCTTCGGGGGGTTGGGGAGAGTGGGGCAGCCCCCCCCCCCCCCCCCCCAGTTGCAAAAATTCTCGCAGGACAGGTTCGGAAAGGATTCGGAACCCCTTAGCATGATGGGTTGGGGGGGGCAGGCCCCCCCTCCCCCCCCCCAGTACGCACTGCTCATTGAAATACCAAAGCTTCCGCAGCCGTTCTACGGGGAATAGCAGATGTCGCACAAGAAACGTCCACATGACAAGCATCCAATTCACAAATTCGACGCTCACTTGCAGCCCCGGAAGGTGCCAAGCCCCCCCCCCCAACCCCGCGGAAAACTTGCTTGAAAAAAGCACATCCCGTTCCAAACACGTCCTGCGCGCATCGTGTTTGCAACTGGGCGGGAGGGGGGGCCGAAAGAGAACTTGCATTTAAAAGCATAAGAATCTTTTCCTGCGAGCATTGTGTTTGCAACTGAGGGGGAGCTGCGCCCCGCCAACCCCCCGTTTTAGCATAAGATTATACCAAGAAGGGTGTTTTGCATGAAAAACAATCGAATCTTTCCCAAACCTGTCAGGTGAACGAATGCCTGTGGGCAAACCTCGAACGCAACTATTGTGCCTGTAACACGCTGCCATGCTTTCATTTCATCTGCTCAGCCTGGACAGCCTCCCCGATAGTCCGAGGCGAGAGCCGCGCCTGATGTTGCAGGTTCCCGAGCTGCATTGGTCGCCTGGAAGCCGAACCAAAGTTGCACTCTTTCTGGTACCAGGTACCAAATACCAGGGTTGAAGGGGAGTCAGGGTCATCCAGGGTTGCAGTAGCGTACTAATTAAGATCTTGGTTGTTAGAGTGTTAGAGTCCGGAACAGCTGTCGCGCAGTGTGCACGTGCAACAAAATGCGATTTTCTGGGTCCTCTCAGCTCCAAAATGCTCCAAGCATTCAACCCGAAGGCCTCAGGCAGCATCCAAGACTCTCAAGGACCTTGTGACACTTCATCTCAACAATGGGCGCGTGGAGCGACAAACAAACAGGCTTCAACGGGGCGCCGAATGCCCTGCCAGTGCTCAACACCCCAAAGTTGCGAGCATCGTGAGCATCAGCTGGCCGGGCTTGGGGCACGCGGAATGGCAGGAACCGTCCGAAAGGACGGGGCCATTGGAAAGACTGCCATGTTCTAACGAGTTGTCCTGTGCTTGATTGCTGGGACTCGGTTGTCGCCCCAACAAGTGAACATCACCAACAGTTTGACCACAAGAATGATTCTCCCAAGCACTCAAGATTCCAAGTTGTGACCTGCCCTAGCCACATTACCCTCTTCCAAGACTCTGCATGTGACCTATATGAAGCAACACTCACCACCAGCACTGTGTTGAACGGTGCGACCGAGTTCTGTACTTCCTGGGAAATGAGCTGTCCAAGCCTGGGCGTCGACTTGACAGAACAAGAATAGCAAGACCATTCATTCAAGTCGGTTGAAGAACTCCTGATGAAGACATATTAAGAACGCTAGGGGCAGGCTAGGGGCACCCGCACTGCGCGCTCCGAAGGGGGATTAAGTCCACGCCCTGAGAAAACCCCTGAACAAGGCCTTTTCTCCAGATCACGTGGCGCGCGTGCGAGGCCCGTCACTTGAACTGGCGCAGAATGAATCGAGGTTCCGCAAGTCACCTTCCAGGGATGGTGCAAGTCTGTTGAGGCTCAGGGCTCATCAACAACTCAAGAAAAGAGACGAAGGCCGCTGTTCTCATTGAAGGGAATCGAGGCGAGTGGTTATGGTACAGCCACTCTTCTCCGAGGCGATTCTCTCAACATGCACCGTTCTCATGTGGCGATGCAGCTGTCTCTCCTTGAGCGCTGCTGTGGCAACTTAAGGTTCATCAACCTACTTTGTTCAAAAGGCTGCCCAGCTCCCCACGGCCCTCCAAGTTCCGTAGCAAAAGAAAGAAAAGGCGATGGGCGCTCCGTCAACAATATCGGCCTTGCAAAACAGAAGGCCATTCCGCCAATCCCACAATGCTTACCAGCCGCAATCCACAGTAGTCTTCAGGCTCGCGGTCGCAGATTTTAAATGAGAAACGTGAAGACTCCCGGACGCGTCAAACGGCATCTAGAAGTTCCAATTCTCCATTTAAAGAGCCCTGATATTGACTGGCCCACCACCCTCTCTCGCTCACTACAGGCCAACGCACTAGCCCTCAACACAGCTGCTCTCAAATGGTGGAAGAACGGTTTGTTTGAACATGCCCGGCATCTTCAGGGGACCTTGCGATTCCGGTGCCTGGCCGGCTGGCTCTCCTCGGCTGGCCCAAACATCCTAAACCTCAAGTGCTACGGTTAGAACTTCTAGCCTGAGCATAACCTAATGTATGCCAATGCACGCAAACATCCCAGCACCGCGAGCACCGCTGACAATGACGCCAGCTAGGCTGCTAACCCGAGTTAAAGACCCTCTTGCGCGCCTATGAAGGATAGGAGGGATGGTCTCTTGGCACCGGTCTCGATGTCCTGGTTGCAGGAGAAAGGCTGCCAAGTACCATCACAAGACTTCCAAGCAAATGTTTCTGCAAGCCGCACGGGTAGCTCGAAAATGATGGTGAACGAATGTGAACGGGCTGTGCCAGGCCTCGAGAGGTCCCGGCGTCTGGAAACTTTGTCCAGCAGTCTCGCCCAGAAAATCAGCCTCGCCAAACATCTGTAGTGCACTCCAAAAGGAATTCATGAACAAGCATGAGGGGGGCTTCATCTCTGCAGCGGAGGCGCCATCTGAAGTGGCCCTTGGCTTGGGACGGCCTGCACGCTTGACAGGCAATATTTATCAATACTCTGAGCACAAGATCACCTTTCGAACCGCCTGGCTGCTGATCTCACCGATCATGGAATCCAGCCGTTCTGAGAAGCTTGCAGGACCGTCCTTCGGACATTCTCAGGCTGCAATCTTCTGACCCCAAGCCGGCTCAGGTGCAATTTCACGATGAGCAAGGGGCGCACGGGGCCAAAACCTCAAAAGATTTAAGAGGAGCCTGGATGGCCCAGAGTCCCGCGCCCAAAATGTAAGCAGTGGGAGGTCGGAGACCACTTGAGACAAGGTGGTGGCTCCAGCTGGATGCTGGGGTGTCTCAGGCGGCTCCCGGTTTTAGAGATCTTGCGGCTCAGCCCGCTTCCGCGCAGACTGCTGCACATCAAGTGCATGCGAAGGCAGGTTCAGGAGCGGACGTGTCCCAAATACTCGCACAAGAAAATCAAGGCCTCCAATCCGTCCAAAGTACGTGCACGGAGAAGCTGGCTTACCTTCATTTTCTAGCACCACTATGGATCATTCAATTCACCAAAGGCTAAGTTAAGTCGTTCCGAGCCAACTGCAGCCGAGAAGCTCGCGGCTGCAGTTTCGGAGCTCGCCTTGGCAAAGGGAGCGAATGCATAAACAAGACAAATGCAAGCAGTCATCACAAAAGCGCATATTAGCTGCGGAATCCGCCCTGGCCTGGTCGCAAAACTGTGCTGACCGTGCATGGAACGCTAACAAATGCGGAAATCGGAAAACAACCCCCGCGCATTTCACCTATTTTCCCCTCCTCTGCCGCTGCAGTGACTGTTTTCTTCTACCCTGCGCCTGCCCATTGGAGAGGAATGTCTCGTGCTATCTCTGGCTAACATGGTGCACAGCTTCCTTTACATTTCTGAAGTGGCTTCACCACTCCCGCAGCCTTCGCATCAGAACATTTATAACCTGCTTTATGCGTTGCCCCCCTCTCCCTTTCACACTTCGACACATTTTGCTCTGCCACACTCCAGAAATGTCCTTGCTGTCGCCTCTGCAATGCAAAACAATGCCTTTTTTCTGACCTTGACCTGCTCTTTCCTCAGCAGGGCACTTGCCAGGGCATCCGAATCCCTTCCGACTTGAGCCAAAATGATTCCTCTCGCCCTCTCTCCTCTCGTCGACCTCTGCCCATATCCGCCCTCTGCTGTAGTGAAGCCAGGCACCCTTCCTGTTGCGCCACCCACCACTCCTCCGAAAGTACAGCGTGGATTTCAAGATTTCAAGACGAGAGATGACCCCGCCAAGCCCTTGTGCCTTCACATCTCCAACGGCGTCCTCCAGCTTACACAGACGACCTGGCTGCATGCAAAACCAGCGGCCGCAATTTTGGTACTCCGGTACTGGCATTGAAGCGTAGACTCAGCAGACCAGCATGTCAACCATGGACCTCTCCAAATCACCCCTCAATCACGGGGCAGATGCCATTGAGGTCACGCAGGCTGGCTTCCAATAACTCTGGAGAAGTGCAGCTCAACTGGCAGTGCAGCTCCTTCGAGCATGCCGTTCAAATGTCGTTGAAACACCGATGCAACGAAAGAAGATCATGCATGGCTCTATGTGATCCAATGTACCTAACACTTTGATGCGGCCAGGGCTGGGAGCTCACAACGAGTCCTTGAGAAGCTCGAGGCGTGGCAATGTGCGATTGCACCAGAGCTCCTGAGACACAGCAGCTCTTTTAACTGCGGCAGACAACAACTTTCAGGTCTTCTTAACCTCTTGAAAATGCTGCAAACGCCACACATGACAGTGTGCCCAAGACTCAGTTATGTCACTGATGGCTGCCCAGTAGGACAGCAAGTCGTCCTGGCAGCGCTGTGCGCAACCATTCCCCTTCCATGCACAGAGTGGAATAGAGCTGACTCAGACCTCATGTTCTCAAGGCTTGGCGGCTTGAACCAGCAAGTTTCGTGTCCTTGACAGCACCGACAAAGGTCTGCATCTCCTGCGCTTGGTGAAGTTCTCGTCGCATGGCGATGAGCGCACCTGGCTGCAATATACAGCAAGTTTAGGATTCAAAACTGAAGGTCTCCTGAATTTCCAGTTCATCGGCAAGCAGCTGATGCGCTCGATGCGAGCTAGAAGCACGGCCAAGCACACGACCTCCATACAAGCGCAAACAACCCTCGTCAATGAAAATCAAACCCCTCCTCGCAGTAATCGTTTCTGGTGCATGATGTGAATGGCATCGGTTTGTAAACATGGAGGCACTGTTCTTGGCATCAAGCACCCCCTTGTTCAATCAGTAGAGGTAGTGGCTGCCAAGAAGAAACTACAGTTCTGCTCATTGCTTCATTCCTGCAGCTGTCCCCTTTCTTCCCTCTGCCAACTGCAGCTCAGCCACGTAGATCACTAGGGGCGCCGCGTCCAGGGCAAAGTCGACACCAGCCTTGCGCCAGGTCCTCACATGAGAAGCCTGCGAGGTTGCCTCTGAAAGGCCTTTGTCACTCATCTACCAGGCACCTGCCATCACCTCCCCACTTCCCGCGATCGTCTCCTATCAGCGCTTAGAATTGGGAAAAGCGCCGTGACTGCGATCCTTAGCTGTTCTCAAAACTACGCAGCACATGGGGCTGTCGCATGTGGCATGAACACTGAGATCAAGTTTGCTGCTGGGGAACCCTTCCGAAAGTACTTTTTGTGAAGAGCTGATGGCGAATGACAAACTATGGTATCCACGTCGTGCTATCCTGAACGCTGTTGCTTGCGGCAGAGTTTCAGCGTCGTGCCAACAAGCAATGCCAGCAACAGCAAAGCGTGGTCGACACCTCAAGTGATGATAAATGATGACCATGCATCTCACTCCCTTGACAGAAGTAACGCATCACCTATCGCCTATGCCCTATGCAGCCATAGACCGGACAGCAATCTAGGCTTTGTGGGCCAGTTGCTCAGCAGCTCCAATCGGCACAGACAGCAGGAGAAGTCACTCAGACGCTCCTGCCCAAGATGTTTGTCATATGCATCAAGGGAACCCATCCACTCTGTGTCTCCAGATTTGGTTCAATCGTCAAGAAGTCAAGTTCACAAGAAAACAGTTAAGCCAGCTTCATGCGCTCCAATTGTTGGCAACTCTCACACGATGCGGCTCTCCGGACACTCTCGCTACACAAACAACTTCAGCACACACGGAGGCACTTGTTCCAAACTAGAACTTTATTCACGGCCATGACTCTGTTGGGCTTGTGAGCGTACGAGCAAGAGACAATGATTGTCAGGAGTCTGCTGCTAAAGTACCAAAGAGGATCGAAGAGGTTCTTCAACTTCCTTTATGAAGACTTTCCACTGGCGCATCAAGTGCTTCTAAGGAGCAACCTTTCCAGCCAGTGGGTGGTGACGCACGGGTCCAACGTGAGACGGATGATTTCCCAGACATGATGGATGAGTTCTACAAATTTCATGGATAGCTTCGGAACACGCGCAAAACGCAGCTGCTGCTCGGAAACCCCAGCCGTAGCAGTAAGTTCCGCAAAAACCCGGATTACGCAGCATTTCTTGAACCCTCGACTATTGACTAGTACATGTTGCCTAAACATACAAAGCCCGCGTGTTCCCGTCGCCACATGTATTGTACTAACTCAGACATGCCTAGTGACTTGCAACTACACCGCAGGCTCTACAGCATTTTTTTCAGACTTTGCAATCGGAGACTTCCAGCTTCAGCGATCGCTCTGCACATTGCAGACGTCAGGTCTTAAGCTTTGGGGAGCCCGAGAACTTTGCAAAACTCAGGGTCCTCGGAGGCAGTACAGTCCAAGTAGCAACGCCCAGGTAGGCATTGCAACCACGATGACCGTCGGGAGCCCCGTGAGGGCTCTCGCAAGCTCTGCCTGGCCGAACTGTAGCTGAGTGAGCCACGACGGCATAAAGCTTGCTGCATCCTTGCTAGCTGAAAGGCTTGCTGTTTCAGAACGTTTTTGTCCCTGAAACCTTTTTGTGCACCCCTGCACCTAATATGCTGTCGTCGCCCAAGCGTTGCAGCAGGCACGGAATCTTTCAGCGCATGCACGGTCTGAAGATGAGACCTCGACCGGGACACTTGAAACCTCAATTCAAACTCGACAACCGAACCTCATGTGAAATTGTGCTGAGCTCCTACAAGCTGCTCGTAGGAATCTCCCACCACCATGCCAGCAGACCGCGTGATGCTTTGAGCTGCTCTCAGGAGCTCCTGTCGTTTGCAACTTTTCTACTAGATTAACCCCGATCCGGACATAGCTGGTGGCTTGACTGCGCTGCGCAAATATTGCAGTAGCCGATGCGCGAAGCGCTTTCCTGTAGCGGGACACTCACCCGGCATGCGGCAAGCGGCTTTTGTGTCTACTGGATGGCGTGTGTAATTTGGATGTAGCGAGAGTCCTCTGCTTGGCAGAACTCAAACAGTGCAAACAAGAGCAAAACTAGAGGCCGATGTAAATACAGGCCAGTTCTCACGGTATGCTGCGAAAATGAAAGCAATCATTGCACGAAAAATCTGTATCCGATGCAGGTATTTCAACTTTTGGCACTCTGTTTCAGAGGCTGCTAATGAAGAGACCACAACTGTCGCTCTGACAGCAGGTCTGTGAGACATCCACGCATTCATAGGTCCTCAAGAAACTGGTTGCCGGACATTCGTCGCTTGCGTGGGTCCTGGTCCCGCGGGTCAACATCGTGACGCTCCACATCGTCCAGAAGTCCCGGAAGGCTTCCATATGGCTGGTAGACCATTCCCTGAGGTACATGAGGCGGTGGTGGCATCTGGGGTTTGTGTTCCCGCACCTGGTCAAGGAAATCAGTGTAGAGATGCGTTCGATGTGAAGACCCCCCCCCCCCCCTAAATAAAGTAGAAGCATTGAGAATGGTCTCAATCAGCTCGCGTAAAGCCTTGAGTTGGGCTCCTGGAAAGCTTGGCTTGAACATGCTCTCAGAGTTAATTGAGGCTTCAGGGTTCTTACTTCGTTTTTTTTGAAGGAGCCCTCCACGAAGCGGACCGAGGAGGGGAGGGCGGGACGGGGGAGGCGAGAAGGGGGGGCGGGTTGGGGGGGGTCGCTACGCTAATCAGGAACAATACAAAGGAGTTCATGGCCTATACCGGATACCGGGCTTAGACCCATTGCCTGTGAGGCGATGGTGTTGCTGCTCGCCGTGGGATCTGCAGCATCATCTTTGCTTCCCTGAAGCATTAACTTCTGGATGCGTCTCGTATGGGCGACAACACCTCTGCGAACTGCAAGCCGCACACAGAAGCGCCGCACAATCTGTCCAAGCTGTGGACAAGTCAACTTGCGGCGCTCGATCACTCTCATGAACTTCCAGCGCGTGAGATTCAAAACCTCCAGGTAAGTCAGCGCGAAACCTCGTACGGGCCGAATGAGTGACGGGTCGGAGAGAACAAAGTCCTCACCCCAAACCGCACCATTGGTCCCGACACGGCTGTTCAACGCTACCAATCCTTTTGAAAGGATGTAGAGCACCTGCACATTGTCAAAGCGCTCGCCTTGTGCGAATGCTCCGCACTCCAATTCGCGAGATATGTCTGATATGCACATGCGGTATGAATCGGTGTCAATTCCTTTCGCTTCGTGGTGCTCCATCAGAGTCATAAACTGGCTGAAGAAAGTCACTTTCCTTGGCGGGCGAACCCGTCGGCACGACACTATGTTCCATAATGATCTCCAAGTCCGACATATGACGATAAGAACATCATAAGAAACAGTGCAAAATAACTTGGGTCATGGGCATTGGCGGCCTAGAAACGTGATCCAAGCCAGGTTGAGGGCAATGCACACCTCAGACTGGAGCTGCGGGCTCATGCTGTCGCGAAGCTTCTGCCTGGTCACGTAGAGCGCCTGCCGCAAGGGGTCTCGATAGTGTCCAGCCCTACAACTGCACCGTTTTGTATTTTGCTGAACGGTAGTGGCATCTGGCATCGACTACATTCAGTAAACCCTTGCACTTAACCTTTCGGCCATGGTGTTCATGTCTGGTCGTTCAATCCCTGCCTGGTGCCGGTTCTGCAGAAAAAAACTCCGCAGCCTGCATCTCAGCTCATATGGGAGGCCCTGCTCCCACATCATAGTATTCAGATCGGTCATTTTCTTCCGGAAAGCCTGCCGCGGCAACACAGAAAAACAGCCGTTTGCTGCATCAGTTTGGCAAAACTGTCTCCTGCTTATGTCCGTCTTTTTGTTGCCCCCCACCCCAATGGCCTGACTTTCAGAATTCATATCGCTGACGATGGCGCACACTTCACCCAAAACGTAGGCCCAGCAAAGGCCAGCCTGCGAAAACGCAAAGCAACCCCTGACTGTTTGCAACCCATACGGACATGAATAACAGCAGGCAGGATGCCGCCAGGATGATCACTGTGCAAACCGTTCGCTCGAATAAATTCCTCAGCAGCATCGGTCAGTGAAATCGTCAAAGGCCGCTCATAGCCGATGCAGCTTTGCTTTCTTAAGTTGCATGAAAAATTAAAAAACACTTGCCAAGCAGTGCTTTGCGTCTTTGGACCGATGTCACCATAGCCAACGGAAGTCATGGTGTAGCTGCAAAAGTAGAAAGCGCTCAGGTACACTCGGTGGGGCTCATCTCTTGTGGTGATACCTGTAGCTTGCGGCAAGAAATTGAAACAAATTCCTGGCCTGCGATTTCAAACCGAAACCCAAAACCCCAACAGCCTAGACTGAGAAATCGTGTCGTCCTAGTCGAGGCAAGAGGATGACTCGGCACATCTCACTTTCACAGAAGCGACATGCTTCGTACGTGACGCTCAGGACATATCACAAAACTTAACTCCACAATCCATGAAAAGACCTGAATGAGGTCGTGCTGGGGCCTCCTTGTTCGCGGAATGTAGTCATGTATCGTAGACATTGTAGCTTCGCGATCATGCTCATGTTTCCGTGCGCAATACAACCTATCAAACTGTTCAAGACGTCATAGCAGCAAAGGCTGCATGTGTTACTTGGCACTCTTCCACCGTTGAGAGGCCGACCATGTTCCTATCGATGCCAGACATAAAAGTCGTTGCTTGCTCGCCGTGCCAAGGTGCCAAACTCGACGTCAACTACTTCAATATCGTTGATCCACTGCGGATATTCGGAGCTTGCCATCTGTAGGGTCATGGCCCACACGCAAGCAAGCCAATGGCAAACCTGGTGTCGCACAGGTGACTAGCCGGCAGTCCACCGGCACGCCACAATTCAGGAAGTGTCATGCACTCAGTGCACTCGCTGCGGATTGGAAATGCACGGGCACAAGCGCACACGGTTGTGCAAAACACATGCGCATGCCCTGCTGCTTTGACGCATTGGTTGTCATCTGCTGCGAAGCGTAGACATTGAAAGGCGCCAACAACTTATCGTGGAAACTGCAAGGCTGACAAGGCTTGCCAAGATGGAAGGTTGAAATGCCAGTTCGAGGGCTCGGGCGACTAGGGATGTGGGCGTAGCGTCTGCCTTTGCCAGCGTTGCTTCGGCATGTGAATCCTGCACGGGAGTGTTCCGTCTGCTTGCTAGGAGCAGCGTTCGAAACACACGTCAACGATCCTGCCATTATGATTTTGCCTTCAGTGGCGATGCTTCACTTACGTTACTGTTCCAGGCAACAAAACCACGAACTCACGCAGAACAAAGGCCGACCGTAGCGCCAAGTAGCCAGTAGCAAGATGAGCAGAAATCGAGCCAGCGCAAACTGCTGATACGGGATGGAGATTGCAATCTCGAGCTTGTGCAGCCACCTGGCACGTCTTCCACGCCATAGAACTTCGGCGATTCCAGCTCTGAGGCCCCAAAAAGGAACAAGCCTCCCTCAAAGAAAACCCGACCCACTGATATACATTCAAAAGATCACACCATCAGGCCTCGACGTCTTCAAGATCCTCATGAGCCTGAATTATTCAACAACCATGAGGCACAACAAGATGATCACACAGTGCCAGACCCTCTGCGGCATCAATTCAGACAGTGTTTTGTTGCTTGCTTTCAGATACCGGCTACAAAGCCACTCACACATGTGAAGGCGGTCGACAAGACTGTGCCCTGTGCTGCAGCAGAAGCTTACATCTTCATGGTTAATGATAGTGCCTGTTGAGGGTTTTGAAAAGTCATGGCGCCTGCATGTGGGTGGCTGCCTGGTGGGACGCATGGCACTCGAAACAAAGATCTATACTTTGCCAGGGTGCTTGAGCAAACGCAATGCCCGGATGGCTTTGGTTGCCTTGCCAACTCCAAGCCCTCCTGCTCCTGAGGTTAGCTCCTGGGCTGGCAGAGACTTTGCAGCGCTCCAACTCCGTTGTCAACTGGCAACATGAAGGCACTTGCTGGAGCTGAGGTGCAATGATGTCGAAAGGGATCAAGGTCAAAGTGTCAATGAAGAACCAGCTGGATATGTAGTGCCGTGCAATCTTCTCCAAGCTGTCTTCCCACTTGATGCCGCGCGCTGTTGTCCGCGGATACCTGCACATCTCGATCGAAACAACAAGGCTTACTTTTGCACTCTCCGCAGCTTCTGCTCGTGTTTGCCAAGCCGACCTTCACTTATTTATTTCGTTCCCACTACGTCCGTCCGTCCGTGAGTGTGTGTGTGTGTGTGCGTGTGTCACAGATTCTGTGCGTGTGTCGTGTGTCTGTGTGTGACAGAGTGTGAGTGTGCGTGTGTGGGTGTTTGTGTGTGACTCTGTGTGAGTGTGCGTGTGTGTGGGTGTTTGTCTGTGACTCTCTCTGTCTGTGTGTGTGTGTGTGGGTGGGTGTGGGTGGGTGTGTGTGTGTGTGTGTCTGTGTGTGACAGTGTGAGTGTGTGTGTGTGTGTGCGTGACAGTGTGTGTGTGTGTGACAGTGTGAGTGCGAGTATGCGTGTGTGTGTGTGTGTGTGTGTGTGTGTGTGTGTGTGTGTGTGACACTGTGTGTGTGTGTGTGTGACAGTGTGTGTGTGTGTGTGTGTGTGACAGTGTGTGTGTGTGTGTGACAGTGTGTGGACACAGTGTGCGTATGTGCGTGTGACACGGAGAGAGAGAGTGTGTGTGTGTGTGTGTGTGCATGCGTGTGACAGTGCGTCAGTGGGTCAGTATGTCAGTGCGATAGTGTGCCAGCGCGTCAGCGTGTCAGCGTATCAGTGTGTCAGTGTGTCACTGTGTCAGTGTTGTGTGTGTGTGCGTGTGTGCGCGAGTGTGCGCGTGTGTGTGTGTGTGTGTGTGGGTGGGTGCGTGCGTGCGTGCGTGTGGGATGTGTGGGTGTTTATCTGTGTCTCTGCGTGCGTGTGCGCGTGTGGTGTGCGCGCGCGTGTGGTGTGCGTGTTGTGTGCGTCGTGTGTGCAGCGTGTGTGCGTCGTGTATGCAGCGTGTGCGCTGCGCGTGTGCTGCGTGTGTGCTGCGTGTTTGCTGCGTGTGTGCTGCGTGTGTGCTGCGTGTGTGCTGCATGTGCGCTGCGTGTGTGCGGAGTGTGTGCTACGTGTGTGCTGCGTGTGTGCTGCGTGTGTTCTGCGTGTGTGCCACGTGTGTGCTGTGTGTGCTGCGTGTGTGCTGCGTGTGTGTTTGCGTGTGTGTTTGCGTCTGAATGTGTCTCTACGAGCGGTGTCTCTGCGTCTGTGAGTGTGTTTGTCCGTCCGTCTGTCCGTCCGTCCGTCCGTGCGTGCGTGCGTGCGCGCCTGGGTGTGGGTGTGGGTGTGGGTGTGTGGGTGTGTGGGTGTGTGGGTGTGTGGGTGTGTGGGTGTCTGTGTGTCTGTGCGTCTGTGCGTCTGTGCGTCTGTGCGTCTGTGCGTCTGTGCGTCTGTGCGTCTGTGCGTCTGTGCGTCTGTGCGTCTGTGCGTCTGTGCGTCTGTGCGTCTGTGCGTCTGTGGGTCTGTGGGTCTGTGGGTCTGTGTGTCTGTGTGTCTGTGTGTCCGTGTGTCTGTGTGTCTGTGTGTCTGTGTGTCTGTGTGTCTGTGTGTCTGTGTGCATCTATGGATGTACGGGTGTGGGGCGTGTGCGGGTGCGGGAAGGGTGTCGGTGCGGGTTCGGGCGTGCGGGTGTGCCACACACACACACACACACACACACAGCCACCAACGCATGCACGCACGCACGCACGCACGCACGCACGCAAGCAAGAGGCAAAACTCAAGTATCGCAACTTCGCAAACCGAAAAAAAAACACTCAAAGAGTGAAGCGTTCTCCCAGACTTTGGGCAAGCGGCATGGTAAAGAAGTTCAAGACCACGTCGACCAGAAAGATCGTGTCCACCAAGCAACTGACAATCAACAGCATATCCCAGTCGAGTTCCAGTAGGCCCACTTGGTATGGAACAACCGTCACGACGAATGCCAAGGCGATGGTGGTGATCAGCTGCCACGTAGCAAATGAATTGCCCTGCGGATTGATGATATACCATGGCTTTCCTGACAAAGGCAACTCCAGGTCACAGGCAGGCCTCTCACCTGCACCTCATTAATTAGGCACTACCTGCTAAACCCTTTCCATACTAATGCGTCCGGATATGGAGAATTATTACGAATTCCTGGAAGCGAATGCATTTTAACGTGCGATCGCGTTTGGTCGCTCCCGATCACTAATGAACGCGGATGCCAGGCCGAACGCCTCCGAACGCATCGCGAACGCTGCGCGAGTGCCGCGCGAACGCCTCTCACTGTCCGAATGCTCCCGAACGCTCCCGAACGCTTGCGAACGCTCATTTTCGCGTGGCCGTGAGAATATGCAACTGGCCTAAAGAATTCGCACGAATTCTACAGAATCGGAATCATTACCACGAGATAGGTTTAGCAGGTACTGCAAGCTGCCCGCGCCCAGGACTGCGAAATGCACGGAAGTCGTATTGACATGGCCACGTATGCCACGTTGCTTTCGTTAGCCAAGCTGCTCGGCGGCTCGCCTGATGTCGTGCGAGTGGACCGAGTTCCTCGTATCACCGAGAAGCTGACCTTCATGGCGAATGCGTGCAGACTAAAGGAGCGATGCGAGCATTACAAACTTCCAAAGACTCAACAATGCAATCCTGCTCTGTTCAATTCTATGTTACAGCGTAATACAGAGAACCAAGTACATCCTGCGTCGGTGAACCGTGCTCTGTCTTCTCTGCACAACTCCGGAGCAAACCTTCTGACGCCAAAACATCAGCGCATGCAAGCCCACCTTATCATCTGCCTCCTCCTCTTCTTCTTTGCTCTTCCTGATAGACGGAGTTTTGCCAGCTGCATTCCTGGGCATTTCCATAAGCCCAGAGAAGAAGGCAGCACAATCTGAAAGCATTCCAGCAGTCAACACAGCCAATACCCATTCACTGCATGAGGGTTAGAACAACGTGCAGCCAGAAAGCACTTGCCACACTTGGGCCGGCTTCCCTGGACTACTGGCATCAGACTTGCTCGTACTTTCTCGCCTTGGTGCGTAGGCCACGTCAAGGTGACCCAATTATGCATTGTCACTATAACCTGGGACTAGTCCCAAGCTTAGCAAGATCTGACAGGGAAAGGTCTGCGGACTTAGTGGACAAGTCGCTTGACGGGCTCTGACTTGGTGGCGTTACAATCAGCTTCTGCTTTGGCGCCAGGATCAGCTTCTGCTTTGGCGACAACTGTCAGCAGGCAGATCAATCCCGAACATGAACAACTGCGGTTGAATGAACACACCATGCAGTCTTTTGGGACAAGCTATGCCCCCCCCCCCCCATCTCTGCTTCCCACCCACTGCTCATTTCAGATCATGTCCCCAACTCGAACTGAAGCGAGCTCCAACCCACAGGGCCTCGGAGCGAGGGGCTCACGGGACTGCTGGCCGGTATCGAGCGTTCAAGGGTCGTCTGCGCGATTTTCAAGCCCTGAAAGCAAAGGCCAGCAAAGTGGCGTCAACGTCAGGCCTCAATGCTTCTTTTGCTCTGCCTCGCCCTGTTTTGTTTCTAGTCTATCGCAACCTCAACTCCTGAATGCTTTGCTTGTGCATTCAGCTTACGACAGTCTTACAGCGGGGTTCTCGAAGTATGCCATCCTTTAACCTGTACACTGATGTACACTGCGTCGTCCCAGCGCCTGATTCTCCAATTCCAGCTCACGGAGTCGCGACGACTGGCGCTCCTTGGCAGAGCGCTCTTCAACATGGGCAGCTTGACGGTGTCACGTGGAGCGGGGGATGTCAGGGATGTCAGCAGAAGCTGCCAAGATTCAAGCTCCGAGGTGAGCTGGTGGAGGATCTTACGCCATTGGTCGGCCGCCATGGCGCTGCCTATCACTGCATTCTCCTTCAGAGAACGCTGTGGATGGGACGGCTGCGGGCACGTAACTCCAATGACCTGATTCAGCGGGTCGTGTATTTTCACGGTCTTTGGCCTTGGCCCGCTAATCTCTTAGATAAGGGTATCGGTGTGGAGCCAGAACTTGCTGTACAAGGGGGTTCGGTTCTTTGATCAGTCACAGGGACTCTCTAAACAACTCTTCGTTCACCAGTAACATCCCCCGTTTCGCACTCCATCACTGCACCACGAAGAAGGAGCATGTTGAAAATACCATGCGGATTCCTCTGGCGAGCTGCACCGGTCCAGCACGGAGCAATCAAGCTGCAGCGGCCTTCAGCTTTGCACAAGCCGGAGCTGCTGACATGTTCAACTGAGTTCACCTGGAAACGGCAACCTGTGTTAACCAGCTTCTGCTTGAGGGCACCTCTTGGAACAACCAATGGGACGGCAGACATGATTGCCACACCCGGCTGCGTAAACTCACATCCTTTTAGGTCCAGCAGATGCTTAGACCAATGTTAGAAGACGCTTGCAGATGCTGGCGCCCGCTGGTGACATCGATCGGAACCATAAGAATGGCCATCGCACACCCCCAATGCCATACCCTCGAAGCCTCTTCCCGGGGTCGATGGACGCTTCGCCATAGACTCGGAGCCAAAGATCGATAAAGCTGCGCAGTTCGCGTAGCAAAGCATCCTGGAAGAATCTCGCTCTGCAAGGGAGGGGGTTGAGAATCAGGCCGGGAAAGCCGCACCCCATGGGGACGCCCATGCGAAGATTTACACTTCAGTAGAGAGAGATCACTCACACAAGATAAGAAACCCCAAGGTGGACAGACTTTTGTTCTCAATCACCTCAAAATCCACCCAACCTCGTGGGCGCCGATATTTCCTGCCATTTTTGCATCATCTGGCATACATTTTGGTAGCAAATCCCGAAGGAGACGCTCGATTTTGATCCACGTGCCTTGGCAGAGCTCACCTGCCGGGTCAATTTTTTAGCCGTGCTGATGGACCGAGCCCTGCGATGGAGACCATGTTTTGCAAACTACATGTAAATAGAGATAGATAAATACCTACATATGTATTTATATGTGTATATATATATATGTATATATGCATACCAGATAGATGGATATGTATATATATATATACATATGTATATGCTACCCCCCCCCCCCGCGCGATCTACCTTTTTAAAAAGAGCTTCTTGGGTATAAACAGAAAATTCAAGGCTGAGCGCCGGGTAATGAAGGACAGTTATTGGGACACCCACTGCACAGGCCCCGATAAGCCAGCATTGGATTAATCTATTTTGAATCTTAAGAGGACAATGCTGTGTTCTTTGTTTTGATTATTGGCTTTCTCTAGGCCATGTGTTCTTTTATATAAAGGGAAAAGTTCGTGCTTTGTTTTCAGAGTGGGCTTTTTAGATATATAGTGTGTTACTATGCAAAGTATTAATCAGATACTATACGAAACGCCCATGCACAGTCTACGCGAATTCCATTATTATAGAGCACTAAGCAAACAGCTCAATCTGAAAATACGCACTATGAAAGCGGCTTCAATTACAAATGATGTAACCATTGCTACTGAAGTACCAATTAAAGACCACTTATGTACTATGTCTGAAAAGCACAATGTGCATAGACAAGCTCAATAATGCACATGTTTTTCTAGAAAAGTGGCTGTTGCCGCGTAAAGGCCATAGCACAAGGAAATTCACAAGCACAAGAAAATCCAAGAACGCAAGCTTTTCAGGAGGATGTCTGGTGAAGTTTGGATTTTACGGTTTTGGGATCTCCCTGGACAAAGGAGCCGTTTTGAAAACTTGAGCAAACAATTCTAGGCAATGAATGCTTTTTCTAGACAAACATTGCTTTTACCAGGCAAAATGTTGATCAACCATGCGAATTTCCTTCAAGTGAATACCAATTCTATGTGCTAAATAAAGCACACCCATCAAATCTTCATTCCATACAACGGAAATACTCATTACATAGTGATTATACCAATACAGCACTCTTTGAATGTGAGTAATCCACTATATTCAGTGATTTCAAATTACGAGACTCAGTGAATATAAACGAAATATGACTTAAATGCTCATTAAATAGTACTTGAATAAGCAGATGTTTACTTGAAACAAGTTTTTTCGTACGAATTGAAGACTATTTCTATACGACGTTACTATGCCTTAAACAGACAATTTGCATAGAAATGCCTTGAAAAGCCCGTTCTAATATCCTCTGCCTAGTAAAGACCAAAGTAGTAGGCGTGGGGGGAGGAAGGGGGTCGGGACCAATGATCAGAACATGAAACTAGCACTAGCTCAATTATGCATAAACAGTATTTATAGACGATCCCCAGAAAAGTACAATTGCATAGAAGATCACAACTTTCTTAGAAGCGAGGGGGGTTGGAGACTCAACGCGATGGAATGGAGCAGTCGCACGCAAGACCCCTAGCAGCTTGGATCAGCGGACCCTGTTCGAACTGCAAGACCCCAATGTGGACACCTATATGCCCGGTAGAAACATATTTGATGACAAGCTTTTGGGGGCAGCCTTCTGTCTCACTACACCTTCGTCCCCTTAAGTCCTGCTGGTGCACTGGGACGTGCGAGCAGCGGTCGGCTAGCTGGCCCAAAAAGGTGGCGAAGTCCTTCTTCCTGCGAGGTACTTCGAGAAAGCAGTTGAGGGGTGCTGGCATCGAACGGCGCGCGACTCTCAACTTCTGTTGGCAAAGCACACACACAACAAAGCAACACAAAGCAACACAAGCTCCACGCTTCAGGAAAGGAGTGCCATGGCCTGTCTGCGAACGTTCGTTCTACTAGAAGGATGTTGGACTCGGACACAAAATGCAGCTTGGCATCCTGGGCGCTGAGACGTGCAAGACAGAACGCGTCAGAGTGCAGCAGTTGCAGTTGCCTCAACACTCGCAAGCTAAAGCCCCAAGGCCACATATTCGCAATGACTTGTTACTAGAACCAGCCTACGAATCCTGCTAAGCTGAGGGTCCATTTCTTGGATGCACAGATGGTAGGCATCTGACAGCCGTTCCTTTTCCCGCTTGGCCTGAATACGCAACGCGAATCTGGGATCTCGGGCCAACAAACTCAAGCAAACCCAGCGCTGGCAAACCCTCAAATTTTTCCACCTCCTGCAGCCGTGACTGAATTCGATCGTCGTAGTTGACAGTGAGGCAGATCCTGAAGGACACTGTGATGATACACCCGTGCAGAAGGACAACTTCAGGATGCGAAATGCGAACATGCCTGCACAGTTTCGCACACACTGCAGCTCTGGATCAACTGGAAGGTGCAGGGAAGCAGGAACAGTGTGTCGAGAAGCTCCACTAGGCAGAACCTGGCAGCAACAGCCGCGTAGATGGAGCCATTAGATGTCCATGCTTCGCTGCAGTACCCGCCCGACGACTGCCCCGAGCAGGAAACACGCACCTTTCCTGAAACGACATTGGCAAGGCCCTCCTGAAAGTCGCACAAGCCTGTGCCTTCCTAACCTCGGCACCTTTTAACATCCTTCTGCAAGTGACTTGGTCCAAGAAGCGTTCTGAAGCCGTAACGTTGGTGCACGATGCAGCCATGTTGATACGTGCCAATGGCATCGCGGACCCTTTCATGTCAAAGCATGATTGGGAGTCTGGCTTCAACTAGGAGAGACAGCCAAAGCCCCGTAGTAGGCCGGCCCAAGATGCACAATATTCGGCAAAGCAGGTGAGTACTAGGCCAGATTCGTGTCACAAGCCCAACACAGCACTCGACGCAGAATGTACTCCGAGCGTCGACAATAAGATCCCAACCTCAGTCAGATGTTGGCTCAGAGAACAGAAGATAACAGAAGGTAAACTACTGGTTGGGCGAACCCTCGAAAACAATCAGGTGGCCCCAAAGGCCCCAAGGACTTCAGGTGGCCTGATTAGATTGCCTGGCTTCATCTAGATTCCCCTGTTTTACGGCTAAACCCTGTTTTGTAAACAAGAAGCTCTAGTTCCATTAATACGTACATATATACATATACATATATAGACAAATATATATATATATATATACATATATATATATGTGTGCGTATATGTATACATATACATATTTATTTAAATGTATTCCCGAAACATACCGAAACCCAACTTTTCAATCATACCTGAGCCCTAAGCCCTACTTCCCTGCCCCTAACCGACTGCAGCCTCCCAATTCGTTCTCGCAGCCACCCGCACCGGCAGAAGCATCAGAACTCACGAGGTCCGCATATTGAACTTTTAGGCGCAGGGTTACCAGTTCCTCCGGCTTGATGTGTTTGTTGAACCTCAAGCTCTAAGAAAATTGAAGAGTGTTCCAGAAGTTCTGAAAGTGTTCCAGTTTGGGGACGTATTCTGCATGGAATTCTGATCGGATGGGCAAAGGCCCAGGTCTCAGACACCAGGTCTCAAAAAGTCGCTCGTTGCCGGACTCGTACAGGACACTTTCTTGGAATGCTTTCTGGAGCGCAGACTTGAACTTGTTTGACACGAAAGTGTTGAAGAGCCGTATCTTAGTGGTCTGAACCTTGGTGGCTACAAGTGTTGATGGTGCTCATTGGTGGAACCTTGACGGCCAAAAAACTGGCTGCTGCATGTTGCGTGTGGGCGACTGGGTCTTATGAAGAATATTGCACAAGCCAAAAAAAAATGCCACGGTTCAGCTGCTGAGGCACGGAGGCAGCCAAGAGTAAGCTCACTTGGGTCATGTCATGGATATGTCCTCGGTGTTTTCGGTGCTTGAAGGAACAGCCCCTCAATCAACACGTAGCCACATCCCATGCAACATAATATTGCCAGGACTCGGCAGTGCAAACAGCTGAGCCGAGCAAATCCGGCACCGATGGCACCCATTTTTACTCTTCAGACGGGTGCACTAGTCTTGCTTGAGCTACTGGGTGGGAGAATGAAAGAGAGGATATCGTCGCGTCAGAGGCTGAGGGGTCTTGCGTTGCGGCCCTGTCAGCCCATCACAGCCCCAAATGGCTGCAGCTTGGCCTTCGCCGTTACAACGCCTTCTGACGCCTTGAACTGCACATCTTGATGCATCGCAGGCCAGGCCGAGCTCCGCACTTCTTCAAGGCTTCGGCCCCCGAAGCTTCAAAAAGCTGGTCCTTTGTTGCCAGAGCCACGTGAAATTCCAACACTCTGGATGAAACCGTGACCCAAACTGGTACTTTCGGGACCCACCTGGAAACTCCGGATTAACAGCATGCTTCGAGACCCACCTGGAAACTCCGGATGAACAGCATGCTACATCAGAGGAAGAACGAGCACGAAGCATCTGGCCGGTTCCGTGCCAGACGAGATGAGGTTGAGATTCAAACCGCGGGTAATGGGAAGACAAACAATCGTAAATGTGCTGTGGGGAAGGCTGGTGGGCTGGATGCTCGCAAGCTACAAACCGCCACAAGCACATGCAACGCAGGCATTTTGTTGCAGCTGCCCAGGCTAAGCCTGCCTGTCTGGCTCCCACGAAGCTTTGACTTGTTCAAGATTCTTCTTCTTCTTCGGGAGGCAGGACGTGATTTAGGTAGTCCCTGGCGTAATCGACGTCCCGCTGGTTTAAGAGAGTATGCACATAGTCTAGGGAGCCAAGAACCGCCATGTCAACATCCTTACGTGAACCTGGTTTAAAGGTTGGCCAGCCGGCTTTGCCCTCCTCGCTCTTCCAGAGCCTATCCCAATGCTCGCGCACATGCAGCTTTGCAAGGGAAACAACGACACTCCGCCGGCCATTGTGGACGTCAATCATCCAATCGCACTCTTCCAGCTCTACCGCACCCCAGAGCTTGCCATCCAGAACTACTTCACTTGCACATCTCAAGCAGAGGCGACCGTTGCTGAGCTGAAAGTCAACTTCAGATGGCCTCAGCTCAGCACTGACGGGTATGTAGATCCGTATCTCTTCATTGTAACGACCGGCAGGCTCCCAGGTGTAACAGGGTCGAAGTACTTCCTCCCAAGTCTCGACCTTGGCCTTTGCAAGGTACAAGACCAGAACGCGGCCTAAACCTTCTCGAGTTTCCAGCTCAAAGTATGTATCGTCTACGTCCGCGCAGCTCCACAGCTCTCCCTCAATGAGTGGTGGTTTGCCGCGCACACCGATGCGTAGATACCTCTCGCGAAGCTCAAGTTCAACATCTTTTGCAACAGTATCATCGGCCACCGGCATGGAAATGCGCAGTTCCTGGTCAGTGGCATCTCCTTGCTCCCATCGAAAGCTGCCTTGTAGCTTGCGCCGTCCAGTATGCCGTACACCAACACACGTCAGAGAGGCGACTGCAAATGTCAGCGATGAGGGTGCAGCCTTCAGGACACCCGAAGTAGAGGATGCTGTAGGTCTCAGCAGAGGCACTCGTGCCCATGGCTTTGCAGGGACCTGGACTCCTAAGTCCATCACATCCAACAGTCCAACAGCTCGCACTTTGTATACTTTTTGAATGCAACAAAGTTAATCGACACTGACACGGCTAGGTCATGCCGGCTAGTACAAATGTGACTGCTCATGTTTGCGTGCTCTTGCCAGCCAGAGAGTTGACAGTTGGGGTTCTGCCTCACAGCTGAACCAGATCGTCGCAAGCCAAGAAGGTCTTCAACACATGACTTCACGGACTTCACGCTGCCGGCAGGAGCGTCCAGCAGCAAGCCGCTGGTTCTGGCCGAGCAGCGCTCAAATGGTTTGACTTTGCGGAGCCCCAGCAGGTGTTCCCAGTGTCCTGCAGTAGGACATGGCAAAGTTCAAAACAGGGCAGGTGCACTTCAACTCGCCATGACCAGGGCAAACCTTGAGACCGACATCTACAATCTACACAACAGGTTTCCGGGGTCCTGGGGGCAATGCAGCTCCACCTGCAGCTGCGCAACAGCACATCACAACGTGTTCAGGCGCGAAGCCAGGGACCAGCTCTGGCCCACCAATGCTGTTGTGCAATGTCATGGACTTGGAGGTCACAGCTTTACGGTCATTGTGTGGCCTTCCGTGTGGCCTCCCTGGCGGCAGCATCCAGCAGCGCCTTGGAACAGGCTCAACTTGAAGCCGCCATGGTACAGATAGGGACAAAGTGGTGATGTGGAACAACATTGAAATCGCCTTAACTGAGTCGATGTTGTTCCCCGTTGAATTCCGTTCCCCACTGCTATGCGGAGTTTCCAAGGGAGTAGCCAACGAGCTGCCTTCGGGCACTGTTAGCTAAGCTCCTCAACCCTGACGCTCAACCGCTCAACCGCTCATCCCCCAACCCTATTATGTTTTTGAGGGCATTCAAAAAGGGAGGGCATACTAAGGCCGGGAGCAACATAGCAAGGATGCCAACACCACCTCAAAACCCCTTGTGCGCCACTTGGCGTGCCATGCAGGACCTCTCAGGGGCCCTAGCAACACCGTTAACTCCTGGCGTGGTGGACGCCCGAACCTCAGCTTTTGAAGGAGGTGAAAGTGGAGGTGTGGCGGCGTACTTTGGGGCTGTAAAGATCTGTGAAAATTGTAGTGTACTGCAAAAGGACAGAATTGGCAGACGACCACTGCTTGGCGAACGATGCAATCCACATGGTAGGTGCGCAAGCTGAAGACTGCTACACCACAGTATGGTCGCGGCAGTATTCGTCGATGCTTGCGGCTCAAACTGGGCAATGCGCTTGAGCCTGAGGGACCCGAAGCTACTAGCAATAGCCGATGTTGCTCACGTGCTGACCTGACCTCTCATGACTAATGATTAGTTTTTATCGCTTCAAGGCACATATGGAACTGTCAATACCGGGATGAGATGGAGCAAAATTCCACATTCCCACCATTTTGCCATGCTACCACAACTACTCTCTTAACCAAGCTTGGCTTATTGCCAGAAAATATGAATCAATGGAGTCAACGGTTCAATCTGACAGCATGAGCATGAATGCATGGGTATGCCGTTCATCCCACAGTGGCCAGCATCTTCCACACCCCCGTGCCTCTCTGCTGAAGCAGCTTCCGAGGGAGGCCTTCCGTCCGCAGGCATGCAGACTTTGAGAACAAAGTGATGGCCTTCGTACACAACAACACCATTCCTTTTTGCCACTGAATTGGCTGTGAAATGCAAGTGGGGGGCAGTCTCGAAGGAGGCCTGTTCACAGTACCGAGCGTGGCAAGTCCCTGAGCTGCGTTGGCCAAGTTCTGCACGCTGAAACCTGCCCGGCGGATCACGGGCTGGTTTCTCGGCTACCCCGAGACTGCCCACCTTGAATCTTCTGGATGCCCTCGGCAGCGACTGCGTCCGTGGGCGCTCTGCCGAGGGTCTGCAGTGTCGCCGTTGCCCAGGCCAAGTTCGATGACTGCAGGGCGACTTAAAGCTAGCCAACGTCGGCCAACTCTCTTGCAGCTACATCAGCTACTTATGTCGTTCACCGGGTGACGCTCTTGCGAAACTCATCCGAGAAGGCTGAGGCCTTGAACAAAGCAGAAACCCGCCTCCTGCGGCAGGCATTGCTGGATCTTTGGCAGCGCGTGGGCAGCAGTAGACGCAAGCAGCGGCGACCTGCGACGTCGCAACTTCTCCGTCTTTCAAGTCCAAAGGTGACACATGTGTGTACATGATGCGGGCCGAGCAACCTTCATTGAGTGAGCAAAATCGGGCCTAGTTGGGTAGTATTACCCAAAATGGGAAGGGTTCTGCTGACTCATTGTGGGGAAGTACAGCGGGGACCGTTAGAAGGTCCAGGACTTGGGAGATTTCTTGTAGACGGGCAAGAAGGAGGCTAGGATGAGGGTCCGGCTCTGTGATCTTCAAGCGGCCAGGCGATCGAGCCGTATTGGTCAGGTCCCGTGCCCGGTGCTGGTGCACCTGCAAGCGTCGGCAGCGTGGGCTGCAAACGAAACCCGTACATCCTTCATCCATGGGTGCCAGAGCCTTGTGGTGGACTGCTGCCTGCAGTGCTATCTGCAGTGCCCCGCAAGAGTGCGTCAAACCTCAATTTCTCTTGGGTTTTGGCAGGGTCTGAGCGACGGCAATAAAGCAGCAGTAGATGACAGGAACTAGCTGCTCAACTGCTTCAGAAGTAGACTCTCTGAGTCCCGCACGTGCAGCTGCCCAGCAGCTGTTCACAAGCTCCTCTGCAAATCTGCTACTTGCAACACGCGCCAACAAATGCCGCCAAAACCTGGTGCGAGGAGCACCTGAATCGGGAACTCGGGCATTGTCGCAGTGCCGCGTCTTGCTGATGCATGAAGCGCCAGGTCACGGAAGTGGGACGAAGTGGCCAAGGCCCTGGACAAAAAGGTAGCTTGCGCCAGCTACGACCAGCAGTCCCTGCACGCAAAGTCACAGCGGCATCTTTCTAATCGATCTACTGCTACCTTCTGTTGTGGAGTTGGTGAAACTCATTGGGGAGTCGGAGTGAGCCGGAAAGCTGAGCGACTGAGCGCACGCGACTGAACCCGCCCACCAAAGATTAAAGCTGAATCAGAGGGATCGTTGTAGCCACGCAGCCTTTGTGCTTGGGCTCGATTCCCCTCGATTCAGAAACAGGAGCCTGAGGTGGTTCTCGGCTGGAGACGCTTCACTTAAGCCTCAGAGGTGTAAGATGCGGTTCCGGGCTCGGCCTCTTGGACTGTCTGCATGTTGGTTCCACTGGGCGCCAGAGGTCCTGTACCGGTGTCAGAATGCAACTAGGGGACCTCAAATAACCTCAATAACCTCAATGTTGTAAAGAATTACAAGAACTCGGCCTTGCTCAGTCTTGCCAGATAATTGTCGCCGCAAAGTCGGATGGTGCGCGGTCCCGTCCAGGGATGGTGGAACGGAGGTCCTTGACAGCTAGGCCAGCTAGGCATACAAAGTGTGGGGGGATCCTTGTGGACAAGGGGAACATGGAAACCGTGCCCAAGTTCTGCGGCCAGAATGCTGAGCATGCTTGTTTGATCTTCCCAACCTCCCTGAAAAAGTATCTAAATGCACGGGCACCCGGACTCGAAGGTCTTTCTCTCTCTTGCTCTGGAAAATGATCGTGTTTCCTTTCTCTTCTTTGTACACGACGCACGCCCGTCACATGATGTTGTGCAAGGAATTTCAGAGTCCCCACAGCTGCTTCGGGCCGACGATCCAAGTCATGCAACACCATCATGTGTGCGTAATTGTAACTAGACAACTGGACCGATTCAAATTCAGAGTTCTTTCTCGCCATAGCCTGTGTAGCGACTTCACCAAAAAGGAAAGGGCCCCAGCCATTATCTTCCCTGCATAGAGGTCTCGCTCCCTGGTCTATTCGGACAGGCATTTGGACCTTTATCCCCTGGTCCCCCTGTTGCGAGGAAAGAGTCGGATGTCATGACTGCAGCACTAACAGAAGAACCCTCTGGGCAAGCTGCTGGCGCTCCATGCAGGTAACGTTTGCATCCACGACCTGCCAGATGCGATTGCAACATCAGCACAAGAGCCCTCTCCCAGGCAGCAAGCCAGTACTTTTCCAGGCATGCGCGGGTGCCCTACAGATGCCTCGAAGGCTGGCTCCTGACGTGGCCGTGGTACGCAGATGATCATCGGCACCGCCAAGACGTTGGTGCCGGCGTTGATCTTCAGAAAAGCACGTCAAAGGTTGGGTTGCTGAACTGCTTGAGTTCGGACAGCACGCATCCAATAGATTCAGATAGCGATGGTTCGACTGGTAGCGAGTATCCTCACGCTACCGTACGCTGTTGTAATGGTGCTGGCAAAGTGAAGCCACGGACTGGCCGTGCCAGTCTGCCCTACAAGCGACCCTGATGGTCGGCTGCTGAATGTCCGGGACAAAGGGACAAAGCTAGGGACAGAGTTCGAATAACAAATCATGAACCACTTAAAGGCATTCTGCCGTGAAGTCGCTTCCCCCCCCCCCCCCCTGCCATGCCAAGCAGCCCAAAAGGTGATGCGCTTGTCGTACTCAGCTCCAAAACATTGCGTTGCTGCATTCCGCTGGGGTCAGTGCATCGAGATTGGTGTCTAAGGCCCCCCCCCACCAGGCTTGCTCCCCAGTTTTCGTCACTGAAGGTTTCACTGCCAACTGCCAAGCAGGGGGGGAGGGAATGAGGCACCCTGGGGAAGCTGGCAAGTGGCATGGTCGTACAGGTACCCGAATATCATGGGTGCGAAGATGCGTGCGATGGACTGGAAGGCCTGCGATCGATGGAAAGTGCACCATGAACAATGCCCGGCCATGCTTCTGTATATCTCAGTATACAGTATGCTGATATCTGGGCAACCTTGTGAGCGCCTGTGCTGGCCGTGCAAACCGAAAGAGAACGGGCCATCTCGCCTGCTGGTATCCAAGGGCCCTGCCGTAGATCTTCTTTGAACAGATCGTGGTCAAAAGCGACGATGTGGTGGGCGAAATCAGGTTGCCTGGCAAGTGCATCTTTCTCTCCACTTCTCAGTGGAGTCCTGCACTAAAGAGGCACAATCTGCCGGAGTCTAAGCGCAAGCTCAGCAGTATTTGCAGCAAGGGTGCCGCCCGAAACTTGGAAGACAGCCTCGCAGCACCCGCATTTCCCCTCTCTGCTTCAACAAGAGAGAGACAGACGGGCTCCATGCCCTTCCTCCATGACCCCTCTGCCGCCCCCTTCATTGTGCAGCACTCTTTGGTCTGCCAAGCGATATAGCAAAACACAAGGAAATCTCCAGCTCCTAAACCCATGGCAAGGGGGCGGATTCCAAGCTCCACCCAGACTTGCACTCATGTCAAGCCTCTGGCGGCCCCTGTCTGTTCTTAGGCCTCTAGATTCCATGTGGAATTGCAAGCATGGGTTTGGGACAGCCTCCTTCCACGTGTACATGCGCAGGGCGCCGGGGGAAGGGGGTTGAATCGACCTGAAGTCGAAGTTGACTTAGCCAAACTGCATTGCTACTGTGACGCCGCATTGACGCCGCATTGTGGGGTGACGCAGAATTGTGCAGCCGAACTACCCCGTGACCCCGAATTGTGAAGCCGAATTCCTCCCTTCCTGACGCCGCCCGTGACGAGGCCTTGAACCATAAACAGGCTTCCCAGGAACTTGGGACGCATAGGTGCATTTCTTTTCAAATCTGTTGTGGACGAATTACAAAAGATGCTCGCTATAGGTCTCTTGCCATAAGTGCCCGAATGACCGCCAGCTCTTGGCAAACCAGGCGAGGAGACTTGCGCACGCACTTCTTGTGGAAGCTGCTCTCATAAGGGGAGGAGGATAGTTAAGTAGACGTCTTCCATGCGGCTTCGCAATGTGTCTTCCCCTCCTAATTCGGCTTTGCAACGCGCGTCTGCGCCTCCTAATTCGGGGCCATAATGCGTCTTCCCTTCCTAATTAGGCTTCGCAATGCGTCTTCGCCTCCTAAGTCGGTTTCGCCATATTCGTCGTAACGCATCTTCACTTCCTCTTCGCAATGCGTCTTTGCCTGTTTTCGCTTCCTAATTCGGCTTCGCGGGCCCTTTTAAGCACCACTTCGGCTTCGCAGCGGCTTCGGCGTCAGGTCGATTCAACCCCTCCCCCCCTGGCCGCAATGTTGATTACACATATATGCATATGCACGAATTTCTGAATGAACATCTGGCATACAGAATAGCCATGAAATCCTCAGTCCAGGCACACAGACAGCGAACCAGAATGGAGTGGGTGCCCATGCCATTCCTCGGATGGACAAAAGCAGGTCTGTCCCACGACCTGTCACATGGCACTGCGTGGCAAAAGCTGAAAATGAGGCAGTGAGGGTCCATGCTCATGCCAATCGAGCTGCCGACAAAGCCCAATGTTCGGAAAATGCCCCCGAGAATGATGGTGATGTTCTCGCCGAAAATTCTCAACAAGGGCTTGTACACAAAAACCTCAGTCGCATCTGGCCCGGGACGAGGCATTTCAGTGTCGGCAGGCCTCGTGCAGAACCTCCTTGCAGCATCTTGCAGTATCACATGCATCTGACACAAAAAGTCTGACAAGCCATACACGAGCTCAGACTCCATTTGCCACCAGGCAGCGGCAGTCAAGAACATCGTGACCCCAGCAACGGTGAAAAGCGCACCATAAAACTGACCACTGACAACTTGGGGGTTTGGGTCATTGGCATAGTAGGTGTCCTGAGCTGCTTGCAATCACCTATTCCACGTGCACGGGAGACGTCCAAGAACCCTTGTATTGAGATTCTGAGCGATCTATGCGATCTGTTGGGAAGGCACCCATACCAACCTGACTCATGCACTCCGCTTTGAGAGGTTTGCCAGGTGTCCATGAGGTAGTAGCCCGTCACACTTTCGAAGGAGGCAAAGCCAAGCATAAAGAGGAAGCCCGCACCGAAGAGGAGCCCAGCAGACCACGGAATGTAGTCCTAAAATGTATGGATCTGAGAATCTATATGCACTTGTCGGTTTGCCGATAGCTTGCTTCAGTTAAGAGGCGAGCCCCGTGTCGACTGATGATTGCCGGGCCTGCAGCCGCGAAGCAGACTCTCCTCGTGATTTCAGTGCGGGCACGGATCACGACCCCTAGCTCGGCACGGCTGCATTTGCCAGGGGTTTAAACGCACATTCATGACAGCATGCGGACACTGGGTACCCAAAATAAAATGTTCTAATATTAGAATAGTATTAGAATGAATCTCCCTACGCAGTGTCGATCTGCGAAGAGTCCTCTATCTTCTTCGGCTGCCACCTGCGTCCCTGTCGCCCCTGCCACCATGCATCATTGCACAGTCACACCAAGTCACAACTTGCCCTGCCTTCGCCCTGAGCTGCACCACCCTCTGCCGCCGTCAGGGATGCAGCTGCTTCTCTGGCCTCCAATCAGCTACCAAGATTGGATACATTACAAAAACTGCAAGCAAAAGCAGGCAGGGGGTTGCTTGCGGCGCACCCCCCCCCCCCCACCCCCTCAATGAATTTAACAAAACCATACTCGCAGGACGGGTTTGGAGAAGGATCGAATGTATTCTGAACGCAAGTTCTCTTGATGGCATGATCTGCAGAATAGAGGACCCTAAGGCTCCTGGGCCCTCAAAAACCCAGGATTTAAAGACCCCAGAACCCTTCCTAGGAGGTACCAGTCCCTCCGTAGGAGGGTCCTTGGAGCCTTAGGGCAAGCAGGCAGGGCTTCAAATATGTTTCCAATTTATGTCTTTATGTTATTTCTTGGTTTATGCATTTCTTGCATTGTGCTTTTGTTCTTTATGTCCTTCTGTATTTCTTTCCGTCGATTTTTTCTTCTTCCTGTCTTGACCTCTATTTCCTCCATTAGTCTGTACTAATTCCGCCGCACCTCATTTAAAACCCCCTTTACGCTGCATGTTTCGAGTCCATTCATAGCAACACCTCCTCGGAACCTTTAGAGCAAACACTCATGTCCAACACAAAAAAAAAGTCCAGGTGGCCAAAATCAGAGGCTAACGGTTCAGTTGAAACAAGTTGGTTCCGGGTACCCGTAAACCCTTTGGAGACCTGTATTACATCGTATTACTAACCTACAGCACGGTCCATTCATACCGCGTGCATAAACCCGGAGCAGCTTTGATGGTCTCTGAGTCGCGCCTGGTTGCCGCGGGGCTTGGCTTCGGTCAGGAAGACCATGCCCACCCTGAGACAGAGATTCGGATGTTTGAGGTGTTCGCATTGGAAGCGCATGGAATGAAGAGCGGAGTTTGGAGAGCCCAGCCGCCAAGCCCAAGAATGACGCTGACTGGAATTCCTCACCCACCCTTCTCTGCAGGCAGAGTGCACGAGATTGATGGCAGAGAGGCCGGCTGAGACGTAGCAGGCCACGGAAAAGCCCAGGTGACTGAGGACGCCTCGCACAGAGACCATGGCACTTTGCCAATCCGAGATGCGAAGGGCGATGGCCTCCAAGAGCTGGGCCGATGATGATGCCGATTGAATTGCAGGCCTGCCTCCCAAGTCAAAACATAGCGAATTAACATACAAAGCAAAAAAATAGAGTAAGTGCTGCCAAGGCACAAGTAGGAAATGTAAACAGACTTCTCCTGGAAAGAGCGTCCAGCGTTCTTAGCGATGTACTGCTGCAACGCAACACGCTTGCAGTTTACCGGCTGAGGCTGAAATGGGAATTGGATAAACATAAGGTCTGGCATCACTGCTTAATGGGCCTAAACCATTGGCAGCTCTGATCACGCATGCTCCATGCTCTTGGCAGTGCGCAGGATAGCTTGTGCTACCACACTACACGGCTACACGGCCCATGCTGTCTTGCCTCGCCAGTTGTCGCGTCGGCAATGTAGGCATTAGCAATGCCAACAGTGCCTGCAATCAGTGTCTACAGTGGGAGACAGCTTTCTGGAGCACGATGACGGCCCCATGACACGTCATGTAGCGACTCGAATGGCGAGGGTTCCAGTGAGGAAAGCCATTGCCAACAATTCCTTTTCAACATCGCATTCTCGGTGTTGCTAGTCGAGGGCGCCCTCAAATTCAAAAATTGAGGGGGGGAGGGGGGGGTGGCGGCATGAAAGCAGCAGACCACTCTGCCGCTGGCTCTGAACACTTTCTGCCACACTTGTTGCCAACAATTGAGGGTGCTCTCGAATTGCGTAGGTGCCGTTGAAAAGCTACATTCTGGCTACGGTGGTTACTTCTCCCGCGGTGTCACTGTACTTCCCATACCGCGTCCTCCGAACTTTAAGATTCCCTCTGCTGAAGCAGGCACGTATCACTGTACTTCCCTCTGGCCAGTGTCAATGGCAGAGCGAAGTCGCAGCGTCAGAAGAGCGCAGGAATTGACGCGCGAGCAACTCGCGATAACTTCGTGGAGTCGATGTGTTTTCTCGCATGTTTTCTCTGCTTTTGTTGACTGTATGGACTATTTTGCACTCCTGACTGCATTTTTGCGGCAGCGCATTCCCTGCACGGTGACATGGTGCGAATCTCAGAGAGGGGAATCACCAATCTTGGTTTGAAGCAATTTAACGGCCTGTTGAACTGTATAAAGGTTTGTCGCGAATCACATGCAGATGCGAAATATGCGAAATGCAGAGCCTTAAGCCAGGCCTCCGCTAGCACCGTTGATGGCGCGGGCAGCGACCTTCAGCTTGTGATGCAACTCGAAGATAAGACACATTAAATCAGGAGTCTGGTACATATGCTGGTAGGGCCTGAACACGGTGACACAGACTGCTTTCAGCTGCTTCTAGCTGATCTGCCCACCGTCTGATAAGCCTAGGTGCGATCATCGGAAAACTCCATGCAAAGCCTGTCATCGCCGTCGACCTGTGCAACGCTGCTTGTACACCCAGTGCTCTGCAAACACAGCACATGGTTGACAGTGACTCATTCAAAGACATATCTGTAGCAAGCATTGTGGCAAATCGTAGCAAGATGTCGGTGCCAGGATATGTCGAGCGGCACCATTGTTCCAAAGACTGCGACCAAAAGCACGGGCCGGCGTCCGAAGCTGTCGGACGCACGCCCGAGTATAGGTGTAAAGACAACCTGCGCAGCAGTCCCTACACTGAAAAGCGGAACAAGGAACAAAGTCACTTCGCCAGACTGCTTCTTCCACAAGACACGAAGCAACAGCTCGAGGGACGAGTCGTGCATGCAGCGAATATGGCTTGGCACCTTGCCTGGGCTACCGAAAATGCGGTGGCCAAACTGCCAACCTCAGCGTCTAGATGAACAGCACTTCTCCACATCCCAGTCTTGGCTGAATCATAGCACGCGTCCGATGCCGCTTGAACACCCCCATATCCACGTCAAGAGCCTGAAACTGGACGCAGGTCGGGAGCCCATTCTTTGCTTTCAAGTTGCGGCTGTCGCGTCAGCACCAAAATGCTCTGCTATGGATGGCAAAAGTGGGAAGACAATGCCTTGCTTCGCACATGTCGCACTGGGATGACAAGTTTTAGGGTCCAACGGTGCTCCAGCAGAGTTCAGAGCCGTCAGAGCTGTTCAATCCGAGCAACCAAAATTCAGCATGTCCAGGAGCACGACGAGGTACACGGTCCTGATCAATCTATCCGAATCAAGCGCGCGGACTCTCTGAGACCAAACATAGCCAAACCAGGCGCTACCTGATTAGAGCTGAAACCCAATCTCGTACACCTCGCCCTTTTGGCCAGGCAGTCCATATTGCTCCAGCGGATACCTTCGGCATGCCAGCATCCGGCAAGCGCCCGTGCGCGCAAGGCTTGTTCCAACATGCTGCGGATTCATCATCACCACTTCCCAGTACATGCTCCAATACGGTGCTCCAGAGGCACTACTACGACTCAAACGCCAGATGCCCCTCATCCCCCTTGTCGGGCGAGCACTTCCGTGCAGAGTTCCAGCATGTTCCAGCGAGTGGCAGTTGGACGGGGAGCGAATGCCCATGAATGCCCTCAATTGGCCCTCAATTGGCCCGTTAAGTTAAGACCCTGGCAACGTGCAGCAAGAGCATCTACAGAGCTCGAAGCATGGGCTTGCCGGAATGTGTTGGACGTGTTCTGGTGGTTGAGCTACTCCATGACATCAATCGACTTGGACACGGCCTGGTGCTGGCAAATGACATACGATGTCAGCTGAAAATTGCCGCCCTGGGGTCAGCCTAACGGCCCAATAGCTCCCACTTTACGTCTTCGACAGACTACGAGATAGCAGAGATCGAACTTGCCGGAATCACAGAACAAGGGCAGCGGCTGCAGCCAGCAATTCTGCACTCTTGACCTTGCTGTGAGCTGCGATGGCCAAGCACAAAACGAACTGGCTTCGGCGTGCTCATTGAAAGTTTGTCATGCAGGCCTTGGGGTTGCTGGCCATTCGTGACGGTCCGTGCTCCGTGCTTTGTATCTTCCGGGGAGTACAGCCATGCCCTCTCTCGCATAGCGGGGGCCTGCGAGAACTTTCGCCTTTCCCTGCAAGGCCTCCAACCTGATGCCCAGGACTCAGGACCATACCAAGGAATTTGCTGGCGACCGAGCCATGTTCGCCAGGGCCTGCAGTTTGTGATAGTTTGTGAATTCTTCAATCGAGTGTACTTGTGGGGGACGGCAGGAACGAAAGCTAGTGCAGTTGCTCTCGAGAAGCCACAGGAGAATAGCATTGAGCGAACAAGTGTGAGACTTGCAGTTGACTACTCAGTGCGTATCCCAACCAAGAGCATCGCCAGAGAATCCAGAGAACTCAGGATGGAGTGCCCAACCGCAGAGTATCCCCAGAGGATCCCAGCATAAAACTCACCATAACTCACCTGTAGACGGTTTCGATGCTGCTGTTGGAGATGCAGTAGCACTTAGCCAGGTGGGGGGGACGCCCCCAATTTGCACCACCCCCAGCGGCTCAACCTTGCAGTCGGTAAGGTGACTCGGCCAGCCTTCAGGGCCTAGCTTTCGTTACTGATTTCAGTCATGGCACCTCAAACCCGAAACTTTGACAAACGGCCTGCGGGAAAAGCTCGGAGATCTTGGTCAGAGCCAGGTCGAAGGTTGCAGTGGTCAAAGCCACGCCTCAGCTGCCATCGAAGCAGCAGTAGTGCACAAGCCTGGGATCACTTCCCATGATAAGGGCCCATAAGCATCGGACCATACCAGTGCAGTTTGGCGAAGCCTTGCGCCTTAACATGTCCCATGTACAGCACCTACTGATTGCTGCATAATGCCCCACTTCATTTCTGATGACCCACCGCCGCAGTGCAGGCTTGTAGGTTGCAGACTGCATTCGCAAGGTTCTGTTCCGAGAAGGTGTCTAGAATCTTGTGCGCCTCAGTGCAGATAAGGCATGATGAGGCCTGCCAAATCGTGCCAAATCCGGCCAATCCCCAAACTTCAGGGCGCCCGGGCCTCCTCCACTGTGACCTGAAGCAGCGACTGCGGCCTCGGTTTTTGACTGCAGGTCCATTGTTGCTGACACTCTGCCGACACATGCAGGCGTTCCGCAGACAAGTTTCTCACGGCCTCTCACGCTTGGGCGTCGCGCCGAAGAAGTGTAGCTGCACAAGACCAGGCGAGGTTGGAAGGGCCTTGAGCGTTGAGACCTGCAAAAGCTCCCAGCGAAGCGAATTTTACAACCACTGCTCAGGTAGTGAAGCCCTTCCTAAACACCCTGTGAGTAGAAGATCCCAACATCCTTGCGGGCACAAAGTGAGCACCAGCAAGCCCCATCCTAGGGCGAGGCCCGGGCTCTTGCTGGCCACCTGGGAAAGGATCATTAAAACGAGAGCACTTCTTGAGAACCCCATGAGAATCTCCAGGGCATGTTCTTCGGCTCCTCCCTTGCGCCAGCTCGCCCTTCGCTTAGCCCCTCCTTACCATGAACCACCCAGCCTGGGAGCCACATGACGCCTCAATCAGCTTCGTGTCTTTGGCCTCGGTGGCTCACGACACAAAATGCCCAAGTGCCAGCCACTGCCAGCCCCTTCTACATCCTTCGGCTCAGAGTCCGACGGACATCTTGGCAAAGCCCCAGACTAAGTTCGAAGTCTCCTGCCTCAGACACGAGTATCGACGGCACCTTCTGCCACACTGACATTTGTGCTTGTCTTCGTTTCTCTGTGTTTCTGGCCGAATTGGAGTTATCCCGATATCTCATCGGCCCATAGGCATTCAACGCATTAAGTCATCAGATCAGGCCAAAAGCCGGCCGACGCGAACAACGCGTTGGTGACAGCGGCTTCTCTAGCAAATCAGGCCACGCATGTGAGATGCCTTCAACACGCTTCAATGCTGGGCATCCAAGCCTGCCTTCAAGAAATTTCAAGAATTTAAGGGTGCACATCAGGAACGATGTCTTCGTGATCAGCCAATGGTGCCAATGTATCAATGTGTGAGGCTGCCGCTATGCACTGTAGGGGATGGTGAGCAGTGCCCGGTCGGCGAGCACACCTGCACAGCGGCTTCTACACACACATGGAAAGCCATGAACTTCAGGGGTTCCGGGGCACGCTCGAACTGCGCACTTGGGCGCCCACTCGCCAACGACTCATTGATGCTCCTTAGCTAAGCCGTCCCGGCATTGGCATTGACTGAAGCAGCGAATGTTTCGCAATGTCGAATGGCCTGCTCATGTTTTGCCCGGACGAATCTGGCTGCCATCACGCAGGTGTACCCACATACACGAGTGGCCAGCGCAACTTGCAATCCTTCAAGGAAACGCTTCAGCCACGAATCTTCATCTTGGCCATCCCTTGCGCGATGTTGCCCATGTGCTGCGGGAGGAACTCTGACACCTTCATTTCGCTGCTGCGAACGCTGACCCAGCGCTGCAGAGTCAGATAGTCAGAAGCTGCAACATTACGCCAAGAATACAAGCGAAAAGTGCCCTGAGTAAGAACGACACTATACGAATTGATCGACCGGCTGCTGCGTCAAGCAAGGCACCCTCTCTCCACCTTGGGGCAGATTCCATGCATCAGGGGCATCCGTCAAGCTGCATCCCGTTCTCTGAATTTGCAAAATCGATGAACCGGTTGTTCAGCCCTTGCATGCTCAGCACTCAAACTCGAGCCGTTCCCAGGCCATCACGTTGATCCGGGATATTCAGGGATTTGCCTGAGCTCCCAATCTACTGGTACAAGTAGGCTCGGCAAGGGTGCGGACTCCATTCTGCCACATGCCCAGGAGAAGTTCGCACACTCCTGCAGGGCAGGACTTGGCCCGACAGTTGCCCGTTTAGCATGATGAAGCTCCCTCGTGGAACTCAGCTTGTCAGGCGTGGACCGTATGCCTGTGGCCCCAGCTCATCGCTGCAGCAAACACCTGTGTTTCCATGTTGAAAATGGTGCTAAAGGGTTGAGGGCGTTGAGGAGTCAAGGGTTGAAGATTTAAACATTTTAAGGTTTAGGTTTTAAACGGGTTAAGGGTTTACAAGGGCAAGTGAGGTGGCAAGTACTTGTTTCGCAGGGTTAAGGGCTGAAAACAGTTTAAAACGGGTTCACACATAAGGGCGCAAAAGGGCAACTTGTTGTTCAGGGCGCAAAAAGGGCTTAGGGCTTGAAGTAGGGGACACAAAGAACCACCTGAACATAAGGACCCCCCTTATAGGGGCCCTTACACCCAATAGTAGGATCCTTTGTTGGGGCCTTTGGGGGGGTGCATGGTGCTCTACGATTCCACGTCCTGGAGCTTTGTCACTGGCAGCCGCGGACTGTACGAACAAATCAAGATTTATATGTGGGCTCCTTGCATGAATGGCTTCCGTAACTGAACCCAACCCCTTCTCAAATAGTGAGCACGTGCCAAGGGTGGTACAAAGGTTAAGGGATCAGGATTGAGGGTAGGTGATATTGTAGCACCAATTCGTGAGTTCGCTGTCTGGCATGGCAGGTGTTGCTAGGCTTCGGTTTAGGGTTTGGGGTTTAGGGCCTATGAATTGTATGACTATATGACGGGCCAAAGGACATTTCATGTAGCATTATCTGCCTGGATTGTGTTGTCCCTTTTCTTCTCGGTGGCGAAAAAAGTTGACCGGCAATGAGTAGGCTCAAGCCGAAGGTAGGGGATCAGGGTTTTTTTGCCAACCGCCTAGCAGGGGATCAGGGTTTAGAGTTTAGGGTTTGGGGCTTCACCCGTTACAGCTCAGACTAGGGAAGTTGTATTTCGGGTTTGGGTTTGTTGCGGGAAGGGGTGTAAAGAAACCTTCGGGGTAGAGCTCAGAAACCCCAAGCCAAAGGTTTGTTTTGGGGGGGGATCTTCTCCGATCTGCTCATCTATCAGATCTAACAGGCTGACAAGCAAAGATAATCTTGCCCATCGGGGGTCGCACGTTCGCCAGTTGCAGCCGTGGACGGCTGATGCCATACCAGCAAACGTGTCGGCGACCACACGGTGTTCGCAAGCTGCTGGACCTTAAATGACAGGTACATCTACTGAAGAGTACTGAAGGAGAATCAAAATAAGCCTGGCCGCCAGGCAAGACTGGACGAAATACTCAGCCAAGCTTGCCATCCCTCGATCAACTCTGTCGAAAACACTATTTTCCAAACGACCCGTCCTGTCCCTCATTTGAGCTTGCTGTAAGTGATGAATCTCCTTGTCCAGCTTTGCTCAGGCCAACTGAGGGGGAGGCCCGCGGTTCCAAAATCTCAGCACTCAATGCCTCCACCAACCTGGCTTCGCTACCCAAGCGTGATACGGGCTACCCTCCACCTGGAAACCAGACCATGCCGCACCTGTGGCGCAGCCCCCCAGCTGCTCCAGATGCCTCGCCCTTGCCATCCTTAGCATCAACCCATCCGTAGCCTACCAACTGGCCTTCATGACACAGCACTGTACAGAAGTGTGCTGGAAAAGCAGCACGTGAAAAGTTCGAGGCTGCGACCAGGCGCGCCAACCGGTGCAAGGCGGTGACGCGGTTGACATTATCGAACTCGTCCTGCAACACAAGCTTGCGTGACGAATGCCCTTCACTGATGCAAGGAGGTTTGAGGCTTGGCCCCTCTCCTAGCATCCTAGCTGTTTGGAGTACAGTATGATGGCTCATGCCGAATGCGCTGCCAGCTCGAGCCTGCACAATGTAGCTTTTCAACCTCGTGTGGTTTTCACACGAGGGAAGCCAGCAGCTATGATACAGACGCGCGCGCCCTGGGCTCGCCAAGAGGACAGAAAGATGTTGTACAAAGTGTGCCCCATACAGCGCACCCAGGAAACTCAAAAATGCTCGAAACTAGACTCACTCCTGCCAGCTGACCTGCTGGTGCTGTTCCTGAGCTTTGTGGTGCTCGTGTATACAGTGGAGCAGCCTTCCAGTGGACAGGCGGCAGTAGTACGCAAGTTTGGTAAGACTTCAGTGCAATCAAAGAGGCCGTCGACGCCGTTCCGGCCTGGTCGGGCATAGCATCTCCGAGCACGTGCAAGCAGCGCCCGGCATTGATATTGACAGCCTACGAGTACGCCCCGGTGCCTTGCACCCGCCTGCTGTGCAGCTGGCCCAAGGGCAGCCAACCGCACTGGGCGGAATTCAGCTCCTGGCTTCCTGGCAGAACCAGCAAGGATCTCGTTTGCTTCACTGGATGACGAGTATTAAGACGTTACTACGAGCTTGCCGGCGCTACCTCGCCGGCTGCGAGGCGCTCCGAGGTGGTGGCGGCAACGCCGCCTCCACTTCAAGATACTTCAAGGTGCTGTGGAGGCACACGGGACTTTCCCCCAGCCGGTAGCAAATCGCAGCAGGCTGGTTAAAATCTTCGCTCACGACACAAACGGCCGAGCCACCACAGGGCCTTCTAGTACTTTCATCATAGTACTTGCTTTTGGGCTTTCAGCACAGACCTCTGTTGTAGCAGCTCTGTGTTGAACTTCCCTCAAAGGACGAAGCAGTTTGAGGCTCAATCTACTTTGCGACCCATTGTAGCTTACCAATTCAGAAACCTCGCTTGGCCAAAACACAAGACTCACAAGACCGAACCTGCCGACTGTCTTGAAGACCATCTTGGAGAGGATCTTGCCGTGCACTTGCCGAGGTCTCCATCTTTCCCGCAAGAACGCCAGCAACGGTACTCTGGGCATCATGGCTGTCTGCCAGTAGTGCTTTGACCCTTTCCACCACAATGTCTTCGCATATCTTCCTGGTCTCCTCCGCGCTTTCGTGCCTTCGATAAATGTCCTGAGCAACTGCCCACGCAAGATCAATGCAGGATCAACGCACGGAACCCTGGCGATCAACGTGCAACTGCAAGTCTAAGGATTGCGATTCAGCGAGTGGCTGACAGAAAAGCAAGCTGAGTCTGAGGGTCTGCGATCGTAGTGCTCGGCTTTGGTGACAATGATGCCGCAGAAAGCAGGGTCGCAGCATTAAGGGCCTCTCAAACCCGACTCAATTTGGCAACTGGACGCAAAGTCAGCGTGGCGCGGCCCAACGGACACGCTTGTGCATCGGAAATCATCGAACAGATCGGAACTTGACGGGGGCCACAAGGTCCCCCACCCCTTTCCGAATCGAGAAAACCACGCCCCCCCACTAACTCAGGCATCTCCTCGTGACTGAGAAGGGAGGAATCGGTGGTGGGGGGGGGGGGGGGCGGGTTCTTGTGAACCTGAACTTCCTGATATGTCAGGGATCAAGGCGCCAAGTCCTATTTGCCTCAGAACATTGTTGTAAACAAACTCCCGCCATTCGCCTTGGCCATTCATCCTGCTCCACAGACCTCCTGCTTAGTGGTTACCCTCGAATTGCCCTTTTCGTCGATTTGAGGTGTGTTCACGAGCGGGGATTGGGTTGGTCGGCCTGCGCGCCACCGTGTGTGTGTGTTTCTTGGGACCCTTGTGAACGCTGTATGGAGTTGCAGACAAACCTCTAAGCTTAAACGGCAGAGTAGATTTTCGGGCCGGGCCGAGGCGGTCGACGCGCAGTCATGCCTACAGTGGGCATGAACAAAGTTGACTCTGATGCGCTGCAGGTCTTCCTGGCTCAGAAGCTGGAGAGCCAGCTGCTGGACTTCATCAGGTCGGCCAGGTCGGATCAGGGCCTGGACTTCGTCAAAAGCTTGTGTCATAGCGTTTCGGCGAAACATTCATGCGGTGCACTGCGCTTACTACACATGTGCAAATGGCCTCCACAAGCAGCTGCCGAAGGGAGCCTGCCGAGGCCTCTGCGGCCTGTGCACGGCCTAGGGCCGCACTGCGATGGAGACCTTCCACATCTCGGACCACCTCTCCAAATCTCGCGAAACATCTCGTGAAACATCTCGTAGCACATCTCAAAACTCAGAGAACAGAGCTTAAAGATGCTTTGTGCGGACGTTACAGCCCCTGAAAGTGCCAAGCCATGCCAACCAGTGCGCTATTGCGTGCTGGCCTGTGCGAACCGGTGCCGGAGCGTCTCCATCTCAGCCTGCGAAATTGCCAAGAACTTGTCTGTGCTTGCTATGGCAAGTGCCGAATTTCACTCCAAGCTACCATGCCTCCTGACAAGGCCGTGTTATCGAATTGCGCCCTTGGGGGTTCTGACTGCCAACAGCCCTTGCAGAGTACGCTGCCCAAACGTTGATTGAGATTGGCAGTGTGCGCCAGGAGCTGTTTTTTGCAAGCTGTCTGGGGCGACCTTGCGTTGCCAGGGGTCGGGTCCCTGGACGTAGACAGCATGGCTTGTCGGACTGTTGGCATCTTGCTTCTCTGCTTTCCAATAGGCGATGGGACTCAATAGGCAATCATCTTGCCGTCAAATTTGCTGCTGCTGTATGTACATGCTGACTGTACGCCCTTAGCCACATCTTGTGTCGCACCTGTCACCGCCTTCGATTCTTTCGGTGGTTCTTTCTTTCTTGTGGTGGTATGCGGTCGAGGCTCATTTTGCTCTTTCGCTTTGCCAGTCTGGTCTTCTTAAGCTTGGGCTCTGTTCCGCCACCAAAGAATGCCAGATTGTGGCAATGTGGCATCCGTCTACGTGCTGCGTATGTATGTATGCATGTATATGTACATGTATACATACATATATGTGTATATATATATATATATATGTTATATTATATATATATATATATGTGTGTGTGTGTGTGTGTGTGTATTCTGTATAATTGATACATATATATATATATACATACTTGAAGATAGATACATGCCTCCGGCCTCAAGATCCTGGCGCACGCGATCCGTCACGCGGCGCGCAACAGCGGCAGCAGCAGCTTCAGCACCGGCTTCGGCCACCTCACAAGGACGCCGGTCATGACTGCGAAATTTTGCGCATCACATGCAATCATCATGCGGGGAACATGGTAACATGGCTAATATCTCATCAATGCCTTGGTCTGTGGGAAGGGCGCCAGATTGAGATTCGCCATATGGTGCTCCGGTGTAGGTGGGCGTGGTTGAACAGCTTCCACATCGGCAGGCTGGCGACCTATTGATAGCTGCGCCTTGCAAGAGCGTACGGCTGTAGAGTTCTTACGCAATATGCGGGAGGGAGGTCTTAAAGAGGTTCTGCTTCATGACGGCCTTGGCCTCCAAGCTCTTCATGCGGGAATGCTGTTCTTGAGTGCCTGGAGATCTGGCAGATTCTGGCATGGGCTCCAGAAACTCATTCTCCGATCTTCCATGCCCTCACACGACACGCAAGGCATCAATGTGTCTTAAACTCGGCCGCGCGTCATTCGCTCACAGAGCGGCACTGCTCTTCCAAATCCCGAAACTGCTGTTGGCACCTTTGGCTGCGAATCTCAAACACGAAGGAGCATCTGGGAAAGCACGACGAGGGGTCGGAGGGGGCGTCTGCACAGCTTCTCTCTTCAGCACTCTTTCGGGGTACCGCTTGACTTCTGGCACGTTGAGAAGCATCTTTCTCTTTCTCATCGGCAAGCAGCAGTCGCAAGAATAATGAAACATGCTTCAAGTCGTATTTTGTTGCAGCTCCAACGTTGGAGACAGGCCACCAACATCCGACAGACAAGTAGAAAGAAGGAGACGACTCCCAGATCAGGCAGGGAGCATGTCCCTGAGGTCTCGCATCTCGATCTGCAGCTGCCTCGGCAAGGACAAAGAGTTTGGAAGAAATGGGAAAACCGTCGGCGATGCAAAGGCATCCCAGCATTGGCTTTAAGCATTCCTTAGCCTTGGCTGTACCGTTAGCTTTACCCGACTTTACCCTCTGACTTGCCACGGATTCGGGAAAAAGGGTGTCCGGACCCCCTCGGAAGGCTTCACTGCACGCGCACTGAGGTTTTCATGCGGTAGCCATGTTGGCCCTCAAGGCTTCGGGTCTCCGGGCACCTCAATTCTGTCCTACACTGCCACAACGTCGCCTTTCGTTTCTCAGGGAGCTTCTCGCAAGGAGGAGACCACAATAAATACACAGTCATGCATTTTTCAATACTTGACCGGTCCATAGACCAAAAAGTACACAAGGTGTCGATGGAGTTCATCATGCTCATCCTTAGGGTCATCAGGGGCATGGGGAGAGGCAGGCGGCCATTCAAAAGGCCGACAACCTCGCTGATAGCATGTGATTTCGTTCCCACACACCTAGTAGCATTGATGGGACACGAGAAACTTCGCCAAGAAATCCCCGCAACTCCGCAGCAGTGGCAATTTGGTTTTTGGCTCCTTTGAACAGGCATGCCAAGGGTGATGCACGAGTGCAACTACCAGATTTCGCTACTTATGAAACTGCCGAAGACATGACGAGGAGCTTTTGCCAAGTCTTCAGGGCCGCCATGGCAACCCGAGCTGCTGCACAGTGGGTGTGAGGGCCTGTGCACAGGACCAGAAAAGTCGACCAAGCACACCTGAACCTCTGACCATATAAGTATGAAGGAAACCCTGACGATCTCAGCAGCTGTTCCTGTAACCATCAAGTGCAAACTCCACCGCGCTTGTACTCCCTGCTCGCGTGACGGCGGCCTTCTTGTACTAGACCTGGCCCTGTCGGCAGCGCTGCCGCAACCACCCCCCCATGACCTTACAGCGTCGCTGGGTAAGGGTCTATCTACACTCGGACGACACAGCGCAGCCCTCACCAAGCGCATGCCCAGCAGCTCAGCACCAACGGCTTGTTGGGTAGCAACAAAGACCTGAGCAATAGCGCCACAATCTGCCGCAGTCCGGCCAACAACCTTGAGATGGCCCCTGAACAAAGGCGAGGGGCACACGTCCATGCGGCACAACACTACGGAAGTCATGGATGAGATTCGTTGACGCCAAGCGGGGCCAAGAAACAAGACTATAGATGGGGAGGAGGGGAGGAATGGGGAGGAGGAGGGTTCTGCACGGTTCGTTCCCAGTTTCCGAAGGGGTTCTTGAAAAGGGTGCCCAAAACCCAAGAGTCAACCTTAGGGGTCCAAGTCCAGGGTACAGTCATGTATTGTCCCTTGATTTGTAGCTCCAATGGAGCTCTCGTCGGTGATAACCAGTGACCTGCTTTGGCCAAGATGCTGCAGGACCGTGTCTGGAGCCTCTGGGGCGGCCCGTATTTCGGCCACCAGGCTCCCTGCAAAGCACAGCGCTTGCAGCAACTATCACAGCCCAGGCCAATGATGCGCTGATGCCAGCGGCACCTGCTTTGAACTCGATCTGCAGATTGAAGCACGCCTTTGCTGTTGCAGGCTAGGGCGGCTAGGGACAACGAAGCATGACCGGCAAGCGATCGAATCAAAAACCGTTCAGACCATGACCAAGAGCTCAATGAAACGCTCAAGGCATCGCCGGGCTGTTCAAACATGTTCAAACCTCCACCCCTAACTTAAGCATTATGGAAAAGCTATTCAGCCATTATTAAGCATTCTGCTAGGCGTCAACGTGGCATACAACCAAGTCCAAGCCAACAAGTGTCGGCCCTCACGAGGCCTCATCGTATGGTGATTACGGATGGCGACTTTCAGAACACCGAATAAGACAGCAGATGTACCACTGTAGAGGTCTGTATTGTCCAACCCCCGTCTGACACAAGCCCGTTTTGTCGGGTCGGCTCTCGGCTTTCTTCTCTCGTTCTGCTACTCCACGCTCACTCTACGCCTCTACGCATTGTCGGCTTTTTGCCACCCACCCGCACACATTGTCATTTTGATCGGTTCTGTTTCGCGACTTTCCGATCTTTCCTCTTACACCGGCCGGCCCACCCTGACCCAGCCTCTCTCCTCCCGTCAGAGTGTCGGATCAGCGCTCTCGGGCTTCGTTGCATAATCCCGTGCAAGGGACAGCCCGAACATGCCCGAACCTCGACCCAGCATCCTTCCTTCAGCTCACACTTTGGCTAGACGATAATTCTGGATAGGCAAGGCCTGTCCCCATTTTTTGAACGCTAAACCCTGAACCCTGAAAATATGGCCAAGGAGCGTCATCAGTGAGCCCGTGCGTTGCACGAAGCTGCTCTAACAGCTTCCTTTGATCGCAGCAGCTAGTTGCGGAACTTCAAAAAGAAGGCAGAAAAGAAGGCCAACGCTGGTTTTGACAGTTTTTGACAGGGAGCTGCTTCCACTCCTCTGGGCTTGCCGACTCATAGTCAAGCTCTTCGAAGTGGAAGCTCACGCAAGTGCGTGCCAGCATGGGCATCGTCTCCTTCGGGCTCAACTTGCCTTTTCACTCTCCACATGCCCGTCAGATGATGGCAGAGTCTCCTGCACCTTCCCCGGCTCTGGCGAGGAAGCCTTCGACTGCACCAAAGCGCCCGCACCACCAGAGGGCGCAGCCTGATCCAGAACACTTTGCAGTCGCTTCGGCAATGTTCGGCAACACGGGATCCCAGCGCAACATCACGTGCAATTGTCGGACACAGGGCTGTATGAGGCCTCGATGCATATATGCACCCCCGCGGATCACGGCGTGGAAATACTCAGACCCACAAGTGATGACAAGTGAAACTCGCCAGTCTCTTATCACACAAAACACCGACTCATCATGACTGAACATCCTGCCGACCTCGATGGGTGAGAGCCTCCGCTTTGTCCGCGCACTCACGGGCTTTGGTGAAGTCCGAGGCTCCTGCAGCAGCTTTTCAGGAGGCAGTCGCCGACCCACTTCAGGCTGCGGCCAGGGAACTCAACGGAGACTAGCACTCAGAGTCTCTTGTTCAGCTTCCTGCGGCCCTCCTGCGCTGGAACCTCTGGTCTTGGCCTGGCAGCGGCGAGGGCGGTCCCGCTGCGGGCAAGCGCCACCAGCAGTTCCAAAGGCCAGCCGAATGCATGCCTCAAGGCTCACACCACACACATTCTTCGATCTTCGACTCCCCTTGGCATCCCTCAGTCTGCAAGCCGAATTGACCAATGAAGGGATGCAATCAAATGTGGATGGCTGGAGGCCTGGAGGAGTGCAGTTCAAAGGGTGCGGTCTCTGTGCATAGTGTATAGGTTGAAGCCGAGGTTGCTTTCACTTGATGCACGTATGCAGTATAAACTGTAACACTGATCAACTGAGAGAGGTTGCCAGAGTCTCAGTCCAAGCCATACCTTTCTTCACCACTCGGCCTGTCCAAAAACATCAAACGCAGAACAGTCTCATCACAACAACCCCAGACCCTCAAAACCCCAAAGCCCCAAATGCCGTGAACCCTCAATACCTTTTTTCTGCCTCCGGGCTCTACGCTCCATACCTTGAAACCTAAACACCCAAAAGGCCGCTTTCAGCCGTCAGAGCCAGGCTTCATTGCACGGTCCGCGCCGGCTGAGCTGATGGCCAGGAAGCACGCTTCGGCCTCTCGGAGAGCCAGGGATGGGGCAAATTGGATGTCTTGGATGTCACACAACAATTACACACATTCGGCACAGGTGTGTCTGGCTGCTATGGACGTTCCCATAGCTCCGTGGTGGCGGCATGTACATCTGAGGTCAAGGCGGCAGCAAAGACTGCGAGGGCGGCGAAGGCCTTAGCTTCCAGATCAGGCTTTGGCCTGGAAAGAAAGAGACATGCCGACATTAAGACCGCCACTCAGCCGCAATAGAGCCTTCTGAGAGCCTTCTCATGCCTTCCAAACTCGCCTCCAAACTGTCAGAGCGGGGTTGCTGGGGAAAGGCTCGGGTCCGCCGCCAGGTCCCGGCAGCACAGCGCAGCGGTGGCAAGGGCCGAGAGGACGGGGCTCCTGACAATGAAACAACCTTTTCACGGTGTGACTTGCTGCCACACTTTTTTGCAGCTCACACCCAGAACACCAAAGTCATTAACTGACCACGTTGAGGGGCAGTGCCAGCAATGAAATCGACAAAGCTTCTTCCACGCCGTGGCTACCTGCCACAAGCACCGGACAGTTGCGGCAAAAACGTCGAGTCAAAACATGTCAAAACCGGCAAGTTGACAAACAACGCACACCCGTGAAGGAGCAGAAGAACCGATCTGGGGGGTATACTATACTTTGGGAATGCCTCCTGCGAACTTGAAGCCACCACTTAAAGCCACACTTGCTAAGCCCTGCTTTACCCGGCCTCTGAATAGAATTCCATCATTGGCAATTGCAGCAGCCAGGGCCTGTGGCAACTGCAGCTGTGCGAGTAGAAAGTCTCATCATCAGGCCAGAGCAGTGAACGCTTGTCGTGGACGAGTTGCGGAAGCATGCTTGAAAGATCGCGCTGTGACTGGCCCGCTGTTGAAGCATTTTGCAAGTACTTTACAAGTATTTTACAGTTGCTGCCTAGTACCGCAGCTCTCGGTCGCAAGCACAAACGTCATCACACATGACCACGCAACTCTGAACTTCGCACACTTCGCACTCTCACGTGGGGAGCTCGAAAGCGGAGTGCACCGCACGCACACAACACACGGGCACCTCGGAAGTGAGGAGGGCTGCAAAGATGCTCAGGTGGAGCAGTTCAGCTGCCAGGACCTGTGCGGCACTTTCTGGGCACTTTGACACCCTGTGAGACGAAGAGCTGCGAAGCTCCCGAATCACATGAAAATCACATGTGTTACCCTCAGGTTCCGGCTGCTGTGCGCAGGGTCCTTCGGGCCAACATGGCCTTCTCACGGAGCTCCTCATCGCTTCGCTCTCTTTGCCTGGGAAGCCCCGAATAAGAGTTCAAAAGGGGCCCTTTTCTGGTCACTCCGATATAGAGTGCCGTGCACTGGGGTCACGCGGTCTCTCGCAGTCTCTCGCAGTCTCCGGCATGATTCCTTTTGACCTCCTCTGGCACACGTTAGCACGTAGGCAGTTCTAGGTCCCTTGCGCGGCTCCCGGCTGCAAGACTCGAACCACCGGAGTGGCGTCCTGGTGCTGCAGAGGCCAGCGCCCGAAACCGTGAACAACTCGGTGAACTTACTAGTCAGGAGCCGCATACACCAAAAAGACACGACAAGAAGCGAAAGTTAATTTCAAATTCGCCCGGATAAAGCTTTGCTCTGAAGGCTGTAGTTTCGAGAAGCCGCGCCATCACAGTCGGCTGCATGGGTTGCATGACAGCGGTTTGGGAGCACGCAGCGAAAATGTGTCGGAGGTAATCTGCTCTAACTAGTGGTGCTTCTCCTTCATCCCAGTGTATGGCTTTCTACTCCTCGGCCTAGACTGTTTCCTTTGGCAACCGGCCGCGTTTTCAGCATGTTTGGAAGCTCTCACAGCTGCAGCAACACACCACGCGAACGCCTGCCGCAACTGTACTGTAGCGTTTGACGCTGTACTGTACCTGATCCTGTACTGCCCCTGCACGAAAATCCGGAGCGGGGTCCCAGCAGCGACTGCAGATTTGCACAATTTCATGGACACTGTCAGACCTCAGTGGCCACTCAAGTTAAGAGCAGGTGGAGAAAAAGCTCGGGCCAGGTAATTGAGTGTTGCTTTTGGGGGTCTTTATTTGTTCGGCCAATCAAGCCAAGGGCAGATCAATGACATGTTACAGCCATCTCCCCCGTGGCACACATCAAGAGCAAAGCGAAGCTAGGTCAGCTAGGTCGTCTGCGTCGAAAGACCTCAGGTGACTCTCAGGTGCCAATTGCGGAGGGACTGTATCCCATTATCCCATCAACTGCAAGCGGTTGAGCAAGGCCATGTCGGCCATGCAAGTTTATTGCAGATGGGGGCCGAAGCCTCGGTTGATCTGCACAGCAGCGGCAGAAGGAGGCGGGCCCTCCTCACAAAGTGAAGACCACTTGTTTTCTGGGAAATAACATACACTAATTTCAATTGAACTTCAACTGTCCTTGAACCGGGTGCTTGGCCCCGCTGATGCGGCGCTGCGGCGCAAAGCTGCACGTGACCGTGCAAGCCCGCCTGGCAACATAAAGCAATTCAAGCAACGACGACAAGGCAGCGCCAATTTCTGCGAGCCGCAGATCGATTTCCGGGAGGAGAGCCCTCGCCCCCGCGCCCCCAACCACACCACATAAACCAGACCACACGCCATACCACCGAACCCCCCAGACCACATACCACACCCCGCGACCACCCCCAGACCACGCCCCGCACCAGTCTTGTTAGGGCTTAGGGGGGTGGCAGAGCAAACAGTACAGCGCCCACGCCCCCCTGCCCCGCAAGCATCCCTGCCTTTTGTTGAGAATGTTTGGAAGACACAGACGTCAACGTTTCGGTCAGTTGTTGCTTTGGACGACACGGCCGGATCCAGGGTTCTCAAGTTAGGGACCAAGAGAGTCAAGTTGGGGCGAAGATGGGCCCTCCAAGAGGGGCATTTGAGTTCAAGGCACCTTGGTCAGATCCAGATTCGAGGATGAAAATTTGAAGGTTCCGGTTGGGGTCCAAGAGGGGTGGAGACGGTGGAGACATAAGAGTGGAATGAGTGGATGGTGTGGGCAGAGGTGAGGGTGGGGTGGGGGGGGGGCCCTCTCAGATACGGGGGGGTCGCAGCCGGCGGCAGAAACTGGTACAAGATGACCAAGTCATACTTGGCGCGCACCTGCACCTGCTCTCGGTCCGTACAGCGACTGCAAGACGGGGGTCTGAGAGGTCTCAGCACGTTCCTGCCAGCAAACTGTGGCAGGATGTGGCGGATGCCTTGTTTGGGAGAGGAGCAAGGCGAAGTGCACATTCCGGTGGCCTACTGGAGCTGCGTTGCCTGAACGTGAGCGTCACCTGCGACTGTTGGTTCTGTTGGGATGTGCAAAAGCCACGTGACAACTGCAACAAGCCTTCTTGGCGGGCACGTCGGCTCGGAGGCCCGTAGAAGGTCCTGGGTTTGCAGGCCGAGTTCGTCTGTGCATCACCCTGAACGCACTCACTGAACGCCTGATCTGCGGTTTGTCTGAAGTTAAGTCTGGGGCTGCATGCATCCTACGTGGCTCAAAACTGGCTGCGCCTTCAGCGACTTGCCAGCATGTCAGAATTGTCAGAGTGGTAGATACAAGAAAAGAATGAAACAACTAAACTAGCATACGTCCGTGAACTTTGCTGTTCGGTGGGGCACATGCTCTTCTCAGATCACGAACAAAACAGTGCGGTTACATAATAAACAGTGAGGTTACATGGGGTCGGATACAGTCGGCATGCTGATACAGTCGGCATGCCGATACAGTCGGCATGCTTGTCTGGTCTGGGGGGTTTGTGTGCTGTTTGGCGTGTCGATGGCCCTGCTTCAAGCCAGCAATCAACAGCAGATGACTTCTTCTTACCGAGCTAGCCAACCGTGAAAGACTCAGGCTGCAGATGTTCAAGACGAAGTTCCCCACCGTTGTGTCATGTCATGTGTTCAAAAGCTCCCATGCAAGAAGCCTTCTCCAATTTCCTGCCGCAAGTCAGGTGCAATAGGTTCGCGGGTCAAGATTACCTCCGCTGACCGTGCATTGAGCCCACTTCAGGCTACTGGAGTGGCGAGCCGTGCTTGGCAAGCCGCACGTGAAACGTGGCCGACCCAACGTACTTTTTCTGCTAGATTGCACCACGCCGGCAGTTACTTCATGCAACTTCAGCAACCAAACATCTAAGCCTAGCATCATACGGGTACCTGCAGGGTATTCGAGCATGCGAGGTGCAGGAGCCGTTTGGAAAGTTGTTTTGTTTTCGTTGTTTCTGATCGCCTTGTCACTTACAGCATGTCGAGGTGGAGGCGTGCAACGCCTCCAAATGCTGTGATTGATAGCCTTTCCAAGCAGCCAGTTTCAATTACTGTCACAGCTCCTGTAGGGGCAGTCCGGTTTGTACTCGGAAACGGGGTGGGTGATATCGACAGCCCCATATCACCCCCAAAACCTCCAGTCGCGTCCCGCGCTCCTCAGGCCTGTGCAGTGGCCGGAAAGCGAAACATGGATACTCCGCCTTGTTATTGTTTTTGTTTGCTCTCCTCTCTTTCTTTCTTTCTGTCTTGATTTCTTTGTGTCTTGATTTCTTGATGTCTTTCTTTCTTTCTTTCTTTCTTTCTTTCTTTCTGTCTTTCTTTCTTTCTCTCTTTCTTTCTTTCTTTCTCTCCCTTGGTCTTTCCTTTCTTCCTTCTTTGATTTGTTCTTTCTTCCTTCTTTCACGCTCCTCTCTTCTTCTACCCAGCGAAGAGGCCCCCCGAAGGGAAGCCCCGACCGCGCTGGCCCGCTGCTCTTCTCTCTCCCTCCCTCTCCAGCAAGGAGCAAACGTGCCAGGTAGTTTACCACCTGCCCGGCCTCCCAAGCTCACATGGCGGCACCTTGGCCTTCCCTTTACAACCCACAAGCAACCCAAAAAACAACACAACCCGGCAGGGACGCCTCAGCTTCAGCGCTGGGTCATACGTGACTTTGCACAGAACTAACTAGATGCTCCGATAGCCAGCAATGATGGCAACCTGACAAGGCAGGTGGCGCGTCGAGCCTTTTTGCGATTATATACCTAGTGAGAAACAATATTTCCGCGCGGGATGTCGTGTATCTGGCATCCACAACTGGGAAGGGATTCCCTGCCATTCGCCTCCTGTCTTGCTACCCGGAGACAATGTCGTTCAATGTTCCGTATGTACAGGTACTCAGCTACAGCAGCTACAGCAGCTACAGCTACAGGATGCTCCTCGACTCATGAAAACGAGCATCTCATCGCAATCAAAGAACCGCCTGGCGTTTGGAGCTTGGGGGGAGCTCGGTGAATCTGTTGCAAGACAGCAGCCACTGCAAGCCAGTTTTCGCAGATCATCAGATGATGCCCTTGCTCCCAGCCCCCCATGTGCCCTTGGTTGTGTGCCTGTAGGTTCAGCTGCCGCTCGGGCGAGGAAGCCAAAAAGGGCAGAGGATGGTCCCAAGTGCCCATTGGGAAGCTTTGCAGGGCCAGCAGCTGCACCTGCGCGGCCGTCCCTTAAGAAGGTTTCACAAGGCCACAAAGAACGCGCCATACACCCCCCACCAAAACAGGCTGAAGAAACTTGTGACATCTTGTCGCTGTGGTCAGGTTGCCCTGGACAAAGGTCAATTGCAGTGTCCTGTTTAGCCTCCCGCCTGGGCACCCAAGGAGTCGTTGGATCTCTGCGAGTACCCTAGCGCCCCGAGCTCTGGGAAAGCAACGGACCTCATCCACGCAGCCGCAAGATCCAGCATTTTGTTTCTACTGCTGCATGCACAACATTCATATCATACTGCTCAACTCTTTGACACTCGGATCCCCCACAACTCATTTGGCCGATCTTCGCTCTCCTCGCCTCGTGACAAGCAGACATGGTGCAACGCTTCTTCTGAGTTCAGGCTGATACAAGGGCTATCACAGGAAGGAAGCGACAAGATCAATTTACCCAACAGAAAGGGGCGCAGGCTTTCATAGCATTGCATATGCCAAGCATTCACACTGCTGAGTACTGAACTAGATTGCCGAGTAGTGGCTCATGTTACGCCACACATACCTGGAGCCTGGAGTGTTTTGGGGTTCTGCGCATCTGTCTCCTGATTGAGAGCAGAACTGAACAGCCTAAGCCTCGCACTGGAAAGGCAGACACTTGTTTTCCGACTCTTTTAGGACGCGCCACGAACAAGAAAGCCAAACCGGCCTTGCAGGTCGGGACGAGGCAGTGAAGGACCTCCAGGATTGCATGCTACTAGCATCCTTGGCCGCTCTCTTCCGAACGATCCGCCGGAGAGAATGCCGCATTGGCCGGCTCAACTGCACCAATTCTTGCTACAGCACTGTTCACACAGTTCACGAGGGAAGAATCACCCACCAAGTCAGTGCTTCCCCTGCGGTCTGAGCTGAAGAGAAATAGCTGCACCGAGGAGCTCGTATGCGGCCGCCTCAACTCGGAGACAATCATGAGGCACTGTGTGGCTATCTTGCTCTACTGGTGGGGGTGGGCTGCAGCCTTTCCACTGTCAAGTTCTGTTGCAGCTGACTGCCTTGTCGTAGATGGCTTGATCCGCTCCCGAAGCCAACGATATCTGGAGTACCTCGACATGCAGAGCTGGTTTGCCCAAAGATGACACTATTTAAAGACTTGAGGTGGAATACTGCAGCGGCCGTGCGTCATGATGCTTCATGTGGGTGTGCTTCATGTGATGACCATGACAAGGCACTTGACCGCTGGCGGCTCCAAGGGGTCGGGCGACATAAGGGCATCGTAGCCAGCGGTTCGAGGGGACCTCATCCGGGGGCATTGTGCCACTTCATCAACACAAGCAATCGTTCTCTCGCCACCTGCAGGTTCCTTGCAGGTTCCTGGGCCCCTTGCGGAGCCAATGATCGCACGCCATCTGCACGAGCGAAATGGCGGCATGGGCCACGGGCGCGGCAGTGGATGCACCACCTTACTGCATCCGAGGCCAGGAAGCATACACACAATGCATGCATACATACATACTAGCGTAGGACTTCAGTGAGCATTCCAAGGGTCCTCCAAACGTACACCAAGAGCACTCCAAAGAGAACTCCGATAGCATCCCAAGAGCTCACCAAGAATAAGTCGACGACGGCTCTTCATTGGGAAACGAAAGAGCGACTAGGAGCCACTGGAGCTCCAGACGTCCTCCGCATTACTCTTTATATTGTGCTACGAAGGTCGACTTTCGAGCCCTTGGACTTCCGGACGTCCTCGGCGTACATGTTTGCACAACAACAGTCGACTTTCAGAGCTCCGGATCCTCGGCATACTACATTTGTACTACGACAGTCGACTTTTGAGCCAGCAGTGCTCCGGAAGTCCTCCAAAAACACCAAAAGCAGACGACAGTTTAGCATTTCGCGAACTCCGACATCCAGCAGCGACGACAGTCTCGCATTTGGCGAGCCCCGACGTCCAAAAGCGAGGACAGTTTGCGAACCCAGACATCAAAAAACGACGACAGTTACGAGTCACGGGGGTGGCGACAGCGAAGCTCGCGGCGCCTACAGTAGGCGGGAGCGCGCGAAGTCTAACGTCCCCACATGCAATGACTTCCAAAAGCGACGACAGTCCCATTTCGCCAACCCAGATGCCCAAAAGCGACGACAATGACGAGGACTGTCAGGACACTGGCACTCCTACTTCTGAGGGTGGCGTCAAAACCAACGCACCTACTTCTGAGGGCGAATCGACGTGACACAAACCCTAGCCACGTTGTTGGTGCACGTGTCGCAACACTACACGTTGGATATCGTTAGATGGAACACGACCCCCCAGTTCCGAGGATTCAATGTCGATACAGTGTCGATACGTATGGCGTCCAGGCGGGAGCGTGATTTCCAACATGGCGAGTTGCAAAATCCCCTTAGTCTGGCTGACCCATCCAAACGACCTAAAATGCAGGGCGTCTGCCACGTTTTCAGGACGCTCAGCGATGCAAGCCTCGAAAGTGCACGGAACCTATGTGGAGAGCACTATTTCCACCCGATGGGGTTTTGGTTCGACACCATCCACGAACCCAAAAAGAATGTAATTTGCGATGTTTCAGGGCTCAAGAAATCCGTGTCACCACCCGCACTGTGGAGAAAGTATGACTTTCGCATAAAGACAAGGACCGCCGCCGGCTCGAGGAATAACGCCCGCGTTTCGCTCGCGTTTCGTGCGTGCCGTGCTCTGAACGACGTTCAGTGAACAAGAAACCCTATTGTTGGCACATTGTTTGGGGGACATGATCTGTTTCATGCCTATGCATGGGTGTGGTTTCGTCCAGGTTGCGCCCGCGGCAGGCCAGTCCCCGGGCCACGTGGTGGGGGCCGCGGGCGCTTGCAGGGGAGCTCTCCCCAAACCACGCGGCTGGGAGGCACCAGCCCTGACATTTGACAACGCTCACTAAGTCTTGCACCGCGCACACTACAACATACCACAACCATCTGTGCAACCGTTGCAAAATGCAGCACGGGCTGGGCAGCTTCGTGAGAGAGAAGCGAGCCTTGGGGTCGACGCAGGATTTTCTGCTTCGTGCTAGCCGAGGAGGGGCTGTAGGGCTGATTGAAGCTACCGATGGTGGCACGGTTCATGGCGCCTTTCCTTAGCTGCTGTTCCTGTGTTAAACTGTATCGCTCATTGTATCGGAAAGGTCTGAGCTATCACGGGTCCTACTCGTACCACCTATGTGTTTTTGATTGGCTATGTGAGGCAATCTTTGGGCCGTTGACTGCAGAATTGCCACATCAGCGTCCGCTCTGTGCGAACTGGCACATGTTGCGATGGTGTTGTGGACATTGCGGACTTCTCTGGCTGAAAGTCCCAATCATCCAGGAAAGAAACCTGCGCGCCCGAAGCTATGAAGCGTGATTGTCTTCCACACCTCACTGACTCTAACAAAAGGTGGACCGATTGGACCAACATGCCCGCATATCCCAGCATGCAAGCATGTGCAAGCCTGGTCTAGCGACAGCGAGCCAGTGCCCTCAGCGTCGAGCTGCTTGAAAAGGCTAGCAGCGCCCTGGTGGAAACCTGCTTCACTTCACGAGAGGAAGGGCACCAGCGTACCGAGGATTACCGAGGCATTATTAGGGTACTCCAGCGTTTCAAGTTTCAACAGCCTCGTCTCTGAAAGCGCCCACATAACCCTGAAGTCCGAGCACTTTCGTCGCTGCTTTGCCCACAACAGTCTGAATCAAGGCCGGGGGTCCATAAATTCGACAGGCATGGCGCCATTCCTTGTCACCAGTCAACTCGGGCTGCACTGGTGTCCCAAGCTGCTCCATCACTGTTTCTTCTGTTCATGTTGTGTTCATGGTCCCTATCTGCTGGCCGGGACTCCCGGAGCGTCACGCCATTCGACCCGTCACTGTCAAAGACCATGAAGGCTGAGCGAATTCCGCCTCCAATGCACGGGCGTTGGCAACACACATCGTGGGACCGTAGAGTCCCGCGCTGCACATTCCAACCTCTGGCGCTGGGTCCCCGTGCCAAAGTTATCGTCTGCCCATTTCTTGAAAGTGGCAAGAGTCGCAGAGGAATCATAGTCAACTTCCTGTCAGCAGGCTCTCTCCCGCATGAAGCCGCGACTTATGCCTTGACACATGCGGGAAGGCAGCCAGCCCGTCAATCTTGGGCATATCGCGATCTTGAATCTTTTCCATGCCCGCAGACAGCAACTCCAAAATCACCCCCATGAACATGCGAATATGCCGCGTGCAAACTTACACACAAAGTCTCCTGAAGGGTTATGCTGCCCGAGAGGTCTGTGTCCAAAGCACGCCAGGCTCCGGCCACGTCACCTTTCGCAGCTCAACAGCTTACATGTGATTCAGGCGGCAAGTTGCGCGTCTCGGACCTGCCCTAAAGGCCCTAAAGTTGCTCAACGAGGCCAACAGCCCACATACCCGATTGCCTGTGAAGTTCACTTTCCGGCATGCGGACTGGAACTCCGGCCACGTACACCTGCAAACGCGCGGCTCGTATTGGGGCTGCACGAAAGCGTTCATGTGCGGAGGGCGCAGGTTTGCAAAAAGAGCTTCTTTCAAACCGCTGACTCCATATTGCTCACCTGTTGGAGTTGTTGTCGTCAAGGGCCAGCCGCCAGGCCTTCCTCAGGAGACCCTGAATTTACGCTGCTTCAAAGGGACTTCAAAGTCAACACCGCGCAAATTTTTCTAGGATCAGAAAGGTCAGCGAGCTGCGGGCAGCACAAAATTTGCCCCAAGGTTCAGGTAGGTCTTGTAGGTGGCGAGGAGGTCGCGCTTTACCTCCTCCTTGGCCTCTTCACTGGGACTCGCGATCAGAAACTCAGGAAGCTTCCACCTCAGCGACGACACAGCGAGCACGTGTAGATCTTCACTAGGATGGTAGGAGCCCCTGGAGCTCTTTCGAGAAGATGCTGGCTGCTACGATGAGTAACGTGAAGCCAGAGGAATCCAGGAAGCTCAGCCGGCGCCAGGTTATCTTATGTGCTTGAAACCAGCTCCAGCCCCGAACAAATTCACCATTCACTGCTTGGCCTTGCTCGCCCGACCCCGCCCCCCCCCAACGCCCCATTCATGACCGCGTTCACACGCGTGTGCGCCTGCCCGTTCTGGGCTCACGGGTACGCTCAGGGGCGCGTCTGGGACGGCACAGCATGGCACAGCTTCGTGCTCGTGTGGGCATGGGCTGGGCATGCGGGTTCGTGCGGCTCTCTGGGCATACGGTCGCTGGGCGTGGGTCTCCAGGCACGTGGCTTTCTGGAAGTGGGAGCGAATTGAAAGAGACAAAGAGAAGAGAGAGTGGCTGGGTGGGTTTCTGCTCGTGCACGGGCATCCGTGCATGCAGAAATGGAGTGCGCGTGTTGATACACCTCCATGCTGCGATGTCCCTACTAAGCAGGTCCCCCTCATCAGCAAAGTTGCTTTTCCAAAAACCTGAAGTCCTCGATTTCCAGCCGCCCATTTGCGTCCGTATCCAGGCCATCGAAGAGCTGCTTTGCCTGGTGTGACGAGCGGTCGGCTGCCCTCCCCTGCGCATCTCGTACGTGCCACATGCATGTGCCATACCCACAGCTACACAGAGCAATGCCAATCATCGCTTCATCGCTCGGCAAACCATTTGATTTGGTTGAGCGGGTGCATATTTGCAGCGCCGTCTTTAGCCAAGCGGCGGGCAAGGATGCGTCCTCAGACAAGGAGTGTGCCACGCATGCTCAACCGACTGTCATGCGACAAGGCACGCCATAATTGTCAGCCATCTTGGTGGTATGCAGAGTAATGGTTGGCACGCTGGTGACCCTAGGTGGTCTCGGTCAACTAGCCATCTTGCTGACAAGCATCCAGCGAATTCAAGGTGGAAACGAACTCTGGCATCTTGACTCGCTTCACCTTCATTCCAGACTCACCCAGGAACGTGCAAAACGTTGAATTTTTACCATATCTCACTCCAAGCATGAAAGTCTGGGATGCACTCGTGGGGCATCCAAGCAAGAAACGTGCAGGAAAGATTTGATGTGCATGGTCATGATAGCAAGGTGCAAAAAATCCGAGGGGCATCCTTTTTGTCGAAGACGCGAAAGGCCGAATTCACGCCACCCAGTTGCTGCACCAGCTGCCTTGACTCGACAGGACAACAAGACAGCTACTCCAGGAGAAGCTTTCATCTCGCAACACACAGAGAATCTGCAGTAGGATGTAGTAGGCAAGCCCCGGCCGATCTGCACACGAGCTGCTGGAACCTTGCAAGGTTTTCCTCAGCTGACATCAACCGACATGTTTTCCGATCCAGGGCAATTGTCAAACTGTCCGGCCCAGGTGCCCACTTCGAGCTGTCCACCCCCTGCCCTCCCCTCCAACCCCCCGCCCCCCCTACGCCCCCTGCCACCCCCGTAAGATGGACACTTAGAGCCGATGCTGCACGTGCGTGCCTTGTAAACATATCGTTTACGAAAGAACCACCCGCAGAATAGACGCAACGTGTAATAATATCGTTTACAAGGGGACCACCCGCAGCATAGACGCAACGTGCCCGCAGCGTCAGCGTGATGCATCCTGGGCGAGAGGGTGCAGAGTGGAGGGTGCGGAGCGCGCGGGCTGCGCGGAGTGCGCGGAAGGCGCTCAGAGCCATCAACCGGCTATCATGCTCCTGCCCTTGCACCCCCTTCAACCACATACATGGCGCTCTGAACCATTCCATGCGTGCCCACTCCACTGCCCGTCAACCGAATCCCCTCCTCGTCCTCGCCCCCCGTCCGTCAACCACACATCGCGCTTCCCCCATGCATGGTCCACGCCTGCCCACGCCCCTCTCCCAGCAAAATGTTCCGACCCCCCCTCCGTTGACTGTGTCGTCTCCGTGGCCTCCCGTCAAAATTCATTCCGTCCGACCCTCCTCCGTTGACTGTCTCCTCTTAGCTTCGTGGCCTCGACAGGGCGACTTCCGCGTTGAAGCGCTAAACGAGAAGAACCCAACCCCAGAGAGGTTTTCGGGAAGTATCCAAGAAAGCAACAAGCACGCGCAGAACGGACGTTAAGCGTCCAAGGCTCCCCCCACCCCCCCCCAACCCCCCCACCCCCCACCTCCAGGCCTATCATATCTGCATGCTTAGACTTAGACAACTGCTATCAAACTTAATTGGCTCCGAAGTGTCTGCAACGTCTCAACCCCAATAACTTCCGAAGGGCACAACTTGCAGTCAAAAATCAAGTACCAATGCAGCTCTATCCGCCGACCCCAGCAGCAGCGGGGCGGCGTCAGTGAAGACCCATTTTTGTCCGCTCTAGGGGCTTTAGTGCATGGCCCCTTCCCTTCCCCCCCTCCACCCCCACACACACCCTGCCCATCCCATGCTACGCTCTTCGCGCCCGCTCCGCCCACCTCGCCTATGGCCCGCACTGCCCTTGCTGCCCGCCCACCCCGCTCATGGCTCCTCCGCTTGCTCCGCTCTTCCCGTCCGTACTGCCCTTCTCATGGCCGCATGGTCCCCAAGGGCGTACCCTCCTCACCCCCACCCCGACTCCCACCCCCACATACACCCTGCCTATGGGTCCCTTCCTATGGCCCCATGGGCTGCCGCCCCCTCCGCTTGCTCCGCTTGCTCCGCTTGCTCCGCTCTTCCCGCCCGTACGGCTCTTCTCATGGCCCCATGGTCCTGAAGGGCGTACGGCTCCATGGCTCCGCCCTTCCCGCCCGCACTGCTTCTCATGGCCTCAAGGGCTCATGGCCCCATGGCTGCATGGTCCCATGGCCCCAGGCCCTTGGACCCTACCAGCTGCATTTAAAGGGCCCGAGTGCATGCCCGCCCCCTCCGCTTGCTCCGCCCTTCCCGCCCGCACTGCCCTTCTCATGGCCCCGTGGTCTCCAAGGGCTCGTGGCTCCATGGCTCCATGGTCCCATGGCCCCACCCTATCAGCTGAATTTAAAGCGCCCCAGTGCATGCCCCCTTCCCGCCCTTCCCGCCCGCACTGCTTCTCATGGCATGAAGGGCTCATGGCCCCATGGCTGCATGGTCTGCCCTTGCTGCCCGCCCACCCCGTCCATGGCTCCATCCGCTCGAACCCCTCCCCACCCCCACCCCGACTCCCACCCGCTCCCTTCCTATAGGGCACCATGGCCGCGCTCTTCCCGCCCGCTCCGCCCACCCCGCCCATGGCCTGCACTGCCCTTGCTGCCCGCCCACCCCACCCACCCAGCCCGACTCCCACCCCCACATACACCCGTCTCTTCCTATGGCACTGCTTGGCTCTTGCCCTTCTCATGGCCCCATGGTCCCCAAGGCCGTACTCCCTCACCCCCACCCCGACTCCCACCCCCACATACACCCTGCCCATGGGTCCCTTCCTACGGCTCCATGGGCTGCTGCCCCCTCCGCTTGCTCCGCTTGCTCCGCTTGCTCCGCTCTTCCTGCCCGTACGGCTCTCCTCATGGCTACGGGCGGGAAGAGCGGAGCAAGCGGAGCAATATGTGGGGGTGGGAGTCGGGGTGGGGGTGAGGAGGGTACGCGATTGGGGCATGCACTGGGACCCTTTAAAGTCAGCTGATATGAAGCCATGGAGCGCCATGGGGCGGGAAGGGCGGAGGGGGCGGGAACCATATGGAGCGCCATGGAGCGGGAAGGGCGGAGGGGGCGGAGCGGGAAGGGCGGAGGGGGCGGAAAGGGCGGAAAGGGCGGAGGGGGGAGGGCGGAGAGGGTGGGTATGCACTGGGACTTTTGAAAGTTAGGTGATAGGGTGGGAGCCATGGGGCGGGATGGGACCATGGAGCCATGGGGCCATGAGAAGGGCAGTGCGGGCGGGAAGGGCGGAGGGGGCGGGCATGCACTGGGGCCTTTAAATTCAGCTGCTAGGGTCCAGCAGTCTGGGGCCATGGGACCATGCAGCCATGGGGCCATGAGCCCTTGAGGCCATGAGAAGCAGTGCGGGTGGGAAGGGCGGAGTCATGGAGCCAACGGCTCTTCTCATGGCCCCATGGTCCTGAAGGGCGTACGGCTCCATGGCTCCATGGCTCCGCTTCCCGCCCGCACTGCTTCTCATGGCCTCAAGGGCTCATGGCCCCATGACTGGATGGTCCCATGGCCCCAGGCCCTTGGACCCTATCAGCTGAATTTAAAGGGCCTGAGTGCATGCCCGCCCCCTCCGCTTGCTCCGCCCTTCCCGCCCGCACTGCCCTTCTCATGGCCCCGTGGTCTCCAAGGGCTCGTGGCTCCATGGCTCCATGGTCCCATGGCCCCACCCTATCAGCTGAATTTAAAGGGCCCCAGTGCATGCCCCCCCTCCGCTGGCTCTGCCCTTCCCGCCCTTCCCGCCCGCACTGCTTCTCATGGCCTCAAGGGCTCATGGCCCCATGGCTGCATGGTCTGCCCTTGCTGCCCGCCCACCCCGTCCATGGCTCCATCCGCTCGAACCCCTCCCCACCCCCAGGTTGCGCGTTGGATGTGCCTTGGCTCAAGCTAAGGGTGGCTGGCTGACTGAACGAGGAACCCATTGTGTAGAGGGTTGTAACGCTCCTGACTGGTTTTTTCTCGCCTTTCTGCTTCTTCTCTCCTGTGTGCTGTGCTTTTTGTTTGGTCCTCCCCTTCCTGGAGTCCCTCCCTAGTTTTTGTAAGGGCTTTCCAGGGATCTTGGTGTCTGGAGGTTGCCTCGTGGTTCTCCGCTGCCTGTGGGGTAGTCACAAGAGTTTGGCCTGCCATGTTCGGTGAGTGATGCCATGGAGTCGTATGCCTGTCAACCGTACGCGATCCGGGTTGGAGCGCAAGTGCTCCAAGTCCACGTTGCCAGGAGAGGGCAACTCACTGCACTTGCCACTTTAGGGACCAGTGATATCGCAATGACCAGGCAGATGCAAGCCGGCGTCATCCTGCCTCACGAACTCGATGTTGCCGGTTGGTGCCGATACTTTCCACCGGAAATACAACCTTTGTTGTGTCTGGACCATTCTGCCTTTTTGAGAAACAGCAACGCCGTCTGCTTCGCCCGGCAACCCACGGTTCGCTGTTTTCTCCTGCATGCATGGAGGCCAGGCATCGGCATCATGCCGCATAGCAGTGCCCTCATGGGGCGAGCGGTGTCCACGCACAGTGCTTTGCCTGGTGACGCGATAGACCTTCCCCCTTGGGCGAGTGTTGTCACCGAACAAGGAGCGGGTAGGGAGACAGCCCTGTCTCCCGGGCCCTGGCAAACTCCATCACCTAATCCACCTAGGGTCTGCTGGCCGGATAATAGTCCTCGCCCTCCCATACCGCCGATTCCTCCACGTGTTGGCGAATACCCAGTGGGTGAGGTCAGTAGGATCGAGCCGCGAATTCCACATGGGAGGCCACCCCCATGGCCTCATGGCCCCATGCCTCTCACCCTCAATGGCTCATGGCCCCATGGCTCCATGGTCCCATCCCGCCCCATGGCTCCCATGGCTTCACGGCTTTGGACCCTATCAGCTGACAAAGGGTCCCAGTGCATGCCCGCCCTCTCCGCTCTCCCCGCCCCTCCGCCCTTTCCGCCCTTTCCGCCCTTCCCGCTCCGCCCCCTCCGCCCTTCCCGCTCCATGGCGCTCCTTCTGGTTCCCGCTTCATTGCTCCCATGCCCCATGTCTCACGGTCTTGCGTCCCTGGACCTTATCATCCGTGCATGCCCGCCCTCTCCGCCCTCTCCGCCCCCTCCGCCCCCTCCGCCCTTCCCGCTCCATGGCGCTCCATGACTCCATGGTCCCACGGCCTCACGCCCGTGGACCTTGTCACTCTTCCTTCCAGGGCTCCATGGCATGGCCCATGGGCTCATGGCCCCATGCCTCTGGCCCGGAATGGTTCGTGCATGGTCCCATTCCGCCCCGCCCTGGACCCTATCAGTGCACGCCCGCCCGTTTGCTCTACCCCTACCACCCACACACCTGGCCCCCCGCCCATGCCGCTCATGGACCGATCCCTACCACCGACTCGCCCCATCCAAAGCGCCCCCCATCTTGGTGCTGGTCCATCCCCCCTGCCGTAGCCTCTGGCGCCTGGCCCCATGGCTCCATGCATGGTCCCATCCCGCCCAAGGCTCCCATGGCTTCACGGCTTTGGACCCTGTCAGCTGACTTTAAAGGGCCCCAGTGCATGCCCTGTCCGCTCTCTGCACCCTTCCGCCCTTCCCGCTCATGGCGCTCCATGGCTCCATGGTCCCACGGCCTCACGCCCGTGGACCTTATCACTCTTCCTCCCAGGGCTCCATGACTTTAAAGGGTCCCAGTGCATGCCCACCCGCTTCGCCCTCCGCCCCCTCCGCCCTTCCCGCTCCACGGCGCTCCAAAAGGTTCCCGCCCCCTCCGCCCTTCCCGCCCCATGGCGCTCCATGGCTTCATTGGTCCCATGCCCCATGGCTCCCACGGCCTCACGTCCCTGGACCTTATCATCCGCCTTCTCCGCCGCCCTTCCTTTGCCCCCCCATGGCCTCATGGCCCCATGCCTCTCACCCTCAATGGCTCATGGCCCCATGGCTTCCCGCTCCATGGCGCTCCATATGGTTCCCGCCCCCTCCGCCCTTCCCGCCCCATGGCGCTCCATGGCTTCTCCCTCTGGACCTTTTCATCCGCCTTCTCCGCCGCCTCTGCCCTTCCTAATGGCTCATGGCCCCATGGCTCCATGGTCCCATCCCGCCCCAGGGCTCCCATGGCTTCACGGCTTTGGACCCTATCAGCTGACTTTAAAGGGTCCCAGTGCATGCCCGCCCTCTTCCGCCCTTTCCGCCCCCTCCGCCCTTCCCGCTCCATGGCGCTCCATGGCTCCATGGTCCCATGGCCCCACGGTCCCATCCCGCCCGGCTTCAGACCTTATCATCCGCCTTCTCCGCCGCCTCTGCCCTTCCTTTGCCCCCCCCAATGGCCTCATGGCCCCATGCCTCTCACCCTCAATGGCTCATGGCCCCATGGCTCCATGGTCCCATCCCGCCCCATGGCTCCCATGACTTCACCTTGGGACCCGCCCTTTCCGCCCCCTCCGCCCCCTCCGCCCTTCCCGCTCCGCCCCCTCCGCCCTTCCCGCTCCATGGCGCTCCATATGGTTCCCGCCCCCTCCGCCCTTCCCGCCCCATGGCGCTCCTGGCTTCATTGGTCCCATGCCCCATGGCTCCCACGGCCTCATTTTCTGGACCTTTTCCTCCGCCTTCTCCGCCGCCTCTGCCCTTCCTGTACCCCCACCCTTAATGGCTCATGGCCCCATGGCTCCATGGTCCCATCCCGCCCCATGGCTCCCATGGCCTCACGGCTTTGGACCCTACGCCCTTTCCGCCCTTTCCGCCCCCTCTCCGCCGCCTCTGCCCTTCCTAAAGGCTCATGGCCCCATGGCTCCATGGTCCCATCCCGCCCCATGGCTCCCATGGCTTCACGGCTTTGGACCCTCCGCCCTCCCCGCCCCCTCCGCCCTTTCCGCCCTTTCCGCCCCCTCCGCCCTTCCCGCTCCATGGCGCTCCATGGTCCCATGGCCCCATGCTCCCACCCCGCCCCGCCCGGCTTCAGACCTGATCATCCGCCTTCTCGCCGCCCTCATCCTGCCCTTCCTTCCCCCCAATGGCCTCATTTGGGCCCCATGCTCACCCTCAACCGCCCCATGGCGCCAATGCTTCTCCCACGGCTCAGTCTGCACCTTTTCATCCGCCTTCTCCGCCGCCTCTGCCCTTCCTCATGGCTCATGGCCCCATGGCTCCATGGTCCCATCCCGCCCCATGGCTCCCATGGCTTCACGGCTTTGGACCCTATCAGCTGACTTTAAAGGGTCCCAGTGCATGCCCGCCCTCTCTGCCCTCCCCGCCCCCTCCGCCCTTTCTGCCCTTTCCGCCCTTCCCGCTCCATGGCGCTCCATGGCTCCATGGTCCCATGGCCCCATGGTCCCATCCCGCCCGGCTTCAGACCTTATCATCCGCCTTCTCCGCCGCCTCTGCCCTTCCTGGCCCCATGCCTCTCACCCTCAATGGCTCATGGTCCCATCCCGCCCCATGGCTCCCATGGCTTCACCTTGGGACCCTCTCAGCTGACTTTTAAAGGGTCCCAGTGCATGCCCGCCCTCTCCGCCCTCCCTGCCCTCCGCCCTTTCCGCCCTTTCCACCCCCTCCGCCCTTCCCGCTCCGCCCCCTCCGCCCTTCCCGCTCCATGGCGCTCCATATGGTTCCCGCCCCCTCCGCCCTTCCCGCCCCATGGCGCTCCTGGCTTCATTGGTCCCATATGCCCCATGGCTCCCACGGCCTCATGTCCTTGGACCTTTTCCTCCGCCTTCTCCGCCGCCTCTGCCCCTCCTTTACCCCCCCGCCCTTTCCGCCCCCTCCGCCCTTCCCGCTCCATGGCGCTCCATGGCTCCATGGTCCCATGGCCCCATGGTCCCATCCCGCCCGGCTTCAGACCTTATCATCCGCCTTCTCCGCCGCCTCTGCCCTTCCTTGCCCCCCCATGGCCTCATGGCCCCTCTCACCCTCAATGGCTCATGGCCCCATGGCTCCATGGTCCCATCCCGCCCCATGGCTCCCATGGCTTCACGGCTTTGAACCCTATCAGCTGACTTTAAAGGGTCCCAGTGCATGCCCGCCCTCTCCGCCCTCCCCGCCCCCTCCGCCCTTTCCGCCCTTTCCGCCCCCTCCGCCCTTCCCACTCCGCCCCCTCCGCCCTTCCCGCTCCATGGCTCTCCATATGGTTCCCGCCCCCTCCGCCCTTCCCGCCCCATGGCGCTCCATGGCTTCATTGGTCCCATGCCCCATGGCTCCCACGGCCTCACGTCCCTGGACCTTATCATCCGCCTTCTCCGCCGCCTCTGCCCTTCCTTTACCCTGCCATGGCCTCATGGCCCCATTGCCTCTCACCATGGCTCCAGCTCCCATGGCTTCACGGCTTTGGACCCTATCAGCTGACTTCAAAGGGTCCCAGTGCATGCCCGCCCTCTCCGCTCCCCGCCCCCTCCGCCCATTCCGCCCTTTCCGCCCCCGTCCTTCCCGCTACATGGCGCTCCATGGCTCCATGGTTCTGTGGCCCATGGTCCCATCCCGCCCCATGGCTCCCATGGCTTCACGGCTTTGGACCCTCTCACCTGCGCCCCTCTCCGCCCTTTCCGCCCCCTCCACCCTTCCCGCTCCATGGCGCTCCATGGCTCCATGGTCCCACGGATGCCCGTGGACCTTGTCACTCTTCCTTCCAGGGCTCATGATCCCATGGCCCATGGCCTCATGGCCCCATGCCTCTGGCCCCCAATGGTGCGTGCATGGCCCCATCCCGCCCCGCCCCTATCAGCTGACTTTAAAGCAGGGCCTCAGTGCACGCCCGCCCGTTTGCTCTACCCCTGCCACCCACACACCTCGCCCCGCCCATGCCGCTCATGGACCTATGGCTCCCTACCACCGACTCGCCCCATCCAAAGCGTTGACATGGACCTTTAGTGCATGCCCGCCCTCTCCGCCCTCTCCGCCCCCTCCGCCCTTTCCGCCCCCTCCGCCCTTCCCGCTCCATGGCGCTCCGTGGCTCCATGGTCCCACGGCCTCACGCGGACCTTCTCACTCTTCCCTTCAGGGCTCCATGGTCCCATGGCCCATGGCCTCATGGCTTCATGCTTCCGGCCCCCAATGGCTCATGCATGGTCCCATCGGGTACCCCCCCCTCCCCCCTCCTCCCCCCCCCCCCCCCCCCCCCGGTCTTGTCCCGCCTCCCCCCCGCGCCCACCCCCCCCCCCCCCCCCCCCCCCCCGCACTTCCACCCCCCCCCCCACCCCCCTCCCCCCCCCCAGCCCCATGGCTCCCGTGCCTCACGCCCCCCCCCCCCCCCAACAGAACTCTAGAGTTACGGGTTATGACCTTAAGGCCTGGGGCCTCAAACCCTCACGTTGAACCTTAAGCTTTTCTGCTGGAAGTTTTGTAGAAGCATGAAATCAGGGGTTTAGGTTTCAGGGTTTGCTATGCACCCTTGTTTCACTTGATCCTTCAGACCCTGGAGTCCCCAAACAGGGTTTAGGGTTTAGGGCTTAGGGTCATGCCTAGGGCGAGCAGGGAATAGAGAAGTACTACTCCCGGACCTTCTACTACTGCTCGTTGGCCTTGCTGTGACCTTTTTGCTCTCTGGCCTGATGGTGTAGGGTTTAAAGTGTGTGGTTTAGGTGGTTTGGTTTCACAGGAAAAGTCGTCGCGACCCGGTCGGCGACCGCACACTGCTGATAGCCTTAGAGCTTTAGGGGCCATAGGGGAGCCATGGGGCCATGAGGCCATGGGGGGTTATGGGACCATGCGGAGAGGGCGGGCCTTTAAAGTCAGCTGATGGGCCAGGAGGCCATGAAAGGGGCCATGGGACCATGGAGCCATGGGGCGGGAAGGGCGGAGGGGGCAGAGAGGGCGGAGAGGGCGAGCATGCACATAGGGTTTCGGGGCGTGAAGCCGTGGGAGGCATGGGACCATGGAGCCATGGAGCCATGAGCCATTGGGGGCTAGAGGGCTGGAGCCATGAGGCCATGGGGGCCATGGGACGGACCATGGAGCCATGGAGCCATGGAGCGCCATGGGGCGGAGAGGGCGGAGAGGGCGGCAAAGTCAGCGATAAGGTCCATGCAGGGCTACCTCACTAAACGCACTCAAGATGGAGAAGCAGATGCCCCACGCTACCAAGCTTCAGGGTTTCGGGCTTTAGGGTCCAAACCCGGAATCCAATCTTGGGCAGGGTTCAACCTAAACTAGACCGTCAGCCCTACCGCACCCCCCCTCAAACCTGGACCCTATACCCAAAGATCTGATCCTGGCCCGTGAAACCTGTTCCTCGGGTTGAGCCTGCGTCAAGCGCGAGGCGCGTCCCCAAACTCAACCTAACACTCCCTCCTCCCCAGCCAAAACGCCCTAGACCTCGAACCCAACAGTCCTACTAAGTTTTGGACTCCCCCCGTTTAAGTTTGAACCCGAAACCCTTTTTAACCGTGGGCCCCAAACCCTCAACCCCAACTGAAACACGCGATTCGTCCCAGGCACCTCGGCCCCGAGCCCGCGCGAGGACGAAGCCCCAGCTACGGCTGCGGAGCTCCCAGGGGTGGTTTCGGATCCCATGCAAAAACCCTAAACCCTAAACCCTACTTCCCAAACCCTAAACCCTAAACCTTAAACCCTATGTTGGACGGCTTGGGCGTGGGCAAACCGACCCTTTGGCGCGTATCATATGTAAAAGATATAGTTTACAATATGCAATATGATATATCATATAATACAATATATATATATATATATATATATATATATATATATATATATATATCACATATAATACATAGCATCTAGTATGCAGTATCTACTATATAGTATATCGTATGTCGTATATGGCAGTGGGTCAAAATTCGGGTTGTCGCGGGGGGTCCCCCGTCCCTCTGTTACAAGCCTTGTCGCGGGCAGGTTGTTTCATACCTTTGTCGCGCCGCTACTTTGAACCCAATTTTCTTAGTTGGGTTTTGTAAGGCTTTAGGGTAAAGGGTTTAGGTTTAGGGTTGGGGTTTCGGATGAAGGGTTTAGGGACCGCAGGGATTTTACCGGAGAGCCATTAAAGCCTGAACCCTGTAAATATAAACCCTGGGCTTCTCGTTCAAGGTTGTCCTACGGATGGGCACCTGCTGGCTCGAGCAGTCGCGCGGGTTGTCGCGGGTATGTCGCGCCCGGAAGGGGGGGGGGGTTCCGGCACGCAAGATGCAATATGTAACATATGTATATAAATATGCAATATGTAATATATGTTTATATAGATATATATACTATAACCTACAAAATCTATATGGCGGTGAGTTTATTTTTTCCGGGCTTGTAACAGGCACCGGGGGGTCCCTCCGCGACAAAGGTTTGTAACAGACCTGCCGTGTCCGCGACAACCCTCCCCGCGACAAGGCTACAACCCCCCCCCCCCCGACAAGACAGCAATACCATTGATCTCATTGCCAATCTCGATGCGACCTTGATGCGTGTCTGCAGCAAGCCAAGTACACCGATACGCGTTTCCCCCCCCCCCCCCTCTCCAATAGATACGCTAACCCCCCCCCTCCCGGAAAGCACGCGCTAAGCCGATACGCCGCTTCCCCCTCCTCCCCCGGAAATTGTACGCCGTTCGCCCCCCCCCCCCCCCCAAAGCCTCTGGGAAATATGCCCATGCGCCGATAAGCCGTTCTCCTCCCCCCCCCTGCCTTCCCCTCGAAATACACCAATACGCCGAGTCCCCCCCCCCCGAAATACGCCGATACCCGAAGCCGTCCAAAGCGCAAGCCCGGACGGCCTCGTGTTCACGTGACATCCTGCCGACGGAACCCTGCAGACCCCCCTCCACCCTGCCCCCTAGCCCTGGACCCTACACCCCGCACCGTCCGCCCGGCTGTGCTTCCCCTGTTGGGGGTCGGCGGCACTGGCGGTAGCCATTAAATCGGGCAGCGCGAGGTCCCCAAAGGACCGAGCAAATGCGGACCTTTTAGCCCGGGTCGTCCCGGGAATAGCCTTGCTGGCCTCTGGCCTTCTGCGAAGCAGAATTAGGCCGGACGCCAGTGCCGCCGACCCCCGCGTGCCGCCGGTGAACGGTTTTTTTTTCGTGGTTTTTTGCGTCGCCACGGAGGCCCCCAAAGGGCGCGCATCATGAGCATCAGCGGGTCCAGCCCGGGACCCCCAGGCGCGCATCAGGAGCATCAGCGGCTCCCGGGGCGGGACCCCGGGGGCGCATCAGGAGCATGATGCCCCCCAAAGGGCGGGCATAAGCGACGTGTCTAAGCCCGGGGCTAGGAAAAAGGGAGTTTAGGGGCCTTATAAAGTGCTTAGAAACGTTAAGGGAGTCTAGGAGCCTCAAACGCTTATTTAGGGGCCTGAAAATGCTTAGAAACCTAACGCTTAGAGATTTTAAGGGAGTTTAGGGGCCTCAACATGCTTAGAAACTGCTCGCCCCGGGCTTCTGCGTGCGCTGCCCGCCCATGGGCGCAGCCCCTTAAAATATAGAAATTTGGGGCACAACCCAGGGATTCTTCAAGGCTGGGCTCGGCAGACTCCGGATCCAGGAAGTCCAGAGAGATGGGGCTCAGCTCATCCTGACATACAGGCGACCGCGCTCTGCAAACTGATGCAAAAGCCCACAGAATTCGCAACATGCATCAGCGAAGTCGGAAACACCGGAAACACCGGAAATCTTGACTGCAACACCATGCAATTCCCTGAGCGCCGGTCTCTTCCAAAAGCGCGCCAGAGAACTTTGCCGGCATCCTGGTTGACAAAGAATGAAAATTGACAATGACAAGCAATGACAAGCAATTCTGTGAAGGCTCGAACCAGGCATGCCAGGCTCTTAGCCCTGTGGACCTTTTGCATGCCTGGCCTTGAATCCCAAGGCCGAGCACGCCGTGAGGAACTGGGTGCGGGAGACCGTCACCTTGTGGTGCTATGTCTCCGGGATTGCGCATGCCGCATTACACCCTCAGCCCCATGGACAAGCTTCAATTCTGTCCCATGCAAGCGGCCGAGTCGTTCGGGCTCAGCACTAATCGCCAGGCTCGCAAATAGCTCCCATAAGTACGTCGGAGGTGCCTAGGCTGAGAGGGCATGAAGGTTGTATTTGGTGTTGCCCTTTTTGACCCCGCGCGCTATTTGGCGTTGCCCTAAAAATCAGACATCGGGTGTTTCTGTGTTTGTGCCGGATTTGCGGAGCTCGGCACTTCTTGAAGTCGGACAGGGTCTCCAGGACTTGCTTCGGATCCCAAGTTTGCTTTTTACCTGCTGGGGTCAGACGCTCTTGCATGGGCACAGCCGGTGTCTGAGTCTGAGGGCCAGGCGCTCTCTCATGGCACGCTGCCTAGCCGTGCGCTTGATCTTTGCTCGCCTGGGCCGGATCCAAGCACAAGCTTCTGTCACAGCGAGAGGCAACTGGGTCCACTTGCCGACCGCACAGACGGCGTGTTCTATCATATCTGGCATATTGAAAAAATGTAGACATTGGCAGGCATGCTTGGGTCATCTTCCTTCCAAGATTGCTTCTACGTATACTTACTACTGACCACATCTCAGCACCCGAATTGAGATTCGATGCCAATCTTCTGGGCGCAACATCTAACCTCATACTTCCCAGGTCTGTGCAGCACGGGAGTGCCTTTCAAAGCAAGCAAATTCACACTTGCAGACCATCTGACGGGTTGAACCGTGCGTGTGTTGCACTGAGTTCAGCATCTTTTGTTGCGGCGATGTACAAAACTGTTGCAAACACTACTCCTCCTGTTGTCGGTGCGCTTGTGGGAACACGCTCCATCCTAGCAGAAACCAACCTCGACACCCCGACCACTCTGCATCATTGATACTCACACTTGGTGCCTTCGCAAGTACCACCGACGCACTTGGACACATATGTTCCACTTTGGAACTCAGAAACGAGGCGGGCTGTGCCAGCATCTGTGTCAGCGTCTGGCGGACCGTTTCTGACTGGACACTGTCTCCATACAAAACACGCACAGGGCATCTGTCCGCGGTTCGCTTTTCAACACAGTCGTTTGAACGGCTGCCAGGCGCTTGCACCGAATTACCTAAAGCAAAAGCGAGTTGCTGCAGCAGCCTCGGCACTAAATGAACCTGGCCGTTCCTGCTGCAGCTTCCAAAAAGTGACAAATTGCGCCATTTTTGCAGGCGCGCCATACAAGGCTCCATTCAGCCAAGCTTGTCCCACAGGTTACCGGTTACCGGTCACTGGTTTCCAGTGCAGCTTGCACAGCTTGCAGAAGCTTCTCAAAGCTTCGCAAACGGGCCAGGGGCAGAACCCTTCTTGCGGAACTCGGCCAGGACCACATCAATCAGCGTCTGGCCAGGGAACACCTGAAGCTCAGAAGTTCACGCCAAGATGCAACGAACTTATGTAAGAACTCCGTGAGCCACTACTGTGGACCACTTTGCACTTTACCGTTTTTTTGCGTGAGACCCTGGCCCAGCCTTGGTCCCTTCCTTGGCTGCGCATGCCTCCAAAAGCTTGGACGGCTCAAAGTAGTCGATCGGCAAGTAGTTGGAGTTCTTGGTGAAGCGCTCCTCAGTCCCCATCAGTCATTGCAAGGTACTGCTCTGATCCTGAGAAAGGGCCTTCATCTAGGCGTTCATATGCCCCCCTAGGTCGCGTTTTCTTGGCCCACCGAGCACACAGGCGGGGGCATCGCAACACCCACGAGAACTGGCTCAAAGGCTCGATCCACAACAAAAACACTACTGACTCCGCTTGTATGTCCGTCCGTGCCGGCTCGGCCGCAACATGCAGGTCAGACCATGGATCATGTGGGTACACTGGCTTACGTTGGCGACACATTCATTCCGGTTTCCAATTCTGCATAGTTGCCAGATGTTGCCGTAGCGCCGAAAGAGTTTTGATAGCATGTCACGTTGATGCAAAGTTGCATAATGGGTGAGCGAACTGAAGAACGTCATCTGTAACCCCAGCGACTTTCTGCGCTCCCCACCTTGGCCTGCTGGTTGTAGTACTTCACGCGCTCCAGGATCTTCTTGAAGCCAGCGTAGTTCTCGGCGTAGAACATAGGGCCACCCTGTCAAGACAGGACCATGCGTGCACACGCGTGCGCCCGAGCGCGCATGATTGCACAGCCGAAACTCGACCTTCCGACCGGGTGTGAAGAACTGAGAGGAATCGGAGCGACGATGAGCGACATCAGCAGATGCATGCGGATGCAATTGCCTGCCTTGGCAGGGGGGAAGCCATATCCGTAGATGTAGGCCAGGTCGATGTCTGAGGACCGAGCCACGTATCCTTCCTAGCGGACGCGACTATCCACACCAGGCCCAGTGGCTGCAGAAACCGGAAACATGATGACCAACAAATCTCACTCCCAGCACGGGCCCATGGCATATACTTCGGCATGTCCTCGAGGATCTTGAAGCCCTCATTGATCATCGAGAAGAAGAGCCTCTCGCAAATCTCCTCTCGTGCCGTAGCGATGGTGAGACATCAGGATGCCCAAAGCCCTAAGAAGTGGATAGGACCATGGGAACAGTGGAGACGGGGAGACAGAACCGCACATTGAAAGGGCTCAAAAGGGCTCGAGCAGCGGGAAAGGTGCAGGGTCTCCTCGTCGGAAACGGCCCGGGGCGTCATGCCCTTCATCTTGCGAACCTCATCCAGCTTGGCGATGACCTCGGGATCCACCTGAGGTCTCCAGGTCCGGCTTCGCGAGATTTCAAGGTGATTTCTCAGGAGGGCAGAAGGCTCTTTTCAGACGCTACCGGGCACTGGTGCCCCGGTGCCCTGGGAAGCACGCAGCTGTGCTGACCGTCACGCGCCTCCTTGCTGCGGCCACGGTGGATGAAGACGCCACGGCCGTTGGCCTGGCGAGGATGTGGGTGGCGAGCCTTCACCTCCCCGCCCCAAACATGCCCCAAACATGACCATCCGTCCCCTCGCTGCCTTGATCTTCGGGTCAGGCGTCTTCAGGCCAAAGCGGCCCTGCTCACACAGCCAGTCCTTTTGTCAGAGGAAGCTGCGCGGCGGAGAAACTTCATCGACGCAGGAACGTATGAATGTTCCAGCCGACTCGTGCCCTGAACTTCGGAATGCCTTCCCGATGTGAACTCCTGTACGTACGTTCTCAAGGTTTCCCCGGTTACGCTATCACGAAAAAGGCGGCGATGCAGGCTCCCAATGCAAGTCAAGCCATTCCCAGTCCGTCAGCTCATAGGGGCCATAGTACGTCTTGGTCTGCTTCTTCATGTCGCCGGCCGCCTGGCTGTGCAGATGTGTAACGACTGCAAGTCTTAAGAGCTCACGCGCACGTGCCGCGTCGCATTGCTGCGTCGTGTGTTCCTGCATGTAGCTTGCACGCGAGCACGCCCAACATGAACGGATCGGCCGTCACTTCCGAGTGCTCGGCCCAAGCCACACAAGCCTGGCCTTGCGCTGCTTCCAGAAAAGCTCCAGGCCCACCAAATCGCCCAATGCCATGGGACCCATGGCCATGCCTCGAGAAATCTCCAGATTCCGGTGCTCCAAAGTACTCGAACAGACAACGCAGCAGAGCTGCTTTAAAGTTTGTGACTGCATCCACGAGCTGCTACGCTGCTACATGCTGCCACGCTTCCAAACTTCCGAGCAGCGTTATCCACCTGCTCAATGTTGGCACCTCGCCATGTAGACTGCGTCATGGCAGCGACAAGAACTTGCAGACTTTTACCATCATATTGGTAAGCCCCTCCGCACCAACATTGCATTACAACTCAAGCATGAGCGACCCTGCCTTCCTCCAGAACCATCTTCGCCTCCCCGGCATATGGCGCAAGCATTCGGTTGCCCACGAAGCCATCGCAGTTGCCTACCATGATGGCTTTCTTGCTGATCAGTTTGCCCATGGCCTGGCAATCAGATACCAGGCACACCGTCACACCCGGTCACACTAGTTTCAACAAAGGAATCTGCTATGCAGATCTAGACCTTGCAAGAAGGAAGGATGTGTGTGTGTGTGCCAAACAGCCAAGCTGCCATTCCGGTGGCCAACGTTTTGGTGCTGGACTTGGCCGTTCGGACGTTCTCCAGCAGCTGCATCACGTTGGCTGGGGAGAAGAAGTGGGTGCCCATGACACGGCTAGGGTCCTTCAGCACGGCCGCGATGTCATCAATGTTCAGGCCACTGGTGTTAGTGCAGATGAGGGCATCTGGCTTGGTGTTCTTCTCGATGTCGAGGAACACCTCCTTCTTGAGGTCCATGATTTCAGGGACTGCCTCAATGACCATGTCCACATCCTTGAAGTCAGCATAGTCTAATGTCGGCTTCAGGAGGCTCATGTACTGCTTGTACTTGTCCTGGCTCAAGCGGCCCCTTTTCGCCTGGCCACCCCAGAGACCCTCAATCTTCTTCATGCCATCCTCCAGCCACTCCTTCTTCGCATCCTTGAGGACCACTGGGATCCCTTTCTGCACGAAGCACATGGCGATGCCGCCTCCCATGAGTCCTGCACCTAGGATGCCGATCTTCTTCAGCGGTGCCGGCTTCTCGTTCACTCCAGGCACCTTCTGCGCCATTCGCTCGGCCAAGAAGAGGTGTCTCAAAGCAGCTGACTGCACAGAGAAGACCTGACTGCATTGGTCAAACAATGTTGGCTCTAGTGTGCTCTAGTGACTCTAGTGACATCACTGCCTAGCTGGGCCTAGCTAAACATTTCTTTCGTCGCTTCGTCTTCGAGTCCTGTTCGACCAAGCGTGCGGCCAAGGCACCAGTTTCGTGAACTCCTCCATCTCGACTGCCACGCCCTCCTTGAAACTCTTTCCTGAACAGGCGGCCTCGAAGCAGTTGATGATGCCAGCCGGTGCCACCATCAAAGGCTGTGCATTGAAGGCCATGTTCAGAGCTGCATGGAGGCCTGGAAAGATGAAGCAACGGCCAGAACGGCAACCGCAGAGTCCATCATGATCCATCATGCTTGCCCCTTGCACACCCCTTGTGCGCGCTTGCGTGCCTCCAGCCGCGACCATCAGGCGATTGGTCTTGGGCACATCGCGCTTGGAGATGGGCGCCGGCGGGTGCGACAGGGCGAACCCGGCGGCCTCCTCCACAACCTCGGCTGTGCACCCATGCTGCCGATGCTCTGATGAACGAATCGAAGCGCGCAGCATGGCGCACCGCGGTGCAACGTGGTTTTCGGATGGTTCTGACAGGAACGGACATGTGCCGACGGCGGCCGCCTGGATCCTCATTTCATGCTGACAAACTGCATCCTAGTGGCGTGGGATAAGGGGGCGGGCTGTTCACAGAAACTGCTGGTCAGCTTGGCTAGTTGCGTCTACGTGCAAATGGTCACTTGCAAGGTTCTTACTATAGTCATGGCAGGCAGCAGCTTATGACTTGGAGCCTACTTCTAGCTTTTGCTCCGTCCCGCATGCAGCGTTCACAAGACATGTTTAGGAAAAGCACGGCAAGTAGCGTCTCCCTTTGCAACCACATCGATGATGCCGTTCTTCTTCGCAGCTTCGGCCTCAGAGCAGAGCTCGCCCGTGCCACGGGTCATCTATCTCTCTTTCCTCTCTGTCCTCCTGCTGTCCGCTTGCGCTTCCGTGCGCTTCCTTGCGCTTCCTTGCGCTTCCTTGGGCTTCCTTGGGCTTCCTTGGGCTTCCTTGGGCTTCCTTGGGCTTCCTTGGGCTTCCTTGGGCTTCCTGGCCGAGTCACGTTCATGGGCCGGCCCTGCAAGATCATTGGAAGCGCCACGGGGAGGGCGGCAACGCGAGGAAGCCGCTGCGTGCCCTGCGCGCCCGGGAGCAATCCCAGGTTCACCTGGCAGCAACACACGCACGAAGACACACGCACACCTGTGGCACGATGCCACAGGAAACGAACTGGCCTCCGGGAAGCCGACCGAGGCTTTTGGCGTGGCCACGCGGTAGTGGCAGGCCAGGCTGACCTGCAAGAGTCACAGACTTCACAGACTTCACAGGCGCTTGGGATGTTCTCAAGCCCCTTGAAGCCCTCTCTTAGAAGTCTTGGTGCGCTCAGGACCCTGTGCAGGTCTCAAGCCTCGCAGCCACCGCCCAAGGCGGGACCATTCAGAGCTGCTACCACCGTCTTGGGCGAGGCATCAATGGTGTCCTCTTCTGTTCGCTGTAGGAAAACCTAAATACTGGGCTCGCCTGGCCGAGCAAAACACCGAACAGGTACATCATGGTACATCCCACGAACTTACCGCGGGTCCATCATCTCGCTCAGTGCTGCCACAGGGTTGTTCTTCCTTCAGCAGAACTTCAGCACTCAAGAGGGTCACTCCAACATCTCCCTGGCTCAAAGCTCTCAGCACAAGGTCCTCATCTCTGCCTCGCCCATGGCAACCATCATGGCAAACCTGGTCGCAACAGCTTTACACCTAAAAGCTCGTGATGGGAGCCATGCCTGAGCTAGCAATGGTCCAACTCCATCCAGATTACGGCATGCCACGTGCTGTTCTCCCAACGCTTTGCATGGCGACCTCGCGCCTCTGGCTAAACTTATTCAGAAGGCCTCCGGCACCCACCCAAGACCTAGCTACCTGTTTCCCCCTCCCTGCTTGCAGCTTTCAGCAACTCCGTGATCTCAGCACCTGGGCTTTTGACCATGGTTTGGTCGGGTTCGCATCCAATCTAGTTCAGTCTGGTACACATGGCCCGATACATGGCAGGCCAAGCGTCCACCGGAGAACATCGAGCCGCTTCCCGTCACCACAATGGCTTTGACCTGCAGAATGCACACAGAGCAGCCTACAGAAGCCCAGAGCAGACTGATGGACAATGGACACATGCAGCGGTTTCATTCTGCTTGAAGAGAAAGAGGATTCACTTCGTAGTTTCGGCTTTGCCAAAGCCCAGCTGAGCCTTCGGATCTTGGACGAGTTTCGGGAACTCCTGCCTAAGCTGCCGAGAGGAGGAATCCGCATCAAGGAGAAACTCCCACATCATTGAGCTCGCAGACACTCGGCCGCCCAGTCGGGATCCCCAACTCCATTGACCCATCCCTACTGGTAAGGCAAAGCGCTTGAAGGATGTCACCAAGCTCGTGCCAAGTGAGTTCACCGGCGGGCTGTTCATGGTGATGACGCCAACTCCATCCTCATCTTCCATACATCATGAGAGCACGTCATGTTAAAGGCAAGGCATGCACTGCAAATAGAGATTCCAAAACCCCAATTCACTGCCGGGTTTGGCCGAGTGTCAGGACGGACGGTAATGGAGGCCGACATGGTGTGTCTCGCCAAGCTAGGACTGGAAGGAGCGCAAGTACGTTTTTGTTCTCTCGCTGGAGCCCAAGCCGCGGCGCGATTCACACCCTACTGGCGGACGATGTTGCGTAGGATCACATTTCTCGCCAGGACATTTGCCCGGCCACTGACCGGCCAAATGGTCCAGTGAGCAAAAGCCATATGTTGTAGTAACTTTACGTGGTATTCTGTGCTCTTTGTTCAGATTCTGATAGACAGATAACTAAACAGACAGACTATTCAGCACTACACAGTTAAGGCATCGACTTCTGCTGCACGTCCAACCACTTCAAATCTGCGGACTCGATGAATCCATCACCTGCGGTCTGACTTGCTCGAACGGGGGGGGGGGGAAGACGGGCGGATACCGTGCGAGCGAAAGCGTCTGGCACAGGCTTGCATCTTGCATTGCGCACGGTGCGGCTTGTAGTAGTAGAAGTACCGACATTCTCCGACTCTGAATACACTGGGCGACTGGGGACGCATCGTGACCCGTGACCTCCAAGGTCGATCGCATCAAACAGGATGAGCTCGGAACCGCCTCATCGCGATGTCTGCATAACGTACAGAGAAAGGTACGGAGCCATGGCTGATCCTTACAAGTCTAGTGCCACCACCTGCCTGTCCATCCAAATCGGATGAGACCCTCCTCGAAATGCTTTGCATCCAGCTTCCGCTCCGCTGCACCATTCATCAGCTTCCTCAGCCCGCATCGGCCATCGCGGCACTCTTGAAACAACGAACAAAAATCTCCCCGAGGATGCACACATATGCACACCCTGACGAGGCACTGGATCATGTCAACTGATCCAGCGAACATCTCGGCGCAGAAGTCCACAAAGGCAGCCTTTGAATGGAACGCAGCTGAAAACAGCCAGCTGAACTTGGGGCAACGTGCTTCTCCGCACAAGCGTGGGCATGTGTGGGCAGCAAGCATCCAACAAAAACCTAGCTGCCCAAAGGTCGTTCTGCTCTTTGTGTACTTCTTCCAACGTGAGCTCGCCTGCAGGTTGCAGGATTGGCGTCCACAAGCGACTATGACTAGGCTGACTAGGCCCTCAGGCGGCAGACACAAAGCATGAGGCCTGAGCCATCGTCGTCCAAGAAGCGGAAGACCAAGTATGGGTCCCCTCTCCAAAGGCTGAAATGAGGGGTGGAGGTCTGGAAGGAACATGTGCGGCAGCACAAGTCGTCGTGCAGCTTCCGGCAGTGCAACTCGAGGGCTGCGAGGCTGGTGGGGCACCCGGCACAAAACAACAACCCAAACCTGCATTACCCTCTGCCCACCTTCGACCTGCGCATGATGCGTACCACTTCGCGAAAGCATTCGAAACCGAAAGCCGAGCTGTCGCCTAAGAATTTGACCTGCCGGCAAAGCCGCACGAACTGGAACCTCGGTCGCGAATGTCAGCTGGTGTGGTCTGGGAATTCACGTCTACGGGCACAATGCAAGTCTGCACAGTCAGCACGCCCTGTACAGCCACGGGGCTCATTGATGCGGCCATCGTTTTCAGCATCGAAGGCTTTGCGCCAAGCCCTCCTCAGAGACAGAAACTCAAAGAACATCAGCAAGGCAAGCTCGAACTACGCTGAAGTAGGACTGAATCCGCAGACTGGGCGGTCACGGGATGTTGGGACTGATTCACTGGCCAATCCGCTCCTATTTGCCTTCCAGGGACAACAAAACTTCTCGGGGCTGGCGGAAGGCTTACGGAGACAGCCGTGCTGTCTAAATTGCTGTCAGGCTGCAACACCGATCCTTAGGGCAGATTGGCACAGCTTTGAACAAAAGGCACCGCGAAACGATAAAGACATCAACCCTAATTGCTCTGGTCTTCAAGTCTGCAAAACGAGGGGCCCTCGATTCTCGTCAGCGCTTTCCTCAACATTCGTGCCTGCCGGCGGCCTTCCGCAGCCTAGCGGCAAAGCCGAATACGAGGGCGCAATGGCTTGCAGTGCTTGTCTACAAAAGTCTACGGGGTCCTCTCCCTTCCCCTCTCTTCTCGCTGACTTGGCACGTCCCTCACCTCGTCATTCTCACCATCTTCGTCGGAGGGGACTTCGCTACCCGATCCTGTGTACAGCACTGGCAAGATGACAAATGCAGCATAATGCAGCCAGATCGCATCCACACGTTTACTTTTAGGTTGGACCCGGGTCCAGCCTGAAGAGCTCTCATCATCTGCCATGCGAGGCGCCCTGCAAAAACTGTGTGCGAGAGAGGGCGAAGTTGGGGAAGATTTGCAGCCAAAGCAAGCTCAGCTGCTGCGGGCTGCCGCGTCTAGCGGCACCCATGTTTTCTGCAGATGGCATACAACGTGAAGAGCTGCTCTGACTCTATTCGTGGAAATCTTTCAAAGGGTCGCCTTGGGTGCTCAGGCTCGCATTATCAGAGTATACCTGGCCTTGTCAAGACTGTCAAGAAGCTTCCTTCGGCGTGTGCTCGCTGCGCGGGTCACCCTCGCAGCACAAAGGTGCAAGCTTGTCTTCTGGAATCCTTGCGGCGCTCCCCCAAGCTCGTGCAGTCGTGAGAGAAGAGCTGCAGCCGCGGTGCACTTGGTGGTGCCGCGCCGCCCGGTCCTCATAGTCATGAGAAGGAATGAAGGCGAGGCGGGGCACTTTGGTGTTGATGTGAACGGAAGTCCGACAGGTGCATGAAAATCTGAAGCCGCGCGTAAGTTCACGTAAGCCTCTGGCCCCGATCTTTGGCCATCGCGGAGCAGTTCTAGACAGTGAAGCCAGCGAGCCCCAACAGAATCACGGGGATACGACCATGCAAAAGGGTTGCAGTGATTTCGACGTCGAACACCAACTTCTTACAGATCTAGAAAAACTTGGAGCAAATCTCGCTTGCAATCCGCTGGACGTCTACCTCGTACTATCTCGTACTCATACTTCCTAGGCTGGTCCGCCTCTGGCGCTCCAGAAGTCACACGCGGCCAATTCGTGCGACGGCACCCTTGAGCCTACCACCCGCGGTGGTTCGAGTACTACTATCCTACCCGGCAACGCACTCTCACGATGACGGCGCCGCGGCATTCGAACCTCCTCCGGAGGGGCGCGGAGGCTCGCGTGCGTTCCGACTCGCGTCGAACGGGCTGATTCTGCAGCTGCAAACACATCGCCCATGACGGCTCGAACTGCGGCTGCACAAAGTGGCAGCCCCATTCACAAATGGCCGAGACGTCACCATGCTAGAGCCTTCAGCGCGTGCTCAGCAACAGTGTTCTTGACGAAGCACTGCAAAAGGTCGAACTTGTAGCGAATACCGTTGGCGCAAGCCCACCACGAAAGGGAACCCGGGTGCCACTATGTGGCTGTGTGCCGCTTCAGCTGCGAAGCCGGGTTCGGGGCCGACGGGCATCACACCACCGGGAATGCAATCGTATCTGGCACTACGTGGCCCTGCAGCAGCACCAAGTACAACGGGAAGTGGGCGACCCTAGACCCTGCGAGGAAACAGTCGACCCAACAACGAAGTGTGCCCGCAACGAAGAACTCTTGCGCGCTACACACAACTTGCCTGACCTGCGATCTTGCCGAACACGACCTTGCGTGAACTAGCTCAGGCGTCGCGAAAACAGATGCGGGCGGCGGCATCCTCTAGGTAAGTCGGCGGACACGCCTTCTGCCGGCAACCCGGGCGTCCAGAATTGCCAAACAGTAACCACCACCTAGCTCAGTGACAGGAATACACCAAAAAACAAACATGTTGCTCGAGTACTATTTGTGACTGCGTGCAAGCAACTCTGCGGGATACTCTGTGGGATTCCCTGGAAATTTTGTGGGTGGGCACTCAACGGATACTCTGCTGTATTCTTTGGGAGTGGGTATGCGATTTTGTGGAAACTGGAAATGATTTGAGCAACAGGTGCGAGATTCTCTGCAGGATTCCCTTGAGGAGGCTCTGGGAGTGGGAGACCCGGGCTAGGAGACCTGAGAATAGCATCCAACATCGAGAGCGCATATCAACAAAAGGCCCCCTTAAAGCAAGTCGCAGCCAGAAGCCTTGCACCTGAGAACCTTTGCCAGACCGCAAAGGCCTGCACCTTTTCATCTCTTCCTCCTCTTCTTGTGTCCCCGGTCCGACTCAGGACGATGGCCACTCGCTGACGAACTGTATGAATCCTCCATCACACGCGTCGGTGCTTGAGCAGGGGTCTCTCAAGTAAATACTTACAATTGCAGTAGCGCCTTCGAGAGGTTTCCGCGGCTGCTGCGCCTCCTAGGACACCTCAACTATTTCGAGTGGGAAAGCCAATAAAAGCAAGCATGGGCGAACCATGGTAAACCCAAGTCGTTGAAAAGCCCGAACACCGCAACTTCCTTAGAGTCCCTTGAGCCTTCAGCTTCCTGGATTTTGCAGAATGGTCAGGTACTATGGTTAGTCTCCACTCGTCTATGTTCAACATCAGATGAGGAGCTCATAAGTGGAGTATTCCACCTTGTCAGACGACCACGCAGTTCACTGAGCCCCGGTCTCTTCCGAAAGCGCGCCAGAGAACTTTGCCGGCATCCTGGTTGCAGAGAATGCAAACTGACAATGACAAGCAATGACAAGCAATTCTGTGCAGGCTCGAACCAGGCATGCCAGCCTTTTAGCCCTGTGGACCTTTTGCGTGCCTGGCCTTGAACCCCAAGGCCGAGCACGCCGTGAGGAACTGGGTGCGGGAGACCGTCACCTTGTGGTGCTATGTCTCCGGGATCGCGCATGCCGCATTACACCCTCAGCCCCTTGGACAAGCTTCAATTCTGTCCCATGCAAGCGGCCGAGTCATTCGGGCTCAGCACTAATCGCCAGGCTCGCAAATAGCTCCCATAAGTACGTCGGAGGTGCCTTGGCTGAGAGGGCATGAAGGTTGTATTTGGTGTTGCCCTAAAAATCAGACATCGGGTGTGTCTGTGTTTGTGCCGGATTTGCGGAGCTCGGCACTTCTTGAAGTCGGACAGGGTCTCCAGGACTTGCTTCGGGTCCCAAGTTTGCTTTTTAGCTGTTGGGGTCAGACGCTCTTGCATGGGCACAGCCGGTGTCTGAATCTGAGGGCCAGGCGCTCTGTCATGGCACGCTGCCTAGCTGTGCGCTTGATCTTTGCTCGCCTGGGCCGGATCCAAGCACAAGCTTCTGTCACAGCGAGAGGCAGCTGGGTCCACTTGCCGACCACACAGACTGCGTGTTCTATCATATCTGGCATACTGAATGTAAAATGTAGACATCGGCAGACATGCTTGGGTCATCTTCTTTCCAAGATTGCTTCTACCTATACTTATTATTGACCACTTCTCAGCACTCGAATTGAGATTCGATGCCAATCTTCTGGGCGCAACATCTAACCTCATACTTCCCAGGTCTGTGCAGCACGGGAGTGCCTTTCAACGCCAGCAAACTCACACTTGCAGACCATCTGACAGGTTGAACCATGTGTTGCAATGTCTTCAGCATCTTTTGTTGCGGCGATGTACAAAACTGTTGCAAACACTACTCCTCCGGTTGTCGGTGCGCTTGTCGGAACAGGCTCCATCCTAGCAGAAACCAACCTCGAATTGACCTGCCGGCAAAGCCGCACGAACTGGAACCTTGACCGAAAACGATGGTCAGAATTGTCTACAAAGCTGCATGTCAGCTGGTGTGGTCTGGGAATTCACGTCTATGTCTACTCGCCTTCCGCCTCCCAGGCATTCGGGCACAATGCAAGTCTGCACAGTCAGCACGCCCTGTACAGCCACAGGGCTCATTGACGCACTTGGACATATATGTTCCACTCTGGAACTGCCACAGAAACGAGGTGGGCTGTGTCAGCGTCTGGCGGACCGTTTCTGACTAAACGCGATCTCAGATCTCCATACAAAACACGCACAGGGCATCTGTCCGCGGTTTGCTTTTCAACACAGTCGTTTGAACGGCTGCCAGGCGCTTGCACCTACCTAAAGCAAAAGCGAGTTGCTGCAGCAGCCTCGGCACTAAATGAACCTGGCCGTTCCTGCTGCAGCTTCCAAAAAGTGACAAATTGCGCCACTTTTGCAGGCGCGCCATACAAGGCTCCATTCAGCCAAGCTTGTCCCACAGGTTACCGGTTACCGGTCACTGGTTTCCAGCTTGCACAGCTTGCAGAAGCTTCTCAAAGCTTCGCAAACGGGCCAGGGGCAGAACCCTTCTTGCGGAACTCGGCCAGGACCACATCAATCAGCGTCTGGCCAGGGAACACCTGAAGCTCAGAAGTTCACGCCAAGATGCCACGAACTTATGTATAAGAACTCTGTGAGCCACTACTGTGGACGACTTTTGCACTTTGCCTTTTTTTGTGTGAGACCCTGGCCCAGCCTTGGTCCCTTCCTTGGCTGCGCATGCCTCCAAAAGCTTGGACGGCTCAAAGTAGTCGATCGGCAGGTAGTTGGAGTTCTTGGTGAAGCGCTCCTCAGTCCCCATCAGTCATTGCAAGGTACTGCTCTGATCCTCAGAAAGGGCCTTCATCTAGGCTTTCATAATGCCCCCCTAGGTCGCGTTTTCTTGGCCCACCGAGCACACAGGCGGGGGCATCGCGCGCACGCACACACACACACACACACACACACACACACACACACACACACACACACACACACACACACACGATGAAACGCGGGGAGGACAACTAATTGGAAAAGGTGCTATCAAAGTCAATAACGCGCGGGAGCAGGTCGACAGCGACGGCAACACAGCTCATGACGGTTTGCGGTGGTCATGGCGATCTTTCTGGCAGAAGTCTCCCGCAGAAGTCTCCCGCTTTCGCCCACGAGAACTGGTTCAAAGGCTCGATCCACAAAAAACACTACTGACTCCGCTTGTATGTCCGTCCGTGCCGGCTCGGCCGCAACATGCAGGTCAGACCGTGGATCATGTGGGTACACTGGCTTATGTTGGCGATGGCTACACTAGCGGCCACACATTCAGTCCGACTGTCGTTTCCAATTCTGCAGAGTTGCCGGATGTTGCCGTAGCTCCGAAAGAGTTTTGACGGCATGTCACGTTGATGCAAAGTTGCATAGTGGGTGGGCGAACCAGTTCTGCGATTAAACGTGTTGAAGGACTGAAGAACGTCATCTGAGAATCTGTAATGTAGGGCGCACACTGTGTTAAACTTGATGCTGCAACAAAAGACCCAACATGACCCAAGGTGTCCATGCCTACACCCCAGCGACTTTCTGCGCTCCCCACCTTGGCCTGCTGGTTGTAGTACTTCACGCGCTCCAGGATCTTCTTGAAGCCAGCGTAGTTCTCGGCGTAGAACATGGGGCCACCCTGTCAAGACAGGACCATGCGTGCACACGCGTGCGCCCGAGCGCGCATGATTGCACAGCCGAAACTCGACCTTCCGACCGGGTGTGAAGAACTGAGAGGAATCGGAGCGAGGATGAGCGACATCGGCGGATGCATGCGGATGCAATTGCCTGCCTTGGCAGGGGGGAAGCCATATCCGTAGATGTAGGCCAGGTCGATGTCGGAGGACCGAGCCACGTATCCTTCCTAGCGGACGCGACTATCCACACCAGGCCCAGTGGCTGCAGAAACTGGAAAAATGATGACCAACAAATCTCACTCCCAGCACGGGCCCATGGCATATACTTCGGCACGTCCTCGAGGATCTTGAAGCCCTCATTGATCATCGAGAAGAAGAGCCTCTCGCAAATCTCCTCTCGTGCCGTAGCGATGGTGAGACATCAGGATGCCCAAGGCCCTAAGAAGTGGATAGGACCATAGGACCATAGGACCATAGGAACAGTGGAGACGGGGAGACAGAACCGCACATTGAACGGGCTCGAAAGGGCTTCAGCAGCGGGAAAGGTGCAGGGTCTCCTCGTCGGAAACGGCCCGGGGCGTCATGCCCTTCATCTTGCGAACCTCATCCAGCTTGGCGATGACCTCGGGATCCACCTGAGGTCTCCAGGTCTCTCGGCTTCGCGAGATTTCAAGGTGATTTCTCAGGAGGGCAGTAGGCTCTTTTCAGACGCTACCGGGCACTGGTGCCCCGGTGCCCTGGGAAGCACGCAGCTGTGCTGACCGTCACGCGCCTCCTTGCTGCGGCCACGGTGGATGAAGACGCCACGGCCGTTGGCCTGGCGAGGATGTGGGTGGCGAGCCTTCACCTCCCCGCCCCAACATGCCCCAAACATGCCCCAAACATGCCCATCCGTCCCCTCGCTGCCTTGATCTTCGGGTCAGGCGTCTTCAGGCCAAATCGGCCCTGCTCACACAGCCAGTCCTTTTGTCAGAGGAAGCTGCGCGGCGGAGAAACTTCATCGACGCAGGAACGTATGAATGTTCCAGCCGACTCGTGCCCTGAACTTCGGAATGCCTTCCCGATGTGAACTCCTGTACGTACGTTCTCAAGGTTTCCCCGGTTACGTTATCACGAAAAAGGCGGCGATGCAGGCTCCCAATGCAAGTCAAGCCATTCCCAGTCCGTCAGCTCATAGGGGCCATAGTACGTCTTGGTCTGCTTCTTCATGTCGCCGGCCGCCTGGCTGTGCAGATGTGTAACGACTGCAAGTCTGAAGAGCTCACGCGCACGTGCCGCGTCGCATTGCTGCGTCGTGTTCCTGCGTGTAGCTTGCACGCGAGCACGCCCAACATGAACAGATCGGCCGTCACTTCCGAGTGCGCGGCCCAAGCCACACAAGCCTGGCCTTGCGCTGCTTCCAGAAAAGCTCCAGGCCCACCAAATCGCCCAATGCCATGGGACCCATGGCCATGCCTCGAGAAATCTCCAATTTCCGGCGCTCCAGAGTACTCGAACTGACAACGCAGCAGAGCTGCTTTAACGTTTGTGACTGCATCCACGAGCTGCTACGCTGCTACATGCTGCCACGCTTCCAAACTTCCGAGCAGCGTTATCCACCTGCTCAATGTTGGCACCTCGCAATGTAGACTGCGTCATAGCAGCGACAAGAACTTGCAGACTTTTACCATCATATTGGTAAGCCCCTCCGCACCAACATCGCATTACGACTCAAGCATGCGCGACCCTGCCTTCCTCCAGAACCATCTTCGCCTCCCCGGCATATGGCGCAAGCATTCGGTTGCCCACGAAGCCATCGCAGTTGCCTACCATGATGGCTTTCTTGCTGATCAGTTTGCCCATGGCCTGGCAATCAGATACCAGGCACACCGTCACACCCGGTGACACTAGTTTCAACAAAGGAATCTGCTATGCAGATCTAGACCTTGCAAGAAGGAAGGATGTGTGTGTGCCAAACAGCCAAGCTGCCATTCCGGTGGCCAACGTTTTGGTGCTGGACTTGGCCGTTCGGACGTTCTCCAGCAGCTGCATCACGTTGGCTGGGGAGAAGAAGTGGGTGCCCATGACACGGCTAGGGTCCTTCAGCACGGCCGCGATGTCATCAATGTTCAGGCCACTGGTGTTAGTGCAGATGAGGGCATCTGGCTTGGTGTTCTTCTCGATGTCGAGGAACACCTCCTTCTTGAGGTCCATGATTTCAGGGACTGCCTCAATGACCATGTCCACATCCTTGAAGTCAGCATAGTCTAATGTCGGCTTCAGGAGGCTCATGTACTGCTTGTACTTGTCCTGGCTCAAGCGGCCCCTTTTCGCCTGGCCACCCCAGAGACCCTCAATCTTCTTCATGCCATCCTCCAGCCACTCCTTCTTCGCATCCTTGAGGACCACTGGGATCCCTTTCTGCACGAAGCACATGGCGATGCCGCCTCCCATGAGTCCTGCACCTAGGATGCCGATCTTCTTCAGCGGTGCCGGCTTCTCGTTCACTCCAGGCACCTTCTGCGCCATTCGCTCGGCCAAGAAGAGGTGTCTCAAAGCAGCTGACTGCACAGAGAAGACCTGACTGCATTGGTCAACCAATGTTGGCTCTAGTGTGCTCTAGTGACTCTAGTGACATCACTGCCTAGCTGGGCCTAGCTAAACATTTCTTTCGTCGCTTCGTCTTCGAGTCCTGTTCGACCGTGTGGCCAAGGCACCAGCTTCGTGAACTCCTCCATCTCGACTGCCACGCCCTCCTTGAAACTCTTTCCTGAACAGGCAGCCTCGAAGCAGTTGATGATGCCAGCCGGTGCCACCATCAAAGGCTGTGCATTGAAGGCCATGTTCAGAGCTGCATGGAGGCCTGGAAAGATGAAGCAACGGCCAGAACGGCAACCGCAGAGTCCATCATGATCCATCATGCTTGCCCCTTGCACACCCCTTGTGCGCGCTTGCGTGCCTCCAGCCGCGACCATCAGGCGATTGGTCTTGGGCACATCGCGCTTGGAGATGGGCGCCGGCGGGTGCGACAGGGCGAACCCGGCGGCCTCCTCCACAACCTCGGCTGTGCACCCATGCTGCCGATGCTCTGATGAACGAATGCGCGCAGCATGGCGCACTGCGGTGCAACGTGGTTTTCGGATGGTTCTGACAGGAACGGACATGTGCCGACGGCGGCCGCTTGGATCCTCATTTCATGCCGACAAACTGCATCCGTGCATCCTAGTGGCGCGGGATAAGGGGGCGGGCTGGCGGGCTGCTCACAGAAACTGCTGGTCAGCTTGGCTACGTAGTTCCACTTGCACATGGTCACTTGCAAGGTGCTTACTATAGCCATGGCGGGCAGCAGCTTCTGACTTGGAGCCTAATTCTAGCTTTTGCTCCGTCCCGCAGCGTTCACAAGACATGTTTAGGAAAAGCACGGCAAGTAGCGTCTCCCTTTGCAACCAAATCGATGATGCCGTTCTTCTTCGCAGCTTCGGCCTCAGAGCTCGCCCGTGCCACGGGTCATCTATCTCTCTTTCCTCTCTGTCCTCCTGCTGTCCGCTTGCGCTTCCGTGCGCTTCCTTGGGCTTCCTTGGGCTTCCTTGGGCTTCCTTGGGCTTCCACGTTCATGGGCCGGCCCTGCAAGATCATTGGAAGCGCCACGGGGAGGGCGGCAACGCGAGGAAGCCGCTGCGTGCCCTGCGCGCCCGGGAGCAAGCCCAGGTTCACCTGGCAGCAACACACGCACGAAGACACACGCACACCTGTGGCACGATGCCACAGGAAACGAACTGGCCTCCGGGAAGCCGACCGAGGCTTTTGGCGTGGCCACGCGGTAGTGGCAGGCCAGGCTGACCTGCAAGATTCACAGACTTCACAGCTTAAGCCCTTGAAGCCCTCTCTTAGAAGTCTTGGTGCGCTCAGGACCCTGTGCAGGTCTCAAGCCTCGCAGCCACCGCCCAAGGCGGGACCATTCAGAGCTGCTACCACCGTCTTGGGCGAGGCATCAATGGTGTCCTTTTAAATTTTCTGTTCGCTGTAGGAAAACCTAAATACTGGGCTCGCCTGGCCGAGCAAATCACCGAACAGGTACATCATGGTACATCCCACGAACTTACCGCGGGTCCATCATCTCGCTCAGTGCTGCCACGGGGTTGTTCTTCCTTCAGCAGAACTTCAGCACTCAAGAGGGTCACTCCAACATCTCCCTGGCTCAAAGCTCTCAGCACAAGGTCCTCATCTCTGCCTCGCCCATGGCAACCATGATGGCAAACCTGGTCGCTACAGGTTTACACCCAAAAGCTCGTGATGGGAGCCATGCCTGAGCTAGCAATGGTCAAACTCCATCCAGATTACGGCATGCCACGTGCTGTTCTCCCAACGCTTTGCATGGCGACCTCGCGCCTCTAGCTAAACTTATTCAGAAGGCCTCCGGCACCCACCCAAGACCTAGCTACCTGTTTCCCCCTCCCTGCTTGCAGCTTTCAGCAACTCCGTGATCTCAGCACCTGGGCTTTTGACCATGGTTTGGTCGGGTTCGCATCCAATCTAGTTCAGTCTGGTACACATGTCCCGATACATGGCAGGCCAAGCGTCCACCGGAGAACATCGAGCCGCTTCCCGTCACCACAATGGCTTTGACCTGCAGAATGCACACAGAGCAGCCTACAGAAGCCCAGAGCAGACTGATGGACACATGCAGCGGTTTCATTCGGCTTGAAGAGAAAGAGGATTCACTTCGTAGTTTCGGCTTTGCCAAAGCCCAGCTGAGCCTTCGGATCTTGGACGAGTTTCGGGAACTCCTGCCTAAGCTGCCGAGAGGAGGAATCCGCATCGAGGAGAAAGTCCCGCATCATTGAGCTCGCAGACACTCGGCCGCCCAGCCGGAATCCCCCAACTCCACTGACCCATCCCTACTGGCAAGGCAAAGCGCTTGAAGGATGTCACCAAGCTCGTGCCAAGTGAGTTCACCGGCGGGCTGTTCATGGTGATGACGCCAACCCCATCCTTATCGTCCATACATCATGAGAGCACGTCATGTTAGTTAAAGGCAAGGCATGCACTGCAAATGGAGATTCCAAAACCCCCAATTCACTGCCGGGTTTGGCCGAGTGTCAGGACGGACGGTAATGGAGGCCGACATGGTGGGTCTCGCCAAGCTAGGACTGAAGGAGCGCAAGTACGTTTTTGTTCTCTCGCTGGAGCCCAAGCCGCGGCGCGATTCACACCCTACTGGCGGACGATGTTGCGTAGGATCACATTTCTCGCCAGGACATTTGCCCGGCCACTGACCGGCCAAATGGTCCAGTGAGCAAAAGCCATATGTTGTAGTAACTTTACGTGGTATTCTGTGCTCTTTGTTCAGATTCTGATAGACAGATAACTAAACAGACAGACTATTCAGCACTACACAGTTAAGGCATCGACTTCTGCTGCACGTCCAACCACTTCAAATCTGCGGACTCGATGAATCCATCACCTGCGGTCTGACTTGCTCGAACGGGGGGGGGGGGAAGACGGGCGGATACCGTGCGAGCGAAAGCGTCTGGCACAGGCTTGCATCTTGCATTGCGCACGGTGCGGCTTGTAGTAGTAGAAGTACCGACATTCTCCGACTCTGAATACACTGGGCGACTGGGGACGCATCGTGACCCGTGACCTCCAAGGTCGATCGCATCAAACAGGATGAGCTCGGAACCGCCTCATCGCGATGTCTGCATAACGTACAGAGAAAGGTACGGAGCCATGGCTGATCCTTACAAGTCTAGTGCCACCACCTGCCTGTCCATCCAAATCGGATGAGACCCTCCTCGAAATGCTTTGCATCCAGCTTCCGCTCCGCTGCACCATTCATCAGCTTCCTCAGCCCGCATCGGCCATCGCGGCACTCTTGAAACAACGAACAAAAATCTCCCCGAGGATGCACACATATGCACACCCTGACGAGGCACTGGATCATGTCAACTGATCCAGCGAACATCTCGGCGCAGAAGTCCACAAAGGCAGCCTTTGAATGGAACGCAGCTGAAAACAGCCAGCTGAACTTGGGGCAACGTGCTTCTCCGCACAAGCGTGGGCATGTGTGGGCAGCAAGCATCCAACAAAAACCTAGCTGCCCAAAGGTCGTTCTGCTCTTTGTGTACTTCTTCCAACGTGAGCTCGCCTGCAGGTTGCAGGATTGGCGTCCACAAGCGACTATGACTAGGCTGACTAGGCCCTCAGGCGGCAGACACAAAGCATGAGGCCTGAGCCATCGTCGTCCAAGAAGCGGAAGACCAAGTATGGGTCCCCTCTCCAAAGGCTGAAATGAGGGGTGGAGGTCTGGAAGGAACATGTGCGGCAGCACAAGTCGTCGTGCAGCTTCCGGCAGTGCAACTCGAGGGCTGCGAGGCTGGTGGGGCACCCGGCACAAAACAACAACCCAAACCTGCATTACCCTCTGCCCACCTTCGACCTGCGCATGATGCGTACCACTTCGCGAAAGCATTCGAAACCGAAAGACGAGCTGTTGCCTAAGAATTTGACCTGCCGGCAAAGCCGCACGAACTGGAACCTTGACCGAAAACGATGGTCAGAATTGTCTACAAAGCTGCATGTCAGCTGGTGTGGTCTGGGAATTCACGTCTATGTCTACTCGCCTTCCGCCTCCCAGGCATTCGGGCACAATGCAAGTCTGCACAGTCAGCACGCCCTGTACAGCCACAGGGCTCATTGACGCACTTGGACATATATGTTCCACTCTGGAACTGCCACAGAAACGAGGTGGGCTGTGTCAGCGTCTGGCGGACCGTTTCTGACTAAACACGACATCTGTCCGCGGCTTGCTTTTCAACACAGTCGTTTGAACGTCTGCCAGGCGCTTGCACCTACCACAAGCAAAAGCGAGTTGCTGCAGCAGCTTCGGCACTAAATGAACCTGGCCGTTCCTGCTGCAGCTCCAAAAACGTGACAAATCGCGCCACTTTGGCGCCATACAAGGCTCCATTCAGCCAAGCTTGTCCCACAGGTTACCGGTTACCGGTCACTGGTTTCCAGCTTGCACAGCTTGCAGAAGCTTCTCAAAGCTTCGCAAACGGGCCAGGGGCAGAACCCTTCTTGCGGAACTCGGCCAGGACCACATCAATCAGCGTCTGGCCAGGGAACACCTGAAGCTCAGAAGTTCACGCCAAGATGGAAAGAACTTATGTAAGAACTCTGCGAGCCACTCCTGTGGACCACTTTGCACTTTGCCGTTTTTTTGCGTGAGACCCTGGCCCAGCCTTGGTCCCTTCCTTGGCTGCGCATGCCTCCAAAAGCTTGGACGGCTCAAAGTAGTCGATCGGCAAGTAGTTGGAGTTCTTGGTGAAGCGCTCCTCAGCCCCCATCAGTCATTGCAAGGTACTGCTCTGATCCTGAGAAAGGGCCTTCATCTAGGCTTTCATATGCCCCCCTAGGTCGCGTTTTCAAGCCCCACCGAGCACACACGCGGGTGCATCGCGCGCACACACACTTCGGGATCTCCCTACACATGTAGGGGAAGGCAGAAATATCGTCAATGGTGGAGCTGCTAGCTGCTATGCTAAGCCCAAGCACACTCCCAGTTTTATGAGCTGCCAGCTGCTTTGCCAAGCCCAAGCACGCTCGAATTTGCAGGTACGTTTTCAGCACCACACTGTTAGGCTCTTCGTTGGCCGCCCCCTAACAGTGGGTGGAGCGGCCCCCTGCGTACATCTTAAATGAATTCAAAACGACTGATGTGATTTGCTCCGACCCTTGGTCCAACAGGGTTTTGTGCACACACACACAATGAAACGCGGGGAGGACAACTAATTGGCCAGGTGCTATCAAAGTCAATACCGCGCGGGAGCAGGTTGACAGCAACGGCAACACAGCTCATCATGGTTTGCGGTTGTCGGCAATCTTTCTGGCAGAAGTCTCCCGCTTTCGCCCACGAGAACTGGTTCAAAGGCTCGATCCCCGTGGATCATGTGGGTAGACTGGCTCACATTGGCGATGGCTACACTAGCGGCTACACATTCAGTCCGGTTTCCCATTCTGCATAGTTGTCAGATGTTGCCGTAGCTCCGAAAGAGTTTTGATAGCATGTCACGTTGATGCAAAGTTGCATAGTGGGTGGGCGAACCAGTTCTGCGATTAAACGTGTTGAAGGACTGAAGAACGTCATCCGAGAATCTGTAATGTAGGGCGCACACTGTGTTAAACTTGACGCTGCAACAAAAGACCCAACATGACCCAAGGTGTCCATGCCTACACCCCAGCGACTTTCTGCGCTCCCCACCTTGGCCTGCTGGTTGTAGTACTTCACGCGCCTCAGGATCTTCTTGAAGCCAGCGTAGTTCTCGGCGTAGAACATGGGGCCACCCTGTCAAGACAGGACCATGCGTGCACACGTGTGCGCCCGAGCGCGCATGATTGCACAGCCGAAACTCGACCTTCCGACAGGGTGTGAAGAACTGAGAGGAATCGGAGCGAGGATGAGCGACATCGGCGGATGCGGATGCAATTGCCTGCCTTGGCAGGGGGGAAGCCATATCCGTAGATGTAGGCCAGGTCGATGTCTGAGGACCGAGCCACGTATCCTTCCTAGCGGGCGCGACTATCCACACCAGGCCCAGTGGCTGCAGAAACTGGAAAAATGATGACCAACAAATCTCACTCCCAGCACGGGCCCATGGCATATACTTCGGCACGTCCTCGAGGATCTTGAAGCCCTCATTGATCATCGAGAAGAAGAGCCTCTCGCAAATCTCCTCTCGTGCCGTAGCGATGGTGAGACCCAAAGCCCTAAGAAGTGGATAGGACCATAGGACCATAGGACCATAGGAACAGTGGAGACGGGGAGACAGAACCGCACATTGAACGGGCTCGAAAGGGCTCGAGCAGCGGGAAAGGTGCAGGGTCTCCTCGTCGGAAACGGCCCGGGGCGTCATGCCCTTCATCTTGCGAACCTCATCCAGCTTGGCGATGACCTCGGGATCCACCTGAGGTCTCCAGGTCTCTCGGCTTCGCGAGATTTCAAGGTGATTTCTCAGGAGGGCAGAAGGCTCTTTTCAGACGCTACCGGGCACTGGTGCCCCGGTGCCCTGGGAAGCACGCAGCTGTGCTGACCGTCCCGCGCCTCCTTGCTGCGGCCACGGTGGATGAAGACGCCACGGCCGTTGGCCTGGCGAGGATGTGGGTGGCGAGCCTTCACCTCCCCGCCCCAACATGCCCCAAACATGCCCCAAACATGCCCATCCGTCCCCTCGCTGCCTTGATCTTCGGGTCAGGCGTCTTCAGGCCAAATCGGCCCTGCTCACACAGCCAGTCCTTTTGTCAGAGGAAGCTGCGCGGCGGAGAAACTTCATCGACGCAGGAACGTATGAATGTTCCAGCCGACTCGTGCCCTGAACTTCGGAATGCCTTCCCGATGTGAACTCCTGTACGTACGTTCTCAAGGTTTCCCCGGTTACGTTCTCACGAAAAAGGCGGCGATGCAGGCTCCCAATGCAAGTCAAGACATTCCCAGTCCGTCAGCTCATAGGGGCCATAGTACGTCTTGGTCTGCTTCTTCATGTCGCCGGCCGCCTGGCTGTGCAGATGCGTAGGGACTGCAAGTCTGAAGAGCTCACGCGCACGTGCCGCGTCGCATTGCTGCGTCGTGTGTTCCTGCATGTAGCTTGCACGCGAGCACGACCAACATGAACGGATCGGCCGTCACTTCCGAGTGCTCGGCCCAAGCCACACAAGCCTGGCCTTGCGCTGCTTCCAGAAAAGCTCCAGGCCCACCAAATCGCCCAATGCCATGGGACCCATGGCCATGCCTCGAGAAATCTCCAATTTCCGGTGCTCCAAAGTACTCGAACTGACAACGCAGCAGAGCTGCTTTAACGTTTGTGACTGCATCCACGAGCTGCTACGCTGCTACATGCTGCCACGCTTCCAAACTTCCGAGCAGCGTTATCCACCTGCTCAATGTTGGCACCTCGCAATGTAGACTGCGTCATAGCAGCGACAAGAACTTGCAGACTTTTACCATCATATTGGTAAGCCCCTCCGCACCAACATCGCATTACGACTCAAGCATGCGCGACCCTGCCTTCCTCCAGAACCATCTTCGCCTCCCCGGCATATGGCGCAAGCATTCGGTTGCCCACGAAGCCATCGCAGTTGCCTACCATGATCGCTTTCTTGCTGATCAGTTTGCCCATGGCCTGGCAATCAGATGCCAGGCACACCGTCACACCCGGTGACACTCGTTTCAACAAAGGAATCTGCTATGCAGATCTAGACCTTGCAAGAAGGATGTGTGTGTGTGCCAAACAGCCAAGCTGCCATTCCGGTGGCCAACGTTTTGGTGCTGGACTTGGCCGTTCGGACGTTCTCCAGCAGCTGCATCACGTTGGCTGGGGAGAAGAAGTGGGTGCCCATGACACGGCTAGGGTCCTTCAGCACGGCCGCGATGTCATCAATGTTCAGGCCACTGGTGTTAGTGCAGATGAGGGCATCTGGCTTGGTGTTCTTCTCGATGTCGAGGAACACCTCCTTCTTGAGGTCCATGATTTCAGGGACTGCCTCAATGACCATGTCCACATCCTTGAAGTCAGCATAGTCTAATGTCGGCTTCAGGAGGCTCATGTACTGCTTGTACTTGTCCTGGCTCAAGCGGCCCCTTTTCGCCTGGCCACCCCAGAGACCCTCAATCTTCTTCATGCCATCCTCCAGCCACTCCTTCTTCGCATCCTTGAGGACCACTGGGATCCCTTTCTGCACGAAGCACATGGCGATGCCGCCTCCCATGAGTCCTGCACCTAGGATGCCGATCTTCTTCAGCGGTGCCGGCTTCTCGTTCACTCCAGGCACCTTCTGCGCCATTCGCTCGGCCAAGAAGAGGTGTCTCAAAGCAGCTGACTGCACAGAGAAGACCTGACTGCATTGGTCAACCAATGTTGGCTCTAGTGTGCTCTAGTGACTCTAGTGACATCACTGCCTAGCTGGGCCTAGCTAAACATTTCTTTCGTCGCTTCGTCTTCGAGTCCTGTTCGACCAAGCGTGCGGCCAAGGCACCAGCTTCGTGAACTCCTCCATCTCGACTGCCACGCCCTCCTTGAAACTCTTTCCTGAACAGGCGGCCTCGAAGCAGTTGATGATGCCAGCCGGTGCCACCATCAAAGGCTGTGCATTGAAGGCCATGTTCAGAGCTGCATGGAGGCCTGGAAAGATGAAGCAACGGCCAGAACGGCAACCGCAGAGTCCATCATGATCCATCATGCTTGCCCCTTGCACACCCCTTGTGCGCGCTTGCGTGCCTCCAGCCGCGACCATCAGGCGATTGGTCTTGGGCACATCGCGCTTGGAGATGGGCGCCGGCGGGTGCGACAGGGCGAACCCGGCGGCCTCCTCCACAACCTCGGCTGTGCACCCATGCTGCCGATGCTCTGGTGAACGAATGCGCGCAGCATGGCGCACTGCGGTGCAACGTGGTTTTCGGATGGTTCTGACAGGAACGGACATGTGCCGACGGCGGCCGCTTGGATCCTCATTTCATGCCGACAAACTGCATCCGTGCATCCTAGTGGCGCGGGATAAGGGGGCGGGCTGGCGGGCTGCTCACAGAAACTGCTGGTCAGCTTGGCTACGTAGTTCCACTTGCACATGGTCACTTGCAAGGTGCTTACTATAGCCATGGCGGGCAGCAGCTTCTGACTTGGAGCCTAATTCTAGCTTTTGCTCCGTCCCGCAGCGTTCACAAGACATGTTTAGGAAAAGCACGGCAAGTAGCGTCTCCCTTTGCAACCAAATCGATGATGCCGTTCTTCTTCGCAGCTTCGGCCTCAGAGCTCGCCCGTGCCACGGGTCATCTATCTCTCTTTCCTCTCTGTCCTCCTGCTGTCCGCTTGCGCTTCCGTGCGCTTCCTTGGGCTTCCTTGGGCTTCCTTGGGCTTCCTGGCCGAGTCGCGTTCATGGGCCGGCCCTGCAAGATCATTGGAAGCGCCACGGGGAGGGCGGCAACGCGAGGAAGCCGCTGCGTGCCCTGCGCGCCCGGGAGCAATCCCAGGTTCACCTGGCAGCAACACACGCACGAAGACACACGCACACCTGTGGCACGATGCAGCCTGATGCACAGCACACCGGAAACGAACTGGCCTCCGGGAAGCCGACCGAGGCTTTTGGCGTGGCCACCCTGTAGTGGCAGGCCAGGCTGACCTGCAAGAGTCACAGACTTCACAGACTTCACAGGCGCTTGGGATGTGCTTAAGCCCCTTGAAGCCCTCTCTTAGAAGTCTCGGTGCGCTCAGGACCCTGTGCAGGTCTCAAGCCTCGCAGCCACCACCCAAGGCGGGACCATTGAGAGCTGCTACCACCGTCTTGGGCGAGGCATCAATGGTGTCCTTTTCTGTTCGCTGTAGGAAAACCTAAATACTGGGCTCGCCTGGCCGAGCAAAACACCGAACAGGTACATCATGGTACATCCCACGAACTTACCGCGGGTCCATCATCTCGCTCAGTGCTGCCACAGGGTTGTTCTTCCTTCAGCAGAACTTCAGCACTCAAGAGGGTCACTCCAACATCTCCCTGGCTCAAAGCTCTCAGCACAAGGTCCTCATCTCTGCCTCGCCCATGGCAACCATGATGGCAAACCTGGTCGCTACAGGTTTACACCCAAAAGCTCGTGATGGGAGCCATGCCTGAGCTAGCAATGGTCAAACTCCATCCAGATTACGGCATGCCACGTGCTGTTCTCCCAACGCTTTGCATGGCGACCTCGCGCCTCTAGCTAAACTTATTCAGAAGGCCTCCGGCACCCACCCAAGACCTAGCTACCTGTTTCCCCCTCCCTGCTTGCAGCTTTCAGCAACTCCGTGATCTCAGCACCTGGGCTTTTGACCATGGTTTGGTCGGGTTCGCATCCAATCTAGTTCAGTCTGGTACACATGTCCCGATACATGGCAGGCCAAGCGTCCACCGGAGAACATCGAGCCGCTTCCCGTCACCACAATGGCTTTGACCTGCAGAATGCACACAGAGCAGCCTACAGAAGCCCAGAGCAGACTGATGGACACGCGCAGCGGTTTCATTCGGCTTGAAGAGGAAGAGGATTCACTTCGTAGTTTCGGCTTTGCCAAAGCCCAGCTGAGCCTTCGGATCTTGGACGAGTTTCGGGAACTCCTGCCTAAGCTGCCGAGAGGAGGAATCCGCATCAAGGAGAAATTCCCACATCATTGAGCTCGCAGACACTCGGCCGCCCAGTCGGAATCCCCCAACTCCACTGACCCAGCCAAAGCGCTTGAAGGATGTCACCAAGCTCGTGCCAAGTGAGTTCACCGGCGGGCTGTTCATGGTGATGACGCCAACCCCATCCTTGTCGTCCATACATCATGAGAGCACGTCATGTTAGTTAAAGGCAAGGCATGCACTGCAAATAGAGATTCCAAAACCCCCAATTCACTGCCGGGCTTGGCCGAGTGTCAGGACGGACGGTAATGGAGGCCGACATGGTGGGTCTCGCCAAGCTAGGACTGGAAGGAGCGCAAGTACGTTTTTGTTCTCTCGCTGGAGCCCAAGCCGCGGCGCGATTCACACCCTACTGGCGGACGATGTTGCGTAGGATCACATTTCTCGCCAGGACATTTGCCCGGCCACTGACCGGCCAAATGGTCCAGTGAGCAAAAGCCATATGTTGTAGTAACTTTACGTGGTATTCTGTGCTCTTTGTTCAGATTCTGATAGACAGATAACTAAACAGACAAACAGACTATTCAGCACTACACAGTTAAGGCATCGACTTCTGCTGCACGTCCAACCACTTCAAATCTGCGGACTCGATGAATCCATCACCTGTGGTCTGACTTGCTGGAACGGGGGGGGGAAGACGGGCGGATACCGTGCGAGCGAAAGCGTCTGGCACATGCTTGCATCTTGCATTGCGCACGGTGCGGGGGCGCAATGGCTTGCAGTGGCTTGTCTACAAAAGTCCACGGGGTCCTCTCCCTTCCCCTCTCTTCTCGCTGACTTGGCACGTCCCTCACCTCGTCATTCTCACCATCTTCGTCGGCGGAGGGCACTGGCAAGATGACAAATGCAGCCAAATCGCATCCACACGTTTAGTTCAAGGTTGGACCCAGCCAGCCTGAAGAGCCAAAGCAAGACCAGCTACTGCGGGCTGCCGCGTCTAGTGGCACCGATGTTTTCTGCAGATGGCATACAACATGAAGAGCTGCTCTGACTCTACTCGTGGAACTCTTTCAAAGGATCGCCTCGGGTGCTCAGGCTCGCATTATCAGAGTATACCTGGCCTTGTCAAGAAGCTTCCGTCGGCGTGTGCTCGCTGCGCATCGGGTGTTTCTGTGTTATGTGCCGGATTTGCGGAGCTCGGCACTTCTTGAAGTCGGACAGGGTCTCCAGGACTTGCTTCGGATCCCAAGTTTGCTTCTTACCTGTTGGGGTCAGACGCTCTTGCATGGGCACAGCCGGTGTCTGAATCTGAGGGCCAGGCGCTCTCTCATGGCACGCTGCCTGGCAGTGCGCTTGATCTTTGCTCGCCTGGGCCGGATCCAAGCACAAGCTTCTGTCACAGCGAGAGGCAGCTGGGTCCACTTGCCGACCACACAGACTGCGTGTTCTATCATATCTGGCATACTGAATGTAAAATATAGACATCGGCAGACATGCTTGGGTCACCTTCTTTCCAAGATTGCGTCTATTTATGCTGTTTATAGACCACATCTCAGCACCCGAACTGAGATTCGATGCAAATCTTCTGGGCGCAACATCTAACCTCATACTTCCCAGGTCTGTGCAGCACGGGAGTGCCTTTCAAAGCCAGCAAATTCACACTTGCAGACCATCTGACAGGTTGAACCATGTTCAATGTGTTCAGCATCTTTTGTTGCGGCGATGTACAAAACTGTTGCAAACACTACTCCTCCGGTTGTCGGTGCGCTTGTCGGAATAGGCTCCATCCTAGCAGAAACCAACCTCGACACCCCGACCACTCTGCATCATTGGATTGCCCAAACATACTCACACTTGGTGCCTTCGCAAGTGCCACCGACGCACTTGGACATATATGTTCCACTCTGGAACTGCCACAGAAACGAGGCGGGCTGTGTCAGCATCTGTGTCAGCGTCTGGCAGACCGTTTCTGACTGGACTGGACACGGTCTCCATACAAAACACGCACAGGGCATCTGTTTCTCGGTTCGCATTTCAACACAGTCGTTTGAACGGCTGCCAGGCGCTTGCACCTAATTACCTAAAGCAAAAGCGAGTTGCTGCAGCAGCTTCGGCACTAAATGAACCTGGCCGTTCCTGCTGCAGCTCCAAAACGTGACAAATCGCGCCACTCTTGCAGGCGCACCATACAAGGCTGCATTCAGCCAAGCTTGTCCCACAGGCTACCGGTTACCGGTCACTGGTTTCCAGCTTGCACAGCTTGCGAAGCTTCTCAAAGCTTCGCAAACGGGCCAGGGGCAGAACCCTTCTTGCGGAACTCGGCCAGGACCACATCAATCAGCGTCTGGCCAGGGAACACCTGAAGCTCAGAAGTTCACGCCAAGATGGAAAGAACTTATGTAAGAACTCTGCGAGCCACTCCTGTGGACCACTTTGCACTTTGCCGCTTTTTTGCGTGAGACCCTGGCCCAGCCTTGGTCCCTTCCTTGGCTGCGCATGCCTCCAAAAGCTTGGACGGCTCAAAGTAGTCGATCGGCAAGTAGTTGGAGTTCTTGGTGAAGCGCTCCTCAGTCCCCATCAGTCATTGCAAGGTACTGCTCTGATCCTGAGAAAGGGCCTTCATCTAGGCTTTCATAATGCCCCCCTAGGTCGCGTTTTCTTGGCCCACCGAGCACAGACGCGGGTGCATCGCGCGCACGCGCACACACACACACACACAATGAAACGCGGGGAGGACAACTAATTGGAAAAGGTGCTATCAAAGTCAATAACGCGCGGGAGCAGGTCGACAGCGACGGCAACAAAGCTCATCACGGTTTGCGGTGGTCATGGCGATCTTTCTGGCAGAAATCTCGCGCAAAAGTCTCCGGCTTTCGCCCACGAGAACTGGTTCAAAGGCTTGATCCACAAAAACTTGGGGCGGGGCTCTACCACCGATACCGGGGCTTATAACAGAAGCTGTACCGGAAAAGGAGCGGAGCTGTAACGGATTTGTCGCGGAGCTGTAACGGAGCCGCATCGAAGGACTGAAGAACGTCATCTGTATGTAACGTAGGGCGCACACTGTGTTAAACTTGACGCTGCAACAAAAGACCCAACATGACCCAAGGTGTCCATGCCTACACCCCAGCGACTTTCTGCGCTCCCCACCTTGGCCTGCTGGTTGTAGTACTTCACGCGCTCCAGGATCTTCTTGAAGCCAGCGTAGTTCTCGGCGTAGAACATGGGGCCACCCTGTCAAGACAGGACCATGCGTGCACACGTGTGCGCCCGAGCGCGCATGATTGCACAGCCGAAACTCGGCCTTGCGACAGGGTGTGAAGAACTCAGAAGAATCGGAGCGACGATGAGCGACATCAGCGGATGCATGCTGATGCAATTGCCTGCCTTGGCAGGGGGGAAGCCATATCCGTAGATGTAGGCCAGGTCGATGTCTGAGGACCGAGCCACGTATCCTTCCTGGCGGACGCGACTATCCACACCAGGCCCAGTGGCTGCAGAAACCGGAAAATGATGACCAACAAATCTCACTCCCAGCACGGGCCATGGCATATACTTCGGCACGTCCTCGAGGATCTTGAAGCCCTCATTGATCATCGAGAAGAAGAGCCTCTCGCAAATCTCCTCTCGTGCCGTAGCGATGGTGAGACATCAGGATGCCCAAAGCCCTAAGAAGTGGATAGGACCATAGGACCATAGGACCATAGGAACAGTGGAGACGGGGAGACAGAACCGCACATTGAACGGGCTCGAAAGGGCTCGAGCAGCGGGAAAGGTGCAGGGTCTCCTCGTCGGAAACGGCCCGGGGCGTCATGCCCTTCATCTTGCGAACCTCATCCAGCTTGGCGATGACCTCGGGATCCACCTGAGGTCTCCAGGTCTCTCGGCTTCGCGAGATTTCAAGGTGATTTCTCAGGAGGGCAGTAGGCTCTTTTCAGACGCTACCGGGCACTGGTGCCCCGGTGCCCTGGGAAGCACGCAGCTGTGCTGACCGTCCCGCGCCTCCTTGCTGCGGCCACGGTGGATGAAGACGCCACGGCCGTTGGCCTGGCGAGGATGTGGGTGGCGAGCCTTCACCTCCCCGCCCCAACATGCCCCAAACATGCCCCAAACATGCCCATCCGTCCCCTCGCTGCCTTGATCTTCGGGTCAGGCGTCTTCAGGCCAAATCGGCCCTGCTCACACAGCCAGTCCTTTTGTCAGAGGAAGCTGCGCGGCGGAGAAACTTCATCGACGCAGGAACGTATGAATGTTCCAGCCGACTCGTGCCCTGAACTTCGGAATGCCTTCCCGATGTGAACTCCTGTACGTACGTTCTCAAGGTTTCCCCGGTTACGTTCTCACGAAAAAGGCGGCGATGCAGGCTCCCAATGCAAGTCAAGCCATTCCCAGTCCGTCAGCTCATAGGGGCCATAGTACGTCTTGGTCTGCTTCTTCATGTCGCCGGCCGCCTGGCTGTGCAGATGCGTAGGGACTGCAAGTCTGAAGAGCTCACGCGCACATGCCGCGTCGCATTGCTGCGTCGTGTTCCTGCATGTAGCTTGCACGCGAGCACGCCCAACATGAACGGATCGGCCGTCACTTCCGAGTGCTCGGCCCAAGCCACACAGGCCTGGCCTTGCGCTGCTTCCAGAAAAGCTCTTGGCCCACCAAATCGCCCAATGCCATGGGACCCATGGCCATGCCTCGAGAAATCTCCAGATTCCGGCACTCCAAAGTACTCGAACAGACAACGCAGCAGAGCTGCTTTAAAGTTTGTGACTGCATCCACGCGCTGCTACATTGCTGCCACGCTTCCAAACTTTTGAGCAGCGTTATCCACCTGCTCAATGCTGGCACCTCGCAATGTAGACTGCGTCATAGCAGTGACAAGAACTTGCAGACTTTTACCATCACATTGGTGGGCCCCTCCGCGCCAACATCGCATTACAACTCAAGCATGAGCGACCCTGCCTTCCTCCAGAACCATCTTCGCCTCCCCGGCATATGGCGCAATCATTCGATTGCCCACGAAGCCATCGCAATTGCCTACCATGATGGCTTTCTTGCTGATCAGTTTGCCCATGGCCTGGCAATCAGATACCAGGCAGACACTGGTTAGAACAAATCTGCTATGCGGATCCCTTGCAAGAAGGAAGGATGTGTTTGGCACAGCCAAGCTGCCATTCCGGTGGCCAACGTTTTGGTGCTGGACTTAGCCGTTCGGATATTCTCCAGCAGCTGCATCACGTTGGCTGGGGAGAAGAAGTGGGTGCCCATGACACGGCTAGGGTCCTTCAGCACGGCCGCGATGTCATCAATGTTCAGGCCACTGGTGTTAGTGCAGATGAGGGCATCTGGCTTGGTGTTCTTCTCGATGTCGAGGAACACCTCCTTCTTGAGCTCCATGATTTCAGGGACTGCCTCAATGACCATGTCCACATCCTTGAAGTCAGCATAGTCTAACGTCGGCTTCAGGAGGCTCATGTACTGCTTGTACTTGTCCTGGCTCAAGCGGCCCCTTTTCGCCTGGCCACCCCAGAGACCCTCAATCTTCTTCATGCCATCCTCCAGCCACTCCTTCTTCGCATCCTTGAGGACCACTGGGATCCCTTTCTGCACGAAGCACATGGCGATGCCGCCTCCCATGAGTCCTGCACCTAGGATGCCGATCTTCTTCAGCGGTGCCGGCTTCTCGTTCACTCCAGGCACCTTCTGCGCCATTCGCTCGGCCAAGAAGAGGTGTCTCAAAGCAGCTGACTGCACAGAGAAGACCTGACTGCATTGGTCAACCAATGTTGGCTCTAGTGTGCTCTAGTGACTCTAGTGACATCACTGCCTAGCTGGGCCTAGCTAAACATTTCTTTCGTCGCTTCGTCTTCGAGTCCTGTTCGACCGTGTGGCCAAGGCACCAGCTTCGTGAACTCCTCCATCTCGACTGCCACGCCCTCCTTGAAACTCTTTCCTGAACAGGCGGCCTCGAAGCAGTTGATGATGCCAGCCGGTGCCACCATCAAAGGCTGTGCATTGAAGGCCATGTTCAGAGCTGCATGGAGGCCTGGAAAGATGAAGCAACGGCCAGAACGGCAACCGCAGAGTCCATCATGATCCATCATGCTTGCCCCTTGCACACCGCTTGTGCGCGCTTGCGTGCCTCCAGCCGCGACCATCAGGCGATTGGTCTTGGGCACATCGCGCTTGGAGATGGGCGCCGGCGGGTGCGACAGGGCGAACCCGGCGGCCTCCTCCACAACCTCGGCTGTGCACCCATGCTGCCGATGCTCTGATGAACGAATCGAAGCGCGCAGCATGGCGCACCGCGGTGCAACGTGGTTTTCGGATGGTTCTGACAGGAACGGACATGTGCCGACGGCGGCCGCCTGGATCCTCATTTCATGCTGACAAACTGCATCCTAGTGGCGTGGGATAAGGGGGCGGGCTGTTCACAGAAACTGCTGGTCAGCTTGGCTAGTTGCGTCTACGTGCAAATGGTCACTTGCAAGGTTCTTACTATAGTCATGGCAGGCAGCAGCTTATGACTTGGAGCCTACTTCTAGCTTTTGCTCCGTCCCGCATGCAGCGTTCACAAGACATGTTTAGGAAAAGCACGGCAAGTAGCGTCTCCCTTTGCAACCACATCGATGATGCCGTTCTTCTTCGCAGCTTCGGCCTCAGAGCAGAGCTCGCCCGTGCCACGGGTCATCTATCTCTCTTTCCTCTCTGTCCTCCTGCTGTCCGCTTGCGCTTCCGTGCGCTTCCTTGCGCTTCCTTGCGCTTCCTTGGGCTTCCTTGGGCTTCCTTGGGCTTCCTTGGGCTTCCTTGGGCTTCCTTGGGCTTCCTTGGGCTTCCTGGCCGAGTCACGTTCATGGGCCGGCCCTGCAAGATCATTGGAAGCGCCACGGGGAGGGCGGCAACGCGAGGAAGCCGCTGCGTGCCCTGCGCGCCCGGGAGCAATCCCAGGTTCACCTGGCAGCAACACACGCACGAAGACACACGCACACCTGTGGCACGATGCAGCCTGATGCACAGCACACCGGAAACGAACTGGCCTCCGGGAAGCCGACCGAGGCTTTTGGCGTGGCCACCCTGTAGTGGCAGGCCAGGCTGACCTGCAAGAGTCACAGACTTCACAGACTTCACAGGCGCTTGGGATGTGCTTAAGCCCCTTGAAGCCCTCTCTTAGAAGTCTCGGTGCGCTCAGGACCCTGTGCAGGTCTCAAGCCTCGCAGCCACCACCCAAGGCGGGACCATTGAGAGCTGCTACCACCGTCTTGGGCGAGGCATCAATGGTGTCCTTTTCTGTTCGCTGTAGGACAACCTAAATACTGGGCTTGCCTGGCCGAACAAAACACGAAACAGGTACATCCCACGAACTTACCGCGGGTCCATCATCTCGCTCAGTGCTGCCACAGGGTTGTTCTTCCTTCAGCAGAACTTCAGCACTCAAGAGGGTCACTCCAACATCTCCCTGGCTCAAAGCTCTCAGCACAAGGTCCTCATCTCTGCCTCGCCCATGGCAACCATCATGGCAAACCTGGTCGCAACAGCTTTACACCTAAAAGCTCGTGATGGGAGCCATGCCTGAGCTAGCAATGGTCAAACTCCATCCAGATTACGGCATGCCACGTGCTGTTCTCCCAACGCTTTGCATGGCGACCTCGCGCCTCTAGCTAAACTTATTCAGAAGGCCTCCGGCACCCACCCAAGACCTAGCTACCTGTTTCCCCCTCCCTGCTTGCAGCTTTCAGCAACTCCGTGATCTCAGCACCTGGGCTTTTGACCATGGTTTGGTCGGGTTCGCATCCAATCTAGTTCAGTCTGGTACACATGTCCCGATACATGGCAGGCCAAGCGTCCACCGGAGAACATCGAGCCGCTTCCCGTCACCACAATGGCTTTGACCTGCAGAATGCACACAGAGCAGCCTACAGAAGCCCAGAGCAGACTGATGGACAATGGACACATGCAGCGGTTTCATTCGGCTTGAAGAGAAAGAGGATTCACTTCGTAGTTTCGGCTTTGCCAAAGCCCAGCTGAGCCTTCGGATCTTGGACGAGTTTCGGGAACTCCTGCCTAAGCTGCCGAGAGGAGGAATCCGCATCCAGGAGAAACTCCCGGATCATTGAGCTCGCAGACACTCAGCCGCCCAGTCGGGATCCCCAACTCCACTAACCATCCCTACTGGTAAGGCAAAGCGCTTGAAGGATGTCACCAAGCTCGTGCCAAGTGAGTTCACCGGCGGGCTGTTCATGGTGATGACGCCAACTCCATCCTCATCTTCCATACATCATGAGAGCACGTCATGTTAAAGGCAAGGCATGCACTGCAAATAGAGATTCCAAAACCCCCAATTCACTGCCGGGTTTGGCCGAGTGTCAGGACGGACGGTAATGGAGGCCGACATGGTGGGTCTCGCCAAGCTAGGACTGAAGGAGCGCAAGTACGTTTTTGTTCTCTCGCTGGAGCCCAAGCCGCGGCGCGATTCACACCCTACTGGCGGACGATGTTGCGTAGGATCACATTTCTCGCCAGGACATTTGCCCGGCCACTGACCGGCCAAATGGTCCAGTGAGCAAAAGCCATATGTTGTAGTAACTTTATGTGGCAATATTCTGTGCTCTTTGTTCAGATTCTGATAGACAGATAACTAAACAGACAAACAGACTATTCAGCACTGCACAGTTGAGGCATCGACTTCTGCTGCACATCCAACCACTTCAAATCTGCGGACTCGATGAATCCATCACCTGCGGTCTATGTCTACTCACCTGCCGCCTCCCAAGCATTCGGGCACAAAGCGAGTCTGCACAGTCCTGCACAGTCAGCACGCCCTGTACAGCAACAGGGCTCATTGACGCACTTGGACATATATGTTCAACTCTGGAACTGCCACAGAAACGAGGCGGGCTGTGCCAGCATCTGTGTCAGCGTCTGGCGGACCGTTTCTGACTAAACACGATCACCATACAAAACACGCACAGGGCGTCTGTCCGCGGTGTGCATTTCAACACAGTCGTTTGAACGGCTGCCAGGCGCTTGCACCTACCAAAAGCAAAAGCGAGTTGCTGCGGCAGCTTCGGCACTAAATGAACCTGGCCGTTCCTGCTGCAGCTCCAAAACGTGACAAATCGCGCCACTCTTGCAGGCGCACCATACAAGGCTGCATTCAGCCAAGCTTGTCCCACAGGTTACCGGTTACCGGTCACTGGTTTCCAGCTTGCACAGCTTGCGAAGCTTCTCAAAGCTTCGCAAACGGGCCAGGGGCAGAACCCTTCTTGCGGAACTCGGCCAGGACCACATCAATCAGCGTCTGGCCAGGGAACACCTGAAGCTCAGAAGTTCACGCCAAGATGCAAAGAACTTATGTAAGAACTCTGTGAGCCACTACTGTGGACGACTTTTGCACTTTGCCGTTTTTTTTGCGTGAGACCCCCAGCCTTGGTCCCTTCCTTGGCTGCGCATGCCTCCAAAAGCTTGGACGGCTCAAAGTAGTCGATCGGCAGGTAGTTGGAGTTCTTGGTGAAGCGCTCCTCAGCCCCCATCAGTCATTGCAAGGTACTGCTCTGATCCTGAGAAAGGGCCTTCATCTAGGCGTTCATAATGCCCCCCTAGGTCGCGTTTTCTTGGCCCACCGAGCACACACGCGGGTGCATCGCGCGCACGCGCACACACACAATGAAACGCGGGGAGGACAACTAATTGGCCAGAGTCGACAGCGACGGCAACACAGCTCATCACGGTTTGCGGTGGTCATGGCGATCTTTCTGGCAGAAGTCTCCCGCAGAAGTCTCCCGCTTTCGCCCACGAGAACTGTTTCATTTGCTCGATCCACAAAAACACTACTGACTCCGCTTGTATGTCCGTCCGTGCCGGCTCGGCCGCAACATGCAGGTCAGACCGTGGATCATGTGGGTACACTGGCTTACGTTGGCGATGGCTACCCTAGCGGCTACACAGTCAGTCCGGTTTCCCATTCTGCATAGCTGCCAGATGTTGTCGTAGCGCCGAAAGAGTTTGATAGCATGTCACGTTGATGCAAAGTTGCATAGTGGGTGGGCAAACCATTGCCGCCTTTGAAGGCGTCATCGGACTGAAGAACGTACTCGACGTAATCTGTAATGTAGGGCGCACACTGTGTTAAACTTGACGCTGCAACAAAAGACCCAACATGACCCAAGGTGTCCATGCCTACACCCCAGCGACTTTCTGCGCTCCCCACCTTGGCCTGCTGGTTGTAGTACTGCACGCGCTCCAGGATCTTCTTGAAGCCAGCGTAGTTCTCGGCGTAGAACATGGGGCCACCCTGTCAAGACAGGACCATTCGTGCACACGTGTGCGCCCGACCGCGCATGATTGCACAGCCGAAACTCGACCTTCCGACAGGGTGTGAAGAACTGAGAGGAATCGGAGCGACGATGAGCGACATCAGCGGATGCATGCGGATGCAATTGCCTGCCTTGGCAGGGGGGAAGCCATATCCGTAGATGTAGGCCAGGTCGATGTCCGAGGACCGAGCCACGTATCCTTCCTGGCGGACGCGACTATCCACACCAGGCCCAGTGGCTGCAGAAACCGGAAGAATGATGACCAACAAATCTCACTCCCAGCACGGGCCCATGGCATATACTTCGGCACGTCCTCGAGGATCTTGAAGCCCTCATTGATCATCGAGAAGAAGAGCCTCTCGCAAATCTCCTCTCGTGCCGTAGCGATGGTGAGACCCAAAGCCCTAAGAAGTGGATAGGACCATAGGACCATAGGACCATAGGAACAGTGGAGACGGGGAGACAGAACCGCACATTGAACGGGCTCGAAAGGGCTCGAGCAGCGGGAAAGGTGCAGGGTCTCCTCGTCGGAAACGGCCCGGGGCGTCATGCCCTTCATCTTGCGAACCTCATCCAGCTTGGCGATGACCTCGGGATCCACCTGAGGTCTCCAGGTCTCTCGGCTTCGCGAGATTTCAAGGTGATTTCTCAGGAGGGCAGTAGGCTCTTTTCAGACGCTACCGGGCACTGGTGCCCCGGTGCCCTGGGAAGCACGCGGCTGTGCTGACCGTCACGCGCCTCCTTGCTGCGGCCACGGTGGATGAAGACGCCACGGCCGTTGGCCTGGCGAGGATGTGGGTGGCGAGCCTTCACCTCCCCGCCCCAACATGCCCCAAACATGCCCCAAACATGCCCATCCGTCCCCTCGCTGCCTTGATCTTCGGGTCAGGCGTCTTCAGGCCAAATCGGCCCTGCTCACACAGCCAGTCCTTTTGTCAGAGGAAGCTGCGGCGGAGAAACTTCATCGACGCAGGAACGTATGTTCTCAAGGTTTCCCGGGTTACGTTCTCACGAAAAAGGCGGCGATGCAGGCTCCCAATGCAAGTCAAGCCATTCCCAGTCCGTCAGCTCATAGGGGCCATAGTACGTCTTGGTCTGCTTCTTCATGTCGCCGGCCGCCTGGCTGTGCAGATGCGTAGGGACTGCAAGTCTGAAGAGCTCACGCGCACATGCCGCGTCGCATTGCTGCGTCGTGTTCCTGCATGTAGCTTGCACGCGAGCACGCCCAACATGAACGGATCGGCCGTCACTTCCGAGTGCTCGGCCCAAGCCACACAGGCCTGGCCTTGCGCTGCTTCCAGAAAAGCTCTTGGCCCACCAAATCGCCCAATGCCATGGGACCCATGGCCATGCCTCGAGAAATCTCCAGATTCCGGCACTCCAAAGTACTCGAACAGACAACGCAGCAGAGCTGCTTTAAAGTTTGTGACTGCATCCACGCGCTGCTACATTGCTGCCACGCTTCCAAACTTTTGAGCAGCGTTATCCACCTGCTCAATGCTGGCACCTCGCAATGTAGACTGCGTCATAGCAGTGACAAGAACTTGCAGACTTTTACCATCACATTGGTGGGCCCCTCCGCGCCAACATCGCATTACAACTCAAGCATGAGCGACCCTGCCTTCCTCCAGAACCATCTTCGCCTCCCCGGCATATGGCGCAATCATTCGATTGCCCACGAAGCCATCGCAATTGCCTACCATGATGGCTTTCTTGCTGATCAGTTTGCCCATGGCCTGGCAATCAGATACCAGGCACACTGTCACACCGTCATGTGCACAACGTCAAGGAACTGTTGCCGCACTGCCCGGTGACACTGGTTAGAACAAATCTGCTATGCGGATCCCTTGCAAGAAGGAAGGATGTGTTTGGCACAGCCAAGCTGCCATTCCGGTGGCCAACGTTTTGGTGCTGGACTTAGCCGTTCGGATATTCTCCAGCAGCTGCATCACGTTGGCTGGGGAGAAGAAGTGGGTGCCCATGACACGGCTAGGGTCCTTCAGCACGGCCGCGATGTCATCAATGTTCAGGCCACTGGTGTTAGTGCAGATGAGGGCATCTGGCTTGGTGTTCTTCTCGATGTCGAGGAACACCTCCTTCTTGAGGTCCATGATTTCAGGGACTGCCTCAATGACCATGTCCACATCCTTGAAGTCAGCATAGTCTAACGTCGGCTTCAGGAGGCTCATGTACTGCTTGTACTTGTCCTGGCTCAAGCGGCCCCTTTTCGCCTGGCCACCCCAGAGACCCTCAATCTTCTTCATGCCATCCTCCAGCCACTCCTTCTTCGCATCCTTGAGGACCACTGGGATCCCTTTCTGCACGAAGCACATGGCGATGCCGCCTCCCATGAGTCCTGCACCTAGGATGCCGATCTTCTTCAGCGGTGCCGGCTTCTCGTTCACTCCAGGCACCTTCTGCGCCATTCGCTCGGCCAAGAAGAGGTGTCTCAAAGCAGCTGACTGCACAGAGAAGACCTGACTGCATTGGTCAACCAATGTTGGCTCTAGTATGCTCTAGTGACTCTAGTGACATCACTGCCTAGCTGGGCCTAGCTAAACATTTCTTTCGTCGCTTCGTCTTCGAGTCCTGTTCGACCGTGTGGCCAAGGCACCAGCTTCGTGAACTCCTCCATCTCGACTGCCACGCCCTCCTTGAAACTCTTTCCTGAACAGGCGGCCTCGAAGCACTTGACGATGCCAGCCGGTGCCACCATCAAAGGCTGTGCATTGAAGGCCATGTTCAGAGCTGCATGGAGGCCTGGAAAGATGAAGCAACGGCCAGAACGGCAACCGCAGAGTCCATCATGATCCATCATGCTTGCCCCTTGCACACCCCTTGTGCGCGCTTGCGCGCCTCCAGCCGCGACCATGAGGCGATTGGTCTTGGGCACATCGCGCTTGGAGATGGGCGCCGGCGGGTGCGACAGGGCGAACCCGGCGGCCTCCTCCACAACCTCGGCTGTGCACCGATGCTGCCGATGCTCTGATGAACGAATCGAAGCGCGCAGCATGGCGCACTGCGGTGCAACGGGGTTTTCGGATGGTTCTGACAGGAACGGACATGTGCCGACGGCGGCCGCCTGGATCCTCATTTCATGCTGACAAACTGCATCTTAGTGGCGTGGGATAAGGGGGCGGGCTGTTCACAGAAACTGCTGGTCAGCTTGGCTAGTTGCGTCTACGTGCAAATGGTCACTTGCAAGGTTCTTACTATAGTCATGGCAGGCAGCAGCTTATGACTTGGAGCCTACTTCTAGCTTTTGCTCCGTCCCGCATGCAGCGTTCACAAGACATGTTTAGGAAAAGCACGGCAAGTAGCGTCTCCCTTTGCAACCACATCGATGATGCCGTTCTTCTTCGCAGCTTCGGCCTCAGAGCAGAGCTCGCCCGTGTTCACCACGGGTCATCTATCTCTCTTTCCTCTCTGTCCTCCTGCTGTCCGCTTGCGCTTCCGTGCGCTTCCTTGCGCTTCCTTGGGCTTCCTTGGGCTTCCTTGGGCTTCCTTGGGCTTCCTTGGGCTTCCTTGGGCTTCCTGGCCGAGTCACGTTCATGGGCCGGCCCTGCAAGATCATTGGAAGCGCCACGGGGAGGGCGGCAACGCGAGGAAGCCGCTGCGTGCCCTGCGCGCCCGGGAGCAATCCCAGGTTCACCTGGCAGCAACACACGCACGAAGACACACGCACACCTGTGGCACGATGCAGCCTGATGCACAGCACACCGGAAACGAACTGGCCTCCGGGAAGCCGACCGAGGCTTTTGGCGTGGCCACCCTGTAGTGGCAGGCCAGGCTGACCTGCAAGAGTCACAGACTTCACAGAGACTTCACAGGCGCTTGGGATGTGCTTAAGCCCCTTGAAGCCCTCTCTTAGAAGTCTCGGCGCGCTCAGGACCCTGTGCAGGTCTCAAGCCTCGCAGCCACCACCCAAGGCGGGACCATTGAGAGCTGCTACCACCGTCTTGGGCGAGGCATCAATGGTGTCCTTTTCTGTTCGCTGTAGGAAAACCTAAATACTGGGCTTGCCTGGCCGAACAAAACACGGAACAGGTACATCCCACGAACTTACCGCGGGTCCATCATCTCGCTCAGTGCTGCCACAGGGTTGTTCTTCCTTCAGCAGAACTTCAGCACTCAAGAGGGTCACTCCAACATCTCCCTGGCTCAAAGCTCTCAGCACAAGGTCCTCATCTCTGCCTCGCCCATGGCAACCATCATGGCAAACCTGGTCGCAACAGCTTTACACCTAAAAGCTCGTGATGGGAGCCATGCCTGAGCTAGCAATGGTCCAACTCCATCCAGATTACGGCATGCCACGTGCTGTTCTCCCAACGCTTTGCATGGCGACCTCGCGCCTCTAGCTAAACTTATTCAGAAGGCCTCCGGCACCCACCCAAGACCTAGCTACCTGTTTCCCCCTCCCTGCTTGCAGCTTTCAGCAACTCCGTGATCTCAGCACCTGGGCTTTTGACCATGGTTTGGTCGGGTTCGCATCCAATCTAGTTCAGTCTGGTACACATGTCCCGATACATGGCAGGCCAAGCGTCCACCGGAGAACATCGAGCCGCTTCCCGTCACCACAATGGCTTTGACCTGCAGAATGCACACAGAGCAGCCTACAGAAGCCCAGAGCAGACTGATGGACACATGCAGCGGTTTCATTCGGCTTGAAGAGAAAGAGGATTCACTTCGTAGTTTCGGCTTTGCCAAAGCCCAGCTGAGCCTTCGGATCTTGGACGAGTTTCGGGAACTCCTGCCTAAGCTGCCGAGAGGAGGAATCCGCATCGAGGAGAAAGTCCCGCATCATTGAGCTCGCAGACACTCGGCCGCCCAGCCGGAATCCCCCAACTCCACTGACCCATCCCTACTGGCAAGGCAAAGCGCTTGAAGGATGTCACCAAGCTCGTGCCAAGTGAGTTCACCGGCGGGCTGTTCATGGTGATGACGCCAACCCCATCCTTATCGTCCATACATCATGAGAGCACGTCATGTTAGTTAAAGGCAAGGCATGCACTGCGAATGGAGATTCCAAAACCCCCAATTCACTGCCGGGTTTGGCCGAGTGTCAGGACGGACGGTAATGGAGGCCGACATGGTGGGTCTCGCCAAGCTAGGACTGGAAGGAGCGCAAGCACGTTTTTGTTCTCTCGCTGGAGCCCAAGCCGCGGCGCGATTCACACCCTACTGGCGGACGATGTTGCGTAGGATCACATTTCTCGCCAGGACATTTGCCCGGCCACTGACCGGCCAAATGGTCCAGTGAGCAAAAGCCATATGTTGTAGTAACTTTACGTGGTATTCTGTGCTCTTTGTTCAGATTCTGATAGACAGATAACTAAACAGACAGACTATTCAGCACTACACAGTTAAGGCATCGACTTCTGCTGCACGTCCAACCACTTCAAATCTGCGGACTCGATGAATCCATCACCTGCGGTCTGACTTGCTGGAACGGGGGGGAAGCCCGGCGAAGGCTTGCATCTTGCATTGCGCACGGTGCGGCTTGTAGTAGTAGAAGTACCGACATTCTCCGACTTTGAATACACTGGGCGACTGGGGATGCATCGTGACCCGTGACCTCCGAGGTCGAACGCATCAAACAGGATGAGCTCGGAACCGCCTCACCCCGTGTCTGCGTGTACGGAGCCAAGGCTGATCCTTACAAGTCTAGTGCCACCATCTGCCTGTCCATCCAAATCGGATGAGACCCTCCTCGACATGCTTTGCATCTTCCGCTCCGCTGCACCATTCATCAGCTTCCTCAGCCCGCATCGGCCATCGCGGCACTCTTGAAACGACGAACAAAAATCTCCCCGAGATGCTCGCAGATGCACACATATGCACACCCTGACGAGGCACTGGATCATGTCAACTGATCCAGCAAACATCTCGGCACAGAAGTCCACAAAGGCAGCCTTTGATTGGAACGCAGCTGAAAATAGCTTCAAAACAAACAGGGAGCTGAAGGAAGCAGCTGAACTTGGGGCAACGTGCTTCTCGGCACAAGCGTGGGCATGTGTGGGCAGCAAGCATCCAACAAAAACTTGGGGGTGAGGGCCTGGGAAGAAAGCTAGTTAAGGTACCCCGACGGAAGAGCATTCACCAGGAACGAAGGCGTGCAGCCGAGCAGGCACACGCAAAGTCAGCAGGCCATGTCACTTTTTTACCGCGCGCCAAGGCTGGGCAGCGTGCAACAAAGGTCGGAATTCGGCTAGCATAAGGAGTCCAGAGGAACCGTACAGGGGGGAAGGGTTGAAAGAGGGGCGTTCCTGTAGACATAAATCCTAATCCAAAAGAACACGTTCTCGGGGAGTCCGTCTGGAGTTCCGAATGAGATGAAAGAGAGGCGCTCTTTTAGAGATAAAGTAGAACGCAAAAGAACGCGTTGACAGGGAGTTGCTTTGGAGCTCCGATGATCACTTCGGCATCGCCGCTTCAGCTAGTTCTCGCAAGCTTGGCGGCAACTGACCCCGAGTGTACGCAATAGCCGTCCACTTGGGACGACGGCCGCCATATGCGCAGCTTTGGAACGCAGTGAACTGAAAGAGGTGCGCGATTCGTGCAAACATGGAAGTGCGCCAGTAGAAGCTCTGCCTGGGGTTCTCCACCCCGATAACAAGGTCGCGAGAAGCAGCTTCAAGGACCAGGTCAGACACACAGTCGTAAAGCTGATTTGCCAAGGTGACCCGGAGGAGGGCCTGCCCACCCAGCTGCGGTAATCCGTTCGGAAACTTTTCCGAGCGGAGAGGAGGGGGTCCAGGAACACCTTTAACTTCCCTTGCCCGGCTGGCAGTCCCACACGGTGGAGCGAACCAAATGCCCACGCAGTTGGGCATGGCAAGCCAACGTCGAACCAACTCGACGCCTTCAGCAGTACACAAGTCGACCAGATGAACATGACAGGCGGCGCCGGGCAGGCGTTTATGGTCAACAGCGACGGCATCAAACCCAAGTTGCTTGAGGCAGGCTGAGAGCCTGGACATACCGGAAAAGACCTCAATAATGAACGGGGGCCTTGAAGACGTCTCACTGGCAGACGGAGCGGGCACTGGGGCAGGCTCCGGTGCGACGCTCATGACTTCCGGAACGGCGGACAGTGCTGGAAGGAAGTCTGGCGGCAGGGCAAAGCCAAGCTCAAGGAGGGCCTGGGGGACCTCAAGCTTGACTGAGGGCATATGAGGCAACGCATATGCTACCAGGACAACACGGCGGCCCTGCCATGGTTCAGTCATGTGCCAGTGATCTTTAGCAGGCAGCTCGAGACAGCCATCCTCGAAATTGAGCACACGACCCTGGACCGGAGAGCCGTGGACAGGCCGAATGTCTTGCCCGGGGCCTTCACACCAAACACCGCCCCCAGAGAAGCTGGAGAGCTTGAACACCAGATTGGGGGTCGGCCCATTGTGGGAATCACGATGAGGCTCAGTGGGGATGTCACAAAATATGGCCAGAGAAGTGAAAACCGCAGCCGGTCGTCGTTGCCGAACGAACGCACAGAGGACCTGCGTGACCTTTGGGAAACGAGAAACATTGGTCCGAAGGCCCAGCACACCCCCTCTCCGGAACATGCCAGTGAAAAACGAGCTGCCCGACGCAGCCTTGTGGGGAGCCTCGTGCGGAAGAAGCTCCCACAGGGAGAGCACAGATTGAGATCCAATGAGTTGGCCCTGCAAAAGTTGCTCAGCAAGTTCTTCAGGGTCATTGCAAGCAGCACACGAATTCAGCTGGGAGGTTGACTCGGGAGCGAGGGAAACTGGGGGCTCAACCTTGTGCACAGATTGACTGACCACAACGGGAGCCGCAGATCCAGTTTCTACAGGTGGCGGAACGGCTGTCAACACGGGCTCGTCCGAAGTTGAACCAGCAAGCCCCGCCTCCGGCACTGACTGTCACTCCTTGTGATCCCGGATAGGGTGCGGTTGGAAACACTTGCAACACAGGTGCTTGCGAGGGCACGTGGCTGCGGAACACTTGCACTTGTCCCCATGCAGATTATAATCGAAACATAAGGGTTCACCCGTGGGAGCATTGGCCACACCCCCTTTCTGGAGGATCTCTTTCGGGACGCGAGCGGTGAGGGAAAACTTGCCCTTGCCTTTGCCACCACCCTTTGGGCCACCCTTGACCCTTTTATCACCAGGCTCGAGCTTTCGCTTGAGCTCGCGGCGCTCCTTGTTTCCATTACCTTGCTTTTGTGGAAGCGGTATCAAGGCCATTGAGACATGGTAGCTTTCAAGCGCTGAGATTAACGCATCATCCATAGGGAAGCTTCCATCTGTGGCTGCGCGCGGTTGGACTCCCAGTTCAATCAGGCGAACAAACACTTGTCGATCGGCTTCCACCAACTGAGCAACAGAGCAACGCGCAAAACCCGGGGGAGGCTCCCTGTGAAGATTGCTGAACAGGCGGGAGATGTACTTCTCGTAGGCATTGAAGGAGAGGCACTGGGCAAACACATAGGCAATGCCCCTGCGGCGAAGAGCCTCTTGAACTTGCAGCGCGCTATGAGTTGGCATACTCATGGCATCATCTGTTTCTTTGATCACTAGTTTGGAACTTTCAAGTTCAAGCTGGCGGGAAGCACCCTTGGAGTGGGTGACTTCGTGCGTTCGCGACACACAACGATCGGGGCTGAGGTACTTCAACTGATTGGCAGATTCCTGTCTAACGCAGTCTTCCAAGACACATCTCCCAGGTTCCATGCCTCCTTCAATGAGCACACCCGGAAGACGACCCCTGAGTTGTTGCAAACGCCTTTCATGTTCCGCCTCCGGCATTTTCCTGGAGGCTCCTTCTGGATCGGAAACTTGCAGGCGCAAGTCAGCCAACACCAAGGTTTGTGCCTCGAAGACTAGGCGGCGTATGCAGGCCCTGCCAGCCGCATTGGCTCCAGGTGTGGTAGTAGTGCAGAAGGCATTGAAGGCTGACTCAGGAATGACCTGGCCCGGCTGGCCCACAGCATAAGCCAGGTGACCCAGGCTAGTGAACCCACCAACCCGAAGCTCTGCTAGCACAGCATCGGGGCATTTGATCTCGCGGGCGCGCTGGAGGAAGTGGGCCTCAGACTCAATCAAGGAAGACATGGCACAGGAAGCTACGCTGTCCAATCGAAGAAGAAATCACACTTGAACTCCGCCAAAGTGCAACACAGTAGAAGACGCTGTACAAACACCACACACGCTAAGTACCACAAGTAACATCTCCACTCTCTACTACTGCGAGCCTGGGGTTGAAACATCACATTCACAACGCAACACACACATGCTGCATGCGTGGCCCCTGGGCCCCTAATGCCTATAAAGCCCCTTGGCCAGGCATTGGCACCATGTGCCACAAGGCTCATAAGGGACCATGTCCTTGCCTTGAATCCAACACTCCGACATTTAGTCGGCAACAGCACTCACTGCAGTTCACATTTCCTCACATTAGCCCCTGGGCACACAAGTCGCTACCATGTAGCAAACTCTTTTCTTCACCACAGCGATCAGAAACGATCACAAACTTCCTCCAGCCACACCACATCACAGGTTGCGTTTACATGTGCGACACTCGGGATTCATAAGATCCTCCTCTGAAGGCAAGACATACATTGCCGTGCGCGGGCGCCCACACACAAGAATGTTGTCGCCATAGGCATGGTGAAGAACTCCAGATCTGGAGTGTTTTACCCATGTACCAGTGCCTTGCACAGGGTTCACACTGGGAACAGACGCTCGGGCGTCAACACGCTCAGGGTCCCGCGACGTTTGCGATTCACTCGACCCCGACGACTCACTCGAACTATCGGAGGACGATGACTCTTCTTCACCTGAGCTTTCAACCTTGATCGCAGGTGCCAAGGAGGCGGCAAAGTTTGCCTGAGTAGACAACACACTCTTGCCCTGCATCGGCCCGCCAGGGGGAGGCGGCTGAGGAGGGAACGCCCACATTTGCCCCCGGGCTGCATCAGGAGAAAACTCAAGCTGTCTGATGGCATCCAAGACTGTTTCCAGCTCCCGCACGGGCCCCATGCTTAGCTCAACAGAGTACACGGCTTCCGTTCCTTCAACAGCTGTGACATGCCTGCCCAAACAAGAGCGAACCTCCTTCTTGGACCCAGCCTTGCTGGCCCAAGAGATGCAAGTTCTCTTCAAGCTGTGCGAGGACACGGCATTATCACCAAGCGCGAGCCTCAAGTAGGTGGAAACTTCCCCCGACGTAATGGCCCTGCGAGCCAGCACGCCACTGGCTAGTGGTGGACGGAAGAGCGCAGCACCAACATGTCCTTGCAACAGAAGACCAACTTTCTCAAAGGCACACTTACATGATTCGAACCACTCATGGTCCGAGATTCCTCGCAACGGAATCAAGATTGGGAGCAGCTGAGCAACTCTTCTGGCTGCCCTGGCAGTTTTATGTTGCTTGACCCGGATCACCACGTAGCCATCACGACCTTCTCCATCCACGTCCACGTATGCCACTTTGCGGAAGTCAGATTGTCTAGCACGCGCATACAAGCACAAAAGGCAATATCCAGCAAAGGCCCGATCCCAATCTGAGGTACCTTGTCCATGCAACAGCGAATGAAGGATGCGGACTTGTGCCACGGTGAGTGGGGGAGCTTGCTTGAGGTCCCCAAGGTTGGCCAACATACGCTCAGCCGCACCAACACACTTGCGGCTTAGCTTGTTAGGAATGTTAGTAACATCCATCACGAAATAAGCAAAACGCAAGGCTGACAAGAAGGATGAGGCTTTGGATGGCGGGGCCTGCGAGCCATCTAGGAACTGCATGTACCTCCAGAACATGTCATCAGTAAAGGGGTCGAGGTTGGCACCAACAATTGTATCAAACCACCTCAGGAACGTGAGGATGCTACCCGCCCTCTTGGAGGCAGTTCCTGCGGCCCTCGACCCAACGCACGCCTCCAATGCCTGTGGATCAACCTCGCACTCCGGGTGCATCTTGCGGTTTCTACGCATGATTACAATCCACTTATCAACTGCAAGCCTCACCGCTTTACGGTGCTGGGCGTCAACGTCCACATCAGAGAGGACCTTGAAAACATTGGACGCAAGGTCACCAGACACGAACGGCTCCTGCGGTTCATCCAAGGAAGTGAATGGATCACACGGAGGCGATTGAGGGGTCCAGACTTCCGTCTCACGCATTGAAAGGGTTGGCATTTTAAGTTCAGAAAACACTGAGGACTCACCAAAGATTGCACTAACAGCAGGCAGCTCCCACGGCAAAACAACATCAGACATGCCCCCATCCGCCAAACGCACAAAGTTGTCGGCGAACACATCACCCACGGTGCGGGCCATTTTTGATGGAGGTTCGTCAACAGGAAGTTTCTCAGTCTCGGCCAACTGAGGGTCATCCCCGGAGGCGTCATGCTCTGCGGACTGACTCAACAGATCATCACGCACGCATGACCTGCATGAAGTATGCTCAGAGCTGAGCTCAGACATGTCAGGGTTGACTTCAACCATAAAGTCTTCCATCGCTGAGACAGGGGAGTTTTCATCTCCCCAATCTAGGGCCTCAGCTTCCGCGTCCGACGGCCTTGGCAACACGAACAACGGCCCAGAGGACTGCACTCTAGACCCAAAGGGGGGCAATTCCAGGTGAGCAATAGGAAGGACTGGCGGTCCATCATCTTCGCTGACATGGCCAACCGAAACATCATCCCCCTCTATATCCGGCAGACTGTCTGTAGACATGGCAGCAACACCAGTCAACCTTGCAGAGGAAGCAGTTGGCGGTAACACGACTGCACCCAATGGGCAGCAGCGCTGAACTGGTTCCAGTCAGACACCGTGAGGCAGAGAAGGAACCTGGCCCCTTCACTCCGACTAACGAGGAGGCCACGGAAGCTGGGTTCAACAATGTAGCTGAAAATATCAGGTGGCGCCTCAACACGGCGCTGAAGGTCAGGCACGTGATAGTGCAGGGGTCGAACGCGAACAGGCGCAAAGACAAAGGGCGGCACAGGCACACGGAAATCGTCGGATGACGACGTGGATACACTGGATGCCGAAAGGTCCATCCACCCCCCCGATCGCGGGGAAGCTTGCACGAAACTAAACTCTTAGCACCCAGTACAGAGCCACTAAACTAGAAGCGGCCTCGAGCCTCAAAAATTTTCGCACTGAGCTGTGGAGCCAGCGCTGCACACATAGATCTCCAGCAAACGAAGTTTGCAAATTGCCGTTCGCAATTCCAAGCATGACAAGCATCAGAAACTTTTGGGTTACAAACCAAGAACAAACGGCACACACCGTTTTTCGAAGAGACATTATGGAAGCAAACGGTAAAACACCATTCGCTCGCGAACAGTAAGCTAAACGGGTTAAAAGGGTTTAAAGGGTTCAGAAGGGTTTAGAAGAGTTTCGAAGGGGTTTAGAAAGGGTTTAAAATTGTGTTAAGGGCTTATAAGGGTCTAGAAGGTTGAGAAGGGTTTTAGATGATGTAACAGGGTTAAGCAGGATTTAGACGGGTTTTACATGGTGTTTAGAAGGGCTTACAAGGGTTGAGAAGGGCTTAAAGGGGTTTTAGAAGGGCTTTACAAGGTTTTAGAAGGGCTTTTAGGGCTTACAAGGGTTCAGACTGGTTTAAATGGGTTTAGAAGGGCTTCGGGGTTTTAAATCAGGCTTGGAAATCCAGTGCAAACAAAAATGCTTCGAAAGCGCGTTTGGAAAACAAATCTGTTTAAAACGAGCCGGGTTTGGGGTTTAGGGGTCCGGGGTTCAAATCGGGTTAAAAAACCCAGGACCAGCTGGACCTGGAATTCAAATCGGGTTTGGAAATTTGGGGTCTGGCTTCAAGCAACCCGAAATCAAAATCGAGCTTTGAAAACAAGACCTGTCCGGGAGGGCCCAAAAACACGAAAAAAACAAACTTGTTTCCAAGGGGCGTTTTGCAAACACATCTGTTTGCCGTGGGCCCCGGGTCTGGGAACGGCCAAAAAGGATCCCAAGTCCTTCAAATTGCTCATTGGGCGGGTTTTTCAGGCTCGGAATTCAAATCGGGTTTAGAAAATCTGGGGCTGAGGGGAGACCCGTGTGAAAGAGGAACAAACTCAAATCGGGTTAAGAAAAATCTTTGGGTCATTGGGCGGGTTCCTGGGGGGAGGGGGGGTCTTACCGCTGAATTGGCCGGGGCGCCGCTGCACTGGCGAACCCTAAACCCTAAACCCTAAACCCTAAACCCTAAACCCTAAACCCTAAACCCTAAACCCTAAACCCTAAACCCTAAACCCTAAACCCAAGACCGGGCAGACCACGGACGCGGAAATCAAGACCCTGATCCACCAAGCCAACGTGCGGCGCGAAGTGGTCGTGCAGCTCATCCTGGACATGAAGAAGCTGGGCCACCCGGCCTATCAGCAGATCGAGGAGGCCGCCGTCCGAGCGACGGCGGCCCAGCTTCCCGAAGACGCCGTGCCGGCGGAAGTGCTGAAGGTGGTCCGCACCCTCGGCGAAAAGGGAGAAGACGACGGCGACAAGCTCCAGCCGCAGAAGGCAGATGCAGGGCACGCGGGTGAGGTCTTCGCCCAACAGCGCCTCAGGGCCATCGTGGCGGAGGGCTGCAGCGAGGACCGGAACGCGGTGGCGATGGCGGCCCTGAACGACCTGGAGACCCAACTCCACCCCCAAGGCACCGAAAAGAAGATGGAGACCCTAGAGGTGCGCACGGGCAACCAGCTCATCGACCAGTTCCAGCCCCTCTACTTCGCCACGGCCTTCTGCTTCTGCTTCAAGCACGCCACCGCCTGCCCAGACGTGCAATTGAGGAGCAAAGAGCGGAACGGCGCGGCGGCGCGCCAAGACCGTGAGAAGAACCGGAGAGCCCGGAACCCCAAGGCCCCCGCTGTGGAGGTGCATGCGTGGGCCAGCGCCATGCAGCGCCGTGCCGAGACCCAGTTCCGACGGGACTGGACCTTCGGCTTCACGCCCTGGAACTACCTCTTCCGGACCATGGTCAACCTGCAGCAGAACAGCTTCATGTACACCGTGCCCAACGAGGACAGCAGCGGGCACCGCAGCCTGTCGAACCTGGAGATCATGAAAGGGTTGCAGGAGATCCAGAAGGCCCTCCACAACGGCAAGTACCTGGACGTCAACAACCAGCACAAGGCCGTGAAGGGAGACCTCTCCAAGGTCCGATACGTGCCGAGGCTATCGGCAGCAGCCAGAAAGGCCACCCGCCCGAACCCAAACGGTCAAACGACAACGATCAAAAGCAAAACTATATAGAACCCCCCCAAAAAAAAGCAAGCCAGCAACCCACCGACCCACGAGCGCAACCACGCGAGCGTGCGCAGGTGCTGGACAACTGCGAGGCCCGCTGCCTCAACATCCCGGGCACGCGCGAGGTGCGCAAGACCATGCGGCGCCAGACGCACGCCAACAGGATCTGCTACGGCACCTCGCTCTTCGTCACGTTCTCCCCTTCCGAAAGGGACAACACGCTCATGCTCCGACTGGCCCGAGCCCGACAGTCGGACCCGGCCCTCCAGAACGACGTAAGCGGCCGCAAGTTCCAGGGCCGCGCCAAGCCCGGGCTGGACGTGGAGTACCACGCGCTGGACCCGGAGGCGCTCCTGGCGGAGCTCCCGGCCTACGACGAGCGGCGCGCCATGCTGGCCAAGGACCCGCTGGCGTGCGCCGACGGCTTCCGCGTGCTCGTGCAGCTGGCCATGCGCCACCTCTTCGGCGTCCGCTGCTGCCCGCAGTGCCCGGACTGCGCCAGCTCGAAGAACCCCTGCGCCGACGCCTTCGGGAGCAACGCCATGGCCTGCGGGGGCATCTTCGGGCGCGTGGACGCGGTGTACGGGTCCATCGAGTGCCAGAAAAGCGGCGCCCTGCACGTGCACTTCCAGGCCGGACCGCGTTGCATCCCAAATGCACGAGCAAAAAACACATGCGAGCCAAACCGAACCATGAGGCATAGCCGGAAGCGCCAAGTTCAGTAGCACTCGTCTATATGGAAATTCGACATCAGCTGTGGCAGACATCAGCTTCGAGAGTTGCTCGTTGAAGTCTTGGCTCAGTGTGTAGGGGCCAAAGAAATTCCGAACAGGTTTTCAATGCTGGTCCAAGCAGCTGCTGCCCGTGAACCACGGTGAAGCCGCGGCAGCAGGCACACTGCATGTCTAGGGCTGTTCGGGACAACAACCCAAACCTGCATTACCCTCTGCCCACCTTCGACCTGCGCATGATGCGTACCACTTCGCAGCAGCATTCGAAACCGAAAGCCGAGCTGTCGCCTAAGAATTTGACCTGCCGGCAAAGCCGCACGAACTGGAACCTTGGTCGAAAACGATGGTCAGAGTTGTCTACAAAGCTGCATGTCAGCTGGTGTGGTCTGGGAATTCACGTCTATGTCTACTCACTCGCCTTCCGCCTCCGAGGCATTCGGGCACAATGCAAGTCTGCACAGTCAGCACGCCCTGTACAGCCACAGGGCTCATTGATGCAGCCATCGCCTTCAGCATCGAAGGCTTTGCGCCAAGCCCTCCTCAGAGACAGAAACTCAAAGAACATCAGCAAGGCAAGCTCGAACTACGCTGAAGTAGGACTGAATCCGCAGACTGACGGTCACGGGATGTTGGGACTGGTTCACTGGCCAATCCGCTCCTTTTTGGCTTCCAGGAGGACAACAAAACTTCTCGGGGCTGGCGAAAGGCTTACAGAGACAGCGGTGCTGTCTAACTTGTTGCCAGGCTGCAACACCGCTCCTTAGGGCAGATTGGCACAAGAGAAGAACCGAACAGCTTTGAACAAAAGGCACCGCGAAACGATAAAGACATCAACCCTAATTGCTCTGGTCTTCAAGTCTGCAAAACGAGGGGCCCTCGATTTTCGTCAGCGCTTTCCTCAACATTCGTGCCTGCCGGCGGCCTTCCGCCGCCTAGCGGCAAAGCCGAACACGGGGCGCAATGGCTTGCAGTGGCTTGTCTACAAAGTCGACGGGGTCCTCTCCCTTCCCCTCTCTTCTCGCTGACTTGGCACGTCCCTCACCTCGTCATTGCACTTGGTGGTGCCGCGCCGCCCGGTCCTCATAGTCATGACAAAGGAATGAAGGCGAGGCGGGGCACTTTGGTGTTGATGTGAACGGAAGTCCGACAGGTGCATGAAGTCTGAAACCACACGTAAGCCTCTGGCCCCGATCTTTGGCCATCGCGGAGCAGTTCTAGACAGTGAAGCCAGCGAGCCCCAACAGAACCACGCGGATACGACCATGCAAAAGGGTTGCAGCGATTTCGACGTCGAACACCAACTTTTTACAGATCCAGAAAAACTCGGAGCAAATCTCGCTGGCAATCCGCTGGACGTCTGCCTCGTACTATCTCGTACTCATACTTCCTAGGCTGGTCCGCCTTTGGCGCTCCAGTAGTCACACGCGGCCAATTCGTGCGACGGTAACCACCCGCGGCGGTTCGAGTACTACTATCCTACCCGGCAACGCGCTCTCACGACTGCGGGCCTTTTCGAACCCACAAACATGACCTCACTGCGGCATTCGAACCTCCTCCGGAGGTGCGCGCAACATGGCCGCGCGGAGGCTCGCGCGCGTGCCGACTCGCGTCCAACGGGCTCATTCTGCAGCTACAAACACGTCGCCCATGACGGCTCGAACCGCGGCTGCACAAAGTTGCAGCCCTATTCACAAACGGCCGAGAAGTCACCATGCTAGAGCCATCCGTCAGATTGGCAGCTGACGTGACTCGCCAGAAGTAAGGCATGATGCCCCGCTTTGGCGCTCACACCCAAAGAACGGCCCTTCACGTAGCCGTTCACGTAGCCTTGCTTCAGCGCGTGCTCAGCAACAGTGTTCTTGACGAAGCACTGTAAAAGTGTCGACCTTGTAGCGAAGTCCATTGGCGCAAGCCCACCACGAAAGAAACCCGTCTGGGTGCCACTATGTGGCTGTGTGCCGCTTCAGCTGCGAAGCCGGGTTCGGGGCCGACGGGCATCACACCACCGGGAATGCAATCGTATCTGGCACTACGTGGCCCTGCAGCAGCACCAAGTACAACGGGAAGTGGGCGACCCTAGACCCTGCGAGGAAACAGTCGACCCAACAACGAAGTGTGCCCGCAACGAATTCTTGCGCGCTACACACAACTTGCCTGACCTGCGATCTTGCCGAACACGACCTTGCGTGAACTAGCTCAGGCGTCGCGAAAACAGATGCGGGCGGCGGCATCCTCTAGGTAAGTCGGCGGACACGCCTTCTGCCGGCAACCCGGGCGTCCAGAATTGCCAAACAGTAACCACCACCTAGCTCAGTGACAGGAATACACCAAAAAACAAACATGTTGCTCGAGTACTATTTGTGACTGCGTGCAAGCAACTCTGCGGGATACTCTGTGGGATTCCCTGGAAATTTTGTGGGTGGGCACTCAACGGATACTCTGCTGTATTCTTTGGGAGTGGGTATGCGATTTTGTGGAAACTGGAAATGATTTGAGCAACAGGTGCGAGATTCTCTGCAGGATTCCCTTGAGGAGGCTCTGGGAGTGGGAGACCCGGGCTAGGAGACCTGAGAATAGCAGAGATCACAACCCAACATCGAGGGCGCATATCAACAAAAGGCCCCCTTAAAGCAAGTCGCAGCCAGAAGCCTTGCACCTGAGAACTTTGCCAAACCGCAAAGGCCTGCACCTTTTTCATCTCTTCCTCCTCTTCTTGTGTCCCCGATCCGACTCAGGACGATGGCCACTCGCTGACGAGCTGTACGAATCCTCCATCACACGCGTCGGTGCTTGAGCAGGGGTCTCTCAAGTAAATACTTACAATTGCGGTAGCGGTTCTACATCTGACGCTTTTCGAGAGATCTCCGCGGCTGCTGCGCCTCGTAGGACTCATAAGACCTCAACTATTTCGAGTGGGAAAGCCAATAAAAGCAAGCATGGGCGAACCATGGCAAACCCAAGTCTTTGAAAAGTCTGAACACCGCAACTTCCTTAGAGTCCCTTGAGCCTTCAGCTTCCTGGATTTTGCAGAATGGTCAGGTACTATGGTTAGTCTCCACCCGTCTATGTTCAACATCAGATGAGGAGCTCATAAGTGGAGTATTCCACCTTGTCAGAGGAAGTTGTGCCGCCTGTGAGCGCCGCCCGCTTGCCTCGAGGCCCACGCGGCCCACACTGAAAACTAAAATACCCACTAGAAGAAAACACCACACACGGCCACCCAAACACCTTCCTCAACGACCATCTTCAAAACAATCACTTTTGCCTCCTGGATAAAAAGGATGATACCCGACCCACACACCCACAGCTCCAGCTCAAAGCTTGGCGTCATTTTTGCCTCCTGCAAACCCGCACGTACCCAAGCATGGTTGCATCCACCCCAACCGCATGCCAAGCCAGCACATCCATACCCGAAGCATGTTACGCGTCCATGCCCAATGATTACGTTCCTGCGACCACATCTGCGAAGCTGGAAAGCCCCATCCCTCAAACATTCTGACACTGGAAGTCTGAACTGTTGCTCCTTACCCCCTTGTACGCCTGGAACAAGACCCTGTGTTTTTGCAGGTTTCTATGAAACTCAAGCAAAGCACGCTTCTTGATCCTCACGAACCACTGGCACGCGTGTGATGCTGAAGCAACCCGAAAATAGCTGACTAGACTCTAGGCCCAACCTGTGGTCGGCCGGCTCCGGCAAATTTTGATCACTGGGTCAGTAGCAACAAATGCAATTCATTCTCAAGGCCCTCTTAGACGTTGCAGGTCATGGCATAAGTCGCCTTTCACGATCTAAAGGGACGCCTCTGTATGTCCAACTGAGGAACTTAGTGCCCCCGCCAATGTGATGATAAGGGAAACAACGCAGACCAGGCAAGGGAAGCTGGACAGGACTCATATGTCCGAAGCAGCGTATGTTACGTATGTTGCTTCACAATCATTTCCGGGCATGGCATAAGAAAGTGGCCAAGTGCTGTCCGGAACTTGCTGTCCGGAGCGTGACTATGTACCAAAGGTCATGAAAGTGGATGCACAGAAACTTGGATGACAGGAGTCTATTCCATGCCGACTCACACTGAGCTAGTGACAGCTAGTGAAGCAGCCTCAGTGAAGGCAAGGCACGCTTCTGCCGCGGAGCCAGCCAGTCGAATTGCCAGTCGAAGTCCAACTAGCAGCAACGTTGGATTCGGCAAACTGTTGGCTTTTAGCAGCAGAAGAACAAGTTGAGCTTCCGTCGCCAGCACAAGCTCTTCCCTTCCACTCTCTGTGCGGTTGCTAGGTGGGCCTGGCTTCGAGCGGCTGCCTGCCGGAAAAGGCCACGGAGGTGATTGTAGTCAGGCTTGTCCTTGAAGCCTGCCCACATGCCAAGCCAGCGGACACGCACTTGCGCAAGTTGCAATCAAGCGCAGCAGCTGTGGAGCGTGGAGCAGCACAAAACGAGTGAAGCAGCCAACAGCATGCCAACGGGACTGCCTAATGAATCGCAGTACTCCAGGTACTGCACGAATTCTTTGGGAAAGCCTCTGCATGGCTTGCCATCTAAATCCAGCACCGTGCAAATAGGCATCCAACTGGATCAGCTTGGCCAGTACAACTGTTGAAGCTGCAGCCAGAGCCTTTGCACAAGTCCTGGTGGGATGTTTTTGCTTTGCGCTTGCCGATGCGCTTTTTGCGCTTCTTCCTCAGCAGAATAGAACCATCAGCTCTACCTCCATGATACGACACGTTGCAGCCAGGAAGCTTGTCGCGATGGTTTATTCCTGTCGCGCCACTCACAGACTTTGCCACTTGCAAATCGGGACAGTCTGCGTCCTTGCCATGGAAGCTGCCCACGCAGAAAGTAAAGCAGCACATAGCCGATGGAGCCCAAGTCATCCCTGCTGTGGCAAACCGTGCGTGATGTGTACATCTCTGGGAGTCGTGATGGGCCGCAGTTGTTGCTAAAAGCCCTGACAACTGTTTCAAAACTTGAAGTCGCTCAGCGGACTTAGCAGACTCGCGCTCGACATGAACATGACCCAAATGCTGTTTGGCAGCCGTCTGCTCGGCTCGCAGCCTCGGCTGGACTCGGCTAGACGCACGGCTTGTCAGTGACTTGTCAGTGCTTGTGTTCGGGCAATTTTGCTGCCGAGGGCTCCTTGCCACACTCGGGTCTCTCCCGTTTCTTCTGCTGTGCTTTTGTTTTCACGCTTCAGGTTTCACTGACCTTGCGCACTGCTTGCCGGATCATGCCGACCACAACGCGTGCGCGCACACATGCACACGCACGCACGCACACACACACACACACACACACACTCATGCAATCCTCCCTCTGGTCACTTGATGTTTCAGAGGTGAAGACTTCAAGGCAGAGCCTGCATGAACCCCACGTGAGTTCACTCTAGATAAAGTTACGAAACAATGATGTTGCACAGCTTCCTAAACATCACAACCAGCACTTTATATCTTGTTGGAAGGCAGGTACAGGTGGTTGATCAGACCACCCATCCCCCAATGCACCGTAGCTTCGTTGCGTCAGGTAGGTGCATTGGGCCTGACGCCCCTGCGCATTCAAAATGAAAAGGTGAGAAGCTGAAAAGCACAACGGAGGCAGCTGCATTACGACCTTGGTAACAGGCTTTCCCCACACACACCCTGCCGAAGCAGGGTAAGCATATGCTTTTATATGCGCAACATCGATCCTTGACATGAACACGAAATTCGACGTTGCCCAAAGAGCAAGGGAGAAACCTTTTCAGGAGGCAGCCAACATAAGTATCACCGGAGGTTGGACAACAATGGCTGCGAAAAAAAGCACGAGGCAAACTCGACACCGAACTCATCGGAGATTTGGATATCGGTCACCCTCAAAGGGACAAGTCGTTCGAAGACCACCGCTACTTGTGAGGGCGGCACAAGCCCTATCTGGGAGCAACTAGGTGCGGTTCATGCGTGTCACGGACGCCAAATTCACCAGCGTCAGACGCCGGCTGGAATTGGGCAGTAGGCTCGTGACTGCAGGTCAAAACATCCTTTTAGGACTCAAGAGACCGCCAAACATCGAACATTGGCACGTCTTACAGTGACGAGCACTCCCTCACACTCGAGATCGCGGGCGGAAGACGCAGCCATGCCCGTCAACCGCCCCTCCCCCTCTGCACCGGGTACACCCGAGTACAGCTAGCCGAGGCCGCGGGCCGAAGACACGGCAGCGCCTGTCAACCACCCCACCCCCCTACGCCGGGTCCACCCGAACGCAGCAACGTTAATATGGGCTCTATCGGTACGGTCGAACAGATCTGGAAAACGACCTCAAATATGACGATCTTGATCTGATATTGAACTGAGCTCAGAAAGCTGCTCATGCACTGACTGAACAAGCAACACACGCACGCGACTACAAAAAACAGGCGATACGTTTTGGCACAGACAGCGGCGAAGCCAAATTGCAGGATCAGGATTCTTGAAACGAGTGAAAGCTAGCCATCAAATCAGGCTCTTCATCTGTAGCAGGAATTTCTGCTACCATGGCTGAATTCGCTGCTGGAGGAACTTGCTGGGATGCTTCGGAGGAGCCTTGGGGAAGCCACTTGCCCCAGCTATCATCAATTCCAGCGTCTTGGATTGCGAGAGGGAGACCGATAGGGTCATCCAATGGCTTGTTGGACTTCTTGGAAGCCAAGGAAGGCTCGAACGGAAAATCCAACGAGTGCATGCTGGAAACGATATAGATGACGTCTATACGGGCCGCAGTTGTTCTGACGCACCACCTCTTGTCCGTCTTAGACGGTGAATGCACAACTGGGTGAAACCTGCCCAAAGCATTTTCCAAAACTGTGTTAGCACCCTGAGCCTTATGGGCTGCGCCTCCGACTCTGCCTGAAAATACCACTCCGCAACTGTTCTTTGTGGACCAATGCATGTTGCTCACAAATTCGTTGCGAGCTTCCTCCCAATCAGGCGTGGTCAGTACTTTACAGAAAAATGACCAACTGCTTTGCGGGGGTTTCAGATGGAGGGTCTGCTTTGCAGTAGGCAGAATTCTCCCCGACGATAAAATTCCAATGGCTCCGGCGCTATCAGTGCCATGTGCCCATTGATACCACTGATCGGGCGACGGAGGCGGCCCAGGAAAACCAGCCACCGGAAACACAAGCACACTACTTTCAGCCGCAGGAGAGGAAAAAGTGCTTGCTTCTGCTCGAAACGTATCAAAGATTGGGCACTTGGAACTCCAAAGCATCTGACAAAATTTCCGAAGGGTCTGTGAGTCCACCGAATTTGGGGGGAGCCCTTCCGGAAAACGAGAAAGCAAGAAGTCCAAAATTTGACGAATGTCAGTGTTGGTGCAAAGCTGCCATTCTCGGACCCACATTCTTGCGGCTTGCTTACGCCCTGTCCCACATTGAGACTGAGATCTGGTGTACAGCAACCAAGCATCAGAGCTTCTGAGAGCTTTGGTCTGGTAGATCAAGAAGCAGTAATCCAAAAAAGGCGTGAGCGGCTCTTCGACTACGAATGTGTCACGGGGATCTCGTCCCGCGATCTGATCTTCCAACTCCAGCGCAGAGGCTTGCATGACATCCTTGAAAAGCTGGTTCTCGGCTGCCGTGAGTTCTCCTGCCTGTGCTGCTGACTTGTTGGTTTGAGACAGCTTCTGTGAGGTAAAAGCTGCAAGATCGAAACGGGAGTCTTTGCGAATGAGCTGACCTGTTGCTTCACGGCCAGATGTAGCACCTTTTTTGGGAGGGGTCACAGGCTGCTGAGGGTTTCTGACTCCACGGCTCGGGCAGGGCGGCTGCAAGAATGGCTGCGCTGCGGGCGTTGGAACACCTGCAGGAGGGACCGCAGGGTTGCGTGCAGGAGGATGCCACTGATAAACATGCCGCGCAGGAAATTGATGAACTGGTTGTTGCTGCACAGGCGGGGCAGGCAGCAGGGGCGGCGGGTGAAACAATGGGGGCGCTGGCCAGTAGCCTAGAAAGCCGAAATCGCCAGGAGGGCCAACCTGTGGCACTGGCAGCGGGGGCGGTTGCCTCGGCAGCGGGGGGAAAAATGGCGATGCCGGTGGCTGAAGAACTCTGGGTTGCGCTGGCTGTCGCAGCCACGCTTGCTGAGGAATATGTGCTTCCGAAAAATCACCTGGCGGGATTTCCACAGAAGGCGGTTCTCTGTGGGAAGGTCGCGCTCTATGTCGCCGCCTGACGGACCTTGACCTGGATCTAGACCGATGGTCTGATTTGGCCTTGAAGGTGGTGTCTTGAAAGGGTGAAAAGAACTGGCATCTGGGTCTGGGGGGCGGTGGGGCTGGAGGGCTTTCAGCCATCCAGGGTCTGGCCGTTAGCGCAGGCGGCCTCGCCGAGTTTGACGATTGCACGCTGGCTGCAGGGCTGTTCTCATTGCTTCCACAATGAAAATGGAAGACATAGGACATGGCGAAAGAATGCTCGAAGCAAAGTCTACAACTTGATCCTGAAGTGAAGGAATTTTGAAAGATGCGTGTACAGAGATGCACCCTGGCAGATGGCAAACATGTAACTGAACTGCGCAGACAGATTTACATTTTCACTGCAAGACTCGCAACGGAAATCCCTGGCGCAAATACAAATTGCGCAGATGTTCGACTTGCTGTTTGCGCGAGGACGGTGGCCATGCAAACTGTACAATCAGGGCTTTACGAGAAAAGAAGCCTGATGCCCGAGCTGACCACGAACCTGCGCTGGACACATGCCTAAGTTTCCAGGGCTTAACCGGCTGTTTAAAAGTGACAGTCCGGTTAGAAGCAGAAATGTCGAAGCCCAGAAAGTGATGATCATCAACCGGCTCGAGCTGGATGGTCGACCCATAAAAAGACAAATGTTTGAAATCACGAAAGCACTGAAGATTAACTTCTTGTTCTGTACAAATAAGAAGTCGATTATCAACGTATCGGCAGACAAACGCTTGTGACGCTTGTCTTTCAAAGAACTTGCAGGAGGTGAGCTGAAAATCCCACTCTTGCTGCCAAAACAGTTCCCGCTGTATAACTGGGAGACTGCTGAGCACTGGGCTGATTTGATTTCCTACACACGTACCCCGGTGCTGTTTGAAAATGCGACCAATGGCCTGAAAAACGCCGGCACGAAAAGACAACTGGACAATGTCTGGGAGGTCTTGGACCCTAAGGAACTTGACCTGTTTGGTCGACTTTCCTTTGGGTTTTCCCGGCCAGGCTGTTTCTGTACAGACAGCCTTCTTAAGCGACACCGTGATATCAGGAGGATATCCCAAAGACAAATACTTCGAAATCAAAGCATCAAGAGAATGAAGAATCTGTTCTCTTGGCACCGAATTAAAGAAACCGACAAGATCATCATTGACTTCCAGCAGGTGAGATTCTGCAGGAGTTCTTTTAAAGAACTCATGCAATCTCTGCCAAATAATGGGAGTAGGTTCAAGTCCAAATGCTCTGTCCCATGTAACTTTAATCATGAGGACAATAGCGTGGGACGCGGCTTTCAACAGTCGACTGAACGGGGTAAACGAATAGGAAATGATAGTTCTGCCTTTGGCGAACTTCTTCTTCCTTTTCAAGAAAACAAACCCATTTGGTAACTTGCCTTTGCTATCAATGGCCCAGGGATACTTCTTTCGAAGGTAGCCTGGCACTTGTTGAAGAACCCATTGTCTCCAGGACTCTGGGTCTCCATCGAGATTGTGAAAAACCTCGGGATCATCCCAAGTACATCTGGCCGACTGAAAGTAAAACTGAGGACAAAATACCATCACATGATTGGGCTCGTGGTCCTCACAATGCACAACAAACTCCCGATGCAAACGCTTCCTGACGGCAGAAACATCTGCCCATGTGAGACGAGGAAAGCTTTTAAGTGCCACGTTGTGCCAGTACCATTCTTCTTCAAGCATAGCCTGAAATTCGGTCTCAACGTTGACCGGTATGCCATGCTTCTTTCTCCAGAGGTGAAACGTCTTGCAGTTAACCGAAACGAATTTGTGCTTAGCTGGAAAGAAGGTGGAAGACGCGCTTCCTGTTCCCAAACGACTGCATGCTGGATGCAGTTGGTTCAACATCTCAAGTCCGGCTGTTACATGCCCAGACGTGAAACATTCATCTGGAAGAACACGCTTGTAGAACTGACAGGTGCACGGAATTTCTTCAAACGAATTATGTTGGAGCCACATATCCCATTGCTGGACATTGTGAAGGAAGTCTTTGAGACTCTGATGTGGCTTTTCTCGAACTGACGCAGACGGTAAGTGAAACGGAACAAGCACATGCTTAAACCGAATTATAACCGACCGGAGCCATTTTGACATCCTTTGTGGAAACCTTTCATCAGCAGTAAACTGCAACTGGATCCCTAAAGATCCTTTCGGCCATGTCATGTTACGATAGCCGGCCACAGACTTCAGAATCATGCGTGCTTTGCTTCGCAAAGGTTCCTGAAGATTGGCACTGAGTCTTATGAGCGAGTAAATCTCATCATCAACAAACGATTGAGACCGGAGTTGTCTCGCTCTCTCAAACGAGGCTCTGGAAAGGCTGGTGAGATCATACAAAATGTTCCAGGCTTTCAGCCTAGACAGTTGGAAGGCGTAAGGTTGGTCTTGGGTAAAGAGCTTCTTTCGCAGCTTCACCCACAATCTTCTGCCAAACTTGCTGTACGACGACATTCTTCTTTGTCTGCTTGGCTTAAAGCCCAGCGCGGAGCGTTTCAGAAAGGACTGAATGAACGGAAAATTGAGTTTTGGTTGCCACGCATCAATGAGGCAATGCTCCAAAACCCACGCGGATTGATAATCCGAACATGTGGCAACCTGAAAAATTGTAAATTGTTCAATAGACTGATTGGAGGCCCAATATCGAAGGGCCAACTCAGCCTGCGCTTCCTGTCCTTTAACAAGCTTCCTGTACACGGAAAGCCTGTTGGACTCCCGACGCGAAACTGATATGCTGGTGGACCCTACGTACATCATAGTCGAAGGCTGCCGATATTTCTCAACAGTTGAAAAGATGCGCCAATCGACTTTGGTTTTGATGTACACGGCGTTGGACTTCAAAAAACGTGGCCATGTGTACATCGCAGGGTGCACTTTGAGTGCACGTAGCTTACGTCTGAGTAGCTCTGCGCAAGATTGCTGAGTCGAATCGGAGAAACAAAACAACAAGCAAAGATGTAGCAATCCTTGCGCCCACATAGAAGGAGCTTTGGAAAACTCGGGACAATGATGTATGAAGAAGGTGCAAGCCTCTCCAACAACACAGATGTCCTGCTTCAAACGCGGCCTATCACGATGAGCCATCGAAAGGGCTTCATAGGCTAGTCAAGCTGCCGTGAACTGAGCAACCGCAATGGTGGTCGAAAGGTTGCGAATGGTCAGACGACTCGCAATCTTGTCATCTAGACCAAACTTAACCGCCGCTGCTGTGATGGTGGCTTTGGGAATTCCACTCTCAAAGATCTTCTGCACTGCCAAAACATGCTTCTTCAAATTGGCAAACTGACCTTTGAAATCTGGCTTGGACTTAAAAGTTTGAAGCCATTCTTCAACTTGTTCATCCTTCGGACCAACAGGTCGAGAATCCAAAATTCGAGCCGGAGGAAACTGCAGTAACGTCTGGGCATCGAGTGAAGAAGGGCGGCTTTGCCCAAGTTCTTGCTTGGCTTTAGCCTTCGGCTTGGCCCGAAGTGGTGCATTCTCAGGCTCGTCTTCAGCAGATCTCTTAGTCGGAGTAAGTGTAAGGCCCGCTTGGGCAAGCTTTGCTTTAGCCCGGGCCAACTCTTCACTGGCAGTAGAGTCAACAATAGGTGCTCTCTTCTTGAGATCGTCAACAATGGATTCACACATTTTGCCCATGAACTTGGAAGCATCCTTGTGCTTGTCAGGTGGGCTGTCGGTGTGAAAGGTTCTGGCGACTTCATCGATATCTACACCAACTTCTCTCATTCTCTTCAAAAGTTGGGTAAGAAACACTGCTTCGGATGTGGACCTTGTCCAAACAATTCCTTGGTATCGGCCTTCACTAAGGAGGCGAAAGGAGAACTCAGAAAGACCACGGTGGCTGAGTTCCCATGCTCGAATGTCTTCTACGGGCCTACCGGCCAACGAATTCTTTCGTGACCATTCCGTAGGCTGAACATGACGAAACAGCTGATGCGACCCTTTGCCGACTGGTTGCCGATCAAAGAACTTGTCGTCGGATTGAAAGTGGTCAGACAACTTAGGCTTGGGAGCTGGAACATTCTCAGGCACGGCCGGCTTGGTAGTGGCTGCCCAAGGTTGATCTTGCTCATCCCAAGACGATTGCGAATGCCAACGCCAAGACGACGAAGGTTCCCATTCCGACTGTTTCCACCATGAGCTGGACATGATGGAGGGATGTTGGCTAGCTTCTCAACGGAGACTTGAACCTGACTGGCCTCACAAAGGCTTATGGGGAGGATAAATTGTAAAAAACGCAGCCAGAACGGAGTTCCGAGCCTTTCGAATCTCAAGCCTGACGGGCGCGTGATTCACGCAGCTTTCCTGTCGGGTTGGACTGTTTCAGAGTCCCAAGCATAAAGACAGAGCCTGAACCTTTCAGATTGGAGGTCTTAAGGCCTTTTCTGAACCGATCAGGGTTCAACACAGTAGGCAACCCTACCGTAGACGGCACGTTGAACGAGAAACCGTCTAGAGCACACTCATGCAATCCTCCCTCTGGTCACTTGATGTTTCAGAGGTGAAGACTTCAAGGCAGAGCCTGCATGAACCCCACGTGAGTTCACTCTAGATAAAGTTACGAAACAATGATGTTGCACAGCTTCCTAAACATCACAACCAGCACTTTATATCTTGTTGGAAGGCAGGTACAGGTGGTTGATCAGACCACCCATCCCCCAATGCACCGTAGCTTCGTTGCGTCAGGTAGGTGCATTGGGCCTGACGCCCCTGCGCATTCAAAATGAAAAGGTGAGAAGCTGAAAAGCACAACGGAGGCAGCTGCATTACGACCTTGGTAACAGGCTTTCCCCACACACACACACACACACACACGGAGACAGAGACAGACAGACAGACGGACAGACGGACAGACGGACAGACGGACGGACGGACAGACGGACAGACTGACAGACTAACAGCCTGACAGACTGACAGACTGGCAGACAGACAGACTGACAGACTGACAGACTGGCAAACACACACATGTTTACACTTTTTTGCGCTTGTAACTATCCTGATCGAGCACTCATACCATCACCAGCTCAGGCCATCACACAAGCACGAAAGCAGGCATCACTTCTTCAACTTACACGGTGCTTATACGCAGACATAATCAGAAATACACAGAAGTACTGCTATCCCAAGCACATGCAGGGACCAAGCAGCCCTGATGCAAGTTGATTGTCGTGTACCGCGCAGTTCCGGTCATCCCACTCTTTTTGACGAAGGAGATGTGTTTGCCAGTATCTGGATCCCGATAGCCTGAGTGGGTCTTCATGACATCTCGATCTCCTTTTTGCATCTCGATCGCCTTCCTTCCTTCATCTTGCTAGCACAAATAATCCTCTCGGCAAAAAGCACCACTTGTGCCGCGACAAGTGGCGTTTTGCCAAGCCGAAGTCCACGATGTACACCTGAAGCCGTGCCCCTTCATGTTGGACTGCCAACACATTACCGACCCAAATCAAGACAAACACAGATGCCTTGTCGTCTTGCCCATCCCCTGAACCAATCACGAAATTGCTCGGCTTGATGTCCTCAGCTTCATGCGGCCACCGAAGGCAAGCTGTGAGACGCATGCCTGCGAACGAAGCCTTTCTGCAACTCACGTCATGCTGCCCAGCATCCCGATGTATGATCTTGCGGGAATGAACAAACTCCTTGGCAGTTACTTCAATCATCAAACCGGCAGCGTGAGCACCACAGCACCCGGAACACAACGCACGAAGTCCGAACGTCCAGCCCTGCCGAAGAAATGGTAAAGATCTTGAACCAGGCGCAGGAGAGTACGAAAACCGCCAAGTTTCAATACAATTGATCATTTGCTCACCAAGCATGAGCACCGTCTTCAAGGTAAACTTCCTCCACGAGGCACGTGCAAGACGAGAGGGGCAAGGCATGCTTGCCAAATCTTGCCAAAATAGCTGTCAAGCCTTACTGTTAGACGATGCCAGTCCTGCGGCAGGTTTTCATGAAGATGTCTTCCAATGAAGGGCCCAACAGGCCCATGGCCTCAGCGCTTTGCAGCGTCAGGCATGTGGAGAGATGTGGAGAGATGTGGAGAGATGAAATTTGGAGAGCTGTGGAGAGATGTGGAGAAATGTGGAGAGCCTAGGCCCAGGTATCGCGCCATGATGTTGTACTCGCCCTGGCTTCCACACCAATGCACCGTGGTGGTGCGCTGGCTCTCTGGACCTTGGGTTGCAAAGCTGTGGGAGATGAGACCAGGAACTGCTGTCCTCGTCTGTCCTCCACCATCCCGTCTCAGGAGGATGCCGAAAACTTGACAGAGCTCAGCCTGCAAACAAAGCGAGCCCAACATGACAAGCGTGTGAGGAGCAAAGCTTCCGTAGAACTGAACGCATATCAGTGTCTGGATTATGCATGGTTGCGCCGATTTCGGCTCCTACATCAACTTCGGCATGGCGCCTCTTTGAGGAGCCTCAGCGACACTTTGCAACTCAATAATAGTGATTGCAAGACGGGGGCCCTTGCTAATCTTGCAAGGGCCTTCATGCCTCCTTCCTTCCAGAGCAGCCTGGGCACTTGTCAGTCTTCTCCGCTTTTGTCCACTCGAACCTTATTTGCCAAGCCGGCTCATTTCGGCCGCGAGGGCAACGCGCATTTAATGCGGCACAAGGGACTTCAAGGCCACATGACGATGTGTTGCACGGTCCCAGCCCATACGCACCACGCTGTACGAGCCGCTGCCCAGTTTGCCTTAAACTTAAGACCATGCAAGACATCCAGCAAGCAGAAGGAACCCCCGGAGCAAGCATGGCGGCCAGGGAATGCAGCCAAAGGGCGTGAAACGTCAAAGCGGTCAGCAACAACCTGCAAGTCTCATGCAAAGGAGGTCCGCAGTCAACTTTGGATGGTGTTTCAAGTTCTGTAGCCTGCGTTGTTAGAGGAACTCCTCTATTTCCGAAGGCGCTTCTGCCTCCTTCGCCTTCATAAAATGTCTAAAGCTCTCCCTTTCTAGAAAAATCCGAATGTTTTCATTCTTCAAGTAGGAATCCTCTAATGTTCTCGGTTCCTCTACTTTTTCGGAGTTGCACATGCAAACCTCGGTGTTCTCCATTTCTTGGGAGGCAAGGTCATTTCTGAAGGCAGCACCTCTCTTTGTCGAGGAACTGAAAAAACTCTTCTATAGCATACTATGTACAGTATATCGTGGAATCTAAATAGCATGAAAAGACAAACAGAGAGAGAGAGAGAGAGAGAGAGAGAGAGAGAGAGAGAGCGAAACAATGTGATACAATAGTATGTGTCTGTAATAGGTCTAGTGTGTACATAAATACATCTTCGTATACTTACATATACACGTGCCTTGAGTGCCCTGAAATTTGTCAGCAATGTCAGCACTACCGTGCATATTGCGTACCCTCCCTTTTCTCCCATCACGTCTCTTTCCGTAACATAGGCTAGATGGGATCGCCGCTCTAGCAGGTTCCCGGACATCCCCAGTAGCAACGCCACCCAAAGCACCCACAGAAAGTTAAATGCCGCCACGACGGCGGCCAAATGCAAAGCCCAGAGCTGCTGAGGAAAGCGAGCGTGTGAGCATCGCAACCCGTTCCACCGCCACCACTGCTCTCTCCAGACCATGCGTGGCTGATCGAGCCGGACCGATTGCTTCAAAAGGAATCCATTCGAACCATTCGAAAAAGAACGATTTGCAACAGCAGTGATTTTTTGGGTCAACTCTGAGTCAACTCCCAAAGTTTGAAACGGCATCGTGGGACATTCATAAATGACATGTTGCACCCAAGCCGGCCAAACTCAACACACATAGATTTTACACAAACACAGCATATGAATGGAGTACATGTAGTTGGCCAGTTGTGTCCAAGAGACCAGAGAAGCAGGAGACCAGAGCACGAGGGTTCCGGGAAATTGAAAGAACCCCACAGAGGCAAAATCCGAGGGCAATTGCATTCCAATGAGAAGCTGCTTTCTCGGCATGTGACAATACAGCTTTATCATGGCCCCTGCGTGATAAGCACAAGATACGCGCACAAGCCTCGGGCACGCGAGGGCGACCGTCGGACTCATCACCTTGCTGAATGGAAGTTCTACTTCAGTCACATGAGCCTGATGGCAACCCAGTAGCCCGCACCCTCCATGACAAAAAAGAAAATCCGGGAACGACTTGGAAAGATGACACCTTCAAGGTGTGTCGTTAAGACTGAAGACTATGGAACCCTTCCAGTTTCGAAAGCCAGTTGCTGGATAAAGGCTCTTTGTCAGCCAGCTTTCTCTCCTTGGATCTGAGAACCCTCGCAGCCTGTAGGTTCATCTAAGAACACATCTTTTGCTGCCGAGGCAGAAGCAAGCAATCACACCGGCACTGGAGAAAGGAAGGGTCAGTACCATCATCTCAAATGCAGCTACGGATCGAATGTCATTCTGCCATCCGGAAAACGCATCAGGAATCCCATATTCCTACAGCTAAGATGGCCCCGACTCGAGAAGCCCGCGGCTCCCAAGAAATATGTCCGTAGTTCTAGTTGCACTAGTTACTAGTTGCTTCCTCAAAAGCCGTGACCTGACCGCCCGTCTGTAAAATGCCGTCACCATCTGTGCCCGGGCTTTACACTCAAGCGCTGTGTGTGTGTACTTTGTCAAGAGCATGGTCTACATACATTGTCGACTGGTCGACAGTATATCCTGCGCCTTTGCCGACCCATCAGTCATGGAGCAAAACCTACACGGCAGCGGCATGGTGGCGCTTGCGAGGCATGTCCAAACAGGCTTCGATTGACTTGGCACACTGTGGGCTACCAGCTTGTACAAGCTCTCTTCGGCTTGATCAACCATTGGCTCGCTTGTGCGAGGCGGATACGGCAGCTTCACGATTTAGTCGGTGAAGCTTTAGCAGGAAAGCCCTGCAGCAGAAGTCTGACCAATCTTTGGCACGATTCTGACACTGCTTACGCATCAAAGACAGTGGCCAGTGTTGATTGTTTCTGCTTCTGCTTGTTGCAGGAACCAAAGTTGTAATCACCGGACGTGATCTCTCCCTGTGCAAGTAGTGCTGTCCACCAAAGCTGCAAAACGGGAACTGAGAGGTGCAGTACAGTCGACAAGCTACACGCAGCTACACAGCACTGCCGGCACAGGCTTTGTGCTCTGCAAAATTGAGTGGCCCAACCGACCGTATCAAAGTAAAAATCCAAGGCCTCACCATGAGGAAAGCATCAAACCAGGGTCATGCACAAAATCCCTCCAGTAGCATCGCAAGCAAACCGTGCGGATTCCACCACATAGGCCAAGGGAAAACTTTGCAAAATCAGAATTCGTTCTGCGAATAAGACTTCCGACAAATTGGGCCGGAACCGTCCGCTCATGAACAAGCCGTCAGCTGATAGCCTTCACAAGCAACGGTGTAGTGCTTGGGCAATCCATTGACTGCTACTCCCCCGACCTCATGCTCATCCACTCTCTGACTGCACAGTTTGCCGTGGCACTTGCCGCGGGCTTTGGTCTGCTGCGCTTCACACACACTTGCCTGCTGTGTGTGTGTGTGCTTGTTCTTGCCTGGCAGCGGCAAAGGCTTACACATATTGGCCCCAACAACACACTGCTTTGGCGTGTCTTAGGCCTCTGCAGCACGAGCTTTGGCTCAGCTAGGCGATAGTTCTTTTTCTATAAGACTGACTGTAGTGCAAGACTTCGTGTCGACTCAGTTACTCTATTCAGTGCACAGGTGTTGTCATGGCATCTTGCTAACTGTCTTGCTGTGCTTGAATTTAAAGTCTGGGATCGAGAAAGGTTGGCGCGGAAAACATGGGCTTTTTGTTCGACTCTCATGAATGCCAAATCTCCTCCCCTCAAAGCGAACCGAGATTTCTGACCTACAGCAAAACCCAGCTCTTGTTGCACGACAAACCGTTCATGCGCTCTTCGACCATGGCATCTTGCAAGTTCCCTACGAGGCTCTATTGCTCATTGTTCGCTCCCGCTCGCTGCTGCTCTCTCCTGCTCTCTTCCTCTTCCCTGCCCTTGCCACAGTTTGCAAGCACTGCCCACGCCTCGGGATCACTCGCTCCGTTGGCGCTTGGCCTCCATCAGAAGCACCACGCAGGGAGGTTCCCAGTTGCCCTAGAAAGCTCACACAGCCCGACCTCCGTCTGAGAGCTGCCAACCTGTCCAAGCAATCGGCCAAGAGTCTCGAGGTTTCATGCTTGCGCTGCGACACAATCTGTTATGCGGCACAGTGCTTCCGGCTGCACCAATGCATAATTCACCTGCTGCCGTGCCAGTGTGCGTATCCGAGTCTGCGGCACTCGGCAAGGAGCCACCAACTCCTGATTCGAACACCTGGTCCAGCGTAGAATGGCTTTTGCCTGGCTTTGCATTGCTGGTCCCAGGCCTCGAGTACCTCTGAGGGCCGTCTTCGGGCCGGCCTGCGAACGAAACATGCAGGAAGCTCAACTGCCTGAGCCACATCCCGTACCATACGGCATGGCACCGCCCAGAGCTGCAGGATGCTGCAGGGACGACACAGCTCTGAGCATAAGTTCCATTGGGGGAGAGAACCTGTTTTCTGACCGGCACTCGAAGGCCTGAGCGCAGGCGGCATTCGGGGCTTATCTGTCGCATGGAAGAGCCCAAAAAAACGCAATGACCTAGACATAAGCTACCCCCCGGACGGAGTCTGACAGGAGGTGTGGTAGCGCCGGTGGGAATTGGAAGTGGCCGTCACTGAGCCACTCTCGCTTTGCATCTCGTGGGTTTCCTGACTCCTCCATACTCCTCCTTCGTTCTCTCTTATTTTCATTTATTTTCTCTTCAGCTTCAGGAGGCAAGAGCTTCCCAGGCAAAAGCCGGCGAAGTGCCGGCGAAGCCGCTCAGCAAAAATAAGCACTCCCTGTCGCTCCTTGAAAAATATCTCACGAATTTTGACATTCTTCACCAGACACATGTCTACGATGTCATCTGATTTGTTGCTCATAAATTCATTTTGTTCTTGCTGCGCAAATCCTTGCGCCCACATAACTGGTCTGATCCGCTCCCCAAGCAACGACTGCGGTTTGGCTCACTCCCGCAGCTGTTTTGCCACCGTAGTCATGCATTGCCGTACCTTGTGCTGGGGGCCTGCAACGTCTAGTCGCCTAACCTGATGCCCGCAGTTATCTGCCGTTGTCAATGAAATGCGAGGTTCTCGCTGTTGCGGCTGTTGCTGACTTGCCTGCATCCTCACCGCCAGCAGAGCCATCGTACGACTGGGGAGCTGTCGACGCGTGCACGCCGCCTCCATAGTTGTGTGCTCCCACGTTTTCTGGATTCTGACCGAGCTTAGGCTTGCCAACAGGGAGTTCCTTGAGCCAACAAGCCCCTTACAAGCGGCAGCAACTACTTTGTGATGCATCTGCGCATGCAAGGCGTGACAAATGTGCACACATCGGCCTTGCCTGAAGTGAGACTCATAGTCTGTGCCCTCCTCCGCGGCGCTCGCCGCCGCAGGGTCCCGGGCTTCGCACGTTGCGAAAATCCTGGCCCCCCAAAACACTCCAACCGTTTGCTTGGGGCACTGCACGGCTTTTGTTGCTCAACGCTGAGCTCTTTCTGCGAATGTCATGGCATGCAAACTGTGCAAGCTGCACAGAGCTGTGCTCCCTCCCTGGCAGAAAAAACCACCCTGTGCGCCTCATGCAAGGGAAGGTCCATACGGATTTTCCTGCAGCAAGGTCTTGCCCCACAAGCGCTCAGGGCATGCAGCATAACATGCACAGGTCTGCTTAGAGACCCTTGGCACCAAAGTCACCAAACTTCGATTCCCCTGTGCCAACCCGAGCCGTCCAATCCTGCAGATGCAATCTCGCGCCTCGGCCGTCATCAACCGCGCCCCCAAGCTGCCCTAGCACCTCGAACTGCGGGTCTGCCGAAGTGATGAAGGCAATCCTCCGCAACTTTCATTGCAAGCAGCACTTGATGACTGCTGGACAGAAAAATGACAAGCCCAGCTTATGTCTAAGAGACATTTGCCTTGTGCAGGCGCCCTTGTCCTTGTAAAGGTTCGCAAGAAGAAGAAAAGAATGATGCACCTGTGCTGATCTAGCGGCTAGCGCGACTAGCGAGATCAGATGCTGGAGTGCAGAAACTGCGCGACAAGTCGTCAGGCAGCTGCAGCCATTCCACAGCTGATATTGCAAAAGAGGGGCAGCAAGAAGGCCAGACTTCTCTTGCAGATCTCCTGAAGCGCTCTCTTGAACAAGCAGTGGACTGAACGAATACATGTTTCAAGCAATGCAACCTCGCAAGAAGACCCAACGCCCTGTAGAATCCAAGGGCGCTGCCTATCCTAATTGCCCCTTGTTGGCAGAAACGGTCGGACATCGGGGCTCTGGAATCCAGCTACAAGTTACTGCGGAGTGTCCAGCAGCCATCCCACCAAGCTTCGCTGCAGATTTCCTGCAAGCGGATAGAAGCAAACGTGGAGTCTTTCTGATCCTCATACCCTTTTGGTGCGCCAATACCGCTCCCAGACAGCCGTCCTAAGAGTAAGCAGGTGTTGATTCAGTCAAAGTGATGGTAAAGACAATGAGCGCGAGCTGATAAACATGGTGGTGGAGTTTTCCAGTGCAGCTTCCCAACAAATGACAACATTCAGGGGCGGAAAAGGTGAAGCACTCAATCATCCTCGGATGCGCATGGAAAACATTCTGTACTCATTTTGCTACAATCACAAGTATCACCCTCTTCGGGAAGAATTTCACTTTCACGCGCTCCTTCCGCCAAAGCCTTCTGCAACACGCACTCGTCAAAGTCTCTTGCGAAATTGCTTGTCCGCAACCTCAGTCTGGCATCAGCCAATATCTGCCAATATGATTGGCCGACTTTATTGCTCACGCTTTTGACTGGTCTGTCCAGCCCAAAAATCCACCCCTCTAGCAGATCGCAGCTCCCATTGCTAATGCAGGTACCAAAGGCTATCCCCAGGATATGGCCACCTTCTGCGGTATTTGCAACCCCGCTAGCGCTTTCAAGCGCTTTCAAGCCTCAAGCGCAAGCGCCAAAAGGACGCCTGAGGCTTTCATGGCTTTCTGAGTCCTAACAGGATTGCTAGACAACCTGCTCAAGCCCTAGCTTGGTCCAGGTAATTCCGTGGACGCCTTTGCTCGCAGCGCTACATGATTTCAGGCTGACTGCTTCCAAAGCAATCGGCTATCTTCTGTACAGGAATGTAGGGGAATTTCAGGGTATCGCATGGCATCACTGTCACATGTTCTCAGTGGCCCTTTCCATGTCGGGCCCAGCTAGTCTGCCATGACAAGTCACTTGTGGCCCATCTTGGCAAAGCCAGGAATGGCCTGGCCGTTCCAGTAGGCTCAAAGACTGAAAAATTCTGACTTGGCTTAAACAGGCCGAATATTTCACCACGGCTGATGTGTTTGGAGGCTCTAAGCCCAGACATTTGCCTTGCAATGCCTGCGCGTTCTCCAAAGTCCAAAGGCAGTTCCACAGTGTCGGGCTTGAGTCGCATCGTGTTCTTTGTTTTGCACTACTTGGAGATTCCTGTTCGCTGCTTTTTCGGACTAGTGAGGCCTGTCTGTTTCAAACTGCCTCTACCTTGGGGTCTGGGCTACGCCTCTTCTTTTGATTGCTATTATTTTCAGCTACTGCAAGGATCCGAGGATGCAGAGGTCCGAGGATGAAGGCTCCCATCTCTTCTTGCCAGTGCTGCGTACAAGGTGGGAAGGGGCCCAGATGCCTTAATTTAACGTCGCCCGAGATGGACGGGCGTGATCCTTTCAACGCTCAAAAGCATTCCAGAAGCACTCTCCAAGAGCCAAGACCACTCCGACAGCACTCCAACAGAAGAACGACTCCCAAACCGCACGGGAAGCATCCGCCTGGCAATTGGAGCAAATGTCATGAAGGATACAGTCGGATACAGGGGTTCTGGCACACTCCGCAGCTGGACCAGATTGACCTTTTCTGAGGTTGCCTTAGAAAAACGACATTGTTTTCAGCTAGCTTTTGGCGTTGAGGAGGCGGCTAGGCAAGCCTGTGTTTTCTACGGCCACAAGAGAATCCGTGGCCAAACAGACCATTTCCTGCGTTCTGAGATTACCCTTGTTTCCTCTTGGCTGGTCTGGACGTGCAATTCAGCAACGAGTGCATTTTTGAATGAGAGCTTCTGTTGCAGAGCATCTACTTAAGTCACCTCCACTTGGGGGATGGCTAGTCTGGACGTGCCACTTGGAATTGAAGTGTCTCTTTCATCTGTGCTTCCGCAGAGCGTCTACTTGGGGAACATGGTTGACATGTTTCCGGTGATTGGAACATGTCACGACCACGTGGTAGCAGCGCGTTTCAAAATAGAATCTGAGCAGGACGCCAGGAGTACTGTGAAGCTCATGCCGACCCTGTGTCACATCACATCCCTACGCCCGGTCCATCAGCAAACATGAACACCGACTTTTGCAAAGGGCGTATCACGGAATATAATCGAACAGCCACTGCCCGACCTTGTTGTCTTGTGGAACATGCGCGGGCGACCCCTCCGCTACATGACTTGAACCTTTTCACCTGGCCTTGTTGAGGGATGTAGCGTCTAAGCCTCGCTGCACAATGAGCTGTAGCTTGGCACGCGCTGCTTCAGCCTCCGGGCATGAGCTGAAAAGGCTTAACGTAGGGCTTGAAGAAACATCGGCTGCGCTATCTTGAATCTTAGCCTTGCAAAAAGGAAACAGCCACAAGCCTTGCACAGCTACAGCATACCCCGATGCAGATGCACACAAGTGCCGACCAGGGGGCATCATCGAAGTCCACTAGCCAGGAGTTCTCCCCATCCCTGACAAACCTTAGCCACGGAGAGCTGCGCATCTGTGCCCCATGAGGCGAAAAGTGAATATAGAGATGCTTCAGGAAAATGATGAGGGCCGTTTTAAAACGCTCCAGGGCTAAGGCTCCAGGTGGCCCTGGGCTGGCTGCAAAGCGCAAGGCGTGCCCGAGCAAAGCGCCTGAAAGCACACAAGGGGGTCCGGGACGTCTAAGAGTCCACTTCCACCAACTTAACGGCTCCCGTACATTGAGAGCCACAGCGAATCAAAGGACTGTCAGCCAGTGAGTAGTCGCCACAAAGGAAACTTGCCTCAATCACGGTGTTGCCCAGCGTTTCAAAATTGGAAGCTGAAACGAAAAGGTCGCTGGCCGCGTACGCGGCACCTTGGGTAAAGCTTGCTTGAGTGGACGCAACTGGACATCGCTGAGGCCGAAAGGTCTTGCTCTCTTGATCTTGATTCTGCAGGCAATGAGTGGAGGACGCAGCTCCTTGCCATTTAGCATCTTCCGCAACGGCAGCACATTTGGCCAGCCTGCTCCAACGGCTCAAGAGGAAACACTTTCGAATCGAAGGACGTCGCAGTGACCGCACGTTGTGCGCTTGCCTGATGTCGGGGCACCCATCACAGTCTGGCAGTAGCCGGAAGTTCCATCGCCCACGATAACCAAGGCGCAGTCCTTCTCAAGACAATATGGAAAGCGTTTGAACTCCTATCAGATCACACGACTTGATGATGGACTTGTGCCTTAGTCGTGCTGTCCTTCGGCAGTGCCTCCCACAACAAATGGATTCGCTTTTCAGCAGACCATCGGCCTGCAGACCTCGTCCAAGGTGTCACGACGCAGATGTCTTCTGTCCACTCTCGTGTGACTGCCATTGTCCGGCTGTTGAAAGGTAACTGTCTAGTGTGCAGCCAGAGAGCAGAAATATTGCCCGAGGCTCCTTGGCATCCCACATCTTCCCACTAGAATGTCACGCAGCAAATTTAAAGTGCACAACATAAAGCCGTTTCGCCGCCCTCATCGCAATTCCTACAAGATGCGGCCATATTTTTGAGAGGCGCTACGAGTACAAGGCCAAGAGATGGTGGCAAATGAGGCTAGCAAGGTATACCCTTCAATAGATATAGATAGATGTCCCTCTCTGCGACATGCCTTGCTTTCTCTAAGCATTGGCTTAAGGCCCCAAGGTGAGAAAAACTGAATCAGTCACAACCGTACAGAAAAAGAGACCATGCACTTGATTACTCTACTGCACTCGCACGAAATGCAGGAAGCCAAGACTCTTGGCAACCCTGCGCGCGCAGTTTCGCCAACCACTCTGAGCGCAAAGCCTGCGCCTGTAACTCATGCACGATTGTCTCCCCTAACACCTGCCTGTACTTCATTCGCGTCATCAAGTGGCAACTCCACCTTTGCATTCAAGCAGCAGCGCCTGGTCCGTCCACTCTGATGGGTCTGCTTTGAACTCCTGGCATTGAGCTGCAGGCTTCCGATGGCCAATGTTTGGGATGCAGACCAGCACGTCATGTCACACTCTGTTCTCCGTCCTCTGACCAAAGGATAGGAGGCCAAATGGCTTTGATGGGAATCCCATACCTTCAGTCTAGTGGACGCCACAATCAGCGTGACCAGGTTTCACCAGCGGTCCATGATTCAACACTGGATCACCATGAACAGTTTCCGCGTAGGATCTCTGTCTGTGGCCAGGTACGTCTTGCCCATCTGCGCACCGAAAACTCTGGATACAGTCGCGTGGACGCTTGCCAGCCTCTGTTGCGTGGGCAGGAGACAGCAGGAATGAGTGAGCACTGAGGCTGGTGTGGAGGCATGCTTGTGCATGGCAGCTTGGTTGGACATGTTGCTCTACCTACCCGTACAGCCAGCGTGAACATGTGTGAACCAGGAACAGGAGTGCCGGCACCCAGTTTCGGACTCATGGGGCTGTCAGGTGGCTAAGAGGATGAACAACTTCAATAAGCTTGCCGTTACAACCGGCGAATGGGCTCGCATGACGGGTTCGGAAGGGATTCATACGGGTGCTCAAAGCCACTCCTCGCGATGGCACGATGCAAGTTTTGCTTTTTTCAAAAGTTAGGGGATTGGGGAGGGCACTTGGCCCTTGGCTCCATGCTCCTTTCCTCCCTTCCTCCGGAGAATCTGATCTTGGGACCCGCTGCATAGCCATCGCATTACAGGCATTCTGTGAGAATAACACGTCCCAGTCCAAATTATGGGAATAGTTGGACTCCTGAGCAACCAACGCCAATAACCCACATTCGTCCTTTCCTCCTTCATATCCTTAGCAATCTGTTTGATCCTGGTCATGCTGTTGATCCCCATGCTCTTCAGTCAGGGCAGCCAAATACAGCCAACTCATCGACCGCAACCCCAAAGCAGCCTGGTGCTCAGCATGTGGATCTTCCACACCAGCTTCACCACCCCCTTGTAGGCCTCGCTCGCACAGGTGTGGTAGCACGCAGGAGTGCAGAACAGCGGCCTTCATGTGCGTGATGTCTGTGTGCGACGAGACCTGAGCTGCTACACGATCTCATCGACTTCTTCCGCACTCTGCAATTCTGCATCCCAATTCGCCTTCTACCATGATCTGCCCCCAAGGCACGACTGTTGGGATGCCTAGCGCCCGCGTGAGCAGAAGAAGCTCAAGACGCCAAGGGACCTCAAGGCGAACGAATGAACCAACCCGTCTCTGGATGCCCATGCCAATCATGCCCATGGGGGTCTCACTTGTGGCTGCAGTTTACTTTTCCCTTCGTACTGGACCATATTGGACCGGTTTGCTCTTGCACTGTGAGGCAAGCTGGAAATAAGTGAACCCAGGAGGCAGGAGCCTTTCGAACCCCAAGCCCCCGGCATCTCTACCCTGGCAAAGAACGGAGGATAAATGCGGCAACACACGAAACATTTGCGATGGTGGTGGTGATGGTGAGTGAAAGGATTCTCCTTTGATGTCCTTTGCCAGTGCGCAAGGCCTCAGGCCTCGGCCAAGGAAGGCTGAAAGGCTGAAGGCAGCCGAGAACTCACTCCGGCACTTCGTCGGCGGTGTCTGCCATGAAGTCTGCGGCGCGGCTCATGCCCACATTGTCCTCTGGGAGGGCCTCGATCAAGCCATCCTTGTTCCGCACGAGCAATGGAGACTTCTCGTCTTGCACCATGTTTGGCAGGTCTTCCACCTGCAAGTTCTCACCGACCTGCTTGTAGCCGTCAGTTGTCAAGCGGGTCACGTTCTCTCCTTGTTGCGCAAGCTGCTCCACATCCCAAATGCCAACATCCAGCAGCCCGGTCTTGTCTGCCAACAGGTGCCGACTTCCACATCCAGGGCACGTCGCAATGACGATCCCTTGCTGGTATGCAAGCCTGGAGATCATGTGCGAGTTTCGCGTCTCGCAGATCTTGCAAGTGAAAAGAATTTGGAATTTCCGTGGAGCCACTCTGGCAAAGGGTATTGGGCCCGTCGTCTGTCCCTCAGTGTTCCCATTGTTCCCCTGGCTCTCCGAGGCCTGCGCGGCTCCCAAGAGTTTGGGGGGCTCCTCGGCCGCATCCTTCGGAGGCACAAGCGCAAAAGTTGGAAGCCACGATGAGCCCACCACTAGCGCTGCCAGCAATGCGGCCACTAGGGCATAGCTGCAGCAAGAAGCTCGAATGCGTCGCCGATCATTGACATGGCTGCGCATGGTGCTGAGACACAGGGCTGTCCCCTTCATTGCAAATCCGCCGGTGCTAGCTGGGAAAGAAGTGCCGTGGGGTTTGCGAATGGCTTTGGCAATTAAAGTCTGCTGGGTGGTTCTCAATCATGGCCTCTCATAAGCTGGGAGGGCCTACACATTGCCTACAGCTTCCAAAGCCTTGTGCGGCATCGACACGCAGAGCAGCAAACCCAAGCAGCCCTGGCAGCTGACAGTGCCCGAGCCTTTCTTCTGCTCATGCCACCGGCTCTCCTACTAAAGTGTGAGTCTATATGTATATTATCGATACATATCGCACACCCCCATCCCAACGAACCCCGCGTCTGGCAGGGCTGTTGCCTGTGTGTTCTTTTTGGCTTGTGGAATAATTTGCACTTCTAGCTTCATTGCATGCAACTAGTTGCTTGGAAAAAGCCCGTGACCTCTGCAGGCTTTCAACAGACACATAGCACATCATAGCACTCCAAGTGGAGTGCATCTCGCTTGGAAGGGCAAGTATATCACGGACTCTGTGGATGCATTGGGGAAGCTGTTCAGGCCGGCACATCATCTAAAAAGAGGCAGTCGTAGCCTCCGCGGATCATCGTTTCCCTGCCATGGCGTGCCACCAACTGCAAAGCTTGCAGGTTTTACAGTCAAGGCAAAAATGCGGATTGCCTGAGCAGCGCCGCGGCATTGGCGTAGGAGAAGAGATCCTCGCAAAGTATGTTAAATGGTGCACAGCTTGCCTGCCCATCCTTTCGCCTCTAGACTCCAAATCAGGTGCCACATGTGCTTGCTGGCAAGCCGCTAAAAAGACTGCCACGCCGTCTGTGGAGGAGCGGACTCGAACCTGAGCTTCGAACTTCTGATGCTTCATGCCGGATGAGAGTGGCTTGAGGCGCTCGCTCCACGAGCCGGCAGATGAACAAGCTTGCCTTTCGATGTGCAACAAACTGCAACAGGCAACACAGGGGCTTTTGCCGGGCTGGTACAAGATGAGCAAACACTACTCGAGCTCGCAGGATGAACCTGCGGCTTCCCCTCGGCTGACCTTCTGCAAGCCATCTTTGAATGTCCTTCTCGCTACTCCTGGTGCAGTCCACCGGCGTCATGAGGGTGACCTGCCAACCTCGGGGACTAAGCTCAGGGACTAAGCTCAGGCACTTGCGAGTACCACCCAGCCAGGGCTGAGGGAACTTGCGCAAGCGATCAAAAACGGGCGCAACACGACAGATCCGACCTAGACTTTTTCACTGTTTTCGGGCATTTATCAAGAAGTGTCTAAGGCACCGGCCCAAGCCATCGATGAGCGCACGACACAGCGTAAAGTAGCGCTTGGAGACCCCACCTGTGGACCATCCAAGCAGCTGTGGCTCACAATGTGTAGCCGTAGCCGATCACGTCAGCTACATATATCAGCAAGAAGAGGGATACATCTGCTGGAACTATTGTGAGGCGCTCCTCCACTCTAGCAAAACTCCGTGATCTCGCAATTGCTCGCAGGAACAACAAGGGCACTGCGACATCTGCGACCTGCCTGCATTCTTCAGCAGTGGTGGAAAGCACTGCACAACCACAAGGGCTTTCATCGCCCTGCCGAGTCAGAAGGCGCTGAGTGGCTACCCTTGGCGTGTCCAGATGTACTCATTTCATGTACTCATTGCATGCTATTTCATAAATGAGGGGCTCCGGATGGAAAATGATCCCGCCTAGCTGGCACAGCTCTGGCCAAGCCAGCTCAAGCTAGATCCACGAGCCAACATTTGAGTCATGGAGGGATTGAGGGATGGAGGGATGGAGGGATGAGCCCTTCCGAGTCGGGAACTCTTCGACATGACCACTTGACGGGGTGTCTGCTTCTCATCTTGCTTTTCTTGTTTTTTTTCGCGCTCATATGAAGGATAGCACAGCTGCGGCGACAGCTCAAGGTGTGTCTCGTCATCGGTTGATCCATGCAGACGGCTGCTGATAATCGGGCTTGCCATGTGACGATACTGTGCGCCTGAAAGCAGATCAACCGTGCAGAGATGCCGTGGCTGCTTGAGCTAGTACGGACGAATTGCCCGCAAAATGCAATGAACAAAGTTCATTGCCTGTGTACAGTTGACCCAGCTGTTGTACAAGCAGGCTGCCGCCAGACGATTTCCAGTGTCGAACTCCACTGTTGCGAATGAACCACCTGAAGCAGTTGACCTGTATGACTGTATTTAAGACTGTGATGTGTCAAGCGGGGCTAGAAAGCAGCTAGGCTAGGGTCAAGCTCGGCTGGTACTTCTGGCAACCTGGGCAGAGGGCTCTGCACGAAAGCAGCCTGGCGTCACATCGTGGCACACCGATCTGAAGAGGCTCCATATTTTTGGCTCTCGCAGCGCCCTGGGCAATGCTTGCTCTGAGAGCGTGAGGCAGAGGGAGTCTTTCATGTGCTTTCGAAGGAGAGCGCCTCTTTGCCATATGAACCTTACCCTAACGCGGAGAAAGTCTCTCTGCCTTTCACATTGCCGGGCAGCACGTAACGTACGCTATCCACCATCAGGACGGGCGAAGCCGCAGCTGTGCGAGCAGTCGAATCTCTCCATCCAACCACCAGCATCCAACAAGCGACTTACAGGTGCAACTTACTTTTGAGGCAGTTTGCACAGCCTTGCCCTTCGCCCATCCTCAAAATGCTGAAAATCTCCGGACTTCCGCGGGCTTCGAGGCGCAAAATCTTCCCAGAGCAAGTTACTCTGGTCGCCTCAGCAACTTTTTTGTGCTTTGTTGCCCCTTGCTAGAAGTTAATGTGAGACACGACTGCACCTGGCCCTTGACTACTGCTGTAGTGGGTCGCTATGGCCTGTTTACTCTGTCGTTGCTTGGCCTACGCATATGTTATTCCTGCCTGAGCGTGGCCAAGCCTTGTCGAGCAGCATCACGCAGAACATCAGATGCTGGGTTCGCAGAATATGTTGCGCGCGTTTATAAGACACAAGCTGTCCTCCGCGTCAAGGCAGCCCGCTAGCGCTGTGCTTGAGGACAAGCTATGATGCCCTTTGCCATATCAAAGGGGTGTGCTGAGATGCGACAGCCGAGCTTCGCTGCTGCCTTCTGGACCCCGTGTTGGAATCACAGTGGAGGCGTGGAGGGGATTTTAACGCATTTGGCTTTGGGTGAGACTACAGGATTTTCACGCCAGCCCATAGGTCTAGCAATCTCCGTCTTAGGTCTGAGCAGACCCACAGTACCGTTGCGCTGCTGCGTTGAGATCTGAATGGGCCGGCCACGCATGGCAACGCAGTTGCGCTTTCCATACAGCCACCAGCCCTGGCTGCAAGGTCTTGCTGTCTGATGTGCATTAAGAACTACTGAATCGGGAATTGTGAACATAATGGGCCAGTGGTGAGCGAGCGGATGGCGATCTTCGCCCGTACAGAGGACATGTGAAACACTCGTGCGACTGCCTGTTTTGGGCCTCATCCCACCGGCATCGGCACGAGACGATTTGGACATTACCATGAGACCAGTCCCAATGGAAAGAAAGCATTTATTCGGTCTCCAGGACGACCCAGGCCGAGGAGGCTCCGATGTAAACACACCATTGGAAGACCAGGAAGGCAGCACTCGCCAGCTGCCATCGGCCTTGAGCGAAGCACAGCCGACTTGGGTCCACCCATCGCCGTTGCTCAGCTCCAGACGTGGCCCGCCCAGCTCTCCACCAAAGGTGCGGCGGCGCAGGTACAGCAGCATAATCGCGCCTGGGAATCAAGGGTCAGAAAGCGGAATGGGGGGTTGACAAGGAGCTGGTTGCAATGGCTCATGCTCCCAGAACAACCTGAGGTGGCTGAGGCAGGCGCACAGGGCGTTGCATGAGAAGATTAAAAGGTTGAACCACAGGGAGCCTTGCGAGATCTTGCGAGTCCCGGCTGTCTGGGTCCCGGATGTCCCGGCGTGCTGCAGCTTAGGGTACACAATTCTGGGTGTTCATGTGTTCATGTGTTCATGGCTCTGCCTGCAGGGGTGACAAAGACTGCAGTTTGCAGGTTGTTGTAGTTCACGATCGAAGACCTGCAAAAAACATGCAGACGCTGGCAGAGGAAGAACTGCCATCATTCATGACAGCTCCAAAAAGCCCTAGAGCCTGATGTCATAGTACTTGCCGCCCTCCTGACAGGCAAGCATGTGGAAAGCCCGAACCGGCGAATCGTAGAATATCTTCGTCCTGCGTGGTTCAACAACAGTGATCACACTGGAGGTTGCCTTTTTCGGTTTTCTCTTAGACAGGAACTCGCCCTCGGCTTCCGGCCGACTAGACGCCCAAGCAGCCAGGATCTTCCAACCGAAGATTTGCTCTACCCTGCCCGAACCGCTTGGAGGAGCCGCAATCCAATGCCACGGGGGATCCAGGCTGCGGACCCCTCCTAGAGAGGCCACGCCCAAAAAAAAACCCACGAACCTCCCCCATCAAACCCCTTCCTGTGGGACGGACCGTTTGTGGACCCGGGACCCCATTCAAACCCCCCGTCTGTGGTGCTGCACCAAGATGACATAGAGCTTCTTGGCATTCCTTCGTCTGCACCCCGCGGTGGGCCCACCCGGCTACCCAGGCGGCATGCGCTAGATGCCGCTAGATTGGACCAGCAGGTTTGCATTGATTGGAACGACCGTACCCGCCCTGACAACTTGACCTGCCGATGGCTACTCCGTAGCCACTACTTGCTCGTGGTTCGGCTTCCAGGGCTTTCAGTGGGACAGGCTGTATGGCTTAGGTTTGTCTGGCCCTCTCGGCTTCAGGGCTCATTGTGCGGCGATGGAGCGGTGACTCTGACGCATTTAGGATCTGGGATGCCTGTCGTGAATTCTTGCTACAGCATCGCAGGGATAACGAGGCAATGGTCTGCTCGCCAACGGAATTCCACCGTCGAACCCCAATCAAAGCATACCCCAACCCACGCCAACAGCTAGGGTGTTTCTGCTGCTCACTGAACATGTGTTGCGTGTGATTGTCTTAAACTATTCTGCTTAGTCTTTTGACAGTCCGGGAGAACATATGTCCCACCTGCAGCTTCGCGAGCCAAGTTGAGAAGGTGGCTCCGCTTGTGCTAAGGGTCTGCCAGTAGATGGCACCGATGGTCCAAGGCCTCGTGCCGCGAGTGTCGCGAGACGAACGGACATCCGGCCCCCCGCACACCCTGTGCAGTACTCCAAAACTTTGGCTTTGAGAGGAGTTAACAGTACTAGTCATAGCCCACGCGGGTCAAATGCGAGTGTACTCCCTGGTCGCCTTTCTTCTGTTATATTTTTTTAGCCAACAATGACCTCCAAGCACGAGCGGCTCGTAAGGCCGCCATAATATGCGAATATACCGTTCAAAGCGAGCCCAGCAGTCAACATCCCAGTCACCTTTCGCGCTAGAACTCATGTTTTCACGATAGGGGTTTTCTACCTTTGACTCTAGGAAACCTATTCCATGTCGAATGGTCTTGTGTTTCTTCTTTCGTTAGGAGAAAGTTCCACTAACCCAACCGTACAATTTTCTATCTTTCAACGTTTGCCTTTATGAATGTACTGCACTTGGAAAACTGAAAGACATAATCTTCATATTCTAGAAGCAGCGTACGAACGCACCATCTTTAAAAGAAAATACGTGATCTCCCCAGTACATAAAGATGACAACCACAAACAGCTCCATCTGCGTTCATCCTGAGGAGTGGGCATCCCCAGACCCAGGAATACGTTGACGGAGTTGCTACCTGTGACCTCGGATTGGAACCAAAACTCGAGCATGCCACGAAAAGCGAGACCGGAACATGCCAAGCCCACGCTTCTTTATGTCTGCACCACACTTGCACTCACCCTCATTGCGATGATTCAGTTCTGGGAGTCTTACATTCCCAATGGAAGCATCTGCGTAGGGGTCCATGATCGCCGCCGTCTTGGAGGCAAAGGTGTCCTTGTCGGGCCGAGTCGAATCTCACATCGCCAACTACTAGAAGCAATAGAGATTGACATTTCCATCCTGCAAGAATTCTGGCAGCTTGGTACCTATCTTCAATTCAGAGCTGGGATGCGAAAAGACAGAAGGTTGAGAAGGCCCAAGTGCATCTTCGCTTGCTGTGTATTGTTTGCAGGTGCGCGGCGGGCAAGGAGGTCCCCAGAGCGACAAAAGTAATCGCCGTGATCTCCGGCCCGATGTTCCTCACGATCATGTGCGCTGCTCTCGACTCCGTGCAACAGCGTATGCAACCCCTGGATCTGATCTCAAGCGAGCAAACAGAATGCAGCGAAGCTGCAGCGTGCAGCCAACCAAGTTGGCCAGATCTCCGACCACTGCAGTAAGAATGGCCTCAAAGAAACCCCAAAGGCAAAGGCATCACACCAAGCACCAATCAGAAGCAGAAACTTGCAAAAAACTAAGAGCAATGATGCTGCGATTTTTTCGGCAGGGCACGATCATGCCAAGGGCCACAAAGAAGCAGCACCATCCTTAGATCAGTGGTACTTGATGTGCTGGACGTACGTGGCACATTCTCTCAATCTTTAGCCCGCTTAAGCCAGTTCTCGGAAAAATTCTGTATAGTGTCCATGCCTACCGCGTATATCCCTAAAACATCAAGACCTAATGCGGAGCCTTCGGACATTCTTTGTTGCTTTACTATTGGGGGTCCGAAACAAGTAGGCACAATTTGGCTGCGTGCGGGCTTGCTCAGGAAATCTAATCTAGCAGCGATGATCAGGTCACGGTGCGTGCACATAGCATTCAGAACCTCTCTTCGATGACATGAGTTTCTCTTCCGACGTCAAGAACTGGCAAAAATGTTGCGATAATACCTGTACGAGTAGTTAGGCAAGCACTCTGCCGATTTCCAGCTTCCCAATGGACAAGAAATTGAAACATGGCTACACATGGTTCCCGGTATCCCGAACATGGCGTCCTTCTTTTCTGCTACCCACCTTAGTTACCGGTATCCCGAACTCTTATGGCGAGGCACCGTTGCAGTAGTCTACCGGTGGTATGAACGCAAACGCCAGCTTCCAGGGCATGCCTGCGACGACCAGCTTGCATCTCTGGTGGACTCATCACATCTGAAGTCTGAAGTCCTGCCTATGAAGTGGATGGCCACATCCATGCAGGAACGTCCGCCATCCTCCTCCTCCTCGGTGCAAAGTTGCAGGGCGCAATTGCTAAAATGGTGAAGGGAACCGGCGAGCTGTCCGCCTACAGGTGCCAAAGCTGTTCGGTATGCGTGGCTGTAGATACACAACCTTGCCCCTCAACCCACTGACAGCGGAGGCTCATCATCGTCTCTGCTCATAAAGACGGCATCTCGAAACTGTTCCTGCTCACACTGAGCGCTCAGAGTGCGGATGAGTCAGGAAAATGAAGGGCCACACAAACTGTTCACACTTGCCGAACCTTCCAATTGGAGTAGCCGAGGGCGTGCTTGTTCCAGTTGATCTGGCTAGCCTCCATCATGTCTCTTAAGGAACAAGGCAGCCTTGTACCAGTCGGTCACATCAGTTCTCCACATCCTTAGAGCGCCAAGGAGCGATCCGGTCCAAGGCAGCCTTCCGCTCATCATCGGCTTTGATGACGACGTGGCAGATGCAGCCTCAACGCCAAGCCATCCAAGCCGGATCCCCTGCCGCAGCAATTATTATAATACATTTATAATACCATCGGACCTTCCGGTATCCAAGCAGCTCGTCGAGCCGCCATCCGTGGAGCGGTCGAACGTGGCGCCACCGCTCGGCTCCACCAGATAGACGTTGAAAGACGACGTGTCTCAGCGCAGCTGAATGGTCGGAGTTCGTAGGGAGATGCACACCCTGTGTTGGTCGCTATGCTTGCGACATGTTGAAAAATTGCAAGCATGAAGCATGATACTGCAGACTGCAACTAGTTGCGGTGAATCGCGAACAACACACCCGTCGACACAGGATGGGTTTGTCACTGTGCGCGTACCCGCACTTTGCCTTGCAGTCAGGTGCAGTCGTGACTATCCTGACATCCGCATTCCATATAATGCCGGCAGGGATCTTTCATACCGACCCTTGGGCTTGATGGTGATTTCGATGGTGGCGGTCTGAACCTTCGCTGGGGCTCTGTGTGAACGATGCATGAACGCTGCTTGCTTGGAACATGGATGTGACAGAAACAACGGGAGTTGTTCCAACTGGTAGATACAAATGGGATGCAGACTCGACATGCCTGCATCAAAATATGCATCAACTATCATCAACTGTAGGCCCTCGCTGACTGTTGTCTCTGCTATGTGGCTTGTGTCCATCTACGGCATTTAGAGCCTGAGCGTGAGCCACCAGCATTTACGCTGGAGGGTCCAAGACTTGAGCTCGACCGCTCAACCGACAGCACAGCACCAGGCACGGATTCACGGCAATGACATTTCAGAAAAACATGGTGGCTCTAGCCTCGAGGCGAACGCCTTTTGTAGCGGCACATCGGTGGCAGAAGCTCAAACTTTGGCAAAGCACGAATGCTTGCCCGTCCCTGCTGACTTGCGGAGAAAGAGGCTGTATCTTCGAAGAAGAGTGTTCCAGAAGCCTGGAAGTGCAGTAACTGGTTGGACAAACCTTGCAATACCAAATCAGGAGCATGCCCATTGTTGTGGCCTCGACATAGTCGTAGCCGGCAATGGCTGAGTTGTCTTCGGTATAGTACCGGCACTCGATGGGTCCTGCATGAAGGGTGAAGTGCATGCCTGATTGTCGGGGTCAGAGGAGGGTGGAGGCAAACATCTGGTAGCTGAACGCAAGAAGCGTTGGAGGCTACGAAATGGTCGTAGTGAGCAGGAAATTGGCAGGGCCCGGTTCGGCTCTTCCACTGCTCTTCCCTTTTCCTGCTAGTTCCAGCTCTGGCGGACTGCTCTCTGCATACGTCCGAATGCCTGTTGCACCATTGAAGCGCTCCACAATGATGCGAAGAGTTGTTTCCTCAAGACGACAGACACAGACGCAAGGTTAGACGCGGCTAGGGGTTTGGTGGCATGCAAGAGTGCACCCAGGACAAAGGCATAACAAGTACAAGTTAAATTAAGTGCAAAAACAATGTAAATCATGCAAAGGCTTGAGAGCAGGGCCAACGAAAGCTAGCGACCGGGCATGTGGCATCGGGCCGTCAAGCCGAATGAGAGTAACAAACATCCACACCACAAACGCGACTCTCCATAAGGGCTGCCTCATCCGCATGAATCCGAAGGCATCAAAACTCTATCGTGATGAATGTTGGAGCATTGGCAACACCAGCAAGACCCACATGCCCACGAGCGGAACCTTTGAAGGGTGTGGACAGGGGGAGGGGATGGAAGGCCGAATACCCCCCACCCCGAACCCTCTGTATCGGACCGAAAGGTGACGAGAAACCTTCATGCCACAGCTTCCAAAGAGCTAAGGAGCTAGCTTTCGTGAGCACTCAGAATTCAAGCATGTCAAAAAAACTGTCATGACAAACCCTTGGGTCCTCCTCGCGCTCCTTTACCTCCACCTCCTCTTTCCTCACCAAGCACTGAATGCTGAACGACGCCCGGACCCCTGCACTTAACATACCCATCAGATTCAGTATTACATTCGGGGCTTGATTCCTCAGGTCCGTGCATGCGATTTGACCCTCTGAGCGCTTTGCTGAAAGCGCAGCTTCCCTGGCTCGTCATCATCCACAATGACCTTTTGCACTGCTCCACAACATCTTCTCCAAACAGCTAGATTCCGCACGTGCTTCTTGACAGCCTGCTTCTTACAACGTCTCGCATCGACTTCTCCGGCCAAGCTGCAACCGTGGCTGTCGCAAGAGAAGCTATGATGCGCACCTGCACGAGCAGGTGATGGCAATGAACAGAATGGTGCTTCTTGGTACGAAAAGTCGTGTGCCGCTACTACGGTATGACATGACTCAGCTCGACAAGTCAACACTGTCTTTTCGATGCTGGAGCCTTTACGTCCTGCGGAGGCTCCACGCCATTTAGTTTGGGCTGGCTCAAGTCGAGGTAAAACTCCTGCGGCATCGGCCCATATCATAAGCCTGTCTTGCCACCATTTGCCACCTACTGAGACTGACGTCGCCAGACTGCTCAGTCTCCTCATCCTCCTCGTATGCAGCATCATCAATGATCTCGACATAGTAGTCCTGCAGGCAGCGGCCGAGCATTCATTGCTTCATGGCGCCTTTCAAGCTTGCGCCTTTCAGTTTGACAGCAACATTCACTGGAACGTCGTTCGTGCTTTCTCTGCACACCCATTAGGATGCCCTGCTTTGGGGCAAGGGCTGCGAAACGTGGGGTGGTCGTTCAGGCCCAGATCGTTCAGGTCACAGCCAAAGAAATCATCAAGAATGGCCGTCCCGGCAGGTAAGTATCTCAAGCAGTGGCAAGCGCGGGCCAACTGTGCTAAGTCTGGGGCTATGTCGTCTATGTGCATTTCCGGATACTGCCAACTGCTAGGCTTCATCTCCGCTGGATCTGCTGACATGACGTGGGGTAACGCAGGGAACGTCCCGCAGCATGCAAAGCATTGGCAAAGGATGGTCGCAAAGCACGGGGCGGAACCTCAGACTTTACGACAGAGCGGAAGCTTGCGGCGCTCTCAATGCCCAAACAGGAACAGCCACACTTACCCAGTTCGAAGTCCTTCAGCGTCTCGCCAGGAGCAAATGTTACCTCAGCGCTTGGCACTTGCCCTCACACCACCACTCACCACCTGCCGACTCTTCCAAAAAGGCCCTTCACATCTGCGACAGCCAGCATAAACTACAAGAATACTTCAGGAACCTGAACGCAAATGCCACTCTCACCCCCGCCCCGGGTGATGCATACTCACTCCCTGTTGTAAACGCTTAGCCACTGCTTCGTCCACTGGCTTGAAATCCGAGTTGGCTTTCGCAGTGCCTTCACGTGAGGTGACCTCGGACTGTTACAAACGACTCGCATCCACGACAGCCCAAACAAACCTCAATCTGCTTCTAGATTCTAGATGGGGCTCTAATATCTTGCATGCGCATACGCTCACACCTTGCAGTCTAGCAGTGGGCAGCGGCAGATTACGCCGGTTGTCTCGGTTGCATACTGTATGCAAAAGGAGTGGCTGCTCGCTTGGCTTTTCCGGTTCTTGAAGATGGCTGGGCAGGGGGTAATGCTGCCCCTGCGTCCACTTGTGCTGTCTGCGAGTGGCCGAGCGCCTGGCCCGGCATCCTCTGCTGTGAAAGTTGTCATCCGCCACAGTCGTGATTGTCGCCCCCCCCCCCCCCCCCCCCCCCCCCCCCCCCCCCCCCCCCCCCCCCCCCCCCCCCCCCCCACCTGGCCCCACCCCCCGGCCCCACCATGAGGAGGCCTTGGGGCTCGTCCCCCGGTCGCCAGTCTCTTCTGTGGGCAGTCGCGTTCATTGACGGGAGCCGGGCGGCAGCTGCATGTATCTCCTTTACGTACCTGCTTTTTCCTTGCCTCCGCTCCACTTGCTTGGAGGACAATCGCTTACCATGACTTTCTCAGGAATTGCACACCTCAAACTTTGAACGCCGTCAACTCTGCCAAGTCTGGCCTGCACGGTCACCTCCCTGTCCAGCAGGCCAGCGCGCATTAGCTGCAACTTGGCCATGTGGCAAGACCTGAGTCAGGCGGCACGCAAACCCAAGTTGGCTAGCAGATGTGACAGATTCTTGAAGAGTCTTGAGATGGGTTTTTCTGGAATCACGAGCGGGTCGCACCAGCGTGTCACCCGTTCGATAGATCGCAACTCAGGGCAGGGCTCTAGAAAGGCGTAGCGGTCTGTTGCCCATCCAACTTCCACCTTGGCACAGGCACCGAGCGAACATGGCTGAGCCATTCTCCCTTGTTTTCCCGCAGCTGCAGCGTCGGGGCCCTCACGAGCTTGCCTTTGTTCAGCTCATCCGCCGTGTTGTGAGGCGCGGTCACGAAGTTCACAGGAACAGAGTGAGCGCCAAAGTCAGCTTTCTTGCCTCAACACATGCTAGAATCGCTAGAAGCCCCATTACATCTCGTTGCCAACACACGAACACTCGAAAGAGCTAACACCAGCGCCTCCCACGATGCCCTCCATAGCTGCATGACGGTAGAAGGCACCTGCTAGAAGACTAACCCCGGCACAGTTAAAGGATGACAATGTACAGCTGAACTGCACCCAAGATTGAGCGTGCTAAGACAAGACACTGTGTCAGAATGTGTTCACTCAGGTCTACAATGCCCCGAAAAGAACCAGCTGGCAAGTGGCGAGAAGGCTTTCCAATGTACATGTGCTGTATCACCCGGACCAACTGATCATCCTCGATCACATGGCAGGTGGCAGCTCTTGTCTTGACACTTCTGAAGATGGAAACAGAAACTTTTGTGAACCAGGTGTGCCTACAAGTTGCACCACTTAAGCCCATCCAAACAAGGGCCAGCATCCGAGATCTTGTGGTTGTACTCTTCTCGAATACCCTGCTCTATCTCCGCCAGCCTTTGGTCTGCCCCAGGCATCACAACACGGCGAACACAGCATCTCTTCACCACGGAAGTGACTTGCAACAGTAGCCACTGACTGATTCCATCGAGAAGCTCTTCTTTGGTAACGTCTGGTGGAATTGCTCCTGGATATCGGACTGGGATGACTGGAGCACACAAGCATCTTTCCACCAGCTGCAAACCATGAGCCGCGACATGAGACACATGCGATTCACAATGATGCACGTGCATCGGATTCCGAAGCCCACTCTTAGAAATTTTCCGAGGGTCCGTAGAAGTTATCATTCTGTTCGTGATGGTCGTCGTCACCACCGGCCGTGAAGTAGCCCTGACATGTGGCATGACTCATGACTCCAAAAGTCGGCAAAGTCTTTGAAGCAGGCTGCATAGATCTACATGGCCGCACTGCACGTGAAAGCTGCCTTGTCTGCAGCAAAGGCAATGGCCAGCAGAACCTTAGTAGCAAGCAGGATGGGAACAGCATTCCTGCTCAGGTCTGAGGTTGAAAGGCCAAGGAGCCGGGAACAGTAGGAATGTCACCTCAGTCGGTCGCAAGCTTTCCAACCCCGAACCGCGAAGCCGCAACCTGAACTTCGCTTCTGCCGCCTAGGATGCTATCCACTGATAAAGCTATGTACTGCAAAGATTCATAAAGGCTCTAGGACACTCTAGGCCTTAGGGGCAGATTCAGAAACCACTTTCTCAGCCTAGTTTCCACGGCTTCCCAAAGCTCGCATATGTCAGGCGAAATCACCATGAGAATCAGAAGAAGCCAGACCTGGGCATGCAAGACTTGCAAGCCACACGAAATCCATCTCGGGCCATCTTGAATCTTTTCTTTCAAGTTGGGGGATTCTGGCGGGTGTCATTGCACACTGGGAGATACCTCGGAACTTCTTGTTCAGGACATGCAAACTTCTTTATTTCCGCGTCGCTGGCAGAAACGAAAACCGAAAGAAGACAGATCCCAGAATGAATGCCCTACTGTAGTGCCAGAGGCACTACAGGATGGCCCCACAGCTGGCGAAAGCACCCGCAAACAGTCGCAAACACTCCTAGAACATGTGGGCAGCAGGAAGACGAGAGGCTGGAATGATACCGAAAGGCCGAAATACTAAGTTCTGTGGGTGCAGAGTGAGAATTCTGGGAGCATCCAAGGAAGGCAGAGCCTGTCCTGTCAGAGCTACGGTGCTTGAAAGAATACCTTCAACCGTGGATCAAAGCTTCACGTACTCTTCATCCAATCTCGAACATCTCTCGAACCACTCTACAACCGGCAAAACATCACATGCAGAATCAGCTGCATAAGCCAAGATGGAGAAGGTTGCCTCAGTGGGTCAGATAAGCAACTCAGCAGATGCCCATCTTTCGCTCAACAATGTTGCTGCATCACATGTCTAACCTTCTACGCCGCGTAGATATAAACAGACTTCGGCCAAAGAGGCAGTGACACAGTACACCTTCGTGTCCTTGATGTATCGCACCTGCTCGGACGCTGCGATGTCTAAGATTGCCCTGGGCTTCCACCACTGTAGGATCTAGCCACACCTTCAGCTCAACTAAGCACATGTCTCACATTCACATAGATTCACGCCTCCCCATCTGGGATTGCGCACACACATACTGCACTGATCACAAGGAGATTGAAGGCGGCACTGCCTCCCAACAAGCTCGGCATGTGAATCCGTCACGTTGCGGGAACAATGTTTGCCGCAGGAAACTCTGACATCACACGTGCAGCCACAGAAGTGCACCGTCATGGCCTACTACTGTGCCAGAGCCCAAATCGCCGATGTACATTTCGTTGCTCATGATTTCCTGAGAACGAAGGCAGCCGCCGTACATGGCTAAATGTACACGATGACTGCCTTTTGCAGGACAGCCATCCACTTGCATGCGCCAAGTTTCGATAACACTGAGGAGGATCTCTGGAGCACTAGAGCCAAGGGCCATGAGCCTTGGAGTACTCCACGGTTCGCTTGCGTTATTCATGTTATTCCCGTGCCGGCGAGTACACCACAATGACTTGACAAAGGCATAGTCTCAAAACGAATCCTTGACCACCTTCTCTGTCAGGATCCAGAACTGGATGGGAAGTCTTCATGGCCATACTACCAGTCTGCAAAACGAAAACGAGACACGTCAAGTTGGCCATTGTGTCGTTCCACACTGTCTGCGTAACCTGCAAGCGGGAGCTGGTATAAGCTTCCATTCTCTGCAGACATGGCACATACATGCAGAAGGGGATGCTCAGGCCATGTGCAGAGCACGTGGAACGAACACTTGCAATGGCCCTGGATCCACATTCATGCGCGGACAGCTGGGCATCTGACAATCTTCCCCGTTGACTTGAGTCTTACCCGTTTCTTCTGCGATGTTATCCTCAACAAGAAAACAATCAAGCATGACAGCCGTACACAACCGTGAATGTCCGAGTCATTGCGCTTGTCAGCACATGTCACCAAGTACAGGAGTGTGGAGACGGCCGAGACCGAACGTTGGCCTTTCCCGAAGCCCCAGTCCTCTCAATAGCGTTCATAAAAACATCGGAGACCACGGCCACTCCGAGGAAGCAGTAGAAGAGGCCGAGCACGTAGAGGAACTCAGCATTAGGGTAGGTTTTTGTTGTTTGCTATCCGTTAAAACTCAGTCCATGTTAGCGTACACAGGTGCACAGGTTCTTAAGGGTTGCACGATCCGCAGCCCATTGGGCCAGTTCTTCTCATCCTCGCCGAAGGCTGGTAGCCACATATAATCCCTGCAAGGTGCAGGGGCAGTCGTACCGTTCTGTGAACCCTGAAAGAGCCTGCAGAGCCGAAAAGGCAGAGAGCTTTGATGGGGCCAAACGCCGCAAAAAACAACATGTATAAAGAAAAATGATGCGGAATGGCAACTGCAAATCTTGCCGAGCCACGTTTCGCAGCGGAACGCCATGTTTTCCACCTGGCAAATGGATTGCACGGCTTGCAACTTGCCGGTCGCTTGCTATTCAGCTGTCAGCAGTCAAACATCCCAAACAACCTGCAGGGGCGCCTCTGCCGGAACGATCTCGCAGCTACTATCTACCTACCTGATGTACTGCCTGGCCCTCCAGGCCCCTCTGGGGCAGAGGAGTGTCTCTATCCAACTTGGGCCATGAACAGCCTCGGACCGGTAATTGCAGCGTCGTTGCTTGTGGGACCAGCAGACTGACTCCCTCCTGCCAATAAGTCTTATCGCAGCATCCGAACAACGGGTGCCCGTGTCAAACAGCAGTTTCGGTTCAGAGCCTACAGAAGCGCCATGTATGCCAAGATATGCCAAGCCATGATCAAGACGACTATTCGTTTTGCTGGCTGTAGCAAGCTGCACAGGGCGGTCGCTGCATCGACCTCCGCAGCGTGCCTGGCGATCGTGCGCACAAGCAGCAGACTTCCGAACGAATGGCACTTCCGATCGAATGCAACTGGTTTCGAATCCAAGTCGCGTGCTACATGTACAGCTCGAAGTCAATCTTGTCCCATCGATGCCAACATTGCTCCTCGCATTCCGAATAAGACGAACGGGGCGGCGCAATTTGCTCAATGCGACTGACATCTGACCGGTCATGACTCAAGACTCAGTGTCGCTCCTGGGGCTTGTTTTTTTCGTCACACTGGCGGAACTCTGCCGGTCGCTCATCAGAGAAGCAACCCTGACAGGAGGTTCAATGAGATTCAGAAACATCACTAACTGCACCTCCGTCAGCACATGACCGTGCCGCATTGGCAGCAAAAAAAAAACGTGATCTGCCGTGGCAAGCTTCTTCACTGTACGATTGTCGCCATAGGGCCTGCATCATCCAACCTTGCATCGTGACTGAATCAAAGGGGCCGTTGATCTCGTCAGGATTGTGGCCCCAGCGAAACCTTGCTGAGGCTCGGATGCGACATGCACAAAAGCCACAGTTAAGAACAAGTTCAAAGACGGGTCATGAATTGCAGACTGCACCTATACAGCTTGCCACGACAACCGAAAAACGGTGCTGTCCTTACAACCCACTTGCAGCAGAGGTTGGTCCCCAATCGCCCGATTGCGTCCTACGGAAACTGCAGGACTGAGGATTGTCTTGACATCTCCGCCCTGCCCTTGTGATCTTGTACTTGGCCCGGGAGCTGCCACAGCAGCGAAGCCGAAGCAGGGCCTACCAGGCCAGGCCAACTCATTCGAAGCAATCTATTGCTTGTTTTGCTCACCCAAGCTGACGCCAAAGGGACTCGTTTGGAGCAAACACTCTTGCAATGTACCAACACTGTGTACCAAGGGACCAAGGGGCTCAGAACGAGACCAAGCAACAAGAATGATGCTTGCACGCACGCGCACGGGCTGAAATTTGGCGTGCTCACACATGTTCACCCATGCTCACCCACTGTTCAGCCCTTGCACCTGGCAAGGTAGAGTTGGGCTCGAAGGCCCCCACCAGTGGAGCATCCTTTTCTCCTTGGCGCAATGCCCAAATGTAACTAGTGCGGCAGCTCGGCAACCTCTCGATTGTGGCCCCGACCAGCTTTGAAGCGCTTGTTGGTATACTGTACCTTCCACAAAAAGAGGGGGGATGCGTATCAAAAGGATTCTCCCATGTCTGAAAATGTTTGAAAGTCCCGGCTCAGTGCAACTTTGCTGTCAGCCCACCTCCGGAACGGTGTCCGGCGCAGGCCTCTTATCGCCCGCACTGGCCTCAGCCTGTCGCAATGAACGGTGAGGCAGCGCATCTGATTTGAAACCATTTGCAGGTCTCTCTTCGGCAGCTTCATCAGCCCGTAGCTTGAACAGTATGAGCCACGAAATGCCGCTCAATGCTTTCTTCCGAACTGTCTCTGTCACCAAAAGTCCAACCAGAAACAATCCCATGTCTCTACAGAAAAACGCACCTGCTTGGGCGGCTCTGCGGATCCCTCTTCGCCCGTCAGCTTCTCGCCCTTCCGCTGGCGGACATCGATTGCCAGCAGCTCACGGGCCGAATCCTGGATCAAGCGGGTGTTGGGGGTCTTGTCGCGATATGTGCCGGCCCATTGGTACAGTACAGTACTCAGTAGCAGCATGCCACATCGGCGGTTGCCGTGCGAGGAGGCGAGAAGCTGCGGCAATTCATGGCCATTCCCCATGTGCAGCCCTACACATGCCTACCACATGCTGACCAAAACACGTAGACCAGCACGCCCCGCTCAAGAAGACGGTCGCACAAGTCGGTAAGGCGGCTCATTTTCCTCGGCTCCAGTTCGAACAGGATCTGTATTCAAGAGCTCTCAGATTTGCCCAGGCACTCTCTCCGAGCAGCCTCTTCATCGTCCACCGCCACTGCCTTGCGCCGGTGTCCAGGCCGCGGTGGGCCGTCAGCAGGCACTTCCTCCACTTCGCTGGCTACACGCGAATGCGATTGGGACGTGCAGCAGCAGCAACATGCAAAACTGCAAAGTACTGCAAAATGCTGTGCCATGGTGTAGCAGCGCGGCGCTCCTCAGGAAGTTTTGGCAGGGCCTTCTCCCGAACATCACGAGTCTCCTTCGAAACAAGTTCTTCAAGACTCACTTGCGTCATCAACTGCCCGCTCCCAGCTGCTGGCTCTCACTCCTCCGACTTCAAAATCTGCCCGTGAGTTGATTGAATTTCCGAAAGGAAGGGGGGGGGGGACAAATGTCGTGGTTTTGACTGACGTGTTGTGGGTGCTCCATTACCGGAGATCCTGAACGCCCCCAAGAGACACCACTCGAGCCATTGATGCTCATAGAAATCATGTCGCATCACCCACCCTTCGTTTCTCCATCGGAATCATGGGACCCACGGCCAGCACAGCAAAACGCGCCGACAGGCAATCAAGGTATGGCAAGGGTTGGGAAGCGTGTGTGCGTGTGCTTCCAAGGCCTTCAAGAAAGTGCGAGGGGGCGTCTGTGATTCCACCATAATAAGTAGTCACGTCACAGAGAAAGAGAAGAATGCCCCAAAAACGACAGTGGCTCACTGTCAGAACAGTGAAACAACGCGTGTCACATACATTTGCTGAATCACACAACATGCAACCATGCGCGAATTTGATTTTGCATCACATCGTCTAACATGCCTCCGCGCCTTGGCAAACATTGTACACAATCTGTCTCGCCGTATTTACTGCAGAATGAATGTTGAGAAGGGTTCGCAAATGCAGGACTGGGGTTGTGCCAACTCGGGATCGACCCTTCATGCAACCTGCGCAGAGCATTCAAGCAATGTGTGGCTCCAAGTCTGGGCCACGTGACAGAACCGGCATGACATGGATCCCATGTTTGAATGGCGTGCTGCTCGTCCATCGCGGAAACAGTGATGGCCACACCGAGCCAATCCCCAAAACGCGAAGTGACAGGTTAAAGATGCCGGCTGTAGACTACAGGGTGTAGGAGCGGCCAAGGTTGTAGCATACAAGGCGAGCCACTCCGTAGCACGCAGCGTCACCGAATACATTGCATGTGAATGTTGGCATATCAGGCATGTCACCATTTTCACATGCCTTAACCAGTGTTTAACAACCCGGTCCAATCCCCCAAGTGGCTGGATGAGCTACACCAAAAGACATCAATTCATTTGCTGCTGCGTCTGTGAACGAGAAGTCTACAGGCCGAGGACATCAAGTTGTTTGCGGCCTCAAAGCTGATGTAAAAGTGAAACTCTTCACGATGCGCCTCCGAGTTCAGGTTGACGATGGCCGCCGCCTCCAATGGACGATGCAAGCTGCTGAGGGCAGCAATGCATCAACCAGGCCCAATTAGGCACTAAACCCTAAACCCTAAACCCTGAACCCTAAACCCTGAACCACATCCAAACCATCCTGCATGCCTTCTACTCTGGGTAAGGCACCTCCGGGCCCTGCTCGGGCACCAGCGCACGAGCGATGCTGCGTGACATTTTCATCTCGGCGGCAAAGGCCTCGAAATGCAAAATGCACTGGAGTATCCTGGAGTCTATCCGTGCCCACAGCAGCCGTCCTGCCTTGGCCGCCTCCTCGGCTGCCTTCTCGTCCGCAGCCGCCCGCGCCGCCGCTTTGGCCACTGCCGCGGGGTTCGTAATGCTGGACCTTTTGTGGAGACATGACGCAGCCACAAACAACACACACACACACACACACACACACACACACACACACACACACACACACACACACACACACACACACACACACACACACACACACACACACACACACACACACACACACACACACACACACACACACACACACACAACCACACACACACACACACACACACACACACACACACACACACACACACACACGCCAGTAGAATCCTGAGAGCCGCACTTCTCCGCCGCAGCCTTTGCTGACTCTGCCGCGGCAGCACGCTCGGCAGCCACTGCAGCTGCAGCTGCAGCACGGGCAGCTTCTGCCTTGGCCAGCTCGGTCTCCACCTGCTGGGCTTAAGCTCGCATCAATATCCTTCAGTAAGGAGTAGGATATGTAGGGTCTAGGAGTCTAGGGCTGAGGGTCGGAGTGCTACGAAGGGCTTGGAGGGCTTGGAGTCTCGGATCTCGGTCCAAGTGCCATGCTCCAGAAATTCCAACACACGAGGTGAACCCTAAACTGAACCCGAATTTCTCCCCGCAACCTGACGTTCACATACCTTCACATTCAAGCCGCCACGCGGGCCAAGCATCATGGGCATCAGCTGGAACTGGTTTCTCTCCACGAATCCCTCCCACGATGTGCCCCGATTTTGGCCGAAAACAAACCGTAGCCCCGGACTCCGGACCCCGATCCAGCTCGGGATACGGATCATGTCCTTACACACTACCGTCATGGGCTTCACTTGCAACCGCCGTTAGCTTGGCCTTCCCTCTGTCTTCATCAGTGGCGGGTTGCTGCGCCGGCACCTTAACAGATCGGCAAGCAGGAAACGCGCGCTTAAGCTTAAGGTGCAATGCATGCTCGGCTTTTCCTTTTTGGGACTACGGAACGGCCCAAAGCTTTAAAGGTTTTGAAAAACCTGGCTGGAGCTGTCGCCCTGCAGGCACAAAAACATCCCGTCGCTACGTGCTTCGTGCCTCGGCCGCGGCCACGGCAATCTCACCCCCCGGAGCAGCTTTGTCCAAGGCTGGCGTCGTTGCCTGGCACGTCAGTGTTATAAGATAAGGTGGTGCACGCTGGTGCCTTTTCAGCTCGACCTAGAAATCGCACAAACGCCTGCAGGAGTTGTGGCTGCTTCCTGTTCGAAGAACGGGAACTCAGGCCTGCTCGCTGGCTTGTTCAGCTTGCGTCACCTCTTCAGCCGGTTGTTGCGCAGCTAAGGAGCCGGGCTCCTCATGGCACGCATGGCATGGTGGAGACACATAATGCATCTTGCCGCCGCCCGTGCTCCCTTAGGAGACCCGGCACCTCCCACTAGGTCAGCTCTGAAGCACAAACGATGAGGACATCTGAGTCCCGTCCTCGTAGCCCCATTCGTTGAATTTCTTTCTCTTTGGCCGCCTCGGTCGAACATAAACCTTACCACCAGCTTACCACCAGCTTACCACCAGCTGACCACAAGCGCACGAGGATGACGACACATTGAAGCGGCCGGTTATGTGAGCAAGTGGCGCATCGCCATCCTTGGAAGTGAGGGCGACGGCTTGGGTTGCCTCCGCTCGCGCCTTGCGCATGCGTGCCTCAATCACGAGGCGGGAGCTTCAAGCCTTCTTGGGCAGCTGATGGATGTTGCTGTTGCTGTTTTTTGGGTGATCGTGGCAATGGCAACTTAGCCACATTGACGGAGGCACATGGAGGAACAGCATCATGACATGTGGCCGACTGGGGGTTGAGGCGGCGGCACGTGTCTTGAGGACCGGTTCCTTTCCACGCGCTTCACCGCGGCGAATGCGTGCCAGCGCCATGGCCTCTTCTTGCGCAGCTTCCAAGCAATGCCCTGCTCGCAAGCTAGCAGCCTATCCGCTACATCAAATGAGAGTATCTCAGAACACCAGGATGTGGCCACCTACTTTCCAGATTAGGGCGCTTCCTTCTGCGTTTCACACCCTTCCCAAAACAGCGAAACCAATGTTAACCTGAACAACTGTGGAATCGCGAAAGTAAGGTCAGCAGCCGATGCGGAAACTGAAAACGGCAGATTCGGAAAGTGGAACAACAAATTCGGGAAGCTGAAAGCGCGGATTCGGGAAACTGGAAAGCGCGGACTCGGAAACCTCCGATTCGGGAAACTGGAAGGTGCAGGTTCGGAAACCGCTGATTCGGAAGACTGGAAAGTGAGGATTCGGAAACCTCTGCTTCGGGAAACTGGAAAGCGCGGGTTCGGAAACCTTTGATTCGGCAAACTGATTCGGCAAACTGGCAAGCGCGTATTCGGAAACCAGTCATTCCGCAAACCGGAAAGCATGGATTCGGAAACCGCTGATTCGGGAAACTTGACAATGGCTCTGGATCGGAGCTGGAGGGGCAAGAAGTACGCCCTGAGCTGCTGGAATTCTGAACCCTCCGGGAACTCTGCGCCCAAACTTCCACCAAAGTGAAAGGACTGCAGGGAACTCAAAGGGCATTAAAGGCGTTTGCCCGGAGGGGTGTTGGGGGTCCTGCGAACCGGGAGATGTTTCTCGTGCTTGCGTCGGCTTGGCACACGGCCAGTTTCCAGCTGAGTGTCATGTGAAACGGCTGCTCGGAACCTACCCAAGGATAAGCCAGAGGCCAAAATCCCATAATCCCTATACGCCAAGGCTAGCACTCTAAGGTCCACTCACACAGAGTTTCTGGTCCACCTTGTCAGGTTAAAGGGTGCCATACAATTGCGCGTGGACGGCGATGAGTTATCACACCCCCACCCCCCCTTCCCCACCCCCCACTGAATTTTCACAAGGGCTGGGGGCGTTGGGGGCGGTGAGGGGTGGGGGGGGGTAGGTGGCAGGGAGGGAGTTGGTGATGGGCAAACTGCCTGCGTCGAGCCACTTCTCGTAGTTTCCTGAAACGCCTGGTTTCCTTAATCGCGTGGTTTCCTGAATCGCATGCTTTCAATTTCCCGAATCGCATGGTTTTCTGCAATGCGTGCTTTCAATTTCCTGAATCATGTTTCCTGAATCGGGTGTTTTCAGTTTCCTGAATCGCATGGTTTCCTGAATCGCCTGGTTTCCTAAATCCTGCTTTCTTGAATCACGCAGTCCTGAATCCTGGTTTCCTGAATCGCGTCCAGGTTCCGGATCGCGCAGGAAGCACGATAAAAAAAAAAAAAAAAGACGTCTAGAAAACATGTTTCCGGTGCAGAAATTCATTCATGTCGCGTTGCACCTAACACCCACCACAACTGCAGGCAACTGATCATGACTGCATGGCAACCATACCGCTAGCAGACGTTCACGATGCATTTTGCGTTGGGGTTCTGGCAGGGCTTTCCAAAGGCTGGAGGGAAGCAACCAGTTCCTCCAACCTGACAGCGCCAGTCACGTCTCGCCCATTTGAAGCAGCAACGCTCTTTGCTGCGCAGCATGGCGACCGGAGATTTCTGGGCACTCAAGACTATTCTATCGCGACATTGCCACACACACACACACCCACACCCACACGCACCAAAAACGAAGACACCGCAATCCGTCAAGGAACATGTCGATGATGGAGGCTTCATCTTTTTCATCCTCTTGGGCTTCCTCTTCCGCCGACTTCTTTGTGTCCTCGGCAGCCTCTGGGTGAGAATTTTTCTGAGCGGAAAACCAGGCCCTCGGGCCTCTCCGAATAATGACCAAGATCTACTGCCCCACTGCCATGCCACACGAAACAACGCAACATGCCAGAAACATGCCACGGGCTTTTGAAGAGTACCGGCCTTTTCCTTCTCCGCGCCCTCCCCATCTTCCTTGTCATCGTCGTCCTGCGAGTTCGGAACTATTCTGGCAATGTCGTCAGTGGCAAGTCACGCTTTTTTTGGAGCGCTCCGCGCGACAGAAAGTTCAAACATTGATCCCTACCGCAGCGAGACAGAAGCACACCAATTCAACCGCTCAGCATCGCTCAGCATTGAACCCACAGCCGACGTGCAGTGTACTGAGACGGCCCTACAGATGGCTCAAAGATTTTGCTCAGGTAGCACAGAGCTTAGCACAGCGTTCTTGCTCCAGGTCTCGAGGGCGAATCTCCCACGGGTAGATCCTTGCAGAACCACTGATTCTGACCGAGGCCGATGAGCTTCGCGCCTACTGCAAGTGCAAATCTTCTCTGTCAGGACAATGCTTTAAGAAACAAACCTAGTCAAAGCTTCAAGGTACTGCTTGCAAGCAAAATGCCAAAATAGAGATGTCCCCGTGCAGGACAGACTCCAAGTCACAGCCGGGTTGCAAGCGAAAGCTGACATGCGCAACTATTGGCGACTCGAGCTGCGACTGCGCTGATGTTGTCCTGCAGTCTGTGCCACTATGCAGTCTATGCCGGTCGCTCGAAAAGACAGTGGCTCGGGGTACAGTAGGGTTTTGTGGAAGGTCCAGTCGTTCAGTTCAGCTCCTTCACATAGACGGGTTAGAGACTTGAAGTTTTCAGCAAACCTATCGTACCTTTCTGCACCCAGGCATACACTGCGCCAAGGCTCTGAAGAGGTAGCATCGTGTTCATTTGCTTTGCGGTCTCAAAGGCTTCAGGATCCGAAAGCCAGATTTTCAGCAAACATCTGTCCGAGATCACCAGGTGCACGACCTTTCTGCGAGTTGCATGCGAGGGACATGCTGCCGCGCATGCTGCGGCCGTACGTGGCCCTCCTCTCGATTCTTGGCATGCTCTGGCACGCTATGGTACGCTGATGTGCGTCCGGCTTCTGCGCACACTGGAGTAACGCAAAGGAAGAGTAGCTAGTTGTGTCATATTGCATCATGTGCTGTCATGCTATTCATGGCTGCCAAAGCACATCCATACATCCATTTCGCGTGTACCAAGCAGAAACTCGGCGCCAACAAAGCCAGCCTGTGCAGCAGTGCGGACCAACATGGGGATCGTGATATACATATATATATATATATAGATAGCTAGATAGATAGATAGATAGATGGATCGCCAAGTGATGCCTAAAACTGACACAGGCAACACGGGTTCCATGGCAAGCGCACCTGCATGGGCGGGATGATTCGGCAGAGGTGCCAGGAACGAGGCCACGCGCTGGAAGACGTCCTCCGGAAGCCTGTCTGTTCGTTGATTCTGTTTTTTCGTGCGTGGCGCGTTGATTCTTCTTGAATCTCTTTCGCACTGCTTCGACCGAATTGCATGCCCAGATAACTGGCGCAGAACTCCTCTTCGGCCAAGCAGGCCCAGCAGCAGCAAGTCTTCATCATTACACTCCCAGAAGAAGGACATTGGCGTAGGGGCGCATCATTCAGCTGACAGCGCCGTCATGAAAAGCATAGCTTGGCCAAGGTCTTCACGATCTCATGGATGCATTTCAGCTTTGGGCCAGCAGCTGCTGATCATAACGCTACGTGACTTCAATGCATTTCGAATTTCAAGTTTTTCCGGCTGGTGGTCCTCTTCCTCACCTTCAGAGTCCGGTCCCAAATTCTTTGCCATCGCTGACAAACGATTGGCCGCTGTATCCTTGCAGCAAACCGAGGACATGCTCAAGGAAATGTCTCCATAAAGTTCTGGTCGCCCCTGTAGAACCTGCTGAGGCCCCAGCCAAAGCCTTATTCTGCTTGTCCGCCTCAGTGACTTCAAGGAGTAATAAGGAGTACACACCAGAGCCACCTTCACAGCGCACAGGTTTCATTGTGCCAAGCGCATTGTTGCTCATTTTTTGCTCATTGTTGCAGCAGATGCACATTGGCCCCGACTTGACACTCGCAAATCCGCCGGCCTTGGGCCGTAGGTGTCTGGGCAGCACAAAGCAGGCACCCCACCTCTAATCCCCTCCCCGACCAGGTTTGCACCCATGCACCCCTTTCCCAGCCCTCCCGCCCCCAGCCCCTGGTGTGGGTTAGCTCAGGCCGCGGTGGGTCGCGTAGCGTTAAAATTATTTCTGGAGGTCGTCTAGAATTCTGTTCAAGGACAGCAGACCAGTTCTGGGGATGTTTGGTGGTGGCTACGTGAGGTCACCCACCAACAGCACAAAATCACAAGGCAAGCGATGGTCGCTGGCCCTCGCAGAAGAGCTGTGTCTGCACCTATCTTGCCAACTGCACGCTGCACTTTCTCATACATTTCCGTAGGCAACAACTTGTCGCACAGCTTCGTCGACAAGCATATGGAAGCGTATTTCTTCTTGCTGCTTCGCGGACCTTTCTTTGAAGCTCCGGATTGGGAGGTGATGGCCGAATGAGGTTTTGCGCACCTAAATCTGCGAAAGTCTCTTGTCTCGTCCAGCCTCCAAGCACTCCACGTTTTTTGTGAGCAAGTGCCGGCAACGTTACTTGGTCCAAAAAACGTTCCAGCAAGCTTTGCTGGTTTTTGTTTAGATTGGCGGGCAGTCGGTCAGATACCCCAGAACACTTCAAATGCCCCAAAAGTCGTTGAGGCCTGCCTGCCCGACCCGCTTGCTTTTGTTTTCCAGGCTTTGTTTGACGTGCGGGAGACTTTTGATGAGTTTTTTACGGCTGTCTGGAAACCCAACCTGCGCTCCTGTTGCAGCAGATCTACTTCTGCTAGACAGCATGCCCATCTCTGGTAAGTCATCGACTGCTCTGAAAGTGGCCGTGCGTTCCGCCTCATGCTCTGCAAGTGCCCCCAAGCAACAATCTGGCGCAAGCAAGCTATGGAACCAATGCTACGGCGAATTCGCTCCGACCTGGTCGACTGTGTCTAACCATGCATCCGTCACCTTCTTTTCTTCGTCCTTCGAGGTCAACTATGTGAGGAAGTCAAGCATTGACTGACCAGTGGAGGGTGGGAGAAGCAGTGACTGAGATGGTGCATAGTTAAGAGAGTTCAGAGACGTCCTTGTTCAATACGTAGAAGCCGCTTTCGTCAAAGTGCCCCTCCCTCATCTCTCGACGCATGTTGAAAGGCTCAAGACCTTGGCCGAACTATCATGTCATTGGCAATCAAGGTCTGACATCTGCTTGGAGCAAAGCGTATGCCGTCGTCGATGCTGTTCAACGGATCGTCCTCATCCACACCCTCGTTCTCGCGAATGTCCTGCCAGCCCCCACAAGCTTCCATGTCTGGAACTCGGGATCTCAGCTTCGCTTGGAGGCGTCAGACCCCCAACGAATTCAGTGAGTCCTGAAACCGCTTGACGCCCTTTCGAGCTTGTGCTCGTTGGGCTCTAAGAATCTCGAAATTGGACTCGGCTTCGACCGAGTGACCATCGAGCTCCTCTGACAAACCGCCAAGCCAGCACATGCCAGCACCCTCCCCGTCACATTTTGTCCGCATCACCCTCGTACCACGTCCCTGGCCTGGAGTCTTTTTGCAGTGTCCGAGCTCCCGCCGACCTGGGTAAACTTGTCATCGCAACCTGACCCTGCTTTCCTGATAAAACATACATAGGTATATGTATATATGGTCCAGTGCTCCCCGGCCCCCCCCTCCCCCCCCCACCCATGGTCTGGAACCCCCCCCCCCTCCCCTGTGGTGTGGTTGGGGGTTGGTTTTAGGGTTAGGGTTTAGGGTTTGGGGTTTAGGGTTTAGGATTTAGGGTTTGGGTTTAGGGTTTAGGGTTTAGGGTTTGGGTTTAGGGTTTAGGGTTTAGGGTTTAGGGTTTAGGGTTTAGGGTTTAGGGTTTAGGGTTTAGGGTTTAGGGTTTAGGATTTTAGGTTTAGGGTTTTAGGTTAAGGGTTTAGGGTTTAGGGTTTGAAAGGTTTTAGGGTTAACCCCTCCCCCCCCTGTGGTGTGGTTGGGGGTTGGTTTTAGGGTTTAGGGTTCAGGGTTGGTTTAGGGTTTAGGGCTTAGGGTTTGACAGGGTTTAGGGTTTAGGGTTAGAGACCGTAGGCCTGGAGGGGGGAGGGGGGGGTAGGGGGGTAAACGCCTCACACACATGGGTTTCTCCGAGGGCGTGCTCCCTCAACCGAAGGCACAACACTCACAAAACACGGGTTTTGCCGAGGGTCGGCCCCCCCCCCCACCCCACCTGACCATACCATGGGGGGGGGGGGCCGGACACGCCAGACGCCGGACCATATATACATGTGTACATTTACATGCCTTCGCATCCGACTATCTTAGCAAAGTACCGGTGCTCCGCGGGCACCTTTGCCTCGGCCTCCACGGCCACGGCCTTTCCCTGCGCCAAGCTGAATCTTGTCAGCATCTATGTCAAGCAAAAACAAGCAAAAGTAAGCAGAAGTTAGGCAGTTGCGTTTTCTCTGCCCTGGTCTCACTGTTTGCTCTTGTGCCTGGGCCGTCGAGGCGCTCTTTGTCTTTCGGTGCCATGATTTTCGGGATTGATTACTGAATACCTTCTTGCTCTACTCAAGGTTCAATGTGCTTCGGCTTTGATTTGTCCACGAGAACATCGTCAGACTTTTCGGGTCATATGTCATGCTTGCAGCATGCTTTGCGGCAAGTGCTGGATGTGTGGGTTGATAAGATATGCTTGGTCGAATGCTTGGGGCCCCCTACCATACGAGCCACGCACTTCGCGCAGATGCATGCAGGCTGCATGCATGGCACGTCTTGCATGTTCTGTCCAGATGACTCTAAGTACACCCCATCCTGCCAAGCAACTCGACTTGCCTCATATGTTGCGCGCATGCCGCATCTACATACTACATGTCGTCCGCGAGCCCTCCTTTTGGAAGACCTGGTCGTTTTTGGTAACGGGGGGAGGGGGGAAGCAGAGGGGGGGTGGGGGAAGGACTCATGAAAAACATTGCCAACCTGCGCCGAAATTGGCTGGTAAATATTCACGATCGGGACGAGAACGATGCAGACAGCATGATACAGACAATACCATTGTCTCACACGGTTGTTCAGGATTCCAACTGTCGCGAGCACGGCCCCTTCACTGTAGCCGCACACAATGCTTGAGATCGGAGAAGTTGCAGCAGTCGTCCATCAGACGTCATGTGTCACACAGCATCACGATATTTCGAAGCTGCCACAGTCTTTTTCTCGGCCCTGCGTGTTGCAGGATCTCGAAACGAGTCAGACATCCAATCTTTGGGACAGCTTCAAGGCTTATAGCTCTTGCTCAGAAAGCTGTGGGAACAGCAGCATGGAAGGACTGCGCAGGGGCGAATCCTGCAACGTTCACATGTTTGCCCACACATCAGCCGTGAGGTTCGGAGCTTACGCACACCATTGGCACCATTGCATCGGAAGCACACATGAAACATCATGAAACCTGCCTGGTCATCGGCTGGGGCAGCATCTACCCAAGCTTTCGCTACAGCTTCGCCTTCCGTTGGTCCATGGAGGACTGCAATCAGACAAGGGCCCACTAGACATAGCACATGCGAGTTCACTCCTTCAGCATCCATTGGCCAACAGGTGTGCTGCAGCGTCAATTGGCGAGCCCAGCGAGGCAGCCGCGGCCCCTGAACCAACAACAATGCCCTCACCAGGACGAGGCAGCAACCCCAAGTCTGGAATGATGAATTTGAACCCCAGCTGCCCAGCTGCATCTTTCAAACATGCTTGCAAACCGAGTTCTAAGCCTCGCTTGGAGCGTGCACGGATTCCGTGCCGGCAATCGGCAAACCTCATGGAGAAGTTCCCATGAAAATCCGAACAGAGACATGTTACCCCGGAATGGAAGTAAGCTCAAACCTTTTACTTTGCGACCACGTCGCAGCTTCGATCAGCACACGGACGAAAATTGATGCAGCCCCTTTCAGACAACACCTTGGTGTGTGCAGCACGTGCTTGCGCTCAACAGTGCTCAACACATGGGGATGAATCAAAAGACATGCCATGACCGACCCGACTTTACCTATTACATAACGGATCACGTCGCCTTCTCAATAACAAGACTCTTTGCTGTCACGCCCCGTCACGCCCCGTCACGCCCTCGTCACCCCCCCCAATCATGCACCCTCTGTACAACCAGAGCGCACCGCCTTCTTAAGGCAACGCCCCGCAAAGCGACCTGCACCGCTGCAAGAGCCTTTGTTTGGCCGGAGCGGAAAATTTCCCAGGTAAACCGACGGCTTCAGCCATAGAATAGTTTGAAGAGCCAGCGTCTCACAACCTGCGAAGTTTGCGGGGCGCTTGTTCGTAAATATGTTCATTGTTGAACATGCTATTCCAGTGTTTTCACCGCGGCGAAAACCACTTTCTGTTTTTTTGTCATTCGGCGTTGCAAATCTGCAGTTCCAGTGTTCTGGACGTAACGGCGATTTTTGGTTGTTGTTGTTTGAGCTAGGTTCAGGGTCTTGCTTTTTGGGTTTCGGCGTGGGAGCTTAGGATATGAAGGCTAAAAAATCGAAAACCAAAACAGGCTGGGGCTTACAGATTTGAAGGGCTTGAGGTGCAGCAACTTTGCAAGGGCTTGAGTGTGTAGCTACTTCGGGCGTGCACGTTTTAAGGGCTTGAGGTTGCAGTTGGGTCTATCTTGGAGGCTTGTGGGCGCAGCATGTTTGGGCTTCAACGGTTCCAGGGCCATGTAAGTGAGACCGACAGACCTCTGGCAGCTGGTTGGTTCCGTTTTGTTGTGTCAGAGTTTTGCAGCATCTCGGCCCCGCAATGGTTCTGGCCCGGCATCGGCAACTCGAAATCGGGCGTTTTGAATGGTAAAGCCGTTCGCAGTACCCTCAAGTCCTTCAACGTTCAAGCCCAAAATTACTGCCACCGGAAAGTGTTTACAGACAGCCATCGGCAGGCGTTCCTCTCCCGCCACAGGGTTACAATCTACCCTACACATTGGCACATTGCTCCACATTGCTTTCCCAAGAACATCTCGAATGTTGGGTCCTTGAATCGCAAAACAGGGCGGTTGCGGGCGGTTGCTGGACAGGCCGGTTGTCCGGGGGACCATCGGAGGCTTGACGAGGGCATGATACCGCAAATGTCTGAGAAAGGCGGCGTACGACTGTGCGACGGGGCCGCGGGGGGGGGGCGACGCATCGGGGAGTGAGGGGCGTGCACGGCAGATGCCTTGTTTAAGCTAACGCCCTACGAACTGACCCGCGGGCTTTGCGTGTTTCAGGTTAGTTTCAGGTTTGTTTCGCTTCTCTTGGTTTTATAGCTTGGGTGTACTCCAGCTGCCAGAGAGTCTACGCCATCTACGTGGCAAACATGCCAAAGAAGTGCAAGGAGCCAGTGGTTGAATCCACTCTGGGTCCACCGTCAGTTCCAGCTGCGTCTCCAGATGGTCTTCCTTCTCGCATCAAAGGCATCGGCCACAGGCTATCACAGGCCACATATGCTGTGTCCCCCTGGCTGCAGGCTGGCAGCTGCCCACTGCCAAAGCACCTGCTAGCAGCATGAAATGCCCAGAAGCCTCAACGTCGCAAAGTCACGCATGAAATCGCGGTATAAGCCTCCGACATTCGCAAGATGCTTCTCCGGGCTGAGTTTTACACCTGACTGCTTGGGTGTGACGCTGTGCCATCTCGTGCCTGGCCCCTGTCTTCCAGAATGCCCTGCAACATCCTGCAACCTCGATGCCCGGGGATCGCCAGCCAGGGCAGTGAAGGCATGTCGGGTAATTTGCCACCTCACAACGACGAGATAGTCAGCCAGGAACATCCAGGAACCTTTGCAGTGTCACGGATGTTCGCCCCAAAACCCGAGGCCAGGACAAAGCTTGCGTTCTTCAAAGCGTGGAGTGGAAGGACAAAGAAAACCTCCGCCACCTGACAGGCTGCCTTCAACTTGCTTTTCTCCTGTGACATCCCCAACTTACAAGTTTCCTCGAGCATTCAGCAGGAGGCTTGTAACGGCCTAAGTCGCTCTTTGCGCAGCTTGTCCAAGAAAGTCTGTTCGCTTTGTGTTTCCATGTGTTCGCACCGTGGAAGAGGCCTTGCGAGAGAGGATGAGGGCCCGGTCGAGGCCCTGGCAAGCACAGTCTACCATGCACTTGCAGTTCCAGTCTTCCTAGTCCATACCCGGAGACACCCGTAGATACACGAGATGCCTGCGGCAGGAGGCACTAAAAAGTCCTGCGAAGGCTGTCAAAGACACTCGAAACACAATCAGGCCAGTCAGGTCATTTTTGTCCGTGAGGCTATGATGTCCTTCTTTGCAGAGCCCATGCTGTGAGAAGCCCTGTCTACAAAGGCATTGAATTCCACCTGCCCTCACACAAAAGACTGAGAAACTGGAGCTTGCTGTAAGTTCAAAGTTGATGCCGATAAAAATGTTCCGTTGCTGCTCTATTATGTTCACTTCATCCGTTTTCAAGATCCTGCGCGTGCCTTTGCATGCTTTGCGGCTGATCTCGAAGATCACCGTTCGACGGATAGGGCAGACGTGTGCTTAAGGTGTGACAGCTTCGTCGACATTGCGTCACTTGTGTCGCCTTGGATGGCAACGCTGTAGGACCAGCACTGCACGTTGTGCTTGCTCAGTCCCCTGTGCCCTGGCCCATCACGGAACCAGGCACAAGGCGTTCGACACATTGTGTCGTTCTCTCGATCGCCAGACTTGCTAGGTTCGACTCCACTTTCAAAAAGACCGTGCCGGTACCACCAATCAAGACCTTCACACTTTCAGCTTGCACAACCAGTACAATGTTGGACATTGCCGGATGCATAGTGCTTGTTGACAGGATGAAGGTCAAATGGCGTACTCCGGTGATCAAACAAGTTGTTCACGGCACAAATTGTGCGGCACTGGCCACGTAAAAAACACTGCCAGACGCCACAAAAGCCTCCTCAAGCTGACGAGAGCTGCAGAGGTTGTTCCAATTTGTTCCTAATTCCTTCACGGAACCTTTATTCGCCCAAAGGTGCTATGTCTTTGACTGACTGATTACCATGCTCATCTAACATGTGCTACACATGCCATACTTCGGGAGCAGTTTGATTCACTGTAGGCTGCGCAGGCAAATGCCGGCTGGCAAACCCTGATGTGTTGGAAGTACGTAGAGTTAAAATGCCAGAAGGCGCATAACATCTAAACTTTGGCGAAGTGCAATGTCTGTAGTGGCAAAGATTCACCAATGTTTCGTGGACCATTCCACTGGCCATCTCATGCTCCCTTTCAACAACACGAGGAAAGGACGTTTAGAACAACTCTCAGCTATTGCCATCTGGTGTGCTGAGCTTCCTCCGCGCAGCTTAGCTGCAGGGGCACGCAGTAACCGCAGATGGTTTGGCGAGCGGCAGATCCCGGGATGACTACACTCCAAGACTAGGATTGCTAGGCCAACGCGTGCTGCTATGGCATCAGGCATACGTGGTGGGATTTGCCGCTGGCCACAAGCATTCGTTTATTCGTTGCATAAAGCTCCTTCCTGCGCAGTCGCTTCAAAGGATGCTCCAAAAATGTTGGCTAGCAGTCCCCTTCTATTGCCTTGTAGCAACCGGAGAGGGACAAAGTGCATGAAGCACGCGCCAAGCGCGCCAAGCACCACGCACGTGTCTCTTGCACGGAGCAACTTATCTTGTTGAGCTGCCCCGCTGTGATGATCATTGTGATCAATCATGCCAAGTGCTTCAGAAATACCGATACCTCAGCCAGAGGAGATCTGAAAACAAGCTTTTCGACATGGCCTCACCAGCACTTGCAAGAAAAAACACACCGCACACCGTTCCATCTGAGTATACAGACATTCTTAGTGTTGCGATCGGTCAGGGCAGGGAGAAAGGCGATACTATGAGTGCCTCTGCTTCAGAGCTTCTATCATCCAACCTGTAGGCCAAGATACCTGCACGACTGGCCTTGCACCACTGCGTGCCTCAAGGCAGACCCGTGTGACCCGTCATGTCCCAACCCAAGCAAGACCTGTCTCGCCTTTACTGTCTGCACATTATGACAGGAGCCACATGCACCTTCAAAACAATCAGCTAAGTGCAAGCGGTGGCACCGTGTCAGGGGATTGAATAACTCCCCGGCGCCGCAATAAACATCACACTCCAGCTTGCATGTGATCCGGATGCCTGGGAAAGGCTGCAACAAAAAGGGGACATTCAAGAGCATTGGGAGAGCATTGGCGGCGAGCAGCTGCAAAGCTCAAAAAATCAAGCAAGCTTTGCCGGACTAGCCAAGTGTGGAAACTTTAAGGCGAATTGATGGGCACGACTTGGTCCTGCCTAGTGGTCCCGTCACCTGAGCAGCACCATCAAGCTGAATGGTGAGCTTGAGATCGTGCGAGATGACGTCTGTGGTCAAAGCCTGAGACACCATGTCACGTCGGAATCACAAAACAGGCGTCTTCTTTTCCAACACATTTGCAGCCAAAACTGGAACCTGAAACATCGCCGAGTCAAGTTTGATTGTCACGTCCGCCCCAACAGTGACCTTCGATTGCGGCAGAACCTTACAGTCGTGGCCCGCGTTGACGACTGCCAACATGGTGCCAGTGACGTGTAATGTGGAGGGCTTCCTTGCAAGCCCAGAAGCAGATGCTGGCCGGCTAATTGCAAGTCCAAGCTCCTCTCCGTGGTACAAGACCTTGACTGCACCTTTAGCAAACGTCATTCGGACAGTCCGAGCGTGTGTGTGAGAGACATATCGCCTATTGCATACAACGGGTAGCCCTAGTCCCTTCCCTTGAAGGAACGCCGTCCATCCACAACCACAAATTGTCCGCAAGCAAACGCAACGCGAAATCGCACACATGTTATCCACCATCAATTAGAAGAAGCCTTTCCCCGAAGGAACGCAAGATAACGCACGTCCCACCCACAAAGTTCATGTGGGTTCTTTGCAACCTTCCACATGCACCTAAAACACCATGTAAACGCAGAACAAAATCTAAACGCAACGAGACACTGCATCCATGACATCCTACTTTTGCATACCGCCACACCCGAAAATCGTATACAGCATTGATCTTCGAGCCGCCCACACCCGAACATCATGCACTGAGCATTGATCTTCGCGCCGCCCACAACCGAAAATCGCGCACCGAGCGTTGGTCTTCGAGCCACCTTTTGGCAGGGTGCGTTCGGCGTAAGCTGCGCGAAAGGTTCGCGCAAGTAGCGCATAAGCAACGGTCGCCTTTTCCTGCCGAACGCCAAGAAATTCAGGGTACTATGCGTACGCAGTGGCGCACCCTGGATTTGCCAAGTGCAGTAGGGGGCTTCATCGCATCAGCTTGGGCTGCATGCAGCTACCACTAGTGCAGCGCCGAAGGGAAGGGGTCACATCATGGTCGTACCACCCCTTGTTTAAGCAGTGCTGGCTTCCAAACGAACAAACAGTGTCCATTCTCGAAAAACCATGCGCGCAAGGAAGGAAAGCATCAACGATCTAGAACGTCTTAACTTGTGGTTGTTCTGCTGTGGTTGCTTCTGCTGTAACCAGCGAATCTGCTTGACGCGGGAAAGTTGACGGTTTTGGCCTGAGGAACCTGAAACCCCAATGAACGCAACTCAGGAAGTTGATGGTCCACCACGGCATCCGTGGTTATTTCCCACGAGTAAACGCAAGCAGCAGCGACTTTTACATCTTCTTCCCCCCATAAACTGCAGATCAAAACGGACTGGCATCGACTAGGGCCGTTGGGGTTAGGGGGTGCCTTAGTCGGCACGCATGGAAGCGTCACCCGGACCTCCATTCAACACCCCGAAGAGCCCTTTCCCCAACGAAAAGCAGCATCAGCACCCGAGCACACGCGCTGGTCTATCCTTGCAAGCATCAAACAACAAAGGGCCACCTCCACTCGCCTCGTAAGGCCAACGCAAAACACTTCTTTGCCATATTCATCCTTGCCATGCCCAGCCTGTGTCTGCTTGGCCACCAAGCAAATTAGGATTGAACACCTGAGGTCGTCTCCACCCAAGGGGCGCTAGTTCGCTGATTCACAATAGATGTACTCGCATGATCTCGCCTGACAGCCTGAAACCACCTGACATCGCGTATCTTGGGCATGGCTTTGAAGTGGAGCCTGCTTGGACCAAGCAGCCTCGGCCTCCGCATAGAACTTCACGTCGGGATAAGTGGCGTTTGGGTCAAATGCGCTTGGTCCGGCCGCAAACGCCATGACAAAGTACATCAGGGCATCTGGAGTTGTCACCTCGCTGTGTACCAATGTACGCGATTGTGTTGGCATGTGACTGCATGAGCCCCTCAGAGCAAACCATAAACATCCAAAAACAACCCAAAAACAACCAAACACCAGGAAAGCTGTGGAAAGTCCAGCTCAAAGTTCAGCGCAAGCGGGGGGGGGAATTTTGGGGTCGTCGCTGGGGTCGTGTCTGTCTCTGCAGCCCCAAGAGGCTTCAAGCTTGGTGAGCTCCCAACTGGGATCTCGAGGCCAAAACAAGCCTCAGTCCCCATCTTGTCAGCGATCTCGTCAAAACCGCACACAGACAGCATACTGGAAGCCAACCATTGCTAGCAAGCCACCCATGCAAATCGCCACAGTCAGCATGAAGCAGCTGCACGCCCCAGCTGCGATGCAGAAGCCTTTCCGTCGGCGCGTGCGGCAGCAGCAGCACCTTTTGGACCTCACATCCTGGTGCTCCAGCATCTTTAGTCTTTTTCGCGCGCGAGAACAACAGCGAGAACAACAGCGAATCTTAAGACGGCAAGCACTACACACATCCCTGCCATGTGCGTTCGATCAGTTAATCCTTTGCTCAGCTATGAAATGCCATGGGTCCTCAGCAGCTGTCTGTACTTTGGTCGTGTCGCCAACTTCAACGTCACAGTTCAGCGCAATGCCTTGTACAGGGTTAAACCTGAGACGAGGTATGAAACTGCAGCGCAGCATCACGCGCAGGAAACTTGAGGGCTAAGCTGGGGCCAACGAAAGCTAGCCCTGGGTATTGCGCGTTATTGCGCAAGACCAGACCTCAACACCAGACTTCCCAGTACAACGCCGCCACGCGCCCCTACCTCACAGCACCGAACCACAACCCCACCAGGCCCCCCCCCCCCCCCCCCGCCCCCCAACCCTACCGCACATCTGTTGATGGTGCTGTGGGAGATGCGTTGGCCATTATGATGATGTTGCTGGTGAAAATGCAAAAACAAAAACATCATGGTACGATGCTGCTCACGATGCTGCTCACGATGCTGGTGACGATGATGATGAGGATGATGATGATGATGATGGTGATGGCGATGGTGATGATGATGATGATTCCTACTATGACAATTATGATGATCATGAAGATTATGATGATGATTGTGATGATGATGATGATGATGATGGTTATGATGATGATTGTGATGATGATTATGATGGTGATGATGATGATGATGTAAATACATGTAAATGATGCTGAGAATTTGCACTGTGAATGATGCTGATCAATGAATGGTGCATGCGAACTTGGCAAAAAGCCAACACAAAACAGATCCTTGACGCACGCCCCCTCCCTTCAAACACTCTCGACCCCCACCACCCCATTGCAAAAGCCAGCAAGCCTGCGAACCGTTCAACATTGCCCCTCCCCCCAATCCTACGGCAAAATCAATAGCCCGTAGCTTTCCGGACCTTGCTTGGCCTTACCTGCTACAGCAAGGCTAGCTTCCGCGACTTGGTGCTGAAAGCTTTCGTGCAAACACTTTTGGAGCAGCCACACGCACACCAAGCCGCTCATCCGACGGAACTGCCTCCTGCATTAACAGGCGAGAAGCCAGTGTCAACTAGTGTCAACACAGGCGATGTACGAATGCCAGTGCCCAGAAAGCTGCAGAATTCCAGTTTCGGGTAATCTAGAGACATGGAGACATGCATGGACAGCGTTGGCATGGGTGTGTCCGGTAATCTCCCGAGAGTCGGCCCACAGAGCTGTGACATCGGGAATTGCAGGTTCGACTGTTCGACTTCAGGGAATTACAGTAGATATGTGTTTCAAAATGGTCCCAGCGCAACAGCGTGGACTCTTCCAATAGTTCTCCCGTGATTCTGGAGCATTTCGGCTCTGCAGCAGGTCCTTCGCAGCCTCGGGCGTGCTCCTGCCAGTAGGACAGCATGACGTTCCAAAAAACTTGCAGCCGGGCATGAGTGTCTGTCCTTTCCATCTTCGTGATGCTGCTGCAGCTGCTGTACATCCAGATTCTTGCTTGAGCCGCTGGCAGGCGATTTCTGGCAACTAACTCGGGCATGTGCTGCAAACAGATACATGGCACCAGAGGTTTGCGCAAGCAAGACACGCCATGACACGAGCAACTGCCACAGCGGCAAGCTTGGTGAGCTCCGCTGTCAGTCCATTTGAACCCGACTTCCCCCAATCCAAACTCCAACACCTCCACAGTATGGGCCAACCGACTATGCTGGGGCAGAGGTGCTAAACTCTCAACCCTTGCGAACCGCAATGCGCAGCCTTTGCAAGAATGCAGTCAATGAAAGGTCATTAAGGGGAACATGGCCGCACCGCATTTGATTGTTCCCGCTACTGGCCCTCTTGCATCCTCTTGAACAAGTCAAGAGCAGTCACACCGTCCGAGAAGCGCTGTCGCTTGACGAAAGCGCACCGAGCAACAGGTTGTCACGGAAAATTGGCGCAACCAGCGTGGCCAAAGCAACTCGTCTTGTTGTGGAGAAGCCCTATGCAGGCGCAGGGTCATCGGGCGCAGGCGTAGACATGATATGCTCGAAGAGTAGCTGCAGCTCCCGGGTCTGGACAGCCTTGCAGAACTCCATGGTATCTGGATCCTCTGTCCTCACATGCAAGTGCAAGGCGCAAAACACCACACCTTTGCGCAGCTGACACCAGATGGACATCTCGTGTGTGGAGAAGAATCCCTCTCCCACATTCACATTCACAGGCCAAGGAACAGCAGCACGTCCTCACAAAGTTTGTTGAACAGTGAAGGTTCCCACTTCGGACCCATCGTCCGAAGTAGGCAGCGGGAGTCATGGCCTGGTAAAAACTGCTTTTTTCTGCTCTCTTCTGCTCTTGCCAGCACATGCAAAGCACATGCCTTGGGCATCTGAGTCATCTGAGCTCTGTGCAGGCGCCAATGAAGTCTTCGGCATCCTTGCGAAGTTGGGCGAAGATGCTGTGCTGGCTGGCGCCCAAGGAAAAGGCCTGGCCCAGCCAGTATCTGCCTCTGCCGGGAAACAAGGTTTAACAAAACTTGAGTGCCACTTACTTGCAGTTGTTCAGCTGTAGCTAATCGTGGAATTAAACGTGCTCTAAATCTATCCAAGGTTCTGTTGTTGAACCTGAGATGGCTTTCTCGCACCCAAGGCACTGCAACAAAGCCATACAGTTTCTAAACCTGCCCTGCTACGACTTTGACGTGCCCCTTCAGCGGACTAAACAAATCACCGGTGCCATCGAGCTTCCCCGATCCAAACTCGCCCAAGTTTTCACCTGCAAACTGTCAGCTTGCGTCAGCTTGCAAGTTTCTCATTGCGTTTCCGCTGCTCAGTGAAGCATGCGACAGGCATCGTGCAAGGACAAATCATCACCATTCGCGTGCCTTCCATGCGGTGGACGATGACGTGGCAATATGCAGCCTCACGGAACACCTGTGCGCTGACATCAACGACTGCACGGTCGGACTTGATGGTACCTCGCCTTGTGCAGACCTTCACCAATAAAATCTCAAGAATCAACAGGGCACGGCTTCAACTGATACAAAGTCGCATGTGAAAGCGATATCTTGAGCAAACCGAACCAAACACTGCGGCCATGGTGCCGTGCTCCCCAGCTTCGGCGGACCACCAAACGTGGTCGGTGTGCTCCAGGTGTGGGGAGTTACGAGGTTGTGGGCCTGCAGGCTCGCGCTGTTGAAGTTGACATGGGGGAACTCGCACACAGCTGCTGCAACTCAACATGCGAGGTGAGACCGGGCAAGCACAGCCTCATCCAGGGCGCCAAGCATCAGGCACAGCCTTAATAACATTCTTAGAAAAAAACAACAAGGCTAGAAAGTTTAGTCTAAGAGCTTAAACTATTGGTTGCAGAGGCTGGGGGGCAGCTAGTAAGTTTATTCTCAGAGTTTAAACTAGTGGGATCCCAAGCGAAGGAGGGGGGGGGCAGGGGGGGGGCAGGGGGGGGGAACTCACCCGGTGCGTTCGTCATCCCGCAATCGTTTGTTCTCTCTGGACAAACAAACTTACAAACTCAAGCCAGCCGAGATAGCTAGTGGCCACCCCCAACCGCCCTTTCCCCCCGACCCTGGCTCGAGTTCGTTTAGCCGGGGAAACAAAGGATCGAAACAATTGTTTCGGAGAGGGAGGGAACCTAACTAACTCCCATGCCTCGAGTTAGTTTAGCCAGAGAAAACAAACGTTGGCAGGAAACCTTTGTTTCTGACCAGGAGCCTAGATATCGACAAGTGCTTCGACATGTCACCGAAGAACTGCACAAGCTAGTTCGCTTCCCCTCCTTCTGGCCCTATCGTAATCGTGATAGTGTCCGTAGTAGCAATGTAGGACTACGAGCCCTCGATTCTAGTTTAGAAACCTTACTTTGCTGTCCTAGCAACCTTTGTTTTGACGCACAGTTTCTCACCGAGACAAACCTTTCCAGAAACCCTGTTGTCCAAAAGTTTGTTCTCTGTGCCTAAACTAACTTGCGTCTGCCCTATTTGTCTTGTTGGGGCTCACGACAACAGCCCTGCCGAGTGCACAAAGCCAGAAGGGCACTCCATGCACACATTTGCTGAATCAGCCCAGTCACACAGCAGCTGCCGCCTCGGCCCTGTCGACGTCCACGCCCTTGGAGCAAAGCCCCATGACCAGCAGCTGCGTGGCCTGAGTATGACTCCGCAAACATAACGATGCAACCCGGCATGCTTGTGAACAACCCCGGCTATATGAGCACATGAGCACACCTTTCCACGACAACACCCCCTGAGCTCGCCTTGCTCCCGCCTGGCGCGAGCTCTGGAATGCCGCAGCTGGCGAGCGGTGAGCGCAAAGGCTCCGCCTCCCCGCAGGTTAGTCAGGTTGTGCACCGGTACGGTGCACACCACGACACGCGTACTCGGAGACTGTCAAAAGCTGCCATCGGCACACATGCACGGCAACAAGCCAAAAGGAAGTCGCCATTGCAGTTCCACTTTCCAATAGCCTACCGCTGCATGAGAAGCGAAGTGGAACAGAGCTCTTTCACTCCGCAGTCCACCCTCCTCCCCGGTTTTAACACTTGTGATGAATATGGGCACATCGGGCACACCCATTTATTACCTTCCCCGGCACAGAGCATTGCCTGAGGGCCAGTCGGATATTGAGGGGTTTTCTTTAGCATAGAAAGCTCTGGCAAGGGCTTCCAGGGGCCGAAAGGACACCCGTTTTTGTCCAGGGGATGTTCTGAGCCGAAGTGCTGACCCCTTGGTTTCAGATTCCCTTTGTTCTGTGACCCAGCAACATCTGGGGCAGGAGGGGGGCCGGCAAGATGGGGATGCAAAAGGCTAACCGACACATGACACAGTAGGCGTGTGGTAGGTTTCAGCCGGTTCTTTTTGACAACCCCTCGCGTGGTGGCCCTGTCGGGGGGCTGAGCGATGCTGGGAGCTGTGGTGAGATGTGCTAGCCTATTCGGGATTCAGGGAATCACCGTGCCGTAGCTCGTGCAATTTGTGTAAGTTTTGGGTTTTTGTCCTGAGGTTCCAAAAAATGTCAAGGCAACTTTAAGGGGCAGATGGTGTTTGTCATGCAGCCTTGGATAGCCTGGGGCTGGCTTTGAGGCGCTATGGGGAGTCTGTCCACAAGCCCTATGTGAGAACCCCACCCCGGAGTCGGCAGGGATGATCAGAGTCACATTTAGAGTTGCACTGAGAGCACACTTAGAGCACACTTGAAGCACGCTGCGGCCTTGTACTCCATTACTTGGCTGCGAACTGGGACACCCTGCTTCGCCTGGAGCAACTCAGGGTTTGAAGCTGCAGCACTGCCTCCTGACGCTTGCTCCGAGTTCAGCCAAGCCATGCCAAATGCTTGAACCAAGCTTCAGCCAGCTGGAGCACCTCGGTATTATTTCATGATTCTAAGACCTGGCTGCTTAGAGGCCAGACGGTGCAGTCCAAGCGCAACGGGCACCCTCACTCTGAGCCCTGAAACTGCTCGGCAATTGCGCCCAAGAACATGTAAGAGTATCTCTGGAAGCCCAGAGCCCAGCTGCTTGACACTCGGTCAAATCGGCAAAGTCAAGCGAAATAATGGATCCCAGAATTTCCAGCATAGCTGTTCTCAGGACGTCAAGCTTAGTGCTGGGACCGAGACCTTCTTCACGACTACTGTGCGCATGGATGTGCTTCAGGTGCTGTGTCTCCCTGCTCCAACACAAAGCAAGCCTTTTTACGCAACACACCCCACTCAGAAAAAACACCATCCAGAAACACTTCCTCGGCTGAATGCTTCAACATGACTGAAAGAACTCTCGCCTTCAAGACTCAAGACTGTCAACCATTGGGAGCGCTAGAGCTGACCGAGCACCGCATCGACCACGGATGCTGCAGCATCCGCTTGTGCAGAATCGATTTGAGCTGCGGCTTGTTCCTCTTCACGAGATGCCGGCACCTCGCCTGATACTGGCTGTCAACGGTCAATCTAGAGCTGGGTGCCCCAGTCCGCCATTGCCAAATTTTGCTTCTCAGTCGCTGATGATCTCGGCATCCACGATCTCCACAGCACGCATCCGGAGTCTGGAGCGAGCTTGGGACCCACTGGACAAGTACCGACCTCGGCAACTGACCCCAAGGGTGGCGGCAAAGAGGTGCCACGCGTAGAGCGCGTGACATGGGGAAGGATGTGGAAAAAATGTGTGTAGTGTACAAAATGCCTCAAGCCAGCAGAAAGGCGCCTGAATGAGCTGTGGCCACAGCGGCAGCTGCACAGGCTGCTGCGGTCAAAACTGGGCGGCTGCCTTTGCAAACATCGGCTAGTTTAAGCCTTGCTGCACCCTTACCTGGGCTATGCCTGTACACGCCATGTTCAATCCCCAGATTTCAGATGCTTCGCCTGCATATATTTATTACAAGGGATGGCACTGCCAACGGCCCGCTGACATCACAGCGAGAGCACTCTCACCATTGCGGACAGCAGAGGAAGCAGGGCAGAGTTCAATCCAAGTTTGGCAAAAAAGACACATCCAGGCAAATACAGGAACCCACACAACTCAAACACAATGCATGGACAGAAAATGGACCCACTGGCCACTGGCATGCGCAGACTTTTGCGGTCCAGCCACTCTTTTGGCCCTGGACATAAATGGGGACCTTCCGTTCCCAGTGCCCTGTTGAAGCAGCCGCCGGCGTCGCAGCACGCAACGGCAATGTCGAGAGAGACATGGCGGACTGTTTGAGCCAAGAACTGCAATTTGTCTTCGCTTCGCCCAAACCCTGTACCACCCACCCGTGCCGGTGCAAGTAGCAGCTGGCCTCGAGGTATCCAGCTTGGGGTGTGAGCCTCTGACCCCCATCAGGAACCAGAAGCATGCGGTTTTGCGGGAGGAGGCTCAAGTCCTTGGCAAAAGCAGGGCACCAAAAGCATGGCATGATTGTACGATACTCGCACGTATCTGCAGCATCCGTCGTCCTAGCTGCAGGCATGCAGAACCAGCCCTCATCGAGAAAGGTTTCTAGACAGGTACGTGGTGAATCGGGCACCTGCATGGGGAATTGAAGCTGACTTTACTTATGCCGCAACTTATGCCGGACATTAAGCCGTTAGCCCTTACCCGCCGGATATGCACCCCATGCTCCGCCCCACAGTTCACGATTGCAACCACGCCGTCATGCACCGGCGGAGCACATGCCTACTAGGCAACTCGCAATCTGCAGTCCAAGTCTGTACCTCTCATCTCATATCACCTCCTTTATGGTCGGCTGATGACATTGGATTCTAACACGATCTGACAAGAAGCTGGAAGTGGCACCACATGAAGAAGGTCTGGTCTCAGGAAAACCTTCAGCGAGCGCTGGCGGAGAGCGTCAATCCGGCAATTCTACGGAAAGCGGACTCGCTTTGGGGTTTGAGGAAATCTTTGGGGCACCCAGCAAACCACGGACATGTCGCCCGTCTGTCTCGGGCGTCAAGCAACACATTTTTCTTGACAATGTCGCATATACGGGCAAGTCGCCTTCTGAAACCAACCCGTCATTTGCGCGTGTGAAACTCTTGCCTTGACATGAAGGCAATAACTGTTTGTGGCATGCGGTCACTGCTCACTCCTCGTCCCACCACACTTCCTGCATCTCCTCGACACTTTGTCGCAAGCAAAATGAGAGGCGGCACACATGGGAAAACAACAAAACTGAGTCCTTGTAAGCACAATGACGACATAGATCGAACCAGCAGCGGCTGCAGTGGCAGAAAGCATCTTGAGGCTCTAGTTCAGCTTCTTCGGCTTCCACCTGCAGGGCCCGCTTGCGAGACAACACGCAACAACACAAGCTCCTGACAGAAGGAAACAACACCCACGCGCCAAGGATCCAAAGACTAAACCCTTACACTGACACTCGTGAGAATGTTCAAGAAGGCTTCGGACATTGCAGGGATGCGCTTGAATTGAGAAGACAAGCAAAAACTCGTTAAGACACAGAGGTTTCTCAAAAACATGCAAATTCGCACTTTGCCGACAAAGTGTCAACCACGAATAAACGTTGTTCTCGCCCTCCCCTTTCCTCCCCCCCCCTGCAGTGCCCCTCCCCCTGCAATGCCCCCCGCCTCACCCCTCCCCCCCCCCCCCCCCTTCCCCCGCCCCTGCTTCCCCGCCCCTCCTTCCACCCCACCCCGCAGCACCCCAAGATCAGGAAAGCCCTAAAAACGCCACCGGCGGTGACAGGTCGTAGGCCAACTACATTCGCCTTGCGTCGCCAAACACTCTTAACGCTCTTACGTGCAATTAATTTTACCGCGGGGTCAAAAGTGAGACACCCCTTGCTGTAAAGAAAAAACTCCCAGTGACTTGAAAAAATCTACTTGACCTGAAGGCACCGCGACTTTCAGACTGGAATCCGTGGAGTTCGCAAAATAACTCAAACCTCTGCTTAAGCTCAAAACGTGGCTGCTGGGGTTTTCGGATTTAAGGCAACCGACAAAGAGGCGAGGAACAAGCTCTTCTAGCGCGAATGAAGAAGCGAACCCATAATTCTACATGGTTGCATCCAAAATGGCAGATTAACTTCGTCATGAGTTCAGCACCATGGAGGCGGCATTTACAAGGGCAGTGTATTCACCTGGAGCACCCAACCAGCTGCGCAAAGCCTCCCCTGATGCAAACTCTCTACTCCCATACTGATCCTGCGATGATCGTGCGAGTGTGGATTGCAGCATGTCAAGGATTTTGGCAGCTCTCAGGATTTCGAAGAGCTCGACAGCTCCAAACGTTGTCAATAACAGCCGTTGAAATTGTTCGACTGTTCCAGGCAACTTACAACATTTCGAAGAGTTTGATGGTTAGGGTTGTAAACGGCTCAGAACTTCTCCGGGCCTCGTATTGTGGTGTTTGCAGCTACACCTCTGCCAGGTTGATGTGGTGTGTGGTGGGCGGGCTTCGGCGCAACAGTTTTCATCGCTGCACGTTGACCTTCGCAAAATGGCGTGGGTATGACTTGAAACACCCAGTTGCGACAGCGTTCATCGGAGCATGGTATCTTCATGCAAACGTCGAGACATTTTCCTCATGGCTGGCCCTGACAAGAGCATTCAGGCTGGTAGGGTAGCCACCTGGGTGCAGACGTGCTCGGGCGTTTAAACATTCTTGGCTTCAGCAGGGTATTGAAAGTAAAGTCAACAAGTTGTCAGGATACAAGCATGGGCAGTTTCCATGTTCGTGTTCCTCATGTCCTTCGATCTTTCTGAGCTTCAATTGGTGAGCTTGTTTGGGTGTTGGTCAGAAGGGCCACTGGACTGCAAGCTTAAGCTCGAGAAAGCTGAGAACAAACAGAAAGAGCCCCAGTTCTTAGAAGCAGCCAACCTGCAAACGAATGTGTTTGATGCAAAGCGCCTGTCCCAAGAGCTCTCGCTTGCACTGGTCGCAGCTCACACCACCCGAATAAATGGCAGCCCTCGGCCGGTGTCGCCGCAGGGGCATTGAGTGCAAGCAGCGGGGACAGAGGCAGGTGCGAAAGCCTTCCACGGCAGTGAGAAGTCCTGCGGATTAGGGATGTTACGAATCAGACATTGAAGAATTGAAGAGACAAAGAACTTTTACATCTCAACCCTCCCAGACAGCTCCTGCAACAGGTTGGTCTGGTGCTGCTTGTTCTTGCCCTCCCTTCTGAGGTTCACAGTCACCTTTGGGATCGTTTGCTTCACTTGATGCCTGGTCCTCTGCAGATGAAAGGACAGGTGGTAGAGGTGGAAGCCCTTCGATTTTGCGCCTCCTGTCTTCCAGCTTGGCTTGCATCTCCTCACGTGCACATTTTGCTCCTTGTATCTTGGTGGCCAAGACAGCAGCCGAGCCTTAGCTGCGGATGCTTTGCAGTCAGGGGCTGCTCACGTTCCCCGAAAAAAGCCCCGTGACGGCGCAGTCGGTGAGGAGGAGAAAGCAGGCTAGCAGAGAATAGCTGAATAGCAGAGACAGAAAGGGAGAGAGTTAGGTTTGAAGAAGAGCAAGCTCGGCAGCGGAACGAGACAGAAGAACCATTTCAAAACCCTCACACCATCCACCGCCCTAGAATCATCTGCGCTGGGTGTTTCAAAGTAGTTAGTGTTTAAGGGTTTAAGGGCTTAAGTGTCTAGGTCGAGGATACCCGCTATCGTCCCCCTCACCGCATACATCACAACGATGGTGGAAGCAAGGTGCTGGAAGTAGATGAAGCAGTAGTGCTAGCAAAGCTGAGACGTCCTGAAGAGAATGATGGCGCAGCGGTCGAGCACACGGAACCATCATAGTCCTCGTCATGCTCTCCCTTCCCACCGAAAGCTTTGGTAGCCTCATCCATGGCCTTGACCCGACCCTTGACAGTTCCGGGTTCAAGGAGGCTGCCTCGCTGAGATGACAAAGCAGCTGCTCGTATTTGTGCCGGCGGTGGTGGTATGGGCACGTGGAAATCGAAGGACTGCCCACGGCGAAGAGGACGGGTACAAACAAGCACGCCGCTCGTTGTGAGCAGTTTGATCCTGAACTCGCGCCCTTCTTTGGCTTTCGGCCGGAGGGCCCATTCAATTCCTGGCTTCACATCTGCTGTTAAGACTGGTGCCGCCTGGCCATGAAGCCACTGCAACATTGGCCTCAACAACGGCAGATCTGCCCATGGTGAGATTTGAGCGCCCTTTGGTCGATGAAGCTCAACGCGTAGAGGGACCTTTGTCCGATTCCGCACCAGCATCGATGCCTGAGAGGGGTGCTTGGTTTTCTGTGCTTCGATGTGCACGTGCCACACGTGCCACACATGCCACACATGCCACACATGCCACACATGCCACACATGCCACACATGCCACACATGCCACACATGCCACCTCCGCAAGACCGCTCCTAAAGATCTTGCCTCTTCGTTCAACACCCAAATCCAAGGCCATGGTTCTGGAAGAGCTCTTGTCCTGCAGGTTGCGCCTAGCTACGGAGTGCATCACAAGGGCTGATCCGTGGAGAGGGCCGATTTTGGCTGAGTCTCCTGATTGCATCCAAATGAACCTCCAATCGGCGCCAGGTGATTGGGCAGCCGCCGCTCGCCTTCTTTAGACACCTGCGAACCTTGCTGGCGAACACCGGAAAGGAGCACACGCCCTTCCTTGGCTTGAGGCTCTTGGAGACTTCAGATGTCTTGGCTAGAGTGGGTTTCCTTTCATGTGTCAGATTGCACTTATACTAAATTTGCATGAACAACCAACGGCGCGCAGGTCCTCAGCACAATATGAAAACTCACAGGGCCAGGTTGAGCGATAGTGGCTGGAGCAATGCTGTGAAGAAGAGAATTGCCCAGCTACGAAGCTACAAAAATGGTGGCTGGCTAGCATTTGCCTTCGAGCAACTCACGGGCCAGCACCGCGCCCTCTGCATCTTCTGCCTGGCCCATCCACCCCAACGGATCGGATGGTCGCCAGGCCAGTGCTGCATCTAGCAGGCAAAGCAAAGCTACCGCTGCGGAGCGGAACCTTGATCAGGCCCAAGGACACCACATTCTTCAGAAATTTCCGGAAAACACAGGAAGTAAAAATTGTCCACTTGCTGCGAAGTTTCTCCTGTTCCTGGTCAGGCTGGGTCTTCCATCGCTTTTGCTCCTCTTCTTCCACCTCGTCTGGCTCGGCAGAAGCAGCATTTGGGCGCAGGAGGCGGGTGACTTTCAATGTATGCGCTGCTTTCTCCTCCTCGTCGAAGACGCTGTGTCGAGACAAGGAGGTCACAGCCATTCGGAGCGAATTTCTATCGCCGTCAAAGAGACTTCCCTTCGGACAGTGTCTCAACTCGAGGAACTGGCTGACCAAGTATGCTAAAGCAGCACAAACACCTTGCTTGCTGCGCACTGTGCCCCACTGCGGGTTGAAGAGGCGCTCATAGGCTTGGCTGCTCCCGGGAACAGACAAGCCAGAAATGACCCCAGATTCGCCTGCTCCAGTTTTTTTAACTCCGTTGCCCCTCGCCGTCGGCCTCCTGCCCGCTTGGCCCCGCAGCGGTGTGGGAGAACACAGTCCGCGCACCTTCTTCAAATGTTTGCGATAGTCCTTGTCGGCCGAAGCCTCACTGTGCTTGCTGCCCAGGCCTCGGTCTCCTGAAATGCAACTGAAAGCCATCGATGCCGGGCCTTGGCGTGTCCAATGCTTCTCATCATGAGCCAAGCACCAATCTACGGCTTCAAACATCTGCCGGACAGCAAGTAAAGGTTGCAAGGATAGAGGACTGCTTTGAGGTGCATGTCGCTTCACCTCCAGCAATCGTTTCTCAATAGCTTGGCGTTCATTCCGGTCGGAAAACGCTTTCGCCGCCAAAGCGCCAGCAGTGGCAGACACGGCGCCCACTGCAGCACCTGATACACCAGCTGCAGCCGCTCCAAACGCATCAAAGACTTTGAGCAATGAACCTCCAACAACTCCTGCTGATGCAACTACACCAGCTTCGGGAGCCACCTCCCACAAGGCATCCTGCATGATGCCGACCGGCACAAGTGCTTGAGCCAGTGTCTCGAAAATCGCGGCCGGCATCATTTCGCAACTGAAGATGAAACAAAGCAGCTTACAAGCGGACTGTGGTCAGCCAGTGTCTTACAAACCGGAAGCTGCTAAACATGCAGCCGAGTGGCTACCCAGTCAAGTCGGCCCGAGGCGCTTTCCTGCCAGCGATCCATCAATGTTCTTGGGCCATGGGCGGCATAAGACCTGGCCTCTTCCTCTAGAGCCGATTGGCACCGCGCTAGGCCTTGCAGCTGCCGGACCCATTTCCTCAGCAACGGCATTTTTTTGCACTTTCTTGCTTTGCGACTCCGAGCCCTGGGTTTGTGACAGTCGGCCGTGGCCTTCACCATGCCACCATGCATCCTCCGGGTAAGCGTTGACCTTCGAAGGGCTGGCATGCCAGAAGGAACTGGGAAGACGCTGCAGGCAACAAATACTGGAAGCTTCATTACAACTGAAAACGCCCTGCCAAGCAACCAATCCTTCGATATCCTGCATGACACAGCGTAATGTACCATGCTTTCTTCCAACAACTCCTGCGACATGCTATCCCATGTCCTCATGGCTGGCATCATCCAACAACTCAACTTGCCGCAGCATGGCCGGCAAAGGGCCGAGTCGCGGGCATAACCTCGGACCCGCATGCGCAGACCCGCGCAAATTTCGCAATGGTTTCACTATTCTTTGTCGGGCCAGGGCACGTCGACCGTAGGGCTTCCTCTAGCTGGGACCGCATGGAGGTGGCATTCGCTCTGTCTAGACCAAGATGGGGCTGGCTTGCAAGCCTTGGACGCTTCGGGAAGAAGAACCACACAGCAGTGGGCCAGTCACAAGCCGAAGCCAAGGATCATAAAAAATAGTTTCAAAGGAGTCGAACTGCCACCTGCCCAGCAACAATTCGCTCTACTCGTGGTGTGGCATGTTCATACCCATCACGCAGTCAGCTCATGTGCACCTGCCACGGGACAAAGGCTTCCAAACAGCTGCCTAGCCACGGGCAACAACAGCTCGCCAGACCTGGGCGGCACGTACCAAACACACAGGACTAAGGGAACCACTGCCTTATCGCGGGAATCACCGGAAGCTACCACATCATGCGAACATGCCAGGCATGTCTAGGCTAGTTCCTCGATGTGATGGTCCGGCCAACTCACAGGTCCACCGCAGGCGGCAGGATGCGGCAGGGTGGCATGGCAGCAATCACCCAGCACAACGTTTCCCGAGGTGAAATGCCACCTCTCCCTTGATTTCTTCCGCCACGTGCCATGCTCTTGCCACCCGCGCACACTGCGATATGCTGCGATTCTTGGAGGCCTCTCTACTTCTGTCAACTTTCCATGCCATACATTGAAGCTTCGGCAGGGTGAACCTTTAGTGAAAGGATCTGTAGCTGTAATGGTGCGGGTATATAGGACGTGTGGAGAGTGAGCAATGCAAGCTTGTGTCTGTGGCGGCCGGACAAAGCAGGGGAACCAACCCCGGCTTCTCCGGTCGGGCAAGCATGGGGGGGTCCTGATAGAAAGAAAGCTTAGCAGCTTCTCCGCCGCGTGCAAATTTCTCATCATGTTTCGAACCTTGCAACCAATCAATAACCAGTACACACACTGCCGCCTGTCAGCAACTGGATAAATTCAGAACATGATGGTACCTGAAACGTTTCAGCGGCCACTTGAGATTCAGCAGTGATTGCAACTGGCCGCACTATGAATGAACAAGTTCAAGCAAACCCGAAGAGTCAACTGCGCAGTGACTTGGAAACACCATGAACATGAAGCAGATAACATGCACGTACGCGCGTCACAAGTGAACAATTCAGCCCTTGAGGAATGTTGCCCCATGCATCCGAGGTTCATGACTCGAGGCTGTCCAGCAATGCACACCGCAGCTTGGAATGGCCGACCTGCACATGCTGGGCTGTTGCAACTAATGGTCATCCATTTATCCGTCTATCCATCGCCACAGATCGCCACGTCAACGTTCTGCGAACCATGGCCCACTTATCACGGTCCTGTACGATACCGTAGTGGCGTAGGCAAATCAGGCCATCGATCCAAAACCGACGTCCATCGCATTTCCTGCCGATACTTCTTCAGCATGGCTGCTCGCGAAACCCAATTGTGGCCTTCAGGTTGAACGCGACGTGTGATGAGAGTTGCGCGACCATGGTTGCCAAGATGCCTGCGTGAGACGACAATCCTCCTGTAGCATTGTCACGCAAAGCTCTAAGTCTCCAACCCAAGCAAGTGTCCTGCCCGAGCAAACGACGCCGCCTGCTACTGGAAACATGATGAAGGACACGGCTTTGCTTCCGTTGCACACTGTCGGCGCACTCATCCCGCAACATCTCGAAAGCCGAACGCAGCCGATCCTCACAAATTTTCACGAGATGTCCAAACAAACAAAACATGTGAGAAAATCTCCTCGCCCCCTCCCCCTCACGCATTCGTAAAAGAGCGCGCGCACACACACTCACAGACACAAATTAGGCTAACCATGTCTGGGGAATGGTTTCCCAAATATCCTCACTTGTGTCTATCTGTGTCGTTGGCATGGCAGTAAACAGGGTGGTTTGGCCATGCTGTCCTTGGACATGGTCGATGCCACACAGCCTTGCCTTCAGCTGAGTCGAGTCGAGACCTGATCGCCCGAAGGCGTCCCCTGTAGGGTACAGGTGAAACATTCCATAGAAGCTTATGCAGATTCCTGCCCCATCACAGATTTGCAACAATCATCGCGTGATTCATTCCACATTTTGTTGTGCATAGCTGCTGTTTCCCCGACGACCCAGCTGGAGGCGAGCGAAATTCTCCAGGCAAGTCATCCACTTGCTACAGCGTCTACCAACGTCTAATCCATCTTGCATCAGGCAGTCTGATTCTGCCCCTGGCTTTGGGGCATCGAGCGTCCGGCTCTGTTTCCCGATTCCATCCCTTCGCGTTCGGCCCTCGTCCTTTCGTTGGGAACTGTTTGTTGTTTGCTCTTTTTTCTATTTTTGTTAGGCCCTCTTGCAGGCGTGTTCCCTGTCGCGGATTTTGTTTTGCACGGCATGTTTTTTGTTTCTGATTTCGGGGTTTTCTTTGTTGGCGTTTGGGCTGCTGGCTCAGGGATGCTGAGGGATTACGAGGGTTCAAAGATATACGTGAGAGACAAAAGAGTACTTCCCACTCATGCACGGCTGCATCTCAGGAGATAAGAAGAGATCGCCCAGCATCTTGCACTCCCGCACACGCACACACGCCACGTACACACGCGCACACGCGCACACGCGCACACGCGCACACGCGCACACGCGCACACGCGCACACGTGCACACGCGCACACGTCGTGCACACGCGCACATGCGCACACGCGCACACGTGCACACGCGCACACGCGCACACGTGCACACGCGCACACGTCGTGCACACGCGCACATGCGCACACGCGCACACGTGCACACGCGCACACGTGCACACGTGCACAAACTCTGACAGACACGCACACACGCACGCACACACGCACGCACACATGCGCACACATACAGACGCGCACTTGCGCACACGCACGCACGCACGCACGCGCCCACATGCGCACACACGCATACGCGCATACACGCACATGCGCACGCTCACACGCGCACATGCGCGCACATGCGCGCACATGCACGCACACACGCGCACGCGCTCACACGCGCACACATACACGCACACGCACACGCACACGCACACGAACACATCAACACGGTTGCAGCATGTTGCAGCAATCCGGAGCCTTCAGGACACGGAAGCCCACAGCTTGTTGCCACACGGGCCCACGAAACCTGAACAATCCAACCCGGTGCGACATACCAACCATTGTCCCAACGGGCACTTACGACAACACAATATGCATGTTTTTTACCGACAATTGGTTGGAACCATCTCAAGGCTAACAAAATTGGCTGTACTTGAAGCAGCCTTGGCGGACCTTCTGGTTGGGTCAGAGCCTGCCCTAATTGCAGTTGAAGACATGTCAGCGATAAGTCTGTGAGCCACGGATCGGTTTGAGTCAGAGCCTGCCCCTTGCTGATAAAGCCACAAACCAGGGAGGCCCAGAGACCTAGGCCCAGCGGGCGCGAGCTAGGAGCTCGTGCAAGGCTGGAGGTGGTCCCGAGTCGGTCTAGCTACGGGTTCCTACGCCCTGAACGGCATCCGGCTGCAAGACTCCGCGCCCCCGCCGTCGAGCGCACGTTCAAGTGGCTTATCTGCCGTGCTGGTGGGGAGGCCGTTGGCCATACGCAACCAAGCGCCATTTGCGCCACTGCTTGTTGCACGGCGATTGACAGAATGCCCCACCACTTGCGCGCCCATCCTGATCGTGCTGCTAGCCGGACTGGGGCCGGTGCCCGGCAGGCGCGGGCACGCACAAGGTCGCGCATGAGCCCCAAGGAAGCGCCACTTCCGTTTTTTTCCGCGCCTGTTTTCCACCTGCCGGAGGCATCGTCCAGACACCAAGGACGGCGCTGCAGGCCGCTCGCTGGACGGCAACGGCCAAAGCCCCCCACCAGCGCCGCGCCTATCCCTGGGAGGCTGCTCCACGCAGCGTGGCTGGGCCCGGCAAGCGCGCGGGGCGATGAGGTACGAGACGCTGGGATTAGTTGGAAAGGCGGATGCCGCTCGCGCCACCCAAAAAAACACTTGGGGGAATGCGCGGCTTGGCGGCGTTGGTGTCGCGCGCATATTTCTGAGTCACGTTAAAGTCTTCCGAGCCAGGCGGCTTGAGTTTCATCATTTGGTCCGTCGCAAAAAGGCGGCATTTTGGAATGGCTGGCTTGAATGTCAGGAGCATGATTCAGTGATGAACCCACGCCGTGCTGCTCAAAACATTCGTCGGCAGTTTGGCCCGTCTCCTCGCCCATTGCCCGCGTGTATGCGTGCACCATTATCCCACGAGGCCATAGAAGGCCCAGCTTGTGTCGAAGCCTGGCGGTGCCATTTCAGAGATGTTCCTGCATCGGTTTCGTCAGGCGCATCCCGCTCACAATGTCTGCGTCCAGAGGCGGTTTGGATTTCCCACTCTCCGAACCGGAACTGTTACAAGTGCTGGGTTCATTGCCTGCGAACCGCGCCCCAGGCCCAGATGGCTTGCCCTACGAGCTTTTTTCTTTTTTTTCGCGCCTTTTTCCAGCTGCCTGTGATGTCCGTGCCTTCAAGCTCCTACGGCCGCATCGGCCGCCGGCTCGCCCCAGCGCCCCCGACGAGGTCCAGGACCCTTTCCAGGCTGGGCCCGGCTCCCGGTCCCGCTTGCGGCTGGGCCGGCCACGCGCGTCCGAGGGCCGTGCCCGCGACGGCCTGCTGGACTGCGATGGAGATGATGCCTTGCCATCGCCTGGACCAGCCGCTCGCAGCCGCAGCGCGAACAGCTGGCGGCGCGCGTTGCGCGCGGAGGTGGACGAGATCCCGCAGGAAGCGGAGCGCCTGCGCGTTCCATCGCCCGCCAACCTCTGCTCCCAGCACAACCAGGCGCTGTGGCCCGCCACATGTGAGTTCGGGGTAAGCCGTCTGCTTGCGGCGCTCCGCGACCTGTAGCGCCGCGCCGTCGTCTGTATCCCCGCGCGGCTGTGGGTGACCTGCGCGGGTCAGCGGCGACACAAGCGTGGCGTCGCAGCAGAGCGCTCCCCCGTTGGTTGTGGCTCCGTAAACGACCATGTCCAGGCGCCGACGGTCATCTGGGCGTACTCCTGGGGCCGTCGTGTGGGCGAGCCATTGTTGTGGCACGACTTGGCCTTCGGGTCCGACTGCTTCCCTAGCCACGCGGAGCCACGCCCGTTCGACCACTTTTGCCCGTCTGGCCAGCAGTCCTGTCCGAGGACAGGCCAGCGCGTGGTCCCCCAGTGCGTCGACCTCCAGGCCGCACCCCGGGTTTGGGCCGCACCGGTGGGGGCTCAGGGGCAGGGGTAGCCGCAAGCGACGGCGCAAAGCCAGGAGCATGGCCTGCGGAGTCAAGGTCGTGCTTGGCTCGCCTGGTATGGCTGAAAGCCAGGCCCCCGCGTGCGGCCCAGCCTGGGAGCGGAGCATGGCTCGGGAGCTTGGCGGCATGGCCAGCAATAGCACGCGACTGCGAAAGTGTAGGTTGCGAGTCCGCGTCGCGTGAAATTGCCAGCCGTGCGGCCAGTCCCCCGGGCCTGCGTCTGTCGGGCGGGCGGGCCGCTCGCCTTCCAGGATGGCTTCCCAAGTGGGGCAGCTGTTCCACCCTTCGTCTATCAAAAGCTTGCGGGCCTCATCCGCCTCGCAGAAGCATGGGGCAGCGTCTTCTCCTCGTCCCAGCTCTCGGAGGTAGCGGTTAGCCCACTCCGGGAGTCGCGTTTGGATGACGGGGAGTGCATCGGCCCACGCGGCCCAGTAAGCGGCAGCAGCCGTCCGCGCGGCCGACTGCAATCCAAGGCCCCCGTGCGCCGCCGGAAGTGTGGCTATTTCCCAGGCATGCGCGGCTTTCTGCGCCGGAACCCCTCCCAGACATGCCTGCAGAGTCGTCCACATAGCCTCATCATGGGCATTGGCGTAAGCGGCGGACTGGGATGGAGGCATAGTGCGGATGGCGTGGTTTGCCCGCGGGGACGCGCACATGTGCAGGAGCAACCAGGCGCACTGGAGGTCCGGCAGCTGCGGCAGGTGGTCTAGCAGTTGCCGTTCCGTGCGCATGCGTTCGTCTGCCCATGAGCGGATGAAATCCGGATGGCCAATGGGCGAGCCCAGAACGACCACGCCCCGTTCGGCTGTTGGCTTATCGGCCCGCCAAACATCGTCGCCGAGTTCGGCGATGCCCGGTGGCGGTGGTCCTGGCTCGGAGGCTATGGCGCGGGTCTTGCCGAGATTCGATGCTATGCCGCAGTGCGTCGAAACCTCCTCAACGGTCGTGTCGAGGGCTGTGCGGGCACGGCCTGGGTTGGTCACGACGTACAAGTCATCCAAGAAGGCAACGAGGTTGTCGAGAGGGTGCAAGGCCTCGTCCGCGCGGGCGAGCGCATCATGTTGTCCAAGCGCGAACAGCGCCGGGGCTAACGGATCGCCTTGCTCGCAGCCTTCGGCTTGCCGTATGTCGCGGCAGCGCCCTTCCGTGTCCCACCAACAGTACGTGGACGGCTGGCCATAGAACAACCTCACGAAGGGGAGCAACTCCGGGGCCACCTGGCGCAGCTTCCCCAGGAAGGCCGCGCGAGACATACAATCATACGCGCTGCGGCCGTCGAGGGAGACCACGACGGCGTCCGGTCGCGTCGCGAGGGCGGCGCGAATGTGTGCAGCCAGTGCGTCCGTCCCGGCTCGTGCCTGTCGCGCGAATTGGTAAGGGCGGGTGGCTTGGTCGAATGTCTGCGCCCACTCCTTGGCGAGCGTGCGGGAAACGAGGCGCCGGAAGACGTCGCCCGTTGCTATGCCCCGAACACCGCCATCCGGTTTACGCAAAGCCGTGACTCGTGCCATGGCCAGGGCGCGTGCGACGGCTGCGGGGAGTCGAGCCTGTGCCAATTTTGCGGCAGCTTCGGCGAGGAGTTCCATGGCCGGGACATCCTGGATGAGGACTTTGAGATGCTCCGCCCGCATACCCGAAAGCCCCGGTGCCCCACCCCGGCGCGCCTCGCGCAAAGCGGAAGCCAAGGCTCGGACGCTGAGGAGGGGAAGCTGGGCCGGCTGGAAGTCGAGCAACTCTTGCGGGACCGCGGTGCGGGGCTCTGCGGGGCGGCGAGCCGGGTCGGTCAGCGCGGCCCATGTAGCATCGTCGCCCGGCGCTATCTCGGCCGCAGTCAGCACCTGGCGTGCACGCGAGACCTCACCTTTGCGAACCTTAGCACAGGCCAATTCGCGTTTGCGCTCGACCACTTCCTCCGGCGAGAGGAGTGTTTCTTGCCCGCCGGAGGGGGTATGGTGCCGGGCTGATTGGAGCAAGGACTGCCATGCTCCGCGCTGGAAAGCCTCGGCTCGGCCCAACAGCTCCGCCCGCCCCTGCGCGCCTCGCTGCTTCGGGCGTGCGAGCAGCATGCGCGGCGCGAGCAGGAACAGTTTCCACGCGCGGGACCTGGCTGCTTCGTCGCGCGAGTCTTGCTCGGTCTCGGCGTGGAGCCGGGCTAAAGCGTGCATCAGCGCTCCCCGCAGCGCAGCCCGCATGAATGGCGGCACGTCTTGCAACGTGGGGACGGGGTGGCGAAACTCCGACTCCAAATCGACCGCATCCAACGTGCGCCCCGCGTCCTCGGCCACTGCCGACGCCGGCGCGGGGCAAGTGGGCACGCGGTCGTGGGCGTCCACACCGCTACCATTGTCGGTGTCGCTTGCCTGCGCTCGTTCAGCTCGCCGTCGGCGGCGGGCTCGACGCCGACCGTGGCGTGGCGGCGTACCGGCATCGAACGCGTCTCGGGCATCTGCCGCCAGCGTCTGCGCGGAGGAAGCGGTGGCGGGGCCCCCATATGCTTGTAGAAGCGCAGACTGTGCTGCAGCGGGGATGTAACCATCTGGCATGGAGCACAGGAGAACCGCCCCCGACAGTGGTAGCGGGGCTTCTTCTGGGAGCGCTGCGAGCTCCGCTGCGGCAGAAGTAATGGCGGGCAGCTGACAACGGCTCGGCTCTAGGGAGTCGCACTCCAGCTCCGCTTGCAGATAACGCGCGAGGCGACCGGGCGGGACCGCGGCCGCTCCGCGCAAGGCGCCCTCCAACGTGGCGAAGCTCGCTCCGACCCTGGGGCAATTGTGCCACGCCACGCGCGCAGCTTGTGTGAGAGTGCCCGCGGCGGCATGTAGCAGTGGAACGAACAGCCACGAGCATCGCTCACCCGGTTTGAACCTGGGCGGGCGCGTGTCTTGCCAAGGCAATGCCCCGGCGAACGCGGGCGGCACTGGCCCTGCTCGCGGTGATGACGGTGGAGTGAACCCCGGCGTGGCCTCGTCGGGAGCCGTTGGCGCAACCCCCCCACCGAGCATAGGCGACGCATCGTGTGCAGTGCTGAGCGCGGCATCTTGACGCACGTCGCGTGGAGAAGCGAGCGGAGTGTGCGCACTGAGAGAGTCGGTGACAGAACCGCCGTCCACCGGGTCCGGGAACGGGCCCTGGGCCAGGACTGGCTGTGGCCGCATTTGTACGGGGGCGCTCGGCACTGACTGGCCCGACGCCTCTGCGAGGGCGATGTCATGGGTCGGCGCCGCTGGCACGCAGGCGGGGCCAGCAGGCACCAGGCGCATCTGGGCCAGGGCGTGCATGGCTCTTTGCCGGCGCGCTGCAGCTTCAAGCGGGTCGGGAGGTCCTGGGTGGTCGGCCTCCCCAATGCGCCGGCCCGCGTGAGGGGTCGGCGTCCATGGGCGGACCCCGAGCTTGGCGCGCGCGCCCGTGTGAGCAGCCTCGCTTACTGGCCGGCCTGCGTTGAAGGACCGCGTCGAAGGGCGGGGTCCCGTACAACCGCGCGCTCGGGCACAACGAGCACCGCTCTCCGCGCCGTTTGATTCTATGCGCCGCCCTGCCCCCTCCTGGCCTGGTGACCATCGGAAGCTCGCGGCCGTTGGCGGGCCCTGAGGTCCGCCGCCGCGGACACCGCCGCACTCGGGGAGGCTCGCGAAGGCAGCGGCGGGCGTATCACTGACGGTGGCGCTCCTCCCGTCGCCGCCGTTGCCTCGCGGAGCAGGCGGCACAGGAGCTCCTCTGGCGACACGCCCGCCTGCGTCGCCAGGGCCTGTAGTTCCGCAGGTCCACCGGCGGCGCAGGCGAGGACATGTGTTGCCGCCTCGTGCCACAGCTGCCGCGTGGGGCCCGGCGAGGGGGATGACTGCGGGCTCAACCTCCGGCACAGCAAGCAGGCGGCCACCCCCAACGCCCCCACCAACACTCCCAAGCCAAACCACCCCCAGGAGAGGCACCAAGGGCCCCAGCCTGGCGGATAGTACGCCGGGGAAGCTCCTGCACAAACAAGGGCGGCATGCGCCAAGGCCTCCCGGCACGTGGGGGGCAGCTGTGCCAGCGTTGGGACGGCCCGCCGGGCTTCGCGAGCCATCCACTGCGCGCATCCCCATACGAAGGCGAACCAGGGGGCCATGCAGCAGGCAGAGCTGGGCGCTGAGGAAAACGGATGGTGTGGCCGGGCCCGAACAAAACTGGTGACAGAGCAGAGAGACTCGGACCTCAAACAACCGCGTTCGGTCAGTAGTGAAAAGCAACGAACAGACGTATCGCACTTATGGCGACACGCGTCAGAGAAGCCTTAGGCTTAGCAACCTTGAAGCAGCCAGCACTGCATATGACACACAGAAGCTACGAAATGTACATGAGCTGCAATCAAGGACGGAGTATTCAATGGATACAGTGGCATAAATATCAAACGCAGGAAATCCTCGTCTGACAGCTGCGCAATATCGACAGCACACCTGCGCATATGAAGCCTCCAGGTCTGACGTTGCATGTCAAAGAGGGAGCAATGTCGTAGCCCATGTAAGAGACTCCAGCTTGGATTGCCACACAGACACGATTGCTGCGCGCCATGAGGATCAGAAGCACGGTGTCGCGCATTTCGCCCATCTGGAAATGGATGGTGGCCGCACCGAGCCAATGTCCACTCACGGACAACATGTGGCGCAAGCCTCCCACCATGTACTTGCGACGCGCATACAAGATGGGGCTGATACTCAAGGAAGACAGAGCAGTTTTGCACTCAGCGCTTTTGTTGTTCTTTCAAATCGTACGTCACTGGGCAGATGCCCTTTCGCAGTAGTCACGCCCTCGCACAAATCTGGCCCAGCCGATGACTTGAATAATTCTCAGCCCATCAGCCTGTTGTGCTGCGCACTAAAGGTTTTCGAGCGGTTGCTCCTCAAAAGGTTGTTTCCTAGAGTGAACGGAGCTGAGGAACAAATGTGCACACTCGTGGAAACGCTGCGCCTTCGTGCGCGCAAGCGCGTTTTTTGTGAAGTTCCTGATGTGCGGAAAGCTTTCGACGTAGCCTGGAGAAATGCAGTCCTGGTCAAACTTGCCGAAGCCGGCGTAACAGGATCCACTTGGCTGGTCGTGGATGACCTCTGGAATGGCACGTCTGCACGAGTCCTGGTCGACGGGATCCTTGGACCATTGCTGTTCAACATCTTGTTCGATGGCATGTCCACAGCTGTACGGGCTTCCTGCCCAGGGGTTGCTCTTGGTTGCCACTCTGCGGCTCCCAGAGTACGCGGACGACCTGTGGCATGGGCCAAGAACCGCCCCCTTCACACCGGATTCCGACGCAGCCTGTTCCAGGCCTACGTATTGCCTGCAATGCAGCACGGGGCTGCTTTTCTTCATGCTGCATCAGTGCATCGCCTTGATAAGCCGTTGAGGCAGTGGGGTCGACGTTTGCTTGGCTGGCCTGCAGGCGCCCCAGGCACGGCAGTCTTAGGCGAACTCGGTTGGTCCCCTTCACTGCGGACGTTAAGAAGGCTCAAGCAAACCTGTTTAGCCGTCTTTGTTCAGGTGACCCGCGTGGTGCTCACCGTGCGACGCAACCCTAGTGTATCCTAGTGTCGCCTGTGCGACGCGATGGCGCAGTGCCGCACGCTCGCAAGATCCCCGAGCTCACCTCGCGGAACCCCGCATCGCTTATGCGTTCTGGCCGCTGAAATCGGGGGATCCCGCTGGCGGATGCACGCCGCATTGACGTGCTGGCCAACGGCCTCCCCTTGTACCAAGGCGCGCAAGTTGCCGTTGACACGACTCTCGGAAGTCCGGTCTCGCGGGACGGCGCAGCGCATCCGAGGACAGATTGGACGCCCGGGGCGGCGGCTTCCGACGCTGCGCGGCGAAAGCGCGCAGGTTGGTAGTCGTCGGCCTTGAGGTGGGCGGGAGAATGGACACAGAGACCGTCACCTTCTTGCGCCAACTCGCCGCGGCGCGGGCACGCGAGGCGCTCGCGCGTCTGAGGCCTGCCGCATGCCGGTCCAGCATCCACTGATGGACTGGCATGCTGGCGGTGGCGGCCCAGCGTGCGTTTGCCCTGTCGCTGCTTGAGTTGCCGCTGGCGGGGGCGGAGCAAAACGGCCATGCGGTGGTTTTGTTTTTCTTCTTCTTTGCGGCGTTTCTAACGGGAACAGCGTGCCCAGGATGAAGATACCGAAGATACCCGCAACCTGAATGAAACTGCTGGACAAAGTTTCCATCTCCTGCGGCAGCCGCTGTAGGCGAAAAGACGGCCATGTGCACACATGGCCATAAGCGGAGAGATTTCACCCAACAGCTGGTTGACAGGCAAGTCCCGGTATGTGCTCAACTTTAATTGCGGCTCCGCTGCACCGTGAGTGTCAAGGATGCGAATAAGTTGCACAGTGCTGCACAGGATTGTTCAGCAGCAGCTTAGCCACGGCGCCTGAATGGCACCAGCGGCGCTGCGCAACAGACGCTGAGCTGGTCGGCTCGTGGCGTTGCCACCTTTTCGTTCTGGGCAGGCGTTGGAGCGCGGAGGCGGCATCACTCATCCGCTTGCTCGCACGTTGCCGCACCCGGGCTGCTCGCCCTCCGCGCAAACAGGCATGTGCGATGCCCACACCATCGCGCAAGGAGCGGGTGGGGAGATCCGCTGATGCCAGCGCTGTATTCACAGCACCCGGAGCAGCTGCGGGATGGCGAGGCGATCTTTGTGCATCTCGAGGACACAATATGACACACATATTATCGCCTTGCCGAAGCGAATGCACGAACCTTGAACGATCGTGTGTCACGATCAAAAGGAAACTTATTAGGTACGTGATCCCTGCAAACATGCAGGAGTGCAAAACAATCAAATCAACAACACCACGCGAAAGATACGAAAACGAACATTCGCAAGCATCAGTAAGACCACCGAGGGTGTCCGAAAGATGTGAAAGTAGGTGTATTGTACATCATGGCCAGTCAGAAAGAAGCTACATCAGGCACACAGAGGCCACACGCCGTATCGGCAAGCCAGCATGCTGACAGACATCTCCTCTCGCAAGCAGCAGGCGAGGAACTGCCTGGCTGGGTGCGTCCGGTTCTTGGTTGGGGACGTGAACTTGCCCAGCCTGATGCTTCCCTGTGGTGCTATGCATATCTGCCGCCCGGAAGCACAGCTGAATGATTTTTTTTCGTAACTTGCTTCTTGCAAAATCGGGATCCCTCCGCTCAATAAAGATTGAATTGTAGAGCATGTCTTCCGGCAAACGCCTCTAGCGTCTAACTTGCCACCCTGCTAGCACCTGGTTGAGCGCGGTCCCAGGGAACACACAATGCCGAGCTCAGCAGAGTTACGGCAGTCGGCTGGGGAACGCGAGCGCCGCAGAAGAATCGGTTGGCACTTCGCTGAGGACCACCGGGCAGCGCCGTCAAAATTGGGCGTCGCGGGAGGCTGGTTGCATCGGTGGCGCGGTCGTGCGGACATCCGCGCAGACGAGCGATGATGCGCGAAAACGAGCGAAAACGAGCGAAGACGAGCAAGGACGAGCGACGACGAGCGAAAACGAGCGACCTCGTCGAGCGACGCTCACACTATCTCGCACTCGGCGTCGCTCGGCGGCGCTCGGTGTCGCTCGGCAGCGCTCGTTGCTCGGCGGCGGGCATCCGCTCGGCGTCGCTCGGCGTCGCTCGGCGCTCGATGTCGCTCGACGCTGGGCGGCGCTCGGCGCTCGGCGTCAACGCCGCCGTGCAAACATTGCTCACAGGGCCAAGGTTGTGAGCAACGCACCCACTGGCCCCGGCCGATGCGCCCGGATGCGCGCTTCGCCACGCCGAGGCACGCAAGCATCGCACGTATCCGGAGCTGCGGGCTGAGGGCCAGGGCGTTGTCTGTTGGTCGTCTTTTCGGAGGACCATTCAGCCCCAACACCCTCGATATCCGCCACCTGGCGCGGGCACGAGGACGAGCGCGGGCGCCGTGGAACGCCGCTGCGGCCGGTCACTAGCAACACTGCACGCAAACGTAGAGCTGCCGGTGCAGCCGTGCGACGCAGCACGACCAGGAGCTACCACTGGGGAGCTGCTCGCCGAGCGCCCAAGCCTGACCCAGAGCCCTGCGGCTGATCCCGACCCCTGGACCCCGTCACTGCGGATGCAAAAAGGTGCGAGAAAAAGGTTAAAAAACGGGGCGGGTGAGTGCGCAGCGGCGCTCCCGCACAACGCAGCCCGTCCAGGCCGAGCGTTCTTAAGGGCCCGGCCGTCCGTTCGGCCTCCCTGGCGCTGAGCGCGATGTCGGGCACTTCCGCATCCAGCATCGGCCGCATCAACTCGGTCATGCGGGCCTTTGCAAAGCTGTCCATGACATACGGTCGAAGCTTCGAAAAACCAATGCTGCCGCGATCACTCGCGCTTTGCCATGCCGCAATGGCGATGCGAAAACCTGTCGATGGCCGGAACTGGGACCACGTAGCTTCATTCTTGCGAAAGGCTGCCTCTAAAATAGCCGCATCTTCAAGCGCGCAGTTCGAGCGCGACTTCGTGATTACGCAAAAAGGCTGAGTCGTGTAAGATGACGGCGTGTGGAGGCGAGCCAGTGTGTGGCCCCGTAAGTGACCAGGTCCATGCTGGCTCTTGATCCCACTCGCGAGCCACTGTTGCGGCACACGACGTGTCCCTGAGCTTCATGGCCCTGAACCTCGCCCCACTCCGCCCCCCCTCCCCCACCCACACACAAAAAAGGGAGCCGACAATTCCCCCTAAACCCTAAAGCCCTAAACCCTAAACCCTAAACCCCAAACCCTAAACCAAAACCCTACACCCTGAGCCCTAAACCTAACCCTCATCCGCTACACGATTTTCATGCATCGGCATGCATCGCGCCAAGGATCCTTAAGTCCCGGGACAGAATTGCCCAGAGCATATCCGCATCGCGACCCATACCGCTTTTCGGGGCAGCGATGTATGGGGCTTTGTCGAGATGGCCTGGTGCGCACCGACGTGAGAGCTCGCCGGGGATTGAAGGAGCGCGCGGTGAGCAGGCGGCCAGGGAGGAACACCATTTCCCGAACCTCGCTCATAAAGAGCCGTCTCAGTAAGTTCCTCGTCATAACGGATCAACATGGCGTGGGGGTCTACGCAAGGATATGCAAGCACCTAGGAGCTTCAGGCATGGATTGTGAAGCGATGTACCCTCCCATCCTGAGGGAAGCGAGCGAGGTTCAAGCTTTTCATCTCTCAGGGCACTGGATACGGAACTGCGACTGAATTCGAAGTGGGCCCTTCACAGACTATGTCTGCCAAGCAGAGCACACTGCACCCATGACCTCCCCTGACTGCAGCAAGACATGCATCAGCAAAAGCCTCATTGAACAGGGACCCAAATCAAACAAAAGCAACCGATGGTGCATGAAACGATTGTTATGAGTTTAGCTTGCCGTTGGTCGCGTTTGTGAGGGTAGTGTTGGGTGCGCGGAGTGTGTCCTGCGCTTGGGTGGTCCGACCACCAGAACGATGAACGGCAATGAACGAATTGCCCCTCCTCTCTCCTCCCTAAGTTTAAGTGCGGAAAAGTCGGTGACGAAGTTGTTGTTACGTGGCGTCCTCCGCCCAGTATGTTCCTCCGGAGACCCTAAATGTCCGAAATTTTCTGAGCCAGGGACTGCATGGATGCTGCTGTCTGCAGCAAGGCCAGGGCCTGCAATGATCCTCGGAAATCTTGGAACTGCTCGGCCTTGGAACGGTCATTGTAAGCGCAAGTGAATATGGGTTCCAATACAGCGGGCCTAAGTGGAGTGCGCAAGTCAGATGTGACTGGGATCCAAGCGTGGTGCTTCAAAGGGTGCAAGAAGTCGCCATACCCGTCCAACCACTCGCAGCCGTTCTGAAACCGGAGTCCTGGAACACACTGCGCATGATTGACAATTCTGCGACATCGGCTGCAGATGAAGCAAGACAACCCCGCAAAGTAAGCTAGCTTGGAATCGGAACCTGTCCAGACAGATTTTGCTCAAGAAGCTCTGAAAATGTCAGTGTTCAAAACTGTGCACTCGCCAGTATTTTGGTCGGCCGTGAAGTGCACATGCACGACTTGCCGAATGGTTATGTATGGCAGCGACGGTCGCTTCCAATCATGTTTCCTGAGAAAGGTTCCTGCATCCTTGCTGTCCTTGCTTCAAGGCATCCAGAAGCGCAGCAAAGAAGACGTACCAGCCAGAAAGCACCAATACCGCTGGGTCCTGAACAAGTATCGGCATATTGAGCACAGCCACAGCACAAGATTGGAACAAGTGTACCACCGCATCATGTGGCCGAGCTGCAGGCAGCGAAAGAAACCAATTCGCAGCCCATGACGGCTGGTGGCCAGCAAAAGCATCAGGCAACACCAAGAGTTTTTGCACCTGCACGGGCAAAGCAAGCGTTGTGAGCTTCGTGCGCAGTGCGATTGACATGATTGGCCCACATTGGGCCTCTACTGCTGCTGGCTGCCGGAAGCCCATGACGAGAATCTGCGCGGTGAGCGCTGCAGCTTCACAACTCTGCCGTCCCGCTTCGAGGGACTCCAGGAGCAAAGCCTCTTCCAAACGAACCGACTGTTTAGAGCGACTCTTAGCAAGTCTTTCTTTATTTGCAACACGGAGCAACACTCTCACAAGACAGCTCACGGCTGGTTCAAGCCTGTCGGCTTGTTTGCGCGTGTAAATAAGACTTAACAAGAAGGATATCAACATCAGGGCCCTTCAGGCCGAGGTTGGTAAAGGTGACAAATAACTCGAGCGCCTGAATGCGAAGAGTTTCACAACAAAGAACCCAAAGGAAACTAAGGAAACTGGCAAACCGGCACGTTGAGCCTGCTCTCTCGTCTGTACCTAAAAGAATCCTGAATACTGAATATTGAATACTGCATACTGAGTACTGATTACTGAGTACTGAATGCTTTATGGAAAACGACGAATGGACAAGACATTTCAAACAATCTCCTAACATCTCCTGACGAAACAGCCCGAACTGACCTCCGTCTCCTGACACTAGAGAGAAAGAGAGAGAGAGGGAGAGAGAGAGAGAGAGAAAGAGAGAGAGAGAGAGAGAGAAAGAGAGAAAGAGGGAGAGATAAAAAAAAAAAAAAAGAGCTAATTCGTTTTTTACTTCTCTCTGCCTCTCGTCGGTCCGCTTGCTAGGCCTTCACGTCAAACCCATAACTGATGACAACTCCGACAGGACTTTGGACTCTGCAACAAGCCACACTTGCCACATTGGCCTGTATTTGGTGGAATTCCAAGGACTGAGGGTCGATGTGCACCCACAATCGCACAACCTCTTCCAGCATGTTCTGTGAACGCTGCCAGTCCACATGATCCCGAAATTGCAGCCTCGATCAACACTGGGAGATTTGCACAACGGTACTACCAAGTGTTGTGTGTGGCTTTCACGGAAGTCCACTTGGCAAGAACATGCCTGGCACCGATGGTACAACTCATAATATCGACAAGCCAGGAAGCGAAGTGCAAGTATTCGAACAAAAAACTGGGGCAAAGTCCACCTGTCCGCATTCAGGTAAACTGTTTTGACAGCTGTCAAACCTAGCTCTCATGCATGGATTTCAGGACTCTTCCACCGCATACTCGCAATGATAAGCTGACCAGAGAGCGCTTGCATTTTATTAATGGCGGTTATCTCGAGTGCGGATGCCAGTCCTGTGTCAACCACATCCTCCATTGTTTACCCACCCCTTGCCCAAAGTCCTTCAGCCCCAGTCCCGGCTCTCAGCGCTCTGACAAGTTCTGTGCGACTCCCAAGTCCAAAACTTGAGACCGAATTCTTGAACACCCTGCACCCACACAAACCAAGGCATAGCAAGTGCACGTGGAACCAAGGTTTCTGTCACAGCGAACATATACAAAAATGATAGCTCTTCCAAGGACCAGACCAGGCATGTTCCAAAATAGCACCAATTGCAAGCCACAGCATGCGATGCCAGCACAAACGTGCACCAGTACACATGGCTCACTAGCATCCAGGCAAAACAGTGCACTTCATATCGACACATTACATTAAGGTTGGTTGGTTGTGTTGTGTATACAAACAGTACAAGAATCATTCCGCAAGTTGCCGAAGAAATGTCCAACAACGTTGGTTTGCTGAAAGTGTATTGCGCCTGCGCAACTCTAAAGGGTGGTTTGAGCGTGGTCATCAACATGATCATGTATCCACACCAATCACCTGCATAGTCAGATGCCTGCTGAATTTCTCTCCACATTCGGTGTGTGAATCTCAAATTTTACCTTCAATTTTCTCCTCGTCCAGGTCTCTTGTACTTTTCGCCGGCGTCTCAATTGTGTGTGTGTGTGCCCATGTTGGCCCATGTTCTTCAAACAAAAACAAAAAATCTCAGTGTGTGAGAACCGTCCTCAGGATGCGCTTGGAACATAACATTGAAATCGGTCCCCGGGAACGGCACACCTGGCAAGGAAACGCATCCTTTCAACGAGGGCGCATGCATTGCGGAAAACAGAAGCACAAATTGGTAAGCTTCACATGGTGGCTGGAACGCCCTTCAAGCGGATAAAGCCTCCTGAGCTACTTATGGCACAGCAGTGAGTTTTCGTGCAGGACGCCAACCATCACCTCACCGACAAGCAAAAGATTATATAGCTTATCCAAATGCAAACACTTTGCACAGTTAACGGCTTGCCAATGTCAAGCACAGCAAGTTGAGCAAGCGAGCGCCACAATGACGTCGGTCCGGCGGCGCGGTCGGCCACCCCCCGAGTGGCTGTCTTTGCTTCCTTCACGCATCACACCTGAACATGCTGGGGCTGCTGGAGTTGTCACAGCAAGGTTGCTGCTTTGGCAAGCTAGGGACATCGGACTGCGTCCTAATCAAACCCGTCACAGGGATTCGGGGAAAGACAAGGGTTCAGCGAAAGCCATCATCCCCCCTCCCACCCAACCCCCCTCAAAAACAAACCTGATAAGGGCCGCGTGACACGCGCGCGGGGCACATAACGCAAACGATACGCCACGAGTGATGCGAAATGATATTTGCATGTGCTTCTATATCTGGCATTTTTTACGCCGATTTTACGCTGTCGCTTTTTGTTTCCTGTCTCTCTCACTTCCTTCCTTCCTTCCACAGCACTTAACCCCCGAGGGGGTCGTCCCGACGGACGTGCTCCAGTGGTCCAGTCGGAGGTGAAAACGACAACACAGGGCTGGAGTTGCTTCGTATTAGAATGTGCTCCACTGTGTCCCTGTGTTTGAGGGTGTGGTGTGGATGGGCTCATGTTCCTGACCATTCCGAAGCAAACTATAACTCTGCACACCCCATACTTACACCACCCATTCCAGTCCCATCACATCCCCACTCAACATCCCAAGTTGGCCACACAGAACCTGGGAAGCATGTGAGACTTCGCCCCTGGAGGATTAGCAGTAGTGGTCGGGTACAGGGCAAGGTTGAAGTAGTCATGCATATAGGTGTGATCCTCAATCTTCTACTTTATGCTGGGCATATGCTGACCTTGGTGGGGCTTGTGGACAACTCCCTGTTGTTCAGGGTTAAGATGGTCCACAGCTTGCCATGTTTCGGGACCCAATGGGAATCATGCAGGGTAATGGCTGGGCCCAGGTTTAGGGACAAGTCCATGGGAGTGTTACCCCTTTCCGGTCAGCTCATGTTTGCACAGTGCCTACTCCTCACTGTTATGTGGGCTGTTGTTGAGGGTAACTCTGGTAAACAGCTTGACACATTTTGGGACTATACGCAGCCAAATTGCCTAGTTATCAGTGGGGTGGCATTTGCTATTCTCCCAGCAACTGTGTGCATAATCCCCTTTTTTGTATGGTGGGGGGGCAGGTTTTTTGTTGTTGTTGAGGGTAATGTGGTCCACTCCCTCTCGCCCTCTCTCCCCTCTCTCCCCCTCTCTCGCCTCCCTCCTTCTCCCCTCTCTCCCTCTCCTCCCTCTCCATCTCCCTCTCCTCCCTCTCTCTCCCCCTCTCTCCCTCTCTCCCTCTCTCCCTCTCTCCCTCTCTCTCTCCTCTCTCCCCTCTATCTTCTCCCTCTCTCCCTCCTCCCTCTCTCCCTCTCTCCTCTCCTCTCTCCCTCTCTCTCTCTCCCTCTCTCCTCTCTCCCTCTCTCCCTCTCTCTGCCCTCCCCCTCTCTCCTCTCTCTCGCCCTCTTCCTCTCGCCCTCTCTCCCCTCTCTCCCTCTCTCCCTCTCTCCCTCTCTCCCTCTCCTCCTCCTCCTCTCCTCCCTCTCACTCTCTCACTCTCTCACTCTCTCACTCTCTCACTCTCTCCCTCTCTCCCTCTCTCCCTCTCTCCCTCTCTCCCTCTCTCCCTCTCTCCCTCTCTCCCTCTCTCCCTCTCTCCCTCTCTCCCTCCCTCCCTCTCTCTGTCTCTCTCTTCCTCTTCCTCTTCCTCTTCCTCTTCCTCTTCCTCTTCCTCTTCCTTTTCCTCTTCCTCTTCCTCTTCCTCTTCCTCTTCCTCTTTCCCTTTCCCTTTCTCGTTCTCTTTCTCTTTCTCTTTCTGGGTGACCGTCGTGTCGGGAAAACGTCCCGAAAACGTGCAGGACCAAGTCAGAAAATCGGGAGGACCGAGTCAGAAAACAAAAAGGCGTGAATCATTTTTCTGAAACAGAGTCAGAAAACCACCCAATGCACAGGTTAACCTCTACAACGACACGTTAAGAGATGTATTTTTGAAGCTGTAATCGAAGACAGTGTGAACGGAGATATTAAAGGTCGAGAACGAGCATGCGGGCGATACACCCCTATCATTTTCAGATAGGTCCCTATATGCACGTCGGACGTCTCGAGGTTTCTGACCGAGAACCTTTGTTGCATAGCATTTCGTGTAAGATGTGAACACGTTATTTCAGTAAGCTTTAGTCTTTTTCGAACACATCATGCGAGTGTTGTGTTTGCAAATGGGAGGGGGGCTTTCCCCCCCCCCCCCCCCCTTGCGAAGCCTTGCAAGCTTGCTTCAGAGTTTTCGTTGCTTTTCAAACCCATCATGCGAGCATGGTGTTTGCGGGGGGGGGGGGGGCTGCGCCGCCCCCAGCCCTCCGCTGTTTTATTTTCGACCCAGCATGTGTGTGTGTTCCCCCCACTATCTCAGCCGCGACACACCCCCGATCCCTTTCAAACAGGTCCCTACGGCTAAAAAAGGAAAAAGCCCACGCCCTAAACCATAAAAAACATCTTAAACCTTAAAAACCCCTAAGCCTAAAACGTAGAAGACCTAAAACCCTAAACCCTAAAACCCCTAAGCCCTACACCCTGAAAACCCCTAAACCCGAAAAAACTCCTATACCCTACCAACCCTCAGCCCTAAACCGTAAAAAACCTTAAAATTCTAAAAAACCTCCTAACACCTATATCCTAAAGCCCTTAACCTGAGAACCCTAAACCCTAACCCTTAAAAAAAAACCCTCAACAAAACCGTCTAAAAACCCCAAGCCCTCAACCCTAAAAACTCCTGACCCTTAAACCCCGAAAAACCTAAACCCTAAAATCCCGTAAGCCGTAAACCCTAAAAAACCCCGAACCCTAAACCCTAAGAAGCCTTAAACCCTAAACCCTGAAAAACCCCAAACCCTAACACCCCATGGCTTCGTCAAGCAGAACAGAATCGCAGGGGTGGAGTTTTCTCGCTGGAGCGCAGGCTGTTTTCGACTCAGGTTTGCTGCATGTGTTTTCTGCGTTTGGGCCCAGGCTGTTTTCGACTCATGGGTCTTCTTTGTCCTCCTCTGCCCTGTCCTCCGATGTCCTGTCCTCCCCTGCTCTGTCCTGTTCTCCTGTCCTCCCCTGTCCTGGTCCGGTCCTCTCCTCCCCTGTCCTGTCTCCTCTCCTTCCCTGTCCTGCCCCTTTTCCTGTCTCCCCTTCCTCTCCCCTTCCTCCCACCTTCCTCCCCCCTTCCTCCCCCCTTCCTCCCCCCTTCCTCCCCCCTTCCTCTCCCCTTCCTCTCACCTTCCTCTCCCCTCTCCCCTTCCTCTCCCCTTCCTCTGCCCTTCCTCTCCCCTTCCTCTCCCCTTCCTCTCCCCTTCCTCTCCAGCCTATTCCTGGCCCACATTGGGTCGGGGACCGAGCCTCCCTTGCACAGGTGCCTAGATAGCTTCCTCCCGCTTCGCCTCGACATGATTACACCAGACAGGGAGAAAAGGAGCTGCCCGCGCATGCCACAGCACAATTGACACAGCTTGCCTCTGCACCGATGCCGCAGCCGTTTTTCCAGGACTCGGAACACCATGTCAAGCCCCACTTTTAAGCCTAGGGTCTCCTGGAGCCCCACTCCATCGAGCAAAAGGGCCAAACCCTCCCACCCATGGAACGGGCCTCCCGTCTCGGAGCCCGACGCATCCTGCCTTTCTCCCTTCGAGCTCGACCTCGAGCTCGGAGCCTTATACCTCGCGCCGCCATCTTCCAGCAGCCTGGAAACCGCCCATGCCATTGCAATTGCCCTGCAGCCTCCGTCAGCATTCATCCGCCTGGCCCAGGCACCCACCTCCACGCAGGCCTTGCCAGGCACCCCACCAAGTGTCCGCACTGCAGCTGCCTGCAAACTGCTGCCCGCACGCGAGATGGTTGCTGCTCGCTCGGACCCACTCCACACTCCACCGACAGGGCACAGACCCCCCCCGTCGAGCATCCCTAAATAAGCCTCCGCCTTTAGGTTGGCTGAACAAGGCTCCGCCGCGCCAAGCCTCAACGCCAGCACTCCAGGCCGAACCCTACAGGGGAGGCCCACACACGCGAAGCCAGAATTGCCTAGATTCTTCGACCCCAGATTTGGAGTCGCGTAAACTGGCAAACATGTGTACAGTACAGGAACGACTTGGTCTCCTAGCACTTGCTGAAAATCAAGCCCCAAAAAACAATCTCGAAACCAAACAAGTTGGCCTGATGTGGCCTCAAACCCACACGGTCTTGCTTTGTTGCGACACGTTTGTGGCCTGTTGTGGCCTGACGTGGCCTGAAAACCACACGTTTGTGGCCTGTTGTGGCCTGACGTGGCCTCAAAAACACACATTTGTGGCCTGTTGTGGCCTGATGTGGCCTCAAAAACACACGTTTGTGGCCTGTTGTGGCCTTGTTGTGGCCTCACGGCGTATTTTTCCCCGGAAAGATGCATTTGTGGCCACACGGACTCGGGACCCTATAATACTATTGAAAGGGTCCCCACGCACAGCAGACGTAGGGTAATGAGGCCAGATCCGAAGACCGACCAGAATTTTAATCCAGGTTTTTTCCCAAGTCGCTTATCTTCTAAACTGAACATTGTTACAAGTGTTCAAAGACGACCTATGCACTGTTCAAAACGCGGGCGCCGAAGAAAAGTTGGCAGACATAGAAATCACGTGGGGCCCCATGGCTTCACCACTCCTCCGCTGCCCGTCACTGCATCACTTTCTCTCACTCCGTCGTCCTCGCTTCCTCACTCTTTCTCTCACTCTCACTCTCACTCTCACTTTCACTCTCACTTTCACTCTCACTCTCACTTTCACTCTCACTTTCACTCTCACTCTCACTTTCATTCTCACTCTCACTCTCACTCTCGCTCTCGCTCTCACTCTCATCCTCACACACTCACAGACACTCTGTCACTCTCTCACACGCAAGCACTTGCTGCTCCAAAACATACGTCTGTTTGGCTCTGGCAAAGACCAGGGTCGATGGTGCTAAATTCAAAATGCTGTATAGACAGGTCTGACCCATCAACGGCGCGTTAACTGCCGCAAAAACTGAGATTGGAGACATCCAAGCATGCGCGAATGCACTTGTGGCATCGTTAAGAAGGCACAACCTGAGTATCCTCGCTGTTCAAAGCCTGCCAAAAGCTTTCATTCTGCAATGTTCAGCAGACGACTCTGCGCAACAGCAGAAAACGTTGAGCCACGTTGGTCAACTTCCCGAGCTTGAAGGGCGCCTCCTATCCACAGAAAACACCGCAAAACACAAGCAATTCTGGCTTCGCAGGACAGGCCTCCACAGTTGCAGTTCTGCCTTGCTGCAGCTTACGACGAGATGCAGCTGCTTTGGACAAGCCCCCGTGCGCTCAGCGCGACGCTGCCCAAAGTGACTAGAACAAGGGCAGGTGCGCAGCCAACGAGATCTGGTTGCTTGAGCCCACAGCACAATTTGAAACTGAATTGGGGGCGCAAAAACCGCAACCCAAAACTGAGACCGTTTGGCAACCCCAGTTTTGAAGTTGCAGTTCTTCTATTTGGACTTAATTCCGCGCTGTCCAGACTGCTACACTTAGCGCGGACGCAAACTACTATGCCTCTTAAACTGTTCCGGAAACCACACAGAGAGCAGTTCAAGAGGCCTCATAACTGGGGCCTGCTTTGCAGAGGTTTCAGTTTAAGAGGTCTAATAACTGGACCTTTTTTTCCCCCAAGTTGAGCGAACAAATGCGATCCACCCCACACACCGTCTGGTTTTTGGATTGTAAAAACCGTGCCTCTGTACTAGCACCACTGATGGCCTAATGTACAGGGGATCAGAGCAACCTGGTTCAGCCGGTTGAATCCCGGTTCAACCCAGGTTCAACCCAGGTTCGACCCAGGTTGGACCTTTAAGCCCCCTTTAAACCTCCGATTGGGCATGCAGAACCCCCACTTTGAAGCCCAGGGCAGACCAAGAAAACTGTAAAAACTTCAACCTGGGTTGAACTTGGGTTGAACCGCTTGAACCTGGGTTGTTCAATCTTAAAAAGGGACGAGACTGTTGCAGGGAGAAGGGAATTATTCTAAATTCTACCCCCTTGAATTTCTCGCTGGTCAACAAGAAAGGGACCGCATGTCATGGCGGCAGCCGATGCTTACGCGCAAGGACAGAGTGCTGGTATTGGAGGCTGGTGGATGCTACCGAGCGATGGAATTTGCCCAGCGTCTTTCTTTTGGTTTTCGATTGCTGTTCAGGCAGCAGAGTTGCCGGACTGGTTTGTGCAGGAACATGGTCGATTTGCAGAAATACATTTGCGCGCTAGAAGCTTTGGCCCAGCTCGTGCTCAGCGAGTTGTTGATCGCGGACAGTCGAGTTGGTCCAACGTTCTGGTGTGTAGGACAGGTGGTGCTACGACAAAGTTGCGACAATTCGAGGGTCTGCGGCGCTGTCAGCAAGGCTTCGTCTGTGCGGCGACCGTTGGCGACGTTCTGCAGACTATGGCTACGCTGTGCATGCAGCGCCAGGTTTTTTTGCAGGTATCCCATGTTGCAGGTCAGCGGAATACCTGGGCAGATCTGTTGAGCAGAGGGAGGGCAGGAAGCGATTCGCAGAAATTCTGGCGTCACTAGACTCCCACCGAAGCCGTCAATGGCGTTAACTGGTGCTTGTTGCGCTTTAATTGCTTCTTTCAGGTTGCTGGCCGCGCGATGTCTGGCATTTTTTGACACCAATGGGTATATGGTGGCCTGGCACTTTTGGCAGCGGCTTTGCGTTGGATGCTGTCAGATAAATGGAACGGATGCATTTATCACTTGCTGCCAAAAGTGTCCCTCGTGTGATACGCATAGATGGGATAGCTACTAGACGAGAGGGATCAGGCGTTGCTGTTTTAAAATCCTGCCAGCATGCCACAACACTGTCAAAGCCGGTCTGCCCCCCGCTGAAAGATTGAATACAGCATGCTTCTTGGGATCCTTAGAGGCTTTGTTCCTTCAGGCACTAGCAGGCATTGCCCTTTCAAAATTCAGCCAACATTAACATGCCACAAAACTGTCAAAACTGTTCTTCCCCAATTGCAGATTTGAGACAGCACGTTTTGTTGATCTCGAGGGATTAGCTTTTTCAGGTTTAGGATGACAAGAAGCAACACCAGCAGACACAGCTCTTTCAAAATTGCTAGCATAGCACAATACTGTCAAAACCCCCTCTGCCCCAACTGCTAGAATTGATAAAGCATGCTTTTTTGATCTTGGAGGCTTTGTTCTTTCAATTTTAGGATGACAAGAAGCAACACCACCAGGCGTTGCTGTTTCAAAATTCTGAGAGCATACCACAACACTGTCAAAGCCGCTCTGCCCCAACTGACAGATTGAATACAGCATGCTTCTTGGGGTCCTTAAAGGCTTTGTTCCTTCAGGTCTAGGACGACAGGAAGCAACACTAGCAGGCATTGCCCTTTCAAAAATCAGCCAACACTAACATGCCACAAAACTGTCAAAACTGTTCTTCCCCAATTGCAGATTTGATACAGCACGTTTTGTTGATCTCGAGGGATTAGCTCTTTCAGGTTTAGGATGACAAGAAGCAACGCCAGCAGACACAGCTCTTTCAAAATTGCTAGCATAGCACGATACTGTCAAAACCCCCTCTGCCCCAACTGCTAAAATTGATAAAGCACGTTTTTTTGATCTTGGAGGCTTTGTTCTTTCAGGTTTAGGATGACAAGACGCAACACCACCAGGCGTTGCTGTTTTAAAATTCTGCCAGCATACCACAACACTGTCAAAGCCGCTCTGCCCCAACTGACGGATTGAATACAGCATGCTTCTTGGGATGGAACCTTAAGCCAAAGACTGCCCGACCCTGCAGCCTTAAGCCAGAGACTGCCCGGCCTGGAGCTTTAAGGTTGGGTGTTGGTGGTGGTTCAGGTAAAAGCCAGCCCGACCCCTTTACTACTCTTTCAAAATTCAGCGAGCATACCACAAAACTGTCAAACTGCTCTGCCCCAACTGCAAGCTTTGATCTCGAGGGCTCTGTTCTTTCAGGTTTAGGACGACAAGAAGCAACACCATTTTTCAAAACTCGAGCAGCATACCACAAAACTGTCAAAACCGCTCTCCCCCAACTGCGATGTTTGAATCAGCACGGCTTTTTGATCTCGAGGGCTTTGTTCTTTCAGGTTTAGGATGACAAGAACACAAGAAGACACTGCTCGGTCAAGCTCAGCCAGCATATCATAAAACTGTGCATACCCAAAACAGTCAAAAAACTCTGACCAAACCGCAAAGTTTGATACAGCACGTTTTTTTGATCTCGAGGGCTTTGTTCAGGTTTAGGATGACAAAAAGCAACACCAGCGGACACTACTCTTTCAAAACTCAGCGAGCATACTACAAAACTGTCAAAACCGGACAGTACGTTCTTACCACGACACAGTTTTCTGCACAATGACAAGCTTTACAACTGCAGCGACAAGGTTTTTTCTTACACTGACAAGGGTTTAGGGTTTAGCCTGACAAGGGTTTAGGGGTCAGTATGCTTGCCTCTTCCCGCTTCGACAAGCAAGCTTCAGCTTCGGGCTGGGGGGGGGGCTTGGGAGCTTTTGAGGCTTGAAAACGCCAAAACAGTGATTCCCCCGCATCCGTTGTGGGGGGGGGGGGGGCTGGGGCAAGCAGAAAATGCGGGGGAATCACCATTTTGGAGCTTTTGAGGCTTGAAAACGCCAAAACGGTGATTCCCCCGCATCCGTTTGTGGAGGGCTTGGTGGGCTGGGGGGCAAGCAGAACATGCGGGGGAATCACCGTTTTGGAGCTTTTGAGGCTTGAAAACGCCAAAACAGTGATTCCCCCGCATCCGTTGTGGGGGTTGGGGCTGGGGCAAGCAGAAAATGCGGGGGAATCACCGTTTTGGAGCTTTTGAGGCTTGAAAACGCCAAAACGGTGATTCCCCCGCATCCGTGGTGGGGGGCTCGGGCAAGCAGAAAATGCGGGGGAATCACCGTTTTGGAGCTTTTGAGGCTTGAAAACGCCAAAACGGTGATTCCCTGCATTGGGGGGGGCTGGGCTGGGCTGGGCTGGGCTGGGCTGGGGGGGGGAGGCTGGAAAACACCAAAACGGTGATTCCCCCGCATGGGAAAAAAAGGGGGGGCTGGGCTGGGCTGGGCTGGGGGGGGGGGGGCTGGGGCCGGCTGGGGCAAGCAGAAAATGCGGGGGAACCACCGTTTTGGAGCTTCTGAGGCTTGAAAATGAGGTTTGGGTTTCTCCTAACCATAGCGAGGTTTTCATTCCTTGTCGTGTTCAGGTTTCGTTCGCTGTCGTGGTAAGTTTTCTTTTCTGTCGTGGTGCCGAAAATTTCCTTGTCATGGTGTGAATCCTTTTTCTTGTCGTGGCAGCTACGCCCTCTCGTCAAAACCGCTCTGCCCCAACTGCAAGCTTTGACACAACGTGCTTTTTGATCTCGAGGGCTCTGTTCTTTCAGGTTTAGGATTTAGGATGACAGGAAGCAACAAATTCGGCCAGCATACCACAATATTGTCAAACCGCTCTGCCCCAGCTGCAAGCTTGGATACAACATGTTTTTTGATCTCGAGGGCTCTGTGAAACCAGCCAGCACACCACAAAACTGTCAAAAAAGCTCTGCCCCAACTGCAAGAGTTGATACAACACGTTCTTTTGATGGAGGGCTTGTTCTCTTGACATCCCCGCATGTCCGAATGAACCAGAGGGATTTCCCTCCGACCAACCCGCTTTGAGGAGCCGAGGGACGTCTTGCACACCAAGCTGTGCTGCATCATCTCAGCATTCTTTCAGCCCGGTGGTGTTTTTTTAACTGGAAGCGTTTGCCCGACATGCTCTGTGACTGTCAAGGTAAGTACGGTTGTTGGCCGGCTTCATGAAAAGTTGTCCACTGTTCGGTTGATGCCATGTTGTCCCACATGCACGACATGAAACACACAACATCAAGCAAGTTGCATTCGCTGCGACACCATTGACGCAAAACCTACTTCATTGCAGAATTTCCGATGCAATGGCTGCCCGGATTGACGTCAGCGATTCATGCATGTCTGCGTGGCCACATGAGCCGCATGCTTGCAGTCGTGTTTTGCCTTGCCTTGTGGTTCTGCGTGGGTGTCTTTGTTCAAACTAAGGTATGACCGAAGTCGCGGGGCAGAGCTTTGTAGCAACGTTCGGATTCCTCGAAAGTTTGAGGATGCCGAGGACAGCTGGTATGCACAAACTGGCCAGGGCAGGTTGCACCATGCAGTGTCGTTAATATTTGGTTGCATGCAGGTGGAAAACAAACATCGCGCTCGGGAGTTGCTAGATCGAGCACTTCAAAACAGGAGAGATCGAAAGCAACAGGAGGCCACTCAACAGTATCTGTTCAGCATTCAGACGCATTCAGTCGGGCAGGCGAGATTTCTCGCCTTTTATCAGAAGGAGGGTTCAACGTGTTAAGCCGGAGTGTGCAAAGTTTTCAAAGGCATGTGTGTGTGTGTGTGTGTGTGTGTGTTCCAATCCAGGCGTCAACATCGCCAACGCGTTCTGCTGGACCAGCTTTGCAACAAGTGTTTCACAAAGGACTTCACAGGGGGTATGATTTTTGATTTGTTTCGGCATAGAGAGGTGACATTTGCAAGGTGGCAGAGTTCACACCAGAATCACGAGAATGTATGCTGCCGGGGCAGGAACTCGCCGCAGATCCTGTTCCAGGCTTGTTGTTGGGGCTTGGTGCATTGACATGTCAATTCTATGCATTGCCTCGTTCCAGGAGAAACGTTCTGGAAGCGTCACGCGTTTTCTGCACGAGCTAGACATCATGTTGAGGTGGACAAGCTTTGTGCTATCTCTTGTCAGTTCGATTTCGAGAAGCACCGTCGAATGCCAGGATCCTCGGGAAAGCGTTCATGTGTCTGTGTCTTGGTTTATGTTGACATGAGCTTGGCAAAATGCTGCAAACGGGTTAGGTAGACCCAGGCTTTGGTACTATGGTAGGCAGGTCAGCGGCAGGCCATGGTACTTGAGTTGAAGAGTCGTGGTAGTTATGAGTGGTTGCTGTGCGAGCTTTGTTTGGAGTAGGTGCAGGTGAGTTAAGTGCTGACATGTGTTGCCAGCTGTGATGCGCCTTCCCAACCAATCACCTATACAGTCTGTAGGCAACTGTTACCGGTTCTTAGGTTCGCAAATCACAGCTTTATCGCGAGCTCGCTCGGCGAGCTCCGGCACATGTAGATGATTCGATCAGAGCCGTTCTTGGTGTCGCGGCAAGCACAGCACACCATGAATCGAGCAGGTTCACGTTGCATTGGAGTCTGCTTCAATACTTGATATGCAGGTGTGTCTCAGTTTGGGTGGGTTGGCTTGTGTGTTGACCCCCGGGTTGGATAAGTTTGACGTGCTTACGTCCCCAGCATGAGGTGATGAGGCAATGAGGGACGAGCCATCCGCACACCCTGCAAGATCGTGCCCCTGGCTAGTTTCAGCCAAGCTCTCACGTTCTTGGGGGATCTTGTTTGTGCATTGCTTGGACGCTGGCCCAAAGAATTTTTGCAAGCTTGATTTAGTTGGCGTAGGTGCTTGTTTTTGTCAGTAGCGGCTTGCAGAAGCCTGGGTCCTGCAGGTTCGTGGGCATCGAGAGCGAAGCCTTTGAGGCCATGAGCGCAGGGCAGGGATCCAATTCCAGTCCAGGTGTGCATTGCATGCAGCAGGTTAGCTATGACTTGAGGGAGCCTTATGTCATGGCTTACAACAGCGCATCGGCAGGCGCGGGTGTGACGAGTACAGTTCGTGAGCTTTTTGCAAGTGCTTTCCTGCACTCAGGCATCCAGCGCCAGGAAAAGTGGAGCTCGCACGGTGAGCTCGCCAGGAGCGTCAAGTTTCCAAAGGCCCATGCAAGCTGCTTTTGATGTCGGCCCCGTGTGAGACAGCGATTGCCTCCATTGAGTCCATTGGCAGGTCAGGGTTCGACATGGCCATGATGAGACGGAGCTCAAGATGGCGAATTCTGCAGAAATCCTGGACAACCTAGCAGGGGGTGGTGCAGGCAGCCGGCGTTCTTTGCGTTCTTCACATTCTGGCAACAGCATTTTCCAATTCCCTGTCGTAGGCATTGCCCACAAGATCTTGGATCTGAGGGAGCGAGGTGCCCCGTGGGACCACATCAGTCAGTTTGCTGCCATGGCCCAGGCCGTGGTTGACGTCTCTGCACTGTCTCTGCATATCCTTTGCACAGCTCCTCTGCGTGATTTTTCCCCCCTTCGGGTGTGACATCGAACAAACATGAACAAAGCTGCAGGCGGCCGCGTTTGAGATGCCCAAGGAGATGGCTCTCAAAGTGGTGGCGTGCCTTGCAGAGGCCGCAGCAAATGCCGAGGCCCAACCGTTTGCTCGTGGTTTCGAGGAGATCTGATACACTCTGTGAAGTGCTTTTCCAGCGTGCTGGAAGTCAACACGAATTTTACTGGCACTCCGTTAAATTACTCCGGCGTGCGAAATGATCTCGCGCCAGGAAGATGCGTCACCTCATGCGACCGACGGGCCAACGCAACATGCGCAGGCCTGTCGAACTGCAGATTGTGCAAGGTAGGATTCAGCAGGAGTTCCGTCACATACTGAAGCAGTGTGCAGGCTTCTGCGGCTTCTGAGCACCTTTGCAACTGTGCGATGTCCGTGCTGGCATCTGCCGCGGCAAGAGCTCGAGATGCTCACGGTCGGGCAGTCTTTTCAAGGGTTTGTAGACTTGTAGAAGTCTTGTAGAGTTCAGGGCAGTGTTAAGTATTTTCTGGCTTTGCCATTCTATGCGTGCAGATGTGGAGTTCCCTCTTTGTGGACTTGAAGTCATTGCAAAGACTGGCCTCGGGTGGGCAGCCTTCTCGAACATGTGACCTGGCCGAGCTTTGTTTTGCGATGCTAACGGTGGGTGCATGAGGGGGCGATTTGGTGCGAATTGTTGGCCTTCAGTGATTCTGGTCAGGTTCTTGGTCGCAATCTTTTCGCAGTTGCAGCGCTCTCATCAGGCAATTTGGATTACCCGGCTGTGCCCCGCCTTCCCGTTTCCTTGCAGCGAGGAGGCAAACCTGCAGATGTCCTGGGAAGCAGCAGACCGAGTCAGCAAGGCACATCTTTCCCAAGTCTCAGGTTCTGATGTTCTAAAGTCTTATGTAGGAGTTCGCAATCTTCTTTGGCATGTGGCACGCATTTCAGGTGTTTTGTTGGGCTGCGGACCGCCATGGAGACCTTGTGGGCAAATTGGCACCTGCAGGCAGTCGCGTCACCACACTTGGTACATCTTGAACTCCTGCATTCCTGTTGGCAGGTAGACGAGTTGCGAGGGCTGCACATCGGGCGCTGAGTGGAGACGTGCAGCAGAATGAGGATACAGGCATGCTAGCAAAGCTGGCTCTGCTTGAAAGCCTTGCCGCAAGACCATCCATTACATAGGTTCAAGATGAGCTTAAAGACGTAGAGTCATGATGATGCGAACTTTACTAGTCGGGAGTGGTGTGCAGTGAGGGTCGTTACATCTAGTGACCATCCAAGGGTCTGACCATGCCGGAGCGCTCTGGCAACCGATATCCTAGACGAAGCTCTCGCTTGCCTTAGGCAAGCAAAGCTTTCAACGGAGCCGTGTGTCCGATGTACAAGTTGCATGGTTGGCGTGTGCGAAAGCAAACCCTCAAGCATTTCAGCATCCGTTCTTGATTGTTTGCACGCGGATTCGGCCCAAGCGTCTGAAAGAATGGGATGAATAATCATGGAAAGGCGCCCGCATGGTCAAGTTAGGGTGCTAAGAGTTCTGTGTTCCCATTCCCTGGAAGGCCGCTGCCACAGTTGTCGCAGTCGCTCGTGGAGCCGAGCAACCATGGCAGTTTGTCATGGCTCCCGGCGAGGCACAAATTTCCTGTTCGTGGCTTCCAGGGTTTTGCTGCACATGCGAAATCGTTCTGCGCAGTGCTTGCGTTTTTTCGGCTTGCGTTTCTGGGCGGAGGCGGTGGTGCTCGGGCGCGCCGCTGACTGCGATCTGGCGTGGAACCTGTGTCCCAGATTTTCCTCGCGCGGTGCTGTGGAAGGCCGGCTTTCGAAGCCTTTGCGACCACTGAGGTTCTCCAGTCCCGAGGAGTGTCAGGACGACATGCAGTCCTACGGTACAGGCTGGTTGCACTGGTCCGGCAGAATTCTGACGTCTTGATTACTGCTGTTTGCTCTCAAGCCCTCAGGCAGGTCAATGAGGACACGCCGAGTTCTCAGCGTTGTTTGCGCATGTTTTCATCTTTGCAGTCTCTTTGCTGCGAGGTCAGAGATATGCCTCGAGGATACCTCGACGTAGCGTGCTCAGTAAAGTTTGAGCATATGGCACCAACAACCCAGATCCTCATCTGAGGAATGGCACTGGTGTGGCCTCTGGCACTGTTCGGTACTGAAGACTTTGCTCCTCGGCAGAGTCTGACCACGCAGTCTGAACATGTGTGCTGAGGAGTGGCAGCCAGTCCGCAAAGGAGAGAGCCGCGTCCTCACAGCGTTTGGCAATGCCAATGACTGTGTTCCTTTGCAATGTGTGGCAGTTGTTGAGAGCCTCGAGAGGAAGCGAATAAGAGTTGAATAATGACATGAGGTTTGTTGGTTAAAGTCGGCGCAGACATCTTTCCTTACTCCATGCAGCGGGGACGAGGGCATGATTCGGCATGCCGCAAGATCGAAACGCAGTGAAAATATGGCGGAGGGTTTGGTGGGCGGTTGCTGGGCATTTTTCATTGAAAAGGACTCAGACCACAAGTGAAGGCCACTTTGCAGGCCGTGAAAATGCACTCACTCATCTCAAAAATTCGGCAACGGCCAATGTCTATCTTCAGATGGTAGATACTGGTTTGCTTTAGTTGTGTGCTGCAGAAGAAATGCAATGGCTTGACCATGTTTAAAGATATGAGGCCCGCACGGGTACTAAGCCTCGTTAAAACAGACTCCGCGTTCTCGTTCAAGGGTTGAGCATCGAAAGTCAGAAAACCTGGTACTCACACAAGCTCAATCACGCTGTGCCAGACAACCTCCATTCTCATACTTGCTCATGCGCATTCTTTTGCCACGTTTTTTCCGCTGAGTGGTCCCAGGTCGTTTTGACACGTTTTGACCCTGGCCATCCCGCATTCACTTCAAGCCTTAGCGACCCTCTCCGGTGAGAAGGTGATGCGAGCTTTAAGTAATGCCCAGCCGATTCAGCAGGTGCCCAAGAACTGCCACTCGCAGGGCGAACGCCGCTGTTATAAAATTTTGCAAACGCTACGACCGGCGCTACGGGCCTCTGCCCCCACGGCTCCAATTTCTCCACGAGGAAGAGGTGGTGCACCACATTGTTCGGGTGGGTAGCGCATTCTTCGATGCCGAGACGCTCTCGGCGTGCATGTCAGTCTCGGCCGTTGATAAGGCAGAGTCTTGGGCAACTGCTCGCAGATCCTTCTGCCTTTCAACTGCAAGGCCAGCTGGCCCAAGTCCATGTACAGTCTCTTCTGCTGCATGGATGTAAGATTGAGTTGAGCTCTCATTGCGCTGTCTTGTGCAGTTCCACAGTCCGACAGTCAGTCAGTCAGTCTAGACAGCCTTGTACTATATTCATTCTTTGTTTTATATAAAAGTATCTATGCTATCAAACATACACATACGTATATGTTAGATATACATTATACGGTCCATAATTATACTGCGGCATGTCATATGATATTCTAGTAGATTGGCATTTTCGGTTATATTATGCATATAACATGAATGTGTGATGTCTTTAGTATATTACATCGAAGACATATAAATACAATATATATATGTTTCTATGTATATATGTGTATATGTATATATGTATATATGTACCTATGTATCTATGTATCTATGCACCTATGTATCTATGTATCTATGTATCTATGTATATATGTATATATGTATATATGTATATATGTATATATGTATATATGTATATATGTATATATGTATATATGTATATATGTATATATGTATATATGTATATATGTATATATATATATATGTATGTATGTACATATGTATATACTTATGTATATATATATATATGTGTATATGTATATGTATATATGCATTATATATATACATATACACGTGAGCCTGAAGCCTTTAATTAGTTTATTTGGCATTGAGCTTTTCTTCTCGTTTAAAAAAATGTAACGAAACTTAATATATAAGTGTACATTTTTGCTTATATAGGAACCATGAGTTCTAATGTCAATCTCGTGTTGGCTTTGGAGTAAACTTCGCTTTGTGTAGGCTTCCGAGTCAACGTCGCTGTGTTTGTGGATGCAATTACTACTGAGGTTCGTGTCTTATACAAATCGCACGTCCAACCTATATAGCCTTTAAACAGCAACACAACGATCAACCCTCCACGCCTGTGTTCTACAGCTTTCATTGTTTTCATCTGCGGTTTGTTCACTCATTAGTACTAGTGATATTCACAATGTTGAGGCGATGGTAATAGCATGATCACTGGTAGTATTGGAAGCACTACGTGTTACCAGTACTGCAACGTGCCAACACTTGGCAATATGATTTTTGTGAGGAATATAGGTAATGTTGGCAATATTAGTACTATTCCTGGCGCGAGCAAACTTCGTGGCTCTTTTAATATAAGCAAAAGCATGATGTATGGTTGCTGCGAGTATTACTTAGGGTACGAATATGTTAGCACATCTAGCGTTGCTAATGCAATGCCCCCAATTCGACCAACGTGAGGGTTCAAGCGAATGTTCGTCGGTTCTGGTTATGTTTGAAATGATTCGTCCTAAGACAAATTAGGGTCGACAACTCCGTTCTTTTGATGAATGCAGCTATGATATTTGCCTATGTTGTGGGATCCAAAGGGTGGCTGGGTACATTTTCGATACCAAAGTCACGAGTTTGACTAGTGAATGCTCGGACTTGAGATGCTGAGCCTTAAACCCAAAACCCCAAAACCTAAAACCCTAAAAACCCTAAACCCTAAACTGCCGAGCGCTCTGCTGTCTATTTGCATGGGCGCTCGAGGCTTCGACCGAGGCCGCCGGCCGAGCGTCTCCACAGAACGGTCAGGGAGGGTAAAGCCTCCCGTGACTGGCCACGCTTCAGACTGGGGCGTAAGCCGTGTTTAAATGAGGTCCCCAAACCCCGTCATTTTGGTTTGGCTGTTTACCTGACAACACCAACGCCGGTGGGGGCCCGTTGAGCCACCCTCCAGCTTCGTGAGACGCCCCAAAAGAGGGGCATCCAGGATTGCCTTGACCCACAATGAAAATGCAGCTTTTCAAAAAAATTGAAATCGACGGGAAAGCCTCAGGAAGCCACGAGCCACCAACAGGCTCAAGAAGGCCACAGGAAACCCCTGAAGCCCCCCTGCAGTAGGGGCACTCTTCCTTAGAGTTCGGAAGGAAGCCCCTTGAGGAGGGTTTGGGGGGGTGAACCCTAAACCTTAAATGAGAAAAATTTGGGTGGTTGGGGTGGGACTACATGCTAACGCGAGCGAGCAGCCTGGGTTCTTTTAGCACCAGCGAGCTTCCCTTCTACTCACCCTAAACCCTAAACCCTAAACCCCAAACCCTAAACCCTAAACCCCAAACCCCAAACCCTAAACCCTAAACCCTAAACCCTAAACCCTAAACCCTAAACCCCAAACCCCAAACCCCAAACCCTAAACCCTAAACCCTAAGCCCTAAACCCTAAACCCTAAACCCTAGACCCCATACCCTTAGCCCTAAAGCCTAAACCCTAAACCCTACCCTAAACTTCGAGGTTTATTTTGAACCTGTATTCTTTGTTTCGGCAGCCGGGCGATTAAGATTATGCAACATTCTACTAAAACTCCTGTTTACATAATACAAGAAAATATGATGTTATGTAGCATAATGTACTATATCTCAAGAGAATATAGTATCACATCTTAGAAGACAACAAATCTAATATATAATATCATATCATGCAATATAGTATCTTACCATGCCATGTACGTATTGCATCTTAAAGAAGAGTATATAATACTCATATGTTATTGTACCATTGTATCAGTATTTTGTTATACTGTTATATTAGTGTTTATTATATCAGTGTGTTGTTATATTGTTATATTAGTCTTTTCGTCTGTTGTTATTTTATTTTATAGCATAGTTATTTACTAGAATATAAAGAAACACGATATTACTATGTTTTTAGATGATTAAAGTATGTGTTATTATATTTTGTCATCTTGTTGTTGTAACATCATTACATGATTTATAGTAATATCAAAAATATCATATTATTATAACATAATGATATAAGAATACAAAAATATAGTATTATAATGACCGCATGACATGACAAAAAAAAGTAAAAATGTGTTCATACAATAATGTGATAAAGAATATTATTCTACAGTAATGATATAGAAATAGAAATTGCAGAATACCATAATACAATCATGTAATAATATAATTAACTTCTTGGTAGAATACCAAACTAGGAAAATATATTCATAATAGAATATATTGATATATTGATATAATGATATAGTCATTATAGAATATACTGATAGTAATATAGTGATACAATCATACAGTCAGTTACAGTCATATCTTAGTATTAAAGTTTAAGAGTATAGTATTGTAGTAATATTACCATATACAATATAAAATGTTTCAATACAATAGTATAATGAAAAAGTAATATGATGATATATTAAAGCAATTACATATGAATATCATAATCATTGTAATAATCTAATAGCATAATCATAATATAATCATATATTGACATATTATTAGAAGTATTAATATAGAATTATATAGTATAATGTAATATAACATAAAATTGCTTAAACAAATACATGGATTATATATATATGTATATATATATATACCTATATCTACATGTATTCACAAAATGTTCTAGGGTGCCCCCGGTCTAAAGCCCCCGTGCTCTTTCTGTCTGGGCCTGTGCTAAGTTTCCGGAGGTCCACGACCAAGCAGTGGTTCTTACGATATCCAACTACGGAGGGGGGCTTCCGGATGGGTCAGCAACTGAGACGTGACAAAAGGCGAAGTGCAGAGGTTCAGATGGAAAATCATGCAAGAAAGCTCACTGTATAGGTACGATTCTAGACACAAGACCGGACGGTGGCCGCAGTGCTCAGTTGCTTCCGATGCTTGTCTGTGCATGTCGTTGTTGAGCTTGTTTTCAGAGGCTGTAGAGTTCGTTCTTTGCCAATGGCCAGGAGATATCGTGGCAAGCTGGGAGAAGGTGCGCTGGGCGTTGTGCGGGTCCCACGAAGTTTGTCTGCTCTGGCCGGTGTTCGTTTTGCCTTGTTTGATGTCATGCTAGGCACTAGATGCCTAGAGTTCGGCATATCAGCTTTTTTTTTTTCTTGTTTCTGCACGCTGCAACATCGTGTCCTTGTTGCTTCTGCGGATGCCGAGGTGCACCAGGCTATTGATGTAACTGGTAAGCTGAAGGGGGATGTGGCCATCAAGGCGACAGCGATTGAGTTGTAGTGTTCCAGCCTGCACTGCTCCGATTGAGCAGTTCTGTGGGAAGGTCTGCAAAGTCACCAAAGGTGCCAAGCCGACTGCTAAGGCATGGTCATAAGATTTGTGCTGTGTTTGCGACGATAGCAGTCTTGCTTCTGGGTGATCGTTGCCGATTCGGGTTTCGTCCCTGCTTCAGCTTCGAAGTGCCTTCATCCTGCACCGGGAAGCGCAGTGGTCCCTGCAAAGGCCTACCTTGCAGATACAGACAGCCGGTAAGGCGAAAGTAGGCAAGACATAGCTCCACCATCTGTGGCAGGCTCCACAACACAAACTACCAAGGGTTTTCGGAGAAGAAGGCGGGAACCGCATCGTCTTCAGAGCCTTCAGAGCCTTCCAAGTGCTGTTGTAGGTTGCACATTACGTCGCACTCCGTCGCAATCGTTGGCTCAATGACTTTTGGTGGTGCCACCCTTTTCCTCGCCCGGCACAAAAAGCACTTGACCTCTTGATCAGGGCCACTTTTTGGCTCATACTTCGGCTCGTGCTAGAGTGGCAGAGTGTACAATAGCCTTTTGGACTGACTTGGGAAAGAGAGCAAAAATGGCAGGCGACCTTCTTCGCTCGATACCTGGAGGCAAAAACAGTTGCAAGAGACGCATGGCTAAGCATGGTAACTGCATTCGGCAGGACCATACAGGTCGATGGAGCCGAGATCTGGATTTCGACACGGTGAGAACCTGATGGGCTCCGACGTAGCTGATATTGGCAGCTCTAGTCTACAAAGCGGCTACAGGTTCAATCAAGCTCACATTTTCTGATTCCTAAGGAGCGTGCGACTTTTGAGTCTGCGGACTTTCGATGGGAAAAGTTCAGGCTGGGGGATCTTGAAGCATGGCAAAATGTGGTGAGCAGGGCTTGCTATAGTCGAAGCGCCTAGTGCCTCCTACTCGAGAACAGTTTTGAAACGAGTTCGGACAGCTGTCCTTCAGCGGGCTTCCGGCCTGTGCCATGTCCTATCAATAGCAGAACACGTGTCCTGCCAAAGCAGGTGTAGAAATGCCCTGCACGACTCTGCACGCCACTCTTCCTCAGACTCAACGTCGCTCAGTCAAGCTCCTAGGTGTGGCAGGCACGTGGGGTGGCGGGGTGGCAAGTCTGTTTTGTAGGGCTCGGAAGAGGAGCTGGGGGCGTGAGGAGCGGAGGAGGAAGAGCAAGAGGAAGAGGAAGAATTCCGTGCCGGGCACGTCGCTTCTGGGTCTACCGCTCCAGGGAGTCCGGTGGTTCCTTTAGAAGAAGGTCAAGCCAGAGGCGCCCAGCAGGTTGCAGAGGTGCGAGGGGAATGTCCAGAGCCTTCCGAACATTCGATTTCCGAGTTCATCTATATCCTCCAAAGTTTGAAAAATAGTCGTTGCATGAAGAGGGCAAGTTACAGGCAGGTGTCGATCTGCGCTAGGCCTCCGGAGTCATTGCCTCCACATCCCTACGTGGCCATGGAGTTCGTCCCTGGCAGAACACTTCATGCTGCTCGTGCCCCAGGCTTTGGAAGCTACTGTAAGCGGAGAGTATTCGACCTGGTAAGTTTAAGGGTCACTTCCAACAAGAGCAACAAGAAAATGACAGAAATAGTTCTTTACTACTATAGCTATAGTTATAATCGTAATTAAGATTATGGTTATCATTATAAATACAATTCTACTTAGAATCATCATTACAAGTATAACTATAATTATGATTATACATTTATTTGTAATTATTATAAGTATAATGAGAATGAAAATCATCGTGATAATTATAATGATAATTGTAATAACAATGATAATGATCGTTATAAGCATTATTATGGTGAAAAATTATATTTATAGTGGTATATTATAATGACATATTTATTATTATTATTATTGTTACTATTGTTTTTGTTTATTATGGTTATGATTATGATTATTGTGATTATGATTATGATTATGATGATCAGTATGATTATGCTGATTATGGTGATTATGATGACTATGTGATTCTGATGAATGTGATGATTATGATGATTATGACGATTATGATGATTATGATGATTATGATGATTATGATGATTATGATGATTATGATGATTCTGATGATTATGAACATGATGCTTATTATTAGCATGAGTACTAGTACTACTACTATTATTATGAATATTCTGATTATGTTTTTGATTATTGTTATTGTGGTTATTGTTATTGTGATTGTTATTGTTATTGTTATGTTGTTGTTGTTGTTGTTGTTGTTGTTGTTGTTGTTGTTGTTGTTGTTGTTGTTGTTGTTGTTGTTGTTGTTGTTGTTGTTGTTCTTGTTCTTGTTCTTGTTCTTGTTCTTGTTCTTGTTCTTGTTCTTGTTATTGTTATTGTTATTGCTATTGTTATTGTTATTGTTATTGTTGTTGTTATTGCTACTGTTGTTATTACTATTATTACTACTATTATTATTATTATTTGTATGAGTATCTGTCTTTGTATTATGCAGGCAGCTTCAGATCATGTACGCAGCTTGGTTTGACAGCTGTTCGGGCCAAAGACTGGGGTTTCGATGGATTTTGGCTGCCGGGCTCGTTCAATGTCATCCAAGTGCAGAAAGCCCACTGCAGATCGCGGCAGCATGATGGATTCACGTGGGGCCATCCGCAACAGCCTATGTTGCCAAGCATTTGCCTGCCTTGGAATGGGCCAGCACAGAACACGACTGCTCAACTTGAGAAAGCCTGGCAGCAGCTGTAGGGAACTTCCAAGGATAAACCTCAAATCTTTCAAGTGCAACTGCTGCTGCTTGCATGAAATTCAAAACTAAAGAGGAAAATGGTCCTCTGCCCAGCACGGTCCAAAGCTGTCCTCTCTGTTTCGTGCACACCATACATGCCATGTTTCAACAAACTGGCACTGGTCACACGAGTCACATGCCCTTTTGCGCTGCCCTGAGTGGGCTGACTTCACATGTTCTTCCGAAGTGCTGTTCCTGAATGAGTTGTCCCGGTCGCCCATGAGTCTTTGGGCTGGTCCTGTAGCTTGGATCTGTTGAGGCCGACACAGGTTCAAAGCATTGGGGTTGCCCACTTCCGTGAGCAGTCCTTTGAACTTCCAACATCTTCCGACATTTGGGGTCGGTCCTATCAGCTTCTCTCATCCCCGTGGTCTACATGGTCTACACTAGCACTACATGTCTGCAAAAGACCGACCATCCGATGTAAAGTGACGAAGTTTTGAACAATTATCAGAAGGTTGCTCTATGTAGGAGAGTTACATTAGAACGCAAGGTGGGATCACTCTGTTAAATCTGCCCGTGACCCTGTTACAGCATATCTGATTGCTTTCGTTCGCAAGTGCTTCTGAATATGCCCTGAGTGCTCGGAGTCTTTTTGAGAGATCTATCGTCAGAGCAAACTACCGAGGCTTTGGGCTGGAGCCGAGATCAGCCAGTTCGCAGGGAAGCACTCCTCAGCCAAGAGGACGCGTTTTTTTTTCGAAATGCTCCTTGTTTGTCATCCAGTTTTTCGCGTGTTCTTCGTATTTTACTGTGTAGATGTTTCAATTGAGTGTTCTTGGAAGTGCGGGCTTCTTTGATTTCTAGGTTGTCTTTTGTTGGTTTCGGTTCTGTAGGGTTGGTTGCTGCTTGAGGCCCGGATGTCCGGACGTGTTGTCACTTGCCATATAAGCAGTTTGTTATATAGACAAAACATGCTGTGATGAGTGCTCATGTTCGCTTTACAGCATCAATATGTGATGCTGCCAGATCATTGCAAGAAGGTCTTAGACCGCGAAGGCTACCACGCGCCGTTGATTTAGCTGATATCGTGAATCTTTGATCAGCAGTCGCTGCTTTCTGTGTTGCTGGTTGAAGTACCAAGCTTCTCACTTGTGTAGTGTATATATACTGACCGAAGACGGTTGTTCGAGGTCCCTATCTCTCTCTCTCTCTCACCTGGAAACGTTGGGGATGTGGCACGGGAAGCTGTAATGGCCTGGGCTCGTGCAGGAGAAAGAGCTCGTGGTTCGCCAAGCCGCGGAGGCGTGCACGCACGTGTGTACGACTTTGTGAAGCATCGGTCTTCAGAGGCTGAGCTTGGCTCAGCTTGCCACTTTCGGTGATCAGGCATTGGTGTACCTGGTAGAGATGGGACTAATACATCGCGATTTCCGCTCCTAGGCTGAAATGGTGAAGCTCGCTGTGTCTACTTCAGAAGAATGATCCTGTGCTAGGTACCACAAACCTGATGGTCTCAGAAAGGAAGGCTGCGAGCGACAGGCTTACAAACATAGCAAGGCTGATGAGAGATGTGCGCGATTGTGTGAGCATGCCTATCCCATTGCTTGGCGTGACTGAGTTCGCATCCACGTGATTGATCTGGGGCATACGATCTTGGCAGAGCGAACTTCTCAGAGAGTGCATCCCACGTAGATTCGATGACTGCGTCCCATGACCAACCCCCTGTTCTCTGGAGGTCTCGCCAGTGCCGCAACAAGAGTGCCGTGGTCAGGCTCAACACCAGGGCTTGCGTAGTTTCGCAGGTATTTTCATCACATATTTATTTGTGTGTTGCAGTATGAGGATGTGGTTAAGCAGCACAGCATGGCTTCGAAAGGTGAAAGCAATTGCTGGAAAAGGGTGCGTGTTGAGTGATCGTCAGTACAATTGCTCAGATTGTTGCGAGTTGTGAGACTTCTGGCTCAGCGGTTGGAGGCAAGCTACTGTATTTGAGTACGGAAGGGGCTTTGCCAGAGTTTTACGGCATTCAAAACCGCGCAAGAGGAATGAGGTGCAAGCAGCGGTCCAAGACGAAAAGGCTTAGAGAATCATCGTGTCTTAGTCTTTCACTCGTAGCCGTTGTAGTCTTAGTCTTCGGACAGATCTTGACGAGAGGTGCAATTGGAAAGAGGAGGAAAAGAAGCGCTTCGACTGGGCTCCGCCGGAGGTCAAGGTGGGCTCCAATTTCTTTGAGCGCAATCTGTGCAATATGGCAATGTCTCCGAGAGGCAAAGGAGAACTTCGTCAACTTTGCATACCCAGCACATTCATTTGATGTGGCCGGCTGAGACTGGCATTTTCTTGCAGTTCTCCGTTGGATCAGATTGCAGGCAGCAGGGATGCACACCTTTCTTGATCGCACGTGGTATGTTCAGCTCCGCACGCTCCGCACGGGCTCTCAAAGGGAACGCTTTCCGGGACAGCTTCCGAGTTCCCACTCACAGGGCCTTCGAAACAAATCCAGAGTAGGGAGCACATACTACAAGTGGTCCAACCCGAGGCCATCACGTACAATAGCCAAGACATCTTGCCACGTTCACAGACAGCAACTCAGTTTTTTCGGGTAAGTTCTTCGAGCACCCTCAACAGATCGAAACGGTCGCGCTTTAACAAAGCTTTCTCTACACCGTGGAGGTACAGCAGGGGCAGCCCGAAGGCCAGGTCAGGTGCACACAGGGATGGGCTGAGCAGTTTGAGCAGTGCACCAGGAACAGTGGCTGTTTAAGCCCTCACAGCTACCTGCCAATTCCTAGCTTCGTGCATATCTTGAAAATCACTGAGCTGTAGACCGAGCTTTGGGAGAAAGCACAGCAGAGTGATGAAGCAACGGCCGTGCACTGTTTCAACTGCTTTCACATGCCTTGCCATGCATTTGCTTTGTGTTCTGCCCCGCCATCTTCCTATCGGCCAGCAAGAAGAAAGAAAACAATCTACCCACCCCCCAAAAAATGCGCTTAGGCCTCGCTTCCCCGCGACGCATGGTTTTGCAATATTGCGTAGCCTTGCGCCTGCAGAGGCTTCGACCATACAGAGAGCAACGTCAGCGGTAAAACAGGAATATTCAACATAAGCAAATACCAATGGGTTCGTTAAGCTTCATCATTACAGGGACGTACTTGCTGTCGGTTATGTCAGTCACTGAAATTTCGTTCTGGATTTTCCATAGGCTTGTGGCACATGAAAAAGCGCCGACCGCTCCAGCATGACATCAACGTCTTTGGAAGGGCCAAAGAGGGAGCCCCTGAACGAAAGCATGTGACCCTGTTCGTGTATGTGCAGCACGGCTTTTGCATCACTTTTGCTGCCGACTAACGTTGGTGGTGAAAGACGGCGTGGCGCGTGCGTCGCGCATACCAGCGTTACGTGCGGTGAGCGACTTAGATCGAAATAATTGTTACGGTGTTCCAAATCGCATTCCCACCTCTGCACCAAGTGCATGCTGCTCGCAAAGTTGACTCTTTCGGTACCTGTTTGGGTGAAGGCGCCATCGGGACAGAACCCGATCCCGTCTGCTTTGTGGCGTTCACGATTTCGCTCAAGGCGTTTCCTGTAGATCTGTGATCCTTTGGAGCCTTCGGGAATGTACAGCACGGGGAACAAGTTCTGCAAGCACGGCACGCGCGTTCATCACCGCGGCATTCTGCAGTTGACAGCTGTTGCAGCAAGAGTGCTTTGGATTTAGATGTTGACATCTTCCAAGGTCTTTTCGTTTGGTGTGCTGGCTGTCCAGCTGCAGGCTTCTGGCATGCAGGTCCCACGTCAGCAGGTGGAAGGATGTGTGTTGCACATTTTTTCGCCCGAAAACGGTGCAGGCAGCGCGACTGACAGTCAGTCGGCTCATGGATGTGAAGGATGTGGTGTGCAGTAAGTTGTGCGCAGTCCAGACGTGTGAGCTGGCAGTCAGCTCACCCCCTATCTTGTTCCTTCCTTGTTCATGAAAGACCCGGCGACTTCCAGCACATGGAAATCACGGCCATGGCTCTCGTGTTTTAGAGCTTGTTTCGGGGTCGTCTTCATGAGGAGGGTGACAATGGCGAGTCCATTCCTGGAGCTCTTGGCCTTAGCCAGGCCGGGGCTGTGTGGCTGTGGGCGTTCCCAGCTTTGGCTGTTCTGTGACGCTGTGTACGCGTTGTGTACCTGAGTATTCTTGGAGGATATCCTGCGGCGCATGCTCGGCGAACCATTCGACCGTCCAAGCAATGCCGGCACTCTTCAACAGTCACATGGTGAGACAAGCCATTGACTCCAGCATTCTGCGGATGCGCAGTTGAGCTTACCTTTGCCAGATGCCGAGCAGATCGTGAAGCATCTGCGCTGCAAAGCGCCAGAGTTGGACGTGGTGAAGTGCATGTCTAAGAATGTCCAAGCTGCAGAGTGGCAGGTTCCCACAGTGCTGGAGCGTAGGGGTGTGTGAAATGGATGGAAGAGTGCGGAGCAACTACTCACCGCTCAACTGAGGCCTGCCCCACAGCCGGTGAATGGCCGGAACCCCGGGCTTGAAGTCTTGAGAGCTGAATTTCGTCAAAAAGTTACAAAGAGTTTAGAAGAATTCAACTTTCGGCTTGTCGTTTGGAATGCTAAATTGAATTTTTCTACCGAACTTTGTCACTTTCGACATGCCACTGTTGAAGCCAAGCGCTCAGAGGCTCCCGTCACGATGCTCACGTCTTGCCCTTGGACTACAGTGCATGCCATGTTGTGTGACATGTGTGTTTGTACATGCTTTGGACGTCGTCACCTGATCTGTCGCGTTTTATCGCTTTAAAAAGCGGCTAGGCAGAAGTGACCTTGGCGCAAAAGAAGGACTGCGAGTGCAAGATGCCAGAGAGGCATAGAGAGTTTCAGCATCAGCTGCAGGAGACTCCAAGCCTCGACAACAGCGAAGCCCAGGAGAACCAGCAGTCTAAGGAAGTGGGGGCAGAGAAGGCTCGCGGTGCGGATTCTCTTCTTTGACTTGACAGGTTGGTACAGCAGACTCTCAAAGTACGGTTTCCCAATGTGTAACTTAGAAGGTCCCTGCTCTCTGCGAGGCAAGGAGGCAACAAGGAGGTGTTGTTGACGAACCGGACATCGAGGTTGCGCTTGTGGTGCTTTGCATGTTTCCAGTCTTCATGTTCAATTTACCTGCGTTGCCATTTGTCGGTTTGGTGTGAGGAAGTTGTCGAGGGCGAAATGGCGGATGACAACGACTCCAATTCATCCCCAGAAGGCAAGAGGCAGACGCAGGACAAGGCAAAGCCGCAAGCCCAACCCAAGCCATCACATGAGCAGAAGGCATCTGAGTGCGAGCCGCACAAAAATAGCAAGCGACAGCCGGAGCAGGATTCCGACGAACCTCCGAAAAAGCGCCGAGACAGAAAGAGCAAAGATGCCCCGATGACCGAGATTCTATCAGCCAGCGACATGCCAAAGCAGGCATCACCCCCAAGCAACGAGGCTGAGAAAGCCGCGAAAGCGGAGAAGCATGAGAAGCACGAGAAGCACGAGAAGCACGAGAAGCACGAGAAGCATGAGAAGCGACATGCGAATCCTGTCGGAACTGGCGCAGATGCACCAGCGGCTGAGTCTGGGGCTGCAGCTGCGCATGGACCGAAACGACAACACGATGCAGTCTCATCGGCCACCCAGCAATCCCCACAGTCACCAGATGCAAAAAGAAGAAAGCAGGAGAGTACCGAGCAGGACAAGAAGGCCGCAGAGCTTGCGGCGAAGGCCCAAGATCTTCGGGACGCAAGAAGGGAAAGGATTCAAGAGCGAATTCTGTTGAAGCAGCTGGAGAGACACACCAAGGAGAACGCGTCCCCTGATGACAAGCGTGACAAGATGCGACAGCAGAGCAAAGAAAGCAAGGAAGGCAAAGAAAGCAAGAAAGGCAAAGAAGCCACAAGGGAGCGGCTCGGGCAGCACGGAGAGCTCGGAGAGACTCCGCGAGAGCAGCTTAAGGGTTCTCAACGAGCACACACGGCGGAGCCACGGCGCATCGCCTTTGAAGTCAAGAGCCACCAGGAAGCCAAGGAAGCCAAGGAAGCCAAGGAAGCCAAGGAAGCCAAGGAAGCCAAGGAAGCCAAGGAAGCCAAGGAAGCCAAGAAGACGGAAGGCACAGAACGCGGTACTCCAGTCACTCCAGTGACTGGTGCTGCGGCGACATCCAGCCTGAAGACGATTCCTCAGCCTGCCTCGGAGCCGACTTCCACGCCAGCCATCGAAGCTGCTCAGGCTGTGTCGACTGACTTGGAGTGGAGAGAGTTCGCTAAATTTAGGGTTGCAGCACTCCTTTGACTGATGGCAGGTTCCTGTTCAAGAATCGAATCAAGAGATCGAAAAAACTTGGCACACTTCTCGATTTGTGTGTGTCATCCTTGCACAGGGGCCATGCTAATCTTCTTTCTGTAACGGGCCAATTTTGTCGGATGGTCCCCGAAGAAGAGATTCCGATTTTGCTCGAAGGTTTAGGCGGTTCGGGGATGCAGTTTTCACGTTCTGAGGTTCGTTGATTGCAGTGATTGCATCTGCGAAGCATCCCGCGAAACCGTTCTAGAGCATGTGTGGGGGAGTGTGGGAGCATCTGGGAGCATCTAATGGTTGAATGTTTAAGGACTTCGGGGTTTTCCTGAACTGACGCGAGATGTGCATGTGACCACGATGTCAGCGCTTTTTGGTGCTTTGGGGTCAAACGGGACTTGAATGTGCTCTGCGCTTGCTTGGGCTTTGGGGAGATTGTGGGAACATTGCGCTTTGTTTTGCAACTTGTTCCTGACCCCCCTTCCCTCCCCCTCGGCTTCCTTGTACAGACTGCGGTCGAAGCCAGCTCTTCGGCAGTTCTTGATATTCTTCAATGAAGGAGTCGTTTAACTGTCTGAGGCCAGCAGAAGGTGTTTTGGGTCAGGCTTGCATAATGTCGTTGGGAGGGATGCCCCGCTGCAGCGTTCGCATGCTTTTGAGAGAGGGTTGCAAGGAGGCGGATGAGCCCAGGGCCTAGTGGCTGTTGATTCCAACGACACTATGTCATGAGATGTCATGAGGTCGTGTTCCAATATGTTCCAGAGATTCTGTGTGCAAGATGTATCCAGGGTGAGTGAACGCTGTGAATCGTGGCTTGTCCTTTGATTGCTTTGCTGCTGCCTTCAGGAGCCTTCAGTTCAAAAGTCGATGCCCGAGGACACAGCAGCCAAGAACATGGCAAGTGTGAACACGGACACAAAGAGCCAAGTGTCGGAAAATCATCAACAGCTTCAATCACAGATGACGGCGTTGACAGCGATGTATGCCTTGATGCAGCAGCAGATCAGTGTCTTGGACAACACTCAGGCTTCAAACCCCTATGCCCTTGCTTTACAAGCGCAAGCTGCGCAAGCAACGCAGGCTGCGGAAGCAACGCAGGCTGCGGAAGCAACGCAGGCTGCGCAGACCACGCAATCACAGCCTTCCTTCGGTCACACTGATGTCGATCTCCAGAGCTGGGGCCAGACTGCGACAGGTATTCCTGCCGCTCTGAACCCGTTATTACTGCAGACGGCTCCGCACCAAGCCATCGCAACACCAGCGCAACCGCAAGAGTCACAAGACCCACACCACCTACAGCACCTGCAACAGCTACAACACCTCCAACACCTTCAACTGCAAGCCCTTGCCTCATCACCACCAGTTCCGATAGCTTCACCGGTTGCGCCCAGACCACATGCGAGCCCAGTGCCCCCCAAGGCCCCACAAGTAGTCCTGCCAAAGCAAGGATTCATTGCAGCAAGGCCCCCAGCGCCGGCGGCGGCGCCGGTGCCATCAGTGCCATCGGATTCCAAAGCAGCCCTGCTAGCACAAATCCCGTGCAAATCCGGAGCAGCAAGAGCAGCTATGCTGGCGCAGATACCCTGCAAAAGTAGAGGTCCATTTGCGCCCACATACTAGGCATCCAGCCATTCCCTCCCAATGGCAAGGTTCAGGGCTCAGAAATGCGCTTGAAAAGCTCGGAAAATTTCGACGTATTCTGTTTGGGGGGGCCTCTTTGCTTCTGCTCCAATGGTCCAAGCCCAGGAGCTCTGTGCTGACGCGGCCTGAACATGGCCGCGAAGGAAGACCGACTTCCGCCCGCGACAAAAAACAGATCTCCTTGGCTTGTGCTGTGGCTGAGCTTTGGGCGTGTTAGTGTTGTGTTCGTGTTCGTGTTGTGCTAAGTTCTACCTATAGTTCATGCTCTCTCACATCCATTTCCACCGTTTCGCGCTGCCGTTCTCAGCTTATGTGGGTACCGATGGCTCGTCCGGCCTTTGGCACCTGAGATGGGATGTGGGGCAAGCCATAAGTACGAGGCGCGAGTAGTTTTTTTCTCCACACTTTCTCGAGGTTCCACATTCTGTACATTCTGTACATTTTGTGAAGTTTGGGCAGGTAAGTACTTTGTCTGGCATAGAGGAGGAGAAGCCCAAACGAGAAGGTCTGCAGGATCCCAAGCTGGACAACACCTTCGACGCGAAGAGTTTTTTTGGCAATGTTTCACATGTGACGATTGCATTTCGGGTTGCAGCCAGAAAGAACAGGTCAGAGAGCAGCAAGTCTGTGGGCAGTGATTATCATCCGCAAGGCCGTTTCAGCTAGGTGATTCGCCTAAGCTTGGCACTGCTCGTACTGTCAGGAAGCGCTGATGACAAGCAAAGGCCTCAAGGGAAGCCGTTGCAAATGCAGAAATCATCTCCAGCTGTGCGCTGCGTCTGTGCCAATGAAGCATGAATCAGTCAGGCCTGCGAAGTATCGGCCGGATCCCGATGTGGATGGAGTCGAGGTTACTTCAGTTGAAGGCAGCCAACATTGACTTTGACATGCGGGGTTTAGTGCGAAAGCCCTACCCTGCACCGTAGAACCTGACGTGCCCGCCACCAGGTGACTCTGAACCCCAAAGCGACTCTGAAGCCCGAAACCCAAAACCCCACCGCACCACCACACCACGGGGTAGGGGGGGGACGGGGGGGGCGGCGGAGCCTTAACCCTAAAGGAAGGGAAGCGGCGGGGCGGGGGGGGGAGAACATGTGGGGTTGGGGGGGGGGGGGGTGCCAACCCAGGAACATACATGCACCAGGTGGAGGGTCCCGGCCCTGAGCCCGAAGAAGAAAAGACGAAGAAGCAGAGCACTGAAAAATTGTGGTTGTCCGGAAGAGCGACCTGTTTTTGCTCCAATGGCCTCAGTTGCCCACTTGGCAGTCTGCCTCACATGTCCCGCCTCCACACAACTTACTTGCTTGCCCTGGACCATTAATAACGTACTGCGAGAGAGACTTCCGACGATAAAACTCAATGTTTGTGTTGTTTGCAATTGTTTGCATTTGTGCAGGGGTCACCTGAGGCAGGACAATGCTCATTCAAGCATGCTTACACTCCCATCGAAACGGACAATTATTGTTCCATGCTTCAGGGGATTTTGGCCCCTTGGGAGTGCGCGACCAGTGGCGGACTTCGGCCCGATTCCCTCATTCGAACAAGAACGAGGAAGAAGTGGGTGAAGAAAGAACGGGAGATAGCGGGATGTTGCAAGCAGTCTGCAAAGGTACATGAAGATCACAGGCAGTGGAAGGGTGACCGTTGGGTGGTTTGCCGTTGGCTCCTGATGCATGCCACGAAGTTGCCAAGCGAGGAGTGTCACGCAGCCTTGCTCAGGGGAGAAGGGGAGGGGTCTGCAAGGCCCTTCAGAACACAAAAAGCACAAGAATATTGCAACAGTGAAAAGAAGATCGAGAGCCGTGAAAGCAGAGCAGGTGACAACGAGCTTGCGAAAGCAGTTGCGGCGGCAAATGATGAAAGCATTGGTCCCAGAACGACATGAGCTGACTGACTGACTGATCAGCGCATGTGCTCCGCTTTTGTTCGTTGCTGATCCCAGAACTCCTCATGAAGTATGCGCAGTCCTCTGCTGAAGGCATCCTTGATGTTTGCGACTTTGCGTTGGGGCGCTTGAATCAATCGCTGTTTTTCCTCTTCTACCAGGCAAGCGGCGTTCTGGCGGCGCAAGGCGCGTTTTTGCACCTGCCAACGGCCCTTTATCAGGCGCGCAGTGTGGGTCTCTGTCTCACATGCCGGGTTCCACTGAGTGCCCTTCTGACCATGTGTTTGCAGTGGTCAGGGGAGCCTTTGCAAATCAGCAGAGCGCAGCAAGCCAAGCAAAGACTGGATGCTGAGAAGGTACAGAGAGCACTGATGAACACTGGAGGGCCCTTGACTCTTGACTGCAGGTCTCCTGAGCCTGAAGATGGAGAATTCGTTCTGGCAAACAACAGAGCCTGGCACCTGGCGAACGGGCGCCAAGTCTTGGGCCTCTGGGCTCTGTGGCCCTCAGGTAGGGAGCCTACGTTTACAACATCATCTTGCTGACAGTCCGGGACACCTCAAGGCCAAGGGTTTTCAAATGGGGTCAGCCAGCGTGAGCGTACGTCGGCAGAAGCGTGGATGTTGCGCAATCTGATTTACAGAATCCAGCCCCCCGGAACCCGTAACTCCCAGCTCCAACCTACCAAGAAAAATGTTGCATTCCAAACATATGATTGGATGCCGTGTTCTTCTTCCTTCGCCGTTGTATTATTTCCTTCATTCACACGGGCCTTTATACCAAGTCTTTTGGCCCGTGAATTCATTTTTTTATCAAAAGCCCATGAATCATGTGATTGCAAGCGCGCGAACGAAATTCTTGGATGGGCGTTGGAGTCTAATGTTCCTCGTCGAGTGTCTAGATGGCTTGCTGTTGAAGCGGGAGGATACTCTTAGGGTTTAAGAGCAACCATGCCTTGATTGGATTGGGTTCGGCTGAGTGTCTGTGCAAGCCTTTCACCTTGCCGAATGTGCTGCGTGTTTTAAGGCTTGCTCGTGAAACGAAAGGGAGCGTGCGGGTGTAAAAAAAGCAGTTTGTCTGATTTGATTGACTTCGGCTGTGCATTTGTTCTAAGCAATGCACCAAGCCAAAGCGGCTGGAGTTGCATGGTTGCTGTGGCACAGCGAGTATTGGAGGTTTTGGGCAAGGGGCTAGTTTGCCTTGGGGTTTGGAGACCAGACGGCCAGACCCATAACCCTCGTTGTTCACTGCCGACACATTTGCATGTCGCTCGTGCTTCCGAGCCCTGCCAGGAAGTGTTCAAGGTTTTCTTCTTCTTCTTCTTCATGTAGCCAAAATGGTTTTCGCATGTAAGGCTGATGAAACCGGTCTGTTTTTGAGTTTGGGTAAGGGGGGGGTAGGGGCTTCTTTTCTTGAGGGGACAGACAACAAGACCGATTGATATTCCTTCAAACCTATCGCGCCTCAGAACCTTTCACTGCTGTGATTGCAAATGAAACCTGCGTGCAGTGACTGCCCGGCTGCGATAGCTTCCATAGCCATGCTGAGCGAAGCAGTGCCTTGTTATGATCTGGTGTCAGGGTGCCGGCATGGCGTCCGGACCTTGGCTTCTGTCAGGAATCGTCAAAGATGTGAAAGGCATGCGCAGCACGTCTTTCAAGGCACGAAGCGAATGCAGCTTGGCCTGTAGTATTGCTTTCTTTGTGCTCACGATGACGCTCATGAAGCGTGGACGGATGGCCCGTCAGAAAGCCTTGAGCTGAGGAAATGAGCAGACCTCTTGCGCGTGCGCATTAGCATAAGGAGACTAAGATCATGTAGATATGTGGCTACTCCTGATTGCCCGCGCATTCTCCATAACGGTGATCGAGTATTCTCCTCAGTTTTGCATCAGGAGTAGTTGCAAGGCTTCAGGGAGATGTGTAGATTCCAAATGGAAGTTGTGCTGCAGAGAAACATGCTGCAATCGATCTGCTTTTCACCCTGTAGCATCGCAAACGCACATCGTACATACTTGACGTGCCAGTTTCACTGGCTTGTATCAAGCTAGTTCTTAAACGAATTCGATGTGGCATCTTGCTGCGTGTCTAGAAGGTGGCTGTGTTGATAGTTCGTGGATGTAAGGTCTGGTGTTCTTTTGGTTATAGGCGTATATAGGCGTAATGGGCACAAATGCCTCTCGGAGCACGTGCGCTAACCAGGTTCGACTATGGCCCGTTTGAAGCCACGCAGCCTTTTCAATTCATCGGCTGCATCTCTGCGGCTTGGGTCTGAGACGGGCGCAAGCACCAGAACAAATTGCACATGGGGTGGGGCACAGGCTGCATAGGCTGCACATGCCTTCACAGACATCGGATGGACCGAAGGTGATCGAACCTCATTGCCGTACCATGCCTGCGATTTTCCATGGTTTGCCTTGTGCACGAGGTTGTGAAGGGAGTGGCACGGAACCTCAATCTACCCAGCAACCGGCCAGTGCTAGCCCAACCAGAGGAGTATGTTCAATGGGAGAACAAGCTCAAGAGGTGTGGGTTGACTTAGCAAAGATTCTAAAGAAGTCGGTCGAGAGACAATTCCTCATTGCCATGGCTGCGCCATGTCATGGGGTCAGGTGCTCCGAGGCCCCCATTGGGCATGATGGTGGCATGGAAGCTGCAGATCACATCGTTACTGCATCTCGTCTCCATCACCACTCCCCAAGCTCCAGTGATGTCCAGAGACTTTTTTGTAGGACATCATGAAAGCAAGGTGGTAGACACCTGTTGCCTGGCGAACGGCCGGGAGAGTAACCAAAACCGGTCCTTGGACGCACTTTTCAGCGCACTTTCGGCTTACACGTGCTAAGCTGAGCAGCGTCACCCTCTGAAGCAAACTCGGAAACACAGCTTAAGGTACGTGACAGAAGCTATGTGCAAGCTCTTATGGTCAGTTCTTGGCCGCAGCCATCACCTGCCAGGCCCGACGAAGCAGGGCGACCGCCAAAGCTAGAAGAACGCCCGGCATGGTTCAGCTTTCTTGAAGAAAGCTTGAGAGCCTCATATGGCCATTGTCCGCGGCAGGAGAGTCAGCCTGTTGAAGTTCCCGTCCAGAGCTGAAAGCTTTCGAGATTTCGCACTTCCTGGAGTTCGGGGCAATGCTCGACTGGATGGATTGGATTTCTTTATTTCTGTGCACTGAGGGCATTCTACTGTCGGGCAGAGACCTGAGCTTCTCTCTTTTCTGACACGAAGTTTTTCTAAAGGTGTCTCCTTGGGAGCCGTGTGCCTGAGGTAAGACTAACGTGCTCGGGCCGGGGCCCTTCCGGAAGCTTTAGCAAGCTCTGCTTCGATGAGACATTCGAGTTTGCTGGCTCCAGGAAGCTCTCCGATAGTGAGGCTCGGCTCCTGTGGGAAAGGGCTTGTTAGGCCATGTCTGTAGCCATGTGTGGACAGTTTTTTAAGTTCAGATCTTGGAGTCTGGTTTTGACCCGCGGCCTTTTTGCAGGCTCCATCGAGCACCAGCTCACTTCCAAGCTTCTGGTGTCTTTTTTGGTGCACAGGTCATGAAATGTTGTTTCCATGCCTTCGTCTCATAAATTCCGCAAAAATGGAGAGCAGCCAATCTGTTGGTTTTTGACACCGAACATCAGCCCGAAGCCCTGGCGAAGAGAGCGAGAGAGAGAGAGAGAGAGAGAGAGCGAGCGAGTGGGGTGCGCAGTGTCTTTCAGTGAGATGTGGAACCCAACAATCTTTGGGGGAAACAACCTAGATAGCTCTGGAAGGAGCGATTTGGAGGGCGGGAAAATCCACCAAACCCACATGCATGAGACAGCAGTGCCTGCTTTCTCGACCACCCGCACGGAAACTGCAAAGATGCGCAATGCGTGATGGTGTGCTTGCCGTTGTTGTTAGCCGTTTCGGGGGCAACGCTCTCTCCTCAGATGTAGTGCAAGTGCTTCTTTTAGCACCTGTGTCACACCGACCATAGACCGAACTTTCCGGGCGCGCCCAGCGCGAGAGCCAGGGTCATCTTCCCTAGTCCCTAGGCCCTGAAGAAGAAGAAGAGGAAGGGGCGCGCAGCGCGGACTGCACAGGGGAAGGGGACAGCCCCAGACACCAGGCCCCAAAAAAGAAAGAAAGCAAGAAAAGAAAAAAAGAAAGAAATAAAGAAAGAAAGAAATAAAGAAAGAAACAAAGAGTGACATGAATACAGAAAAGAAAGAAAGAAAGACAGAAACATGAAACAATCAAGAAGCAAGAGAGTGTACAAAGAGGAGAAGAAGAACAGGAGAGACAAATGGTTTCGTTTCGGGTCCGTGGTTGCTAACGCAAACAACCCGACTCTCGCCATTCGTTGCTTCGTTGTCAAAAATAAGTAACCCTCTGCACTCCCAGTGAGGGGAGCTGTAGCATAAAGGAGGAAGAGACCATAATTCGAGGCGGGGAAAGTAAACCCTGATCATCAGAAGATGGCAATGCGTGTTTTCGCCTCTTCCCCTGGCGACCGGGAAGGAGGTACTCCGCAAGGTTTTGGGCTTTGTCTTATTGTGCTTGTCTTTGAAGTCGATCCGGGTGCGCACATTTTCGAGTTAGTGTCACACTGACCTGGGTGGACCAGTGCGTCCGCAGAAGCGGAAGAAGGAGAGAGAGAGAGAGAGAGAGAGAGAGAGAGAGCGGGAGAGAGAGAGAGAGAGCGGGAGACCGGGAGACCATACGCGCTGCAAGCAAGCAAGCAAGCGAGGAAGAAGAATGAGAAGAAGAAGAAGAAGAGGAAGAAGAAGAGATGAAGAGACCAAGAGATGAAGAGATGAAGAGATGGAGAGATGAAGAGATGAAGAGATGAAGGGATGAAGGGATGAAGGGATGAAGAGATGAAGAGATGAAGCCCTTAGGGAGTCACTCGGGGACCCTAAAGTTGTTGGTTGGCCCCAGCACCAGGCCGAAAACCCAAGAACAACGAATTTGCAACATGCAAGCTTTATCACTTTTGAATTCTTCGCGCCTGGAGGGCCACTGTTGCGCTTGAGGCCCTAAAACGGCCTGAAGCCAAGAAGGCCTGCAAGGCCCCTTGAGGTTCAATATGGCCGAAGACCCCCCCCCTCCCCGCGAGTACTGCACGGCGTCCATCATTGTAACTACTTGCCTTACGGGTCCCCTCCTCAGAAGAAAAGAGAAAAGCACCCGGATCGATGGGTTGCGGGTTGATCGTTTTCCTCCATGCTGTTTGAGGTCTTCGCCGGCGCTAATCACTCTTTCAACTCTTTCCTTCCACGCTAAGTTTTATTTCTCACAGCTGCAAGCTTGCTTGAGCAGTTGGCACGGCAGTGTGACAGCATGTGACAGCCCGTCTTCTTGTCCCCCCCATGCGCATGCCGTGCGTCATGATGCAACTCAAAATGCAGTGCTCCGAATGGGAATGTTGTGTGCCGGATGTTGCCATGCTTGAGGTGCTCATGCAGCCGAGGGCAGTCAAGAGTTTGCGCGGCCTTCAAAACGACGTCGTGTAGCTTGTTGTAAATGAGGACCATTCAGCACCTAAGGTTGGCAAGCACTGTGCAGATGACTCCGGCCTTGAGACCGCATGCAGTTCGTGTCATCTCGTTGTTCTGTGTGTGACTGGAGCCTGGATTGGGTATACTGGATCCTTCAGCATTTGGCCGCGCTCAGGGAAGGGTACGACGCCACCGGGGCCATCGAGCGTGAATGGACTGGCAGGTTGCCAGCTGGCTTGGTGCACGTACTGTGCAGATTTCCCTTTGCGAGCTGCAGTTCACAATCATGAATGACATTCTACGACCGCCAACTCTGAGGAATCGTGGCAAGCATGTTGATCGTAGCAATTCGCCTGCCGTCAGCAGCTCGTCAACCCAGCCATTCACGACACAGCCCACGTGTCGGCATGACACTGCAAGATAGTTGCTGTAGAGTTCCGGACTTGATGTTGTGCTATTGAAACACCCCAGACCAGCAGACCTGTGAAATCTTTAAACTCCATGGCGCGGTCTTTGCAACCTGCTGCCGGTGAAGGCTGGACGTGGTTCGTGAGGGTGGAGGGCTTGCGGGAAAAAGTTCCGAGCAATCAGTGTACCACATTATGTGGTCATACGTACACAAGAGCACATGCGAGATCCTTGGGCGCCCTTTGCGCACTGATGCGGACTGCGTTTGCACAGCACCAGAGGTCCGGACGTCCTTCGCGGATTGCGTTTGTACCACAGTACCGCACAAAGCCTCCTTCGCGCCCACGCGCGGCCAAAATCCGCACGCAGGTTTCAGCTTGTGTCATGCCGTACGCACCGAGACGGTGGTCCTTAAAAGGGTTCGTGAACTGCGCTGAAGACCCCTCGGCAACGCCTTCGGAAACTGTAGGAGTGCAACGGTTGCCCGAAAGGGTTCGGGAGTGCTTTGAGCAATGTTGAGAACTCAAAGCCAACAATGGTCTTGGAATCACATGTGCGCCTGCAGGCCCGTCGATCAGTCGCACACAAGTAGCATGAGGCCGGTGAGTGGCTGCAGGGATGAGTCGTTCTACTGAAGAAATGCTCTGTGCAAGCTTGAATGAGTTAGGTTCGGCATCGAGTATGCAGCTGCAGAGATTGCGCAGCATGTCGCGAGCTTGACCATCAGATTAATAAGGCATCGTGAGCAGATCATGAGGGTGTTGCAAGCGCTGTGTCTTGAGGCTTCTTCTGAAAGCCTTTGGGTGGCCAAGCGCATAGAATTTGTTTCTTCTCAGTTGTCGCAAAGGATATGGTGCAAATTTGTGGGATGTGCAGCAGTTTAAAGCGTCAGGTCATCGATTCCAACGTTTACGATGTTACGGAGTTTCGGACCATGCATCCCGGCGGCTCGGCCATCCAACAAGGGGTGCTGCAATGAGTTCAGTCTCCCTTGCTTCAGCGGTCGGGCTGACAATGGCTGACAGGTGGTGCGCAGATCTTGTTGCAGCATTTCCCTCGGTGGAGTTGTTACAGTCATGGGCCTGTGTCGTTTCGCCCTGTGATGAGGCATGGTGGATCTGATGCAACGATACCAGCTCAATCTGCACACGGCACTAGCAAGAAGGCTCGAAGCTTGATGTCCCGAGCTTAACAACGCCTGTAGTAACCCAAGCAAGATTTGCGGTGACAGGGCTGACTAAGTTGCAAGGTCGAGATATTGTATTGGCAGAATAGCGGCTGGCCGGAATCTGAGCCTGCATTCCATTGCATTTCATTTGAGAAAACATTGTCAAACCGAAGTTTCCCACACAGTCCCCGCTCGACCATCCTCAGATTTAAGTCTGAACTCGCGAGCAAGGTGAAGCGCTTTCCGCCAACAAGGCCGCGTTTGGTGTATGCTCTGGACGATTGTTGCTGTCACACCGGGCAGGCTGTTCCTGTTCAAGACCTTGGCAAGAGTGCCTTGGAGCTTTGAGAAAACAGTGATTTCACTTGGTGATGCTGTAAAGATCATGATGCCATTGGGCGGAGATTGAAAACGCCATGAAACCTTCGAAGAACGAAACCTCCGAAGAAAGCGGACATTCAGGGTCAAGGAGTCTTCTCTTAAGGGACCGGAGCCCAAAGGTTTCTGGTCTTTCTTTCTTTGCCACATCAATTTAGTAACCATGTTCAGACAATGAGAACCGCCTGGGCTTTCTAGTCGTAAGCAATACCATGCGGAGCTCATCTGCAAACTAGGAACTAGTAGGGAGGTGGTCTTTGTACAGGGACAGGTTTGCAAGCTCAACTTCCAAGCCCCCTCGCCCCCAAAAACGGTTTTGGGCCCCTTTCTAATGCCCGGGGAGAGGTGAGTAAATTAACGACAGTGCCACATTGCCTCCTTTCCGCTAAACTCGAAAACACATGTGGTGGGTCAAGAATGGCAGGTTTGGGAGGCGTATTCAGCTAGGCGAACGAACGATGCACGAACCTGTCAGGTGCCGTTGCCGCTGAGGCTCCTGCCAAGGCTCGGGCATCACGTGCTCCTCTGTCACCATGCCTTCGTCTTTTGCAGCTACATATGGACGCAGCAGATTCTGTGAGGTTGTTGCTTTGGAGGACCTGGCTGACAGTTCGGTACTAAGATGAGTGGCCAGCGTTTTGAGATGAGAGCTCAAGGACGGCATCCGAAACTGCAGGTGGAGATGTGCTACCCACGCCCAGCAAGGCAGCACCCAGCAAGGCAAAGATCAGGGATGATCATTAGGGGTTGGCAGGCATGATGATGCTCTGGCCATGGCTTGCAGGTGATAGCTTTGGAAGAGCTTGGAAACGGCTCCAAGCTTACAGTTTCAAATAGTCTTGGTTTCGCTACGCCGATGCCTCGATGAGCTAAGGGCACGAGGCTGCGCAGCCGAAGAAGGCCATGGACATCTTAAATGAGTCTGTAGAGCTGACATGAGCTGACATGAGTCTGACATGAGCTGACATGTGTGCAGGTAGTTGCACTGGAAGACCTGGGGCAGAGCTCTGCTCTGAGTGCTCTGAGCGCAATGTTACACAGTGTTGCAACATGCTGGAGACTGGGCAGTAGAATGGCCTTTTTTTGCTTCAGGTGACATTCCTGCTGAAACCAAGCCAGCGAGCAAGGCCGTGTTTCAGTGGCAAACGGCTCGTGGGAGCGTGTGAACATTCTGGTCCTCTGCAGGTAGTTGCGTTGGAGGAACTTGGCAGTACCTTGCTCGGTGATGACAACGGTGCTTGCGTGTACCCCGAAGTCACAACCTTCTTGGGAGAGATTTGGTTTTGCCAGCATCACATGATTAGACAGGTGATTCACCTGCGAAAGGAGCGCGGCACGCTGGATGACCCAGGAATCAGGCAGCAAAGGCAATGCTTCTCGGGGCTTGATCTGAGGTTGTGGCGCTTGAAGATCTCGCAGATGGTACGTTGCTGAGACTCGGACCGTCCTGCCATGCTCGCATGAGTGCGAACCAGAAACCCGCACTCCAGGCGAGTCAGAAAGTCAACGAACCTAGTGTTGCTGTCCGACTTCTTGAACACCATTTTTGTTTATAGGTTATTTAGGGCTTAGGAAATTTTAGGTTCTTTTTGTTCAGGGTTGAAGGTTACGGTTTTTAGGGTTAGGATTTTTGCGGTTTCTGATTTTGGTGATGTTTTGTTTGTTTTTTCGAGTCTTGGGGTGTCATGGTTAAAATTTTCGTTTGTTTATATTTGGTCGGGTGGTTGTATTTTGTTGTTCTTGGTGTTTTTTGCAGTTCTTGGTGTTTTTAGAGGTTCTTGGTTTTCATGGTTTTTCAGGTTGTTGGGCGTAGCCTCTCTCTCGCTCTGTCCCCTCCTTGCATTTCTACACCTTCTGACTTGGCACCGTCCTGTCTCGACTCTCGCCCATGGTATTTCCGAATTCGCGCGGTATGTTTTTGATTGAGGATTCGGCCTTTTCCATCGGGATTCTCTGGCATTTTCCGACTCACGTGGCACCCTTCAGGTCAAGCAGTGGTCCGACCCAGCAAGGCTGTGTGGTTTAGCTAATTACTGCCAGTCACAGGTACAGTATCTGTTGCGCACGATATGAGCCAACGCGGTGCGAGTGCAGGTTCCCACCTTCAAAGAGCCTTCCCGAAGCAGCATCCTCAGTTCCTTTGCAAGTTGTCACAGACTGTTAGAGACATTTGCTTCAGTATGTTTCAGTCTGCAGCAATTACTAAAGATTTAGCAATCACAGCGTGGCAGGTGAAGATCAAGATGCCTCTGACGAAAGTGGAGGAGAGTCAGGCGATTTTGTTTCGCAAGCGGATCTGGAAGAGGAGGCCAATGCCTCAGCGTGACATAGCGGCCTTTATGGGGCTGTGCAAGAGACACTTCTGTTTCGGCAGCAGTTTGCAGGGTCGGTTCGAATGGACAGCACGATTCGTTGCCTTGCTACTTGTGTTCTGCTGCTGAATAAATTGCGTGCTTTCGGGTGAGAGCCAACATGGTGTGACAAAAAGAGTGAAGAGGGATCCCGTCGGAAAGGCGCTGAAGGGGGGAGCTCTAGGCTTGCAAGACCAGAAAGCTCTGCACCAAGTAGTTCTTCATAGTGGTTTTTCAATGGTTTACTCGTGTTTCTGCATTTTCTAGATATGTTCTTATTTCATGATCGCTGCCCAGGGGTCGTTACAGAACCAGCGAAGGTCGATTTTGCACACACAGTACAGTTGGAAAATCGTCTAACCAAAGGTGTTTCCATGATTTACCAACCTTGGTTCCCCCTCCGTACTGCCAGCAGCCCAGAAGCTTTTTCAGTAAACGTCAGAAGCCAGAACGTTATCAGTTATCACACTTGAATCCTGCCTCTTGCAAGACACCTGGACTGAGGCAGCCAACGCTGCTCGCTGGCGGCTCATGTCAGCCAACGTGTTGACTCGTTCGCGGACGTGTCTTGAAAGGGTCAGCTCGCGGACGTGTCTTGAAAGGATTTGACATGGTGCAAGCTAAGGCATGAAGTTGCTGTTGGACAGCTGGGCCCTTGCCAACAAGGTTGAGGCCAACGATCCAAGAGCCTGGAACGTTGTAGAATGGAAAATGGGACGCAATAGAACAGATTCACCCAAAAGAGAGCCCGCCGGATGGCGGATGGGTCAGGACGAAACCGGTGCGCAGACCAAGGCAAGGATGTACCGCGTTCTATGCACGAGCGCACGATGCACGGTGGACGCATGGGCGATGGGCGAGCGACACGCGGGTGATGCCGAGGGCGCAATCGGAGTTCTGCCTTTTTTTGAGGCAGACGCACCAGAAGATGAGGACTCCTGTGAGATCGAGGTTGAAACAGACGACAAGGTGCTTCTAGCCGCATGTGTTCGTGCCAATCGCCTTGAAGCAAGTTGTCAAGCAGCAGCCAAGGCCCCTAAGAAGAGCAGATGGGCCATGGGCTCACTCAAGGGTTGATGCTTCGGACCTCTGCGATCCTCTGCAGACCAAGGCCAAAATGAAAGACTGGGGAATGCAGCGCAGCATGGAGTTCAAAGGAGCCTAAGTGTGCCACAAGTGCAGCCACTGCAGTCACGAAAGCTAGCTCCTGGGAGCGTGCGGAAGCTTGTCGTTTTCCAATCAATCCTTTTTTCGTTTTTTTTTTAATCTCTCTCTCTCTCTCTCTCTTTCTCATTGTGTCTCAAGTGTTTCAGGTGGGTCCAAAGGCGACCGTGGGCCTTATGGTGGCACGAAACGCAACTCGCTAACGGTGTGCGAAAGGGGGGAGGGCAACCCCCACCTTACATGATCGATTCCATAAAACTTAACGCTTCCCCGCCCCCCCGCGAAAAGGTGGAACACGCAAGCAGCCTGTAGATTTCAGCACATATGCACACACATGCAAAGCAGATCGGTAGATGCTCTTCGCTGCCGGAGTATTTGGTGGCACTCACCCGGAACCCCAAAGCGTGCACAAGCTTGTTGAGATACGCAGGCGACATTCAGACTTCAGCAGGCAAATTGCGGTTTCCGTGCCCGCTCCGCGCATAAAAGCAACGGCACGTGTCTAGCTTTCGTAGTCACAGTCTACTGAGCGTGGAGCGGCGCAGAAGGTGATCCCAGAACTCTGCCTATCAGGACGCAGGGGAAGTGCGGAGCAAGTTTCTGCATCCATGGATGAGTCGGTGCATGATAAAGAGGAAACGGTCGCAGCCTCAAGCCAATGGACGTGGAAGTGCTATGCACTTGTATCGATTGATGCGGAAGGTGCAGAACTTGCTGGGCAGCAAGGTGTCGACCTGAGCCAAGCAGAGATAAGGAGAACGTGCTGATATTGTAGCCTCATGCCCACACAATGCCCACACATTCATGTCGGGAGGGCACGGTTGAGCCGCTTGGCTTGGTACATTGGGTACATGCTCGAGCGGTTGAATTCTGATGCAGTTCAGGTTCCGGCGACGTATCAGGAGATGTTCGAATTCAATGCCACTGTCATGGGTTTCGGGAAGCACAGATGGCTTCGAGAGGTAGGATGCTGAGGACAGGCCTTGATTCACTATGAGTCATCTTCGCTGCGTGTGCAAGCAGGTAAACAGATCTTTCGATGACATCGTGAAGCATGCCGGCAACACTTCCCGACTGCAGGAAGAGTGTGAGGTGCGCGGGTTGGGAAGTGTGCGGAGAGTCGTTTCTCTCGTGCACGGCATCGGTGTTTTCCTATCTTGCAGGTTCTGGCGCTACGGATCTGCAAAACAGCCGGGATCCGAAGTTCGAGCAAGCAGCTTCTTGCATCTTATCGGCCTTCGAATCTGCAGCTAAAGGTGGATGGGGAGGTGAATCTGTCTATGTACCGGTCGGTGCGCCTGAGAAGAGCCGCTTGAAGTTGAGATGCCGCTTGGAGATCTTCGATTCTTGGCAATGCAGGCGATGCTGGCTGCACTTCGATCGATGCTTCCGAAGGCGCACGGTCTCACAGTCTTCCCATGAGACTCATGTGACATCGCTGCAAGCCAACGAAGCACTCGATAGACCTGGGATCCCAACCACGAGACAGTGTGGAACTGGCTCTGGGAGAGTGCCTGCCTTCCCAGACGTTTCCAGTTCAGTGAATGCTCGAAGCCTTGGTAGCACGAAGAGACAGCAAGGTTGAGAAAAATCTCCGCGAGATTCTGTACAAGCCGCGGGCGTGGGAGTGCGAAGCCTAGATGGAAATATCTCCGAACCACGACGGCTAAATTGCCGTCTTTACGCTTTTTTTCTCTTGGACCATCCGCGCACACCAGGCCGGAGCTGCTGCGACTCATGTCACTCTGGTCTGAGGCCAGGTCACTGAAGAATCTCACGTGTTCATTCTGTGCAACATATGATGACGCAAAAGCTCCATATGAAGGATGAGAAGGTGGACCTGCGCAACGAGGTCTACGTCCGCTTTTTCCAGGTGGCGCCACAGGGCCAGGACGGAAGAGAGGGCACAGCAGAGGCGACAGCCACTGTAGAAATAACTAGCAGAGCGAGCCTACCATGATCCATGATTCTGAGGGTCGCCGAACTGCCTTGGCACCCAGAACCCTGCAAAAAGGCTCCAGGATTTCAGGAAACTTTTCTCTTAACTCGTGCCGAAAACACAGGCAGACTTCTTCGCCCGTGTCTCCAGATACTCCACACTGTGCGCTCCACCAATCTGTTGGAATGGGGCTAGAATTCCAGCGCGGCGGAATTTGTTTGGAGGAATAGGGCCTGGGCCAGATCCAAGTTTGCGTTGCTGAGCATTGAGCCCGCGAGCCCTTGCTGGAAACACTTGTGCCGAATCCTGAAGCAGCCTTGCTCAGATGATAAATTTGTTCTTGAGCCCTCTGGCATGTTCATGCCGAGAGTGATGGAGGAGTTCTTCAAGCAGTCGAACACCAGGCTACACTTCATCGCCACGCGGGCGATGGACATGACGTCTGGGGCCTGGCCTGGTCACATGAGATGCAAGGCGCTGTAGTACACAATTGATCAACATGTTGCCTTCTCAAGGTCTGAGCTACTGGCTGACCCCTGGGAGATGGCAGTGGGCCCTGAACTCCTGTACCGCCGAGATGTGCCAAGTGTGTGTGCTTTTCCAAGACCGAGCAGATCTCTGCCCTCGGTCTGCGCCATGTGGGTGCAAGCCCTAGATGCGAGAGCTTTGCGATGGCAAGGGATAGTTTGGCAAGGATGCCCCTACCAACAGTACCAACCTTGCATCAAGGTTACGGAATCCCTACCCATCTCATTGGCCCGTTTGCGAATGCCTTCGTGGAGGACTGCAGTTGTAGGCTACGCGCCTCACCTAGAAGTTGTTCTCATGCACAGCAGGTTCTGCACGAAGCCGCGCCCAAAGAGACTGAAGCTCTCGAAGCCTTTAGGCACTTCCAATTTTCCACGCATTGCACGAAAGAGTCGAGATCATTCAGTGTTCACATCGAGCAAAATCGAGCAGACAGGTGGTCCGTCCTGCTGGTTGCAAAAATTCTGATTCGGGTCATTGAAGAGGGCGCCACAATTGTGCGGCTGCCCAGAGCGCTGAGAGAGCACCGAGAGCACCTGTCAAAGTGTCAAAGTGTGAGAAGGAATCTCGAAGTCTCTAAGCTTGAATGTCACATGATGGTACTCTGGCACTCTGCCATCAGGTGATGAAAGCAATCAATGCAAACTCGGCCCTGCCTCACTGACACGCATTCTTTTTTTCGCGCATGTCACGCATGTGGAGTCCGCCTTGGATCTGAAGGGGGCCCCAAGCTGCCAGTTACGGTTTCATGCAGGCAGCTCAGAAAGGCTGTAGCCTTGGCTCCTCGCGGTGAGCGTGCACAGTGGTTGCCACGCCCTTACGGCAGACCTATCTTGCAGCGGACATGCGTCGAGAAGCTCCGAATTTGCGGCATGAGTCTACATTTCCGCATCAGATGCTAGCAGAATCTGGAACGGCAGCTGTCGTGTTTCCCGAGTAGCCACACGGACGAGAAAGGATCAATAGGTGTAAGTTCCCTGTACGGCCTGGACGATCACGTACGTGTTGATGAAGATGAGGGAGGATACAACGCATACGACTTCAAGGTTCAGGAAGTGCCAAGCACAGACAGCCAATCCAACCAGTCGAAAATCGGAAGCTCGAGACACTTCGTTGGAAAGCACAGGGATCAGGGAATGGCTAAAGTGGTCACAGCACGCACGTCCCTCCGTGCGTGGTCTTTGGGGAGGGCTTAGATTGGGCAAGCTAAAGATTGCTCCCCCAAGATGCCAGTGGTTCGGGACCTCGACGAGTTAATTTGCATGGCGCCCCACATAGATAACCCGGACATTGCTGTGGCTCGGGCACTAAGTTTGGAAGGCTGACGATAGGCATTGAGGCAAGACAAGTGTCGGAAAATGCCATTGGGGGCGGGAGTCAGGAAAAAGGAGGGAGTCGAGTCAACCAAGAAGTGCACTGAGCCCATAGTGTTTTTCCGATTCGATGGATGTCGGACGTCGGACTTCGCTTTGGTAGTCCGACTCCCGTTCTCAGGCCCACCTCCAAATCCCAAGACATTGCAGACCATGGAGACCAGACGTCTCAACATCCGTTGATGTGGCTGCGGAGGCTTCGCATCCAAGTTGGCACTCAGCAGATCTCGCCGTTGCAGCGCGCTCAGTCAACTCAGTGGTTCAGTGTGTGGGTGTGATTTCCCTCTTCTTTACCTAGCGCTGCCTGTGGTTGCTGGGCGCATTTGGAGAGTCGAGGTTGTCCATGATGGCAACTTTCGAAGCAGAAAGATTAGGAAGATGGCGGCCTACTTGTCAGGTCTTTCGAGCAAGTGTTGTCAGAATGTGTCGTGCCGTGGCTGGGGAGGAGGGGAGTTGCGCGCCAGAGCGGGGCAGCTGCGGACGTGGAGAAGCAGTTGATTGGAAGCGACCCAAAGCCGCTCCTCTGTCATTCGCAGCCAGCGGCCAGAGGCCAGGGCCAGGCAAGCAAAACACCGGCATAGTTCTCAAATCTAGGCACAGCTGCACAACCAACCGAAAGCCTAGACGTGGCAAGCTCAACTTTCCGGATGACCGGGTGCCCGAATGCCCAAGGCATCAAGCAAACACAATGGCTGTTGTGTGTTTTGTGACATTCTGCTAGAAGAGCGAACATTATCTGGCCACAGGAAGCATCAAAGGCTTTTCAGACCGACAACCGCCGGAGCTACCTGGCTACCTGGCCACCCTTGGAGTCCGCACACTGTGCAGATGGGTTGTCACCTGAGACATGGCTCACGTGGCTCACGTCTTCGCGGCCAGAGAGTCGTAAACGAGCAAGCATCGCGAAAGGGCGCAGCGAGCTGCAGAACGCACGAGGCTGACGCCAACAATCGCCAACACCTCCAACACCTCCGACACCTCCGACACCTCCGATGCCGAGCCCCGCCTTCCATGCCTGTCACCTTTGCCAACCCATGCCGAGCCAATGGGCAAAGTTCCGTGCCGAAAAACAGCCAGGCCCCAGCTTGCCTTCCCTCCTCAAAGCACCCTCAGTTTTGTTGCAACAAGGTCTTGGGCCATCGAGAGTGGCAGCTTGGAGGCTGCACGTGCGATGATTCAGGCCAGAAACATCCAGAAGCCAGTGTGCTGCACACAACTGCCTCATGGTTGGCCGCAGGATTTGCTGACAATCAGAGCTGATCGGGAGAGATACTACTATGGAGTCCCTCGGCACATGGGCTTGCCTGCGTGCAGTCGCAGTCATCGTGCCTTTCTTTCCTTTCTCGCCCTTGCTTTCCTTTCTTTCCTTTTTTTCCTTTCTGATTTTCTGAGTTTCTGGGCCTGAAGGTTGACGCCCTATTCCAAGCTCATTCAGACATTGTGGAGCGGCTCTGCACGGATGCCGCGGCCTCGTCTGTCACGCAGATGTGGCACGTCGCCGCACACTACAGAACTCACTGCTTCTCAAAAACTTAGATTCTGTTGGGCACTTAAGGGGCTTATAAGTGGGTTTTTGAATACAGATATAATTGATTAGTAAGTACCATGAACCTCCAAGTAATGTTGCTGCTGATCCCGCTTGTTCAGAACTGCCTGTCCTTGCTACTCCTCTGCTGCGCTTCTAGCACTCCAGGCTTTGCTGCTGCTGCCCACGCTTTTGGATGGCTTGGTGTGGCGATCAAAGCGTGCCATCAATGGTGCCAGGCCGCATTTGCATACGGGTAAGTAGAGTCAAATATAAGCAAACGCAAATACAACTTTTGCGTACGAGTTGAAGCATACGATCTTTGACCTCCAGCCGATTTTTGCCCTCTCAGGCGCGTAAACTTTTATGTGAAGCACCTTGTCGTGAACAAGGCCCTTCCTGGATAGAGACTTTAGTATTTCAGGGAGGGGTGGCCGAGTCTGCAGTTGATGCCTTGATGCAGAAAGCAAGTCAGAAGCGTCTCGGATTCGCTGTGGCGCATTCGTAGGAGGCAGCCTTCTCGGCTGCGCTCAAGGCCGTTGCAGATGCCAAGGCAGGAAGTTGGGCAAAGGTCCAAATTTCCCAACAAAGTGTGGAAAGCTTGAACACCACGCTAATCTCATCACGAGACGCGCGTAATCTGACGACAGGATGTCAAGATCATCTCTCATCAAGTGGTTGTGCAGATTTCTGACACCTTGTGGCAGCGATCTCGAATTTGGGCTGTCGTGGTTGCTTTTTGCTTGCTGAGCAAGGCTGTCATGCGAGTGGTAGCAGTTGCTGCTGCCGGGTATTTCCTGGAACAGTGTGTAAGAAAGGCCAGTGGAGGCTTGTAGAAACATTGGGTCCTATCAGACGCAAGTTGTGCCAGGCACAGCTTACCTGACAGGATACCCTTTCCGTAAAACTCTGATGTTTACGGTCAGTCACCAATCAGGACTCTTGTCAGACAGTTTGTTCAGGCTGAGCGAAAGAGCTTACAAGCTGTGGTGCGTAGCTACCCGGTAGCAGTTGCATCTGAGGTCGGGCGTGGTGCGCCGTCAGTTCATCTTCTCCAAGATTAGCTTCCTGAACGATTCTCAGCAGGTTTCTGCTGTGCCTGGTGTACTGAGCTGCAAATTTGTGCAGTCGCCAAGGTTCAGCCTGATTGTCTTCATGCTGAGCCAGGCCATTCTACCCAAACTTCAGTCAGCTGACGAGTCCTGATCTCAGCTGCATCTCAGCTGCTGTGGTCGTGTGCTGCTTGCATGACATACATTGACATACGTGTAACCTGAGGCTCAACATGCGAATTGCAGTTTTCACTGGTCGGTTGATAAACTATGCCTTCAGCTGGGATCTCAGCCTTGTGAAATCTTGTGCTTAAAGGCATTTAAAGGCTTAAAAGCTTCTCGCATGTATTCAAGGAACCATGACGAGCATTATATAGCAACCTGCGTTTTTTCTCAAGATCCGGCTCAACTTGGCACTGGCACCCAGGTATGACGCGGCTTCTTGTCTTCCACCTCCGTCGCATTGTCAAGGCGTTCCGCACGGGAGCGACAGTCAAAGTTGGACGGGTGTACGAGGCTTACCGATGCCTCGTCGTGGAGGGAACCTGTCAAGCCTCAGACATTCTTATGTTGTTGCTCCAAGGCCTGTCCCAGAATACCTGAAAGACGAGGATGCCAAATTGCGACTCTGGCTTCTTCATCTTCTTGTCACGGATAATCTGGGTTTGACCTGTGCCAGGGGTTTCATCCTGCTTTGCATGCTGGTCGCTATGTGCGCAAGCGAGCGCAGCCCTTAGACGGTCTTATGGCTGACTTTGGCTGACTGGCAAGATGCTCGTTACGACGTTTGTTTGTCGAGCGCCTGGCTTCTTGAGGCCGATGTTCTACTGCGCACAAGGGATCATGACGACAGGAGCTGCTTTGGCTGCTGTGATCTGCTGTGGCTGTGGCGATCTTGCTCTGTGGAAGCCGTAAGCAGCAAGAAGCACAGGCCGAACAGGAATGAAACAAGCTGGTGACGGTCAGCTCTCGAGAATTCACATCTCCTGAATATTGTTGATCTTCAGACATTAACGCTTCCTTGAAGTTGCTTGGGCTCGGAGTGGTGCAGTTCGGTCAAGCAGGGGTGTCGGGGTCTTGGATTGGAGGCGGGGGAGAGGGGGAGGGGGAGGGGGAGGGGGAGGGAGGGTCGACGGCGCAGATGAGACAGTACCATAAGTTTTTGTCAGCCAGAATGGCGCGCCATCCAAATGAGAAGGGCCTCATCCTCGCGCAGGGACGGGCATTGCAATCTGGGAGTGGCCTTGACAAGTCCAATTCTTGCCCACCAGCGCCGTGAAGGACAGGATTTCGACTTTCGTTCTCTAAGGCCTCCGGCTGTCTCGTGATGGCACGCGTGTGCTGACTTATCACAGGCCCTTCGAGCAATTTGCCGCTGTATTAGGATTGATAAAATGCTACGCGAGAATGCCTGGGCTTTGTTTGACCTTTGCCGAACTCTTTCCGACCTCACTCTCCCCTTCCACACACGCGCTTCGTCCCCTTCCACACACGTGCTTCGTGTCAGATTGTTCGAACTCTCCGACAGGACCTAGTGAGACTTGCGTGCTGTGCTCAGATCTGCAAACTTTTAGTTGTACAATACTTGACATGAACTCGCGCAGATGTGAGATTGCCCAATGCTGGAGGAAACGGCCAAACCAGTCACGCCCTTCTACATACTCTTCTCGGTGGGCGAGCACCTAAGACTACTAAGAGACGGTGCTGTGATAGTGAGATGGCTCCACAAGTGCTTGCAAAGATGCAAGAGCAGAGAATTCCAAAGGTGCTATGGTTTTACACTGGTTGCTTGTGATCAATCTGTCCGTCTTTGCGACCAAGCTCGCGGCATTCGTTCTCGTCCTGAGCTCAGTGATCTCCAAAGCTCTGTCAGGCCGAGTCAGCCCGAGTCAGCTCTGTGTCCTGGGTTACAATTTGTCACAGGTATGCCGCGAAGTGCTGTCAGAGGTGGGGAAGTTTCTGGAGCCTTGGCTCAAGTCTCTTTGCCAAGCATTCGCAACGCAACTTCGGGGTCTGGCGCTTGTTGCTGCATTGGCCCCGAAGATTACTTTCTCTATTTCAAGGTACATCTACACCGTGTATTGCGTAAAGGGTTTTGCTGCCATGGCTGAGGTGGCCATCATCTTCATTCTGATCACGTTCAGTAGTGCTATTGCCACCTTGAGGCAGCTCAGCTCCGTTGTGGGTTGCATATGAAACAAGGATAAACAAGGTCAAGCCAGGAACCCAAAAACGATCCGAATGACACCAGTGCCGGAGTGAAACCCCCACTTTAATATCCATTCCGTATGCACATGTTGCTCTGTCCTCCCAATACTACATTTGTACTACAATTCAACGAAAATCCCTCAGCTTCCCGCGCTGCCGTACGCGCCGTCGTACGCGCCGCAGTCCGCCCGCGCGCCCCTCCAGCTCTGTCCTCCCAGTACTATGTACTACAATTCAACGAAAATCCCTCAGCTTCCCGCGCCGCCGTACGCGCCGCCGTACGCGCCGTCGTACGCGCCGTCGTACGCGCCGTCGTACGCGCCGCAGTCCGCTCTCGCGCCCCTCCGGCTCTGTCCTCCCAATATACATTTGTACTACATTTCAACGAAAGCCCTCCGCTTCCCACGCCGCCGTACGCGCCGTCGTACGCGCCGCAGTCCGCTCTCGCGGCCCTCCGGCTGCGTCCTCCCAGTACTACATTTGTACTACATTTCAACGAAATCCCTCCGCTTCCCGCGCCGTCGTACGCGCCGCAGTCCGCTCTCGCGCCCCTCTGGCTCTGTCCTCCCGCACAACTTTTGTACTACAATTCAAGGAAAATCCCCCCGCTTCCCGCGCCGCAGTCCGCTCTCTCGCCCCTCCGGCTCTGTCCTCCCAGTACTACATCTGGACATCAATTCAACGAAAATCCCTCAGCTTCTCGCGCCGCAGTAGCAGTACGCGCCGCAGTACGCGCCGCGGTCCGTTATACATTCAACGACAATCCCTCCCGGTTGCGTTTTCATATCGTTTTCATCCCCGCTTCGCTTTCGTCCCGTTTCGTTTTCATCCCCGCAGGCGCCGCCCCGTTTCGTTTTCGCTCTGTCTCGTTGTGATCCCCGCGCCATGCTCGTTTCATCTTCATCCCCGTTTCGTTTCAACCCCGTTAGGTTTTCGTCCCGCCCCGCGCCATCCCCGTTTCGTTTTCACCTGTTTCGTTTTCATCCGGCCCTTCCAATCCCCACGCCATCCCCCTTTCGCTTTCATCCCCGTTTTGTTTTCATCCCCGTTTCGTTTTCACCCCGCGGCTCTGATCACCCGTTTCGTTCTCATCCCCGCTTCGTTCATCCCCGCTTCGATTTCATCCCCGTTTCGCTTTCACCCCGCGCCGCCATTCCCCAGAATCGCTCTGTCGCGTTTTGAACCTAAACGAGAACCCAACATCCGAGATGTTTTTGGGAAAAATATTCTGCGGGTAACGATCTTGGGGGAGGGGGGCCTGCCCCAAACCCCCGCCCCCTCCCTTGTCTGGCGCCAAGAAAAAGAAGTGGCGAACATGCAAAATGAGAAATAATGTGGTCACAGACTACATTTCTGATGCCCAATTCAGCAGGAAACAAGTAGTCTTGCTCACTCATTTTATTGGCGGAAGTCACTCCTTTCGTATCTTTTCGTATCTTTTTAGTATCTTTTCGCATCTTTTTCGTATCTTCTGTATCTTGTTCTAGCCTGTTATATCTTTTTCCTGTACTTTTCCTATCTACTTGTAATTACTTATATATCACTTGATATCCTGATCCTATCTTCCATTAAGATGATAGCGTAAGATAAAATCAAAGCATGGAGATGCCAATTTATATAACTCCTTGCATCATGTGCTATCTGAGATAGGGATATATCTACTTGCATGTGGATATAACTATATGTACCTTGTTGCAAGCACATGCACATGGTTGTAAGTGGTTGTAAGTGGTTGTAAGTGGTTGTAAGCGTGCCTGCAAGTCGTTGCAAGTCGTTGCAAGTCGTTGCATGTGGTCTATCTTTTCATAAGTAATGGGGACCACTGTGTACAACTCAACGAAAATCCCTCTGCCGTACGCGCCGTCGTACGCGCCGTCGCACGTGCCGCAGTCTGCTCTCGCGCCCCTGCGGCTCTGTCCTCCTGTACTACATTTGTACTACAATTCAACGAAAATCCCTCCCCCGTACGCGCCGTCGTACGTGCCGCAGTCCGCTCTCGCGCCCCTCCGGCCCCGGCTCTGTCCTCCAGTACTACATTTGTACAACAATTCAACGAAAATCCCTCCGCCGTACGCGCCGTCGTACGTGCCGCAGTCCGCTCTCGCTCTGTCCTCCAATACTATATTTGTACTACAATTCAACGAAAATCCCTCCGCCGTACGCGCCGTCGTACGTGCCGCAGTCCGCTCTCGCGCCCCTCCGGGTCTGTCCTCCAGTACTACATTTGTACTACAATTCAACGAAAATCCCTCCGCCGCACGCGCCGTCGTACGTGCCGCTGTCCGCTCTCGCGCCCCTCCGGCTCTGTCCTCCAGTATACTACATTTGTACTACAAGTCAACGAAAATCCCTCCGCCGTACGCGCCGTCGTACGTGCCGCAGTCCGCTCTCGCGCCCCTTGTACTATACAATTCAACGAAAATCCCTCTGCCGTACGCGCCGTCGTACGCGCCGTCGTACGTGCCGCAGTCCGCTCTCGCCAGTACTACATTTGTACTACAATTCAACAAAAATCCCTCCGCCGCGCGCGCCGTCGTACGCGCCGTCGCGCGCGCGCCGTCGTACGTGCCGCGGTCCGCTCTCGCGCCCCTCCGGCTCTGTCCTCCAGTACTACATTTGTACTACAATTCAAGGAGAATCCCTCCGCCGTACGCGCCGTCGTACGTGCCGCAGTCCGCTCTCGCGCCCCTCCGGCTCTGTCTTCCAGTACTACATTTGTACTACAATTCAACGAAAATCCCTCCGCCGTACGCGCCGTCGTACGTGCCGCAGTCCGCTCTCGCGCCCCTCCGGCTCTGTCCTCCAATACTACATTCGCACTACAATTCAACGAAAATCCATCCGCCGCACGCGCCGTCGTACGCGCCATCGTACGTGCCGCAGTCCGCTCTCGCGCCCCTGCCGCTCTGTCCTCCAGTACTACATTTGTACTACAATTCAACGAAAATCCCTCCGCCGTACGCACCGTCGTACGCGCCGCGCCGTCGTACGTGCCGCAGTCCGCTCTCGTGCCCCTCCGGCTCTGTCCTCCAGTATACTGCATATTTGTACTACAATTCAACGAAAATCCCTCCGCCGTACGCGCCGTCGTACGCGCCGTCGTACGTGCCGCAGTCCGCTCTCGCGCCCCTCCGGGTCTGTCCTCCAGTACTACATTTGTACTACAATTCAACGAAAATCCCTCCGCCGTACGCGCCGCCGTACGCGCCGTCGTACGTGCCGTCGTACGCGCCGCAGTCCGCTCTTGTGCCCATCCCCCCCTTTCGTTTTCATCCCCGTTTCGTTTTCATCCCCGTATCGTTTTCACCCCGCGGCTCTGATCTCCCCGTTTCGTTTTCATCCCCGTTTCGTTTTCACCCCGCGGCTCTGTCCTCCCCGCTTCGTTCATTCCCGTTTCGTTTTCATCCCCGTTTCGCTTTCACCCCGCGCCGCCATTCCCCGGTATCGCGCTCTCGCGTTTTGAACCTAAACGAGAACCCAACATCCGAGATGTTTTTGGGAAAAATCAGCCGCTTTGTTCTGCCGCTTTCTTCGATTGCTTGTTTTTTTGTTTAGTGGTGCCGCCTTGCCGCCTTGCAGCCTTGCAGCCTTGCAGCCTGCTTTGCTCGAAGGCACAATGTGGCTGAGTTTCGCACGCTTCCAAAAGCTGCCGCGTCCTCAGCACCCGAGTTCTCAGGCTTCTCAGGTCCATTCAGCTCCTGATCTGATGATCATCTTGCCGAATCTTGTAGAATCGTCTTGCAGAACCTTGCAGGCGAACTGCTTGTTTGCCACGACGGTCGGCATCTACGAGGGTGACTACAGGGAGCTTATGCACCAACCAGCCCTTCTGGCGCATGACCCTCAGGAATCCAAGCAACTTGTTTGGAAGCACTTGCTCAGCCCTGCTTTCATCTCCCTCAATTAAGGCCAGTTCTGCTGTTCATCACCGTGTCGGCAATTTTGCTGATCAATCTTCTGATCGAATCTCCCTCAGTTCAACAGTTCAACAGTTTAACAGGTTCTGAGATCCTCTGAGTGTATACAGCCTGGTACCTGAGGCTCAGCTGAATTGTTCATACGACTACGTGTATGTTCCGAGCTCGGTCGGCTTTGCTTGAGTTCTGGAAAGACATCAGGGGTTTGTCCGAGGCCGATCTTTTTGTGGAGCTTAAAGGAACCGGAATCAAAATATCGCTTTTGACGGCAAAATCTCGAATACAAACTTCTGACAACCCACACGGTATCACACGATATGATTGATGCATGAGGCATGGATGAGATGGCCGCAGCTATGGTTGCGGTTATACGGTGTGGTTGGGATACAGTGACGGTTGTGGATGGAAAATGACTCATTTTGGATGAAGTATCGTTTGCGTCGTTGTGGTTTACACTTCTCTTGGTGGGTCACAGGGGGCCTTCCGCTACGCGTGAGATTGGGACTGCGGGCTTTGCCCTTCCGTTTCGCACGACCAATATAGCATTGTATGGCTTTCGTGGCCCGAATCACAAGTCAACTCAGAATCGCTATCCAGCTGTTCTCATTCTTTGCGCTCATGCCCTTCCGATTCACATCCATGGTGCCAGTATGTGCCAGTCCACAGGCACTCGACGAGTCTTTTGTGGCCGCAGCTACTTTTCACCTATAGAGTGTCCTTCCGCTAAGCCATGAAACGCAAAACCCGCGAGCAGATGGCAGTTTCACCTCACCACCTCACTTCTTTCACATTTTCTCAGGGCGACATGCTGGGGTTCGCCCGCTTGGCACGTGCGTCATTGATTGCGCACGCCTGAGGGGAATGCGTTCAAGCAAACTATGTCGCATCTTGCAAATGTGCTGCAAGCTTGTTGCAAATTTGGAGGGGCCGCGGCAATTGCGAGTAGCGCCGAGGTGGATTCCATGGCTGCATGCCCTCCTGCAAGATTCGCGAGATTTGCTATATGCCGAGTATTGCCGAGTTGTCACCACCAAGTCGCTATGCAGATGGCTGACTGTCGCAGTGGTAGAGGAATGTCTTGTTCGAAGCTTCCAGCAAGGAGCAGGCTTCTTGTAGCATCTATACCTGTTCGAAGTGCCTTGCAGGTCGCTGGTTTGCGCTTTGATCAGCTGCTGGAATTTGATGAGGGTGATGCAGGGCACTTACTTGTCCTTGCAGTGGCGAGTGCAATCTTGCCGTGCACCTATTGCAGCCATGATAGGTTAAGCTCCTGTGAAGGTGGGTCTGGGTGGAGGCATCCAGATTCGCCGGGCACTTACAAGGGCCGGCCAAGTTGTGCAGATCAATCGAGCGACTTGAAAGCAACGTGAACGAAGGTGAACCTGCAAATTTGAATCCAACATCCGATGACATTATTCTGCGATTTGGAGGCACAAGCTGGGACCCTAGCTGCCGATCCATGCCAATTCTGAAGGTGCAACGATGTGCAACCGGTCCAGCGCAGGGTGCAACGTTCTTGACTTGTCAGCCCAAGGCTCTCCCGACATGCAGTGGCCAGAGGAGGAGTTGGAAACCGATCGGTATGCAAGAATCGCCTGGCCACCTAGTGATGATCTGCGATGAGTGTCTGTTGTCAATGGCACCGCGCTGATCGAAATGTGTTGTCTGTTCTTGTTGCTGACAGAAATTCTTGCTCGCGCAGCTCAACAAGAAGCATGACAAAGCCAAGCATGGTTTCGCAGGCCTCGTGCCAAGCTTTGTAAATCTTTGCATAGTAGATCACTGTAGCATCTAGTGACATTGTGTGCCTTGCAAGTGCCCAGCAATAGCATTCGACAGATTCTGGAACGAGTGGTGGATTCACGGACAGCAGGCCAAGTGCTGAGCTTCCAGCTGCGTTCGTGTAAGCATGATGCTTGGTTTACGATGCGCTCTTCAGTTCTTTATGAGGCAAGGCAGCCAGCTTGAACCGCTCAGCTTTCGCATACTCTCGCTTGTTGCACTCTTCTCTGACACAGAAGCATTGCAGCATCAGATTCAAGCTCATGCTGCGCGCATGCGTGCATGTCCTGGACCTGTTGTCCCACTCGGGGATGCTGTGGCACAAAAAGGAGAAAGGCTGCGACGCAGCAAAGTGATGCAAAGTGTGCTTCTCTGCTTCTCTTTCTGGCTCAGGCAAGATGCAGCAGCGGAGGAGTCGAGCGCAAGCTCCACCTAGTCCCGTCCTGTCCAGGCCTTCAGGCCCAGGGCCTCCTCTCGACATCGAACCGCAAGTGCTCATAAGTCATATAAGACATATGCGTGCATTGTACCTATCCGGGTCCGTACCAGGCAAGAATTTTTTTGCTACGGGCATGTCTTTCAAAGATTCAGCAGTTTCACCCTTCTTCACACAGCGCACCTGCGCGAGAAGCCTCCAAGAGGCATCACCCAGGGCCGTGGCGAAGGAGTTAAAATGCTTGCTGAGCTCTTGCGTTGCAGACCTCAAGATGCTTCGCCCACAATTGTTGATACAATGTGGCAGGTCATCCACCAGCTTCTCTCGTTTCCACATACTCGAGCCCAAGGCGCCGCGAAGAAGTTGAATACTTGAAGCATCAAGGTGTGCTATTGGTTCGTACGTTTGCACGTGTGCTCCAGAAGCTTCTAAAGCGACAGCTAGTTCAATTGCGCAACGCGACCCGCCCCGGCCTGGGCCGCGAGTCTGGGCAGGTCAAGTCTGGGCTTTTGGGTTGGTTGTGTTGACTGTGGCTGGCCTGCAGCTTTGCGATTATGCCGAACCCGACGCGCCAATTAGGGCTTACAGGTTTATCGGGGCCGCCCAGACGTGCTCGCACAACTCCAGTGGATCCAGCTGCCCGCCAGCGCCTATTGCCTCTGAGCCCCGCCTGCGTTCGGAAGCCCTGCAGGCAGCATGGCAAAGTTCAGAATACAGTGCTGGCGAGTACCTGCTCCAGGACGTAAAGGGGGTAGCGAAATGCACCGGGCCCTGGGAGGAGGCGGTCAGTACCTAAAAGAACCTGAGAGACTGCCGGAACTCTCCTACAATCTGAGGCCTCGGCGGAGAACAGGGCGGAGCTACCTCGCATGTCACGACAGCCAGCTCCTTTGGAGCTTGCGGGAGTTTTGGTTTACAACCTTCTTGATTGGGGGCAAAGTTACGGATTTTTTTAGGAGTTTGGGGGGGGGGGCCTTAATCCCTGATTTAAGGTCACACCGGGGTGGGCGGCCCGTGAGAAAACAATGGTGGGGGGTGTTGTCTCGATTAGGTGAGGGGGGTACCCCCCCCTCTGCCCTTGAGCTCTACATACGAGACTGGCTCGCATCACATGTGCAAGAATATCTGCGTTTGTCATGCGATCGCTTGTGAGGAGCTGTGCTGATTTTAGCTGTTCGTGCCAAGCCGGAGGGACACATGTGGAAGAAAATTTACCTTGGGGACACATGAGCAAGGATATTTCCTTTGGAAACTGGACTCTCATACCTTAGGATCCTCAACATACGTACCGGCCTGCCATGTGCTGGGGTAGCTTTCGTCCGCCCTGCTCTCAAGTTGGGTTTTTGTTGGTTGTACGCCGTGGGTGTCCCTCCCTGCCAGGCAGATGCTCTCTGTCCCGTGTGCCGAGGCTGGGCTGTTGAGTGCTGAAGCTTGTTGAAGCCACGCTGAAGTCACTGCATCTGTATGTAACGTTTCTTGAACAGAGCACAGTCGAATGGCAAAGCCGGGCAAGGCTGCTCCTGGTAACAAATCGCTGCAACGGAGGTAGAGACACCAAGTTTGAGCGTGCCTGGGGATATTGGCACACATCTCAGTGGGCTACTGAGGATGCTGCATACATTGCTCGGGTTTAAGCTGGGCGGGTGTGATTGTTGGAAACAGCAGCCGTCACCAAGAATCAAGGCGCATGCTTTGTGGCTTGATGTGGCATGAAAGTTGGCGGTCAATCACTGACTGCATTTTGAGGTGAAGCTGCCTCTGAGGAGATGGAAGAGGCGCACTGAATGACTGAATGCTCTCACTATTAAGTCATGCCGCATGCTTATGCTTGGCAAAAAGGGGCTGTCTACATCCAAGCGAGCAGTGTCAGCACTGGTCAAGAGGATTGAAGCATCCAAGAGGCTTCCGGAAGCCCAGGTGGGCGTAAGCTACCATCCCTGGCGCGCAAGCAAAGCAAATGTGCCAAGCAAGCTCTGGATTCAATGATGCAATCCTCCACTATATGAAGTTCACAGAAAATCTGATAAAGCCATCGTGTCAATCCTGGCTAAGTAGTCTGCTTCTCTGGCGCGATCTTCGCGCTCGGGAGGTGTTGCTTCGCGTGCCCCTCGACTTGGATGTGCGAGAAGCTCAGTCACTCGTTGTCACAGGGTTGCACATGCCGCCCTTCCGATCATTGCCGGAAAGTTGCCTTCGAAACCTGTTGGCCGATGTACCCTTGCTTTCTTAAAAGGTTCCATTTCCCCAAGTGTAGCCAGGGGGCCTGAGTTTCTTGATAAAGTTCTTAAGAGATTTTTTCATGTTGTTACACTGCATCACACCTCCTCCACTTTTCAATCCGCAATCGTAAGTTCGGCCTCATACGCCCCACAACCACAACTCCCGCGAGAACTAGGCAGAAGTTTCTTCTTTCCTTCCTCAGAATGCCTGAAGCGAGGCAGAACTCCTGCGCAGGTCCCACTGGGGCTCTCACGTGCGAACCAGTGATGGTGAAGAAGCAGACCTCTTGCACTAGGTTCATTTTATGATAACGACGCTCGGTGGTCTAGGCATCGCAGCTTTTTCAGATGCCCGTTGACTCGTGTCGATTCAGACCAGGATGGATTGGCCTTTCACAGCCAGATGGCACGATAAGGGAAAAGAGAATCCCAGATGCAGAGGTGTAGCTGCCCTTTCATCAAGAAGCAAACAAACTTTGCCGTAGAGGCTCTAGTTCCGAACCCACCCTAAACCCTTGATTGAAAAACCCTAATTTAAATCCTAAACCCGAAACCCCAAACCCTTCGGACCAGGCCGAGCGATGTGACCTTGCGAACCCTACAGCACCTTCTTTCCAGACAGCTGGAGGAGGCGGAAGGGCCAATGGGAAAGAATGAAGAGAGAGCGTGCAGTGAAAAGAGAGTAGAAAGAGAGAATATGGGCTTCCGAACTAGGCAGAGAGTGGGTGGGGGCAAACGAGGGCAAACGTGTTCTGCCCGTGCTCACAGCCTCACAGCAGACAACCACCTCCGAGCACGATCTCGAGCACACAAGAAGCTAGGAGCTTCTGAAGAGACATGGCGAGCCACTTACGACACGAGAGAACGCAAGGACACCGGATCACATTGGTTCAAGACCCACGCTATAGGAGCTGGTCCAAGACCTGGGCGTAGACGTGTGCACTGGACAGAATGTGCCAAAATAGCCTACCACTGCTTGAGGGACACAGTCCCCTCACAGTGCACTAGATCACCCTCTTTCTCATGCATCCTCATACTCCACAGGTTGGTTGCAAGCCGCCTCATCTGGAATCGAATTTCGGGGCTGCCAGCGTGTAAGAAGCTCCTGTGCGAAGTTTTCCTCGGCATGTGATGCTGTCTAGAGGCAGGTTTTCGGAGTTGCAGAGGTCACAAACCATGCCAGCGTAGACCCCAAACAGCCGGAGGCCATGAGGACACGAAAGAGCACTCCAAGGCTCCAAAAACATGTCCAAAATAAACCAAAATACGCTAACAGTGCTTCACAGTGCTTCAAAGCACTCCAGAAGTCCAAAGACACGACGGTTTCGCGTTTGGCGCACACAGACGTCCAGAAACGATTTGGCGAACCCACACCACAAGCGACAGTCTCGCATTTTCGCGAATCCAGAAGCCAAAAGCGACGACAGTCGCCTGTGCGAGAGAGCGATCTTCGCCCAAAATGAGGGCGTGCCGCGCCGCGCCCCCCTCTCGATCTGGACCCTCACACTCTGCAATTTACAGCCTCCTAGTGTTGACGCACTGTTTGGGGGAATTTGAGTGTCAAAGGTTTTTTTTATGGAGAAAGTCCTGCACCTACGCCACGTGTGCACACAGGCAGGATTGGAAGCTCTGCGGCCTCCTGCGGTCGGGAGCCACGCTTCCCGTGCCATAGGGCCATAGGGCCGCATTCCGACATTCCATGACATTCCATTTAGGCTTAGTGCTCTGCGATGGCTATAGGCTAGGCTCCATTCAGCTGCGTGGCTCTGTTCGCTTCTCCCTCAGGCCTTGTCTTTGGCACTCAATGGACACCTCTGTGTGGATCCCAAGGCGACTGATGCCTCGGGTAGTTTGGCTGCAAGCATGACTTTCAATAGTGTCAGGCGCAGCCTCTGCGCAACTTGGTCCCGGGATCCGTGGTCTCCCTCGTCGAGGTGTGATCCCGACAAAACATCGGAGCTGGAGTAGTAAACGTCATGGAGAGAGCAGCTTTGCTTCTTTCTTGTGCAGGACTTGGGAGAAGCTCAGGAGGCGGGATGGGTCATGCAGTCGCCAGAGACAAGTTTCAGGACGCTGTTGTGACATGCGTATGGTGTGTATGGTCCATGAGCCACTAGAAGTTAGCCTAATCACCAGAGAACTACCCAATGCGGTGAGCCTCGAGAAGCCGAGTTTTTACAGCAGCTCAGGTGGCCCGGCTTGGCTTGTGCCTGAATGCCGTGCAGCTGCTGCAGGCGTGAGTTGTGTGCTGTGTCGGGAGTAATATGCCAAAAACGTGCCAAGTCTTCGAGGTACAGTTTCCCCCAGCTTTGTCACCCGGTGGACAAGGTCCACAAGGCTTCGTCGTCTACAGATGTCTACACATGTCTACAGGCTGTAGCAGCCGAGTGCAGCCGGATGTTGGCGCAGTGAAGCTTCCAGGTTTTCACAAGAAGGCGCCTGATGAGGCCATTTGTGCAATGTTTCTAATATTTGGAGCGAGGCTTTGCTCAAGCCAGCACTTGAAGCACGCAAGGTCCTCGCAGCAATCACGGGATCAAGCGGTGTGCAAACCTGCCAAGCCTGCTGCTCTGGTGCAGGTTCTGCGAGAGAAGCGACAACGCCTCTACAAAACGCAGCCATGCGCGAATTATGCCGTGGAACCTCAGCAGCAGAGATGAGTTCTTGACGAGTTCTTGCACTACACAGACTATACACGGCAATTTTATGCTGCTGCAGGGGCATTGTGCTTTCGGCCACAAGTGCCACTTTGCACATGGAGAACATGAGCTCCGTCTTCCTGGCAAAGAAGGCCAACGGACAGAGATCAGAGCAGCTGTAGTGACGATAGCGATGCACTCCACAGAATTACTCCCTTCGTTTTTTTCTAGTTTTTTGTTTTCTCTCTGTCCCTCTCTGTTCCGAAGGCAATCCCAGTACGCTGATTTCGAAATGGGATTCTGCAAACGGTGATGGCTGGGAAGAGAGGCGCAGAGCACTAAGCGCCGCAGCTGGCCGCATGCTACTGCCATCTACTGCCTGTGACATCCTAAGGCCCTATAAGGCCCTAAGGCAACCCTAGGCTGATCTAGGCGGGGGGCGTCGCAGGAGCCAGCGGTCCGAAGATGGCTGGAAGTGGGAGGATGCTTGGTGGAGGCGGAGCGCGGTTCCTGCAGCTGGCAGTGAGAAAAGAAGCCGAGATGCCCTCTGCTGATCGTGCCTCCATGTTGCTGTTCCTCCTCAGGCGTGGTGAACAGGACGGGTGTCGGTTTCAGATGCCGTTCAGTTCGTGCTACCGTGCGCAGTACGAAGATATGTGAGTTGATCCGTGTCTTGTCCGTAAGACGCTTGCACAGACTTGCAGCTGCAGTCTAGGACTGGCAGCAACATCATCGAAATGATTGGTCTTGGTCTGTTCAAGGCTCAGTGTCTCAAGCGCAGGCGCTGCAGAAAGCCGCAACCGTGCATGCACATGCATTGATTCCAAAAGGCTTCTCGATGGGACTGGTCCAGATCGGAGGCCGGGCATTGAAAGACTCGTTGTTTTAGTTGTTACGGTTCTGTCATCGGTTGTCATATTTGAGTGATGCGCAATGTGCTGTGCCATGTGCACGTGTCAGTGTGCGAGGCGAGTGACTGGTGGGAAGGCAGGGGGTTGCAAGCCACATCGGTGCAGAACAAGAGTCGTCGCGGCGGTATCAAGCCAACATGCCCTCAGATACAAGCTGGCAGAAGCCGGAGTGGCAGAAGCCGGATTGGCAAGACGATCGATGGGAGGGCGATGTTGACGCTGGGAGCGGCGGAAGCGATGCGGGTGCCGTGACGAGCGGCAAGGTGAGCTCTAGCCTTGCAGTCTTGTGCAGACATGTGCAGACCCTTGAACTTGTCCATCTGTGCAGGGCAGATCCACAAGCCGAGCAAAGTCCAAGGAGCCCGTCATCTAGTGGACACAATGTCTAGCAATGTCTAGCAATGTCTAGCAGCTAGCACGCTGCTCCTATCTGCTCCTCCATCTGCATGGATCTTCTTTGCAGGGCAAGGCAGATGCTCCGCAGGGCTCCTAGCTGTCCTAGCTGTCCGCGAGTGGCAAATAGTGGCAATGCTTGCGTATCGTATGTCATCGTGCTCTCCGCAGAACAGAATTTGGGCAGGCGAGTCAAGGCCGACAGCGAGGTGCGACTTGCTTGTGAGACCTGGTACAGAAGCGAGAGGAGTAATAGGCAATCATGGCAACTTCGGCATCTCTGCATCCTTTGCAGGAGCCTCGGCAGGAGCCTAAGCAGGAGCCTCGGCAGGAACCTCGAGGAGACGCGGTGACGCTTCGCCAAGTGGAATCCAAAGCCAGACGCTCACGAGGTGCACTTTGTGGATCTTTGTGGAGCCATGCGGCATCTCACCATATCTCACATATCTCACCCTTTTTCTCGCTATTTCTGCTCGCCCTGCTGATCAATGCTCATCATTGCTCATCGTTGCTCACTAGCATTCACTAGTCGATGGATGGACCCTTCATCTCCTTGGTTCTTGTGCAGGCCGCGCAGGCAGTCATCGGCACAAGCGAGAAGACTCGCACACAAGGAAGATGGAGCCTCGCCAAGGCGCCCAAGTCACGAAAGCTGGCCCCGGGAAGTAGGGGAGTCTCTTGCCAAGCGTCAGGTTGAAGAGGGGTGTGGGGAGGGGGCCAGCGCTGTCCTTGGGGCCAGGCCCCACCGGGTTTCGATGTCTAAGCCTAGGTGTTTTCAGGTCTTAGTCGTGCCCGGTCCGCCTGCCTCAGCTCCCATGGCGCATAGGCGAAGCCCTTGCCTCATAATGCCTGTCCAAGAGCAGCGTCGAAGCCACGGTACTACATCTCAAACGGTGAACTCTCACTGCTCGTGGCCCAAGCAAGCAGCGAAAGTATGCGTTGACTTGGCTGCTGCCTCTCCTTTGTTCGTGCTGCTCTGCACTCTAGCTTTCCAACGGTCTTGTGGTTTCATCAGTAACGTGCATTCACAAATTCTAATGCAGCAGGGTAGAGGTGCCTGCCGAACGAAGAGGCTGCTAATGATAAACCAAAAGCTTGTAATGCAGCAAAGCTGAACCGTGCTGGACAACAACGCTGTTTTGCAGGCCGCTCTCGAAGCCGTGCAAGGGAAAGGCCAGAAAGGCCAGACTTCTTCTGACCCGGATGCAGGGATTGACAAGCCATGACAAGCCTGTGCCAGGGATCGGCACGGCCGGCGGGGGAGGCAACGCGGCTCTTGTATGATTTTGCGGGCACTGTTTGCCATGCTTGCGGGTCCTTTTCAGGTCTCCCTCACAAAGGGGTTCCGGCGCCAAGGCCTGCATGCTGAGCTGCCGGGTTTTGCGCTTCCGCCGCAGTGACCCAAAGAGCCTCTGGGTTGAGGCTCTACGGTCTCTCAGATCCCGGAGCCGACGGAGTCGGAAGCATCGAAGCCGAGCTCGAAGACACTGAGCGGCGGCCAGAGTGCTCGAGGCCAAAAGAATCGCAAGAGTATCGCAAGCGGCCGCGATCTCTGCCAAGAGGAGACAATAGCACTTTCCGTCGGGTTTTGGGCCCTAGGCAAGCATAGACAGTTGCTGCTTCGAAGCGTGAAAGTAAAGTTGCTTTGACCACGGCGTGTTCTGTTACCCATCACTCGTCAACCTTCAGCGGGTGCTGCGAGCCACAAGCAACACTGTATCGACTGTATCGTCTTCTTTTCGGGTGCTCGAGCTTTTCGCAGCTCTTTCGGTTCATGACGAGAACAAGCGTGCACGCGAGGTTTTTTTGTGTCCGGCTGTGGCCAGGAGGCTCCCGAAGACATCGTTCAAGGAAGATACGGGTCCAGCATGTGTCACTAATAGCGAAGCCAGACAGCAACCGCATTGATCCCGGTATCGAAGCATTCGCAGAGCTATGGGGTCGAGCAGTTCTGCTCCAAGACAGGAAGCGAGGGCACCGCAGTAACTCTCGGCGCAGGTTAGCACCTGGTGGTTTTGTAGCCTTGGTGGTTTTGTAGCCTTTTGGGCCTCTGGGACTAAGACCTAGCGGCTCTAGCGTTGTATTATGACTTGGGCATGTTGCTGCTAAGGCCGGCGCCTGCCCAGCTGTCGCTACCCATTCAGAACCGACGGACCCGCGCTGTCACGCTGAGCGTAGAGCCTCGAGAAGGTGCAGCTGAGGTGGCTGAGGTGGGCCGTGGCAGCGGTGTGTGCCTGCCGATCAAGAACCGCCGCACTCGCGGTGTCATCTTGGAGGCAGCTGAGTTCAATCCGGACAGATTGGCTCCGCCTGGTTTAAATATTGGCAGGAGCCAAGATTCTGGGACCGGCGACATGACACGACGAGCAGTTCACAACCCTGTTGGATATGCTTTCGCTCCTGACTCCCCCTCTGCATTGGTACCTAGACTACCAAGTTCTCCAGCAGACACTTCATCTGCGAGAACGTCTTCTGTTCCAATTTCGCCATCGGTAATGTCGCGCAACTCGAGGGTGCACTTTGCTGCGTCTCCTGCTTCGGTGGTAGAGATCACTCCGTACAGTTGGACGTCACGCTCCTCAGCGTTTTCTCCGACGTCGCCAACGTTCGCTGCAGACTCTTCACCGACATCACTCAATGCCCCGCAGACCAGCCAAGGTGCAGTACTAGACATTCTAATGAAATTCTAATGTGTTTTTGTGTGCCTTGACAGAATCACGGATGTCATGTCTTGACATGTCATCGCAGGCTCCTGAAGGTTGTTGCTGCGAGGAGCTGTGGCTCCTCACGTGAACAGAGTTGACAAACAGATACTCCTTACATGCCCAGAGCAACTTTTGCCCTTCCATGTCCCACCATGTCCTAGCCTGCTAGAGTATCTCAGCATGATCAGAGCCCCGCAATACACTGGGAGAGCGAACACGACACAAACAAGCATTCCAATCCTTTTGGCAGCACCGGAAAAGGCGATCGGTGCAAATCAAACTACAGCCAAGCGGCGCTAAACGAGTTTCAGGGCAGCCTTGTTGTTTTTGGCGAGCATGATGCGATCAGTATCTGATCTGCTGTACAACTACGATGGTCATGGAGTCATGCCCATGTTAGCTAGAAGATTTTCTCAGCTTCATTGCTTGACATCTCTGTCCGAGTGTTTAGGCGTCTACGGCGGAACCTTGCAGCATGCGCAGCAAGCGCAGCATGTGCAGCATGCGCAGCTTGCGCAGCATGCGCCTCATGCGCAGCATGCTGTGGTTATTCCTGCAGTGCAGTATGTGCAGCACTATGCCTGGACAGCGCCGTCAGTGGCGCCCTCGGTGGCGGCTTCGGCGCCGGTTCCAGCGCTGCCAGTCGTGTCTGCACCACCTTTGCCTCTGGCAAGCGCGGTGCCCGCAAACATTGCCGTGTCTTTGCCCATATCTTTGCCAAAGCCAGTTGCACCACCTGCTGCAGTACCTCTTTCGCAGCAAGCAAGTTTCAAGTGTTTTTTTTTGGACGAATAGCATACTTGTCAGGCATAAGCAGCCTGCTAGCAGCGCTTAAAGTCTTCATGTAAGTGCTCCATCTGGGAGGGCGTTGCCACAAAGGCGCGTTGGCATAGTGCGCACAAAGTCCAGTTGAGGCTGCGTGGCGTCATGGATAGCGGAGGCGGAGGCATGGCCATGGAAAGGCACTGCGTGGCAAGGTGTGGTAATGGTTTGTAGACTGTTTGTAGCAAGGCAAACTCGCAACTGAGTTTCCTGAGTTAACATACGGCTGCCCGCGAGTGTGGAGTCTTCTCTGACGCCACTTCTTGATTACTCATACTTGCACGTGACTGCGCATTGTGGTCCCTTGCCTGAATGAGGTAGGTGTTTCACCCCAGCCTGGCAGCTAGTATATCAAGTATATCGTTTAGAGTGCACCAATGCCTTCGCGAATGTGGATTCACATGTCGCTTGAGTGCCTGATCCCCGAGGGATCCATTTCACCTCTTCAGCCACAGATAAAGGCTGCCAGCCTACAACTCCTCCAGTTCTATCTGGAAAAGCGACAGTGACAGCCTAGAACATGTACTGTGTCCGCTACAGCTCTTTGACTCCGACCTTTGTGCCTTCTAGTGCAACTGATTGTAACTGACGGTGATCCTTTTGAAGGGCACCGTGGCAAGACTTAGATCTGCAAGCATTGGCCCGCCGCACTCTTTGCTCCTAGACTCGTAGATGACGCAGACACTCAGCGGACGCTGAGAAGCTGATCGCGGCAATGGATTACTATGCGCAGGGTGCTGCCTATGTGGGTCCTGGTCGCATGCAGGCAATGCCGCAGGCTCGCAGGGTGGCTTATATTCGGAATCGTGTCACATAATGCCATATCAATCTGCTTGCAACGCGCTGCATTCCCTGGATGCACCCAAATGAGAGAAGGGTCGCTTGCAACATCTGCAAATCGTCGCTTGTAACATCTGCGAATCGTTACTTGTGACATCTCATGTTTCGGGACTCCGAAAGCAGTGAAAACTGCTGTGTTTTTTCACTCTCCTGAAACCCTACGCCCCAAACCCTAGACCTTGTGCTCTCAACCCCAAGCTCTGAACCCTAAACCCGAAGCTGCGCTCCCGCTCGAGGCCCGCCCTCCAAATCACTTGTAACATCTGCTTTTTGTTGCACCGGGCAGAAAGGTGCAGATGTTACAAGTGATTTGGCGAGCAGGCCTCGAGCGGGAGCGCCGTTTCCAAATCGCAGATGTCACAAGCAGGAGGCAGTACTTGTACTAGCTTGTAGTTCAAGTGACGATTCTGAGATGTTACAAGTGAGCCACCTCTTGCTCACATCCGTAGCTCGCAGCAGATGCGCAGTCCGAGCGAGGTCCAGCAGCAGCTTGCCGCGCAGCCGGCAAACGATGAAGTCGTCGCCAGTCTGGTGCAGGAATGGCAAGAGTCAATGTATATCTGGTCATCCGCTCCATGGACCCCCGCTCACACCCCCCATGGTCTAGGACCCCTTTCCCGCGCCCCCTCCCCTGTGATGTGGTTGTGGGTTGGGTTTAGGACTTAGTCCAGGCTAGGCTTTTTCGAGTTTTGCGGTGTAGGTTTCCCCCTCTCCGCCCCGCTGTGGTATGGCCGTGGGTAAGTTTTAGGGTTTGGGGCTTTCGGGTTTGGGTGTCAGGGTCTCAGGAATCCAGGTACTCCCCCCTCCTGGGGCGGTTTTCGGGTCAGGTTTAAAGCTCTGGCATCGGTTTTTGGGTTTTATGCTGAGGGTTTCAGAGCCTAGGGCTTTTCGGCTCAGTTTTGGTTGCAGGTTTAGGGTTGTTACGCAGGGCTTGGCTTGGGGCTTGCGGCTTTGGGTCCAACTCTGGCCCAAACCCGGCCCAAAGACCCTCAGACCGACCGCTCCTCCCCCCCCCGGCCCCTACCGGACCATAGTTTTTTTTCTCTTGTCCTGCAGAGCGTTGTGCACATGAGTCGTCTGCACGGGAGCCACTGTGAACTGCAAGCAAAGCCGAGGCTGCACGCACCCGTCCAGTGGACGTGCGAGCGGAAACCGCAGAAAACCAAAGCCAGCCCAGCCAAGCCATTCTCGAAGGCGCCATCAATCAGTCCGGTAAAGCCGGTCAGAAGGAGTGTTGGCAGCATGCGCTAACGCAACTTCTCCAAAATATGGTCCCTGTTGTGTTGGGTGACTCGGAAGGACGCGTCGTATTCCGTAGAAATACCAGCCACGGCGAGCCCGCCCTTCTGTTTCTGTTCTCGTTACAACCATTCCATTCAGAACAAAATCGCAACCACACCCACGTCGCCCCCCTCCCTCTGCAAAAGGGGTTGATGCGCACCCCGCACGTTTTGAGTCAATCACACGCGTTCACAAGCTCCTGCATGCAACGGTACTGAGAATTCTGGCCGCCTGGCCGGGTCGGGTGAAGGGCACGTGTGTCGATTTGTACGGGGCACCCTTGGCCGCTTCAGTCTGGCTGGCGTTGCAGTTTCTGATAAGACATTGTCGATTTTCCTTCAGCAGGCAGGCCTCCAACTAACTGTGGTTCCTTGAGCCGACACTTGCAGGACTTGCAGAAGGGCGACGAGCGCGAGACGGCATTGCTAGAGCTGTCAAAGCGCAGAGAACAGCTGCAAGACCTTGCGTTTGGGCCCTGTCATTTGGTGTCACGTGACGTGAGAGTCGGTCAGAACGTGTTCCATGGCTGGACCAGAGGCCAATCCTGTGGCATTCATTCGGGACAATCGTGGCGCTCATTCAGGACGATCCGGAGAACTGCATGCGCTGCTTGTTGTAGAGTTTTTTGTGCTGATTGCAAGCTTTGTGGTTCTGAAGCCATGGTGAGAACGGTTCCGCTTCAAAGCCAGTACCAGTAGCAGCAGCAATACAAGAATTTTTGTCAGCTAGATTCTCTCTTTGTCGAGTGCAGTTACTGTCAGTTGCCGTTGCAGGAAATAGTACAGATTTATCCGCAGCTGGCGCAGCCGCCCACGTTGACAGCAACTGCATCCAACCGCGTCTGCAACTCGTTGGCCTTGTTGCAATGCGTGGCGCCCTTAGAGCCCTTAGAGGTCGCACATGGCCGCGCTGTGTGGCCAATTAGCGGTGATGTGCCTCGAGACTCAGGTTGCCTCCCATCCAGAGACGCGGCCTTTGTTTCTGAAGGCCGAGTACTGTTAGCGGCTAACTAGCTCTTTCGGCAGAAAATTCGCCTGAGCAAACGAGAGCCCTGCTTGTGAACAGTCAAGCTGGCAGCATTGGCAGCATGACCTGAAAGGCAAGGGTGAGCGTATCACTGCCCCGACTTGCAATAGCGTTCGTTTCAGTAGGCGCAGATTCCGCTGCTGCTGTACCCATTCCTGAACACGTCCAGCACGGTGGCCCTGCTCGCTTTCGATGCTGCGTGGTAGTTGGCACACTGTCGACCACGCAGCCGAATGCAGGAGAGGCCCTTTGAGTACCTTCGACTGACGTCGCTCGGGGTGATCGGCGCGTTGGTGAAGGTGCAATTATTGGTTTGGCTAGAGCTGCATGCTTGGCACAAGCTTGCCGAATCTAGGTTGATGATCAAGAAGTCATCGTCTTCTTGCTCAACACTGAGATCATTCCGCTTTGCGAGCTTCTCAGACCTCCTGTTTAGCCCACTGTGATGAGCGGGCTTGCAGCGTTCCTAAGTTCGGGTGCATAGGACTTTTCACGAAAGCTGGCTCCTTTCAAGCTTGCGCGAGTTTTGTTTACAGCTTTCTTGTTTTGGGTCAAATTGTGCAGGTTGGGGGCGAGGTGGGGTTGGGGTGGGGGGGTGTTGATGAGGTGAGGTGAGGGGGGGCGGGGGCGGGGTTCCTCCGCCACCCCCTGCCGGCTCTCCCCTTGAAGCCGGCCCCTTCCCCTCAACATCTTCAGCTTATGCTGTCATTGACGTACGATATTGGCTCGCATTTCTGAGCTTGCAGATCCTAATTCCTCTATCAGCGTGCAATGATGTTTTTGTTGTGCCTGCCAAGCCGCAGCGTGCAAGAATCCTGACAGAAGCCGTGATGATTTTCGCTGTTCGTGTCACGCCGTCGGGTCATGCATGGAAGGATAATAACCTTGGAAGTCGCATGGACACATGTGCGATTTAAAAGCTGGACAGACAAACCTCAAGATACGCATACAGACAGCCCTGCTGCGGGGACCTAGCTTTCGTCCGCCCGGCTCTCAAGTTGATTACAAGAAGTCTTGACATGGAGATGCTGCCATTCAGCAGCGGATGCTGAAGCCTTTTTTTGTCAACAGATGCTCTGATCGTCCTCTGCCTCGACTCTTCGTGCGGTTCGCTGCTTTCTGCAGGCCTGAGAATCATGGAGAGTGGCAGCGAGCTTTCCAAGACGGCCACGCAGCTCAGTGGCTTCTGCACAACCATAGTAAACCATGTAAGTGATGTAAATGGGGCACCCATGTCACCATATCTGGATTGCCAGGTTGCTACATTTATCGTGCAGAAGCTCCTTCTTGATGATTCAGCCATGAGCCTGACTTTAGCACATGCTTGCACGATCTGGCAAAACATGATTGTTGTTCTGACTACAAAGCTCACATGTGACCACAATGGAGGCGACAATGTTGTAGATTACCTATGATGAACTGGCCTCACGGCTCCGGGTTCGATGCTAGGAACACAACAGACCCTGGGTTGCTGTTGTTGGCTGATTCCACCTGAAGGAATGTTTTTGCAGCCGGGGGGACTTCTCCTCATACTTGCGGGAGGGGGGGGGGTTCCCGAGTTTTCAGCCATGATTTGTGCAATGTTTTTGAAACGTCTTTTGGGGTGAAGCCTCACTGGACATTGACGTTTTGATGCAGTCGCTAACGTTATGCTTGCTGCAACTGAAAACTGCGAAGCTATTTAAATGAATTCTATATACTTTTGGGACATGTACAAAACCTTTTGTGACACCGTGCAAGCTTGCTTTCAAGAACAACATACCATCCAGGGAAATTGCTCGAAAACCATGCGACTCCTGTCGAAGGCGAAATCCATCATGCAAGCATTACGTTGTGCATTGCTCGTGTGCAACTATTGATACGCACGAGTGAGGGATGCGATCGTAGCACTGCGCCCAGGGCCTGTACTACGTTTGCGAATCTGCGCATCGCTTCTATGCGGTACATAGCTGAGCGTGTGCCGTTAAACTGCCGCTCTTGCGTGGTGCACTGAGCTTGCAGTCAAGATCAGGTTGCAAACGTGCTTTCCAAGATGGTGCCTCTCCTGAAGGATTCGATTTGAGTACAGATTAGTACAGACGTTAAGAGTTTCAGATTGGTCTTGTGTTATTTGGATCTGAGGTGGGCGTTTTGGTGCAAAGCCCTTCGATACGCCTGCTAAAGGCATTGTCTTGTCTTGCACTGCACCCAGGGTCAGTGGCTCTTAGTGAAGCCCTGTGCAGCATGTGGTGCGGTGCTACTTGCGCCTCACTGATGACGCTCGAGCCAGAGAGGTCCGGATCTGGAAGTTCACAGGATGAGTCTCGCATGCGTGGTAACATGCAGTGGCATATAGTACGACTCAGTACGAGTAGCATTTAACCTAGCCAAGAGTTGTTCATGCCTTCGCCATTTCGCCATGCGAGCTGGACATGCCTTCGCCAACGCTTGTCACTAATGCTCTCCCTCTGATATGAAGCTTGTGCAATCTTGTGGTGCATATCATCGAGAAGTTACTGCGGCAGGTCGTTGCGAAAGTTGTTTTTCAATGGCTGACGTCGTGTTTCGTTTCAACAACCGAAACTGCGGCTGGGGGATAACTCCCCCAACAGCTGGTGTTGTTTGTCCGTTTGTTTCCTCACATCTCTCACAAGCAGCGTTTGTGTGTGTAGTTTGGCGCCGCCCTCAGAAGTAGGAGATGATTGCTCTCATAACGGGAGCACGACCAACAGTAGAGAGCTCTCTCTCTCTCTCTCTCTCTTTCTCTCCAGTGTCCTGAAAACGGTATCAAAGCTTCGGGAGAAGAGGGGACTCCTAGCAGGCACATTGGCCAAGAGTCCGGCCACACACAAATTCGGTTGCACCTAGACCTCCGCCCTCAAGAGATGTCAGAGCATGCCGGGCCACACTTGCAAAATTTACACACAACCCCTTGCAAGCAAATCCATTGCTCTCAACTCTCTGCAAGACGGCTGAGAAGCCTTGTCTAGAAACGTTTCAGCGACAAGTTGCTGCAGCCTGCCTGATGGGAGCCTTTGTGCATTGACCACTCTGTGGAAAGGTGCTTAGGCAGTGCCTGCCTGAGGGCCTGCAGTCGGATCCGTCGCTGAAGGCGCGATTCTGCATGAGTGATGCATCTGCCGATCCATCTGCATTCTGGTGCCAGCGCAGGTATTACCATACAGGATTTACAGGGCTAAATGTTAACGTCGGCGTTGCCCATGTCTGCCCTGCTGCAGCGCCTGCCGCACTCCATCAGCCAAAGCCTGGAAGAGGACATGTATCTGTTTCTGGCATAGTGCACGTATCTGTGTGAGAATCATCTTCGTGGGAGCTTGTGAAACTTACATGTGAGGATCCGACGACCAAGCGCTGGCTTGGCCAGCTGCTGACGAATCTAAACTATCGATAAAACAGGACAGAGAGGTTTGAATGATTTGAATGGGTTTCACGAGCGAATTTGATGCTGGAAGACCCTGGCAGCGTCCACAATCACTCTGCAGGTTCGATGTCGAGTTTGTGCAGAGGTTTAGGCTTGCTGGCAGCGCTGATGCGAGCGGGGCCGCAGTCTTCGCAGCCTGTCTGACATCCAGCATTGGACTCTCTTAAGAAGCTGCCATGCTGGGACACTTCGGGAGCCGAAATCCACTAGCATCAACACATGTGGCACATGCCTCCTCAGTTGGGTACTAGATTTGCCTTGACAAAAGCGGTCGTTCTTTGCTCCCAACTGGGCTGCTTGTGGATGGCGTGCTCAGATCGGCATGTGGAAGCAGCTTCCTTCGGTGCCGTTAAAAAGGGAGGATTGCCATGGTGAAGGACCATCGGCCTTGTTCTCAGCTCACTCAGCTTGTTCAGTTGCACAGCTCCAGGTTTGAAAGATTTGTTGATCAGAGCTGGAAAATTGCGGTGGAGACTTGCAAGCTGCAGCTGCAGTGCCCTAGAGACATGCATATGACCATGGCAGCAAGTCGGACAGCAACTGCAGATTCCCTGCCTGCACAAGCGTACCTGGACAACTTGATGTGGGGCCAGAGGCATGTTGGTAGAAGCATGTTTCAGTCCTGTTCAAGACACTGCTGGTACACGTACGACAAGCAGGACCTTACAAAATGAGTAGAACGAGCCGCCTGAATGTATGCTGACTCAATGGCTGTCACAGGTCTGGAACTTAAAGCCCTGCCCACAACCGCCTGAGGGTGTAGTCCTTGCAGGATTTCATGTTGTGATGGCGAGCGGGTGAGAGAATCTCGCACGGCTGCTGCCTGTTTTGCCATTCTCCCAATGGGGTGTGAGGGGGAGGGGGGGTGCTGCCGGCAAAGTAATTACAAAAGCGGGCTACGGCCGAAAGCTTACGATGCATGAACATTTGACTGAAACACGGAGTTGTTGTGTGGGACCCTATATAAGCTGTTGAGAAGCCAGCAAGCTTGACTGAATGATGTAAAGTGATTAATGAAGGAGGATATTAGAAGTGGTTTCTACACGCACAAACATAGCAAGGCCTTGCCCTCTCTCTCTCTCTCTCTCTCTCTCTCTCTCTCTAATGCCAAGTGATGCTGGAAGGAGTGGGCTTCCGGAGGTGGCGTCACCTTGGTAGTGAGCGAACTCGGAGGAGATTGGCTCCTTGGACCAGCTAAATCGAGAGTTTTTGTGACTTTGTGCGTCGCGTGTCTGAATCCGTGTGTGCAGCAAGGTGCTGGGATTCACATGGTGCGCTCTCGCACACCTGTGGCACAGCCAGAGATGTGAGAAAGGAACTTACAGCACGTGCGACAATGCCACCAGCACAACGATGCATGGTTTGGGGCAACCCACAGGTCTTTCGCTTTCGGTCCTGCAGCACCACCGACCTCCGCTCCTGAAGTTGGGTACTCGGCCACATAGCAAAGCTCAAGCACCTTAGACGTCGATGGACTACGTCATGAATCATAACCGAGATGTCTCCGTGTTGTAGTCAAGCAAGGAAGTGGATGGTGCGGACGTGTTGCTGTTGGGACGAGGTGCCTTTGGGGTCATAAACATCACAAGCCCTGTTGTAGAGAACTATCCGCAGTTAAAGTTCAGATTTTGATTCGCTCTCCTGTTCTGCTTTCCTGAGTTTTCTCATGAGAAAAGAGAGAGAGAGAGAGAGAGAGAGAGAGATAGAGAGGCGATCTGCGACAGAAACCCCACCCCAGCTGAGCCGCGAACACCGCGGCTGACCCGCATGACACTGGGGACTGGCGCGCCCTCCGGGGCAGCTCTCCCTTCGGGGGGGGCTAAGCGTGCAGAGAGAGAGAGAGAGAGAGAGAGGCGATCTGTTGGCGATGTGAGTAGGTATCCATGCACGAACTTTTTGAGGTTTCGTGTTTCGTCTCCACCGCGTCCGCTGCTCTGTAGTATGGTATGCTGTGTGTGCCCACTCTCTGTGCTCTTTTGTGTAGCCCTAAGGGCCCTTGTTCTGTGAAGCCCTCAAGGCCCTAGGGCACCCCGCTGTCCCTATTGAAGTTCCCTACCGATTCCTACCCCATGAGGCCCTAACACTCGCCAGCACAAGGAAGGAGAGCAGCACATACGGCAGTATAGCCATGATTTTGCGTTACACTCTGATCTCCAGTCCCTCCGCTTTTGAGTGTTGTTCTTCAGTATGGACCGATGTGGGTTTTCGGAGTTTGAAAGAAAGGGGGCGGCTGCGAACAACTTTGCATATCCCTCCTGGCAGAATCCTGGTGCTTCAACCGATGGCGGGCAGAGACTGATGATGTCCGCGGCGGAGCGTCCACTGCACTATTGAAGGCATCGGGCTTTCTGGTGGTGTCCAGTAAATCTCCGTGTTTATCTCCCTTGCAAGCTGCAGGGCTTAACAGACGCCAGTGGAAATGCTGAACCTTGCTTGCAGAAGGGGTTAACGGGTTGAGCGGGCTGACCGGGTTAAGAGGGCTCACACATCTCACACCTGTGTTGCAGATGGTTGCAGCTTATCTCTCCAAAGGCATCCTGAGCCTGAGGAATTCTGCGGCGAGCTGTCGTCTGTGCAGGATCCCTTTGCCAGTGTCTCCCTGCAGGCTCGATGACAACATTTGACAAAACCTTGCTGAACTGCGTTCTATACCTCTAGTAACTCTAGTAAAGGAACTGTGAAGGATTGGCAAGTGATTCAGGTCGCAGCGCTGCCTGAGTCACTCTCGGAGATGAAAGGCTTGGTTCTGGACATAGCCGAGGCGACATGCGGACAGTAATGACGGTAGGTAGGTGAATGCTCTTGTCAGTGTGGCTGACAAGGCAGACGGGTCAGAGTATGCCGCCGGATGCCAAGCAATAGCTGTAGTGCTCGTATCCCGTGACCATGAAGTCTACCCAGCATGAGGTCGGATTGCGGATGCTGGGTGCGCCTGCTGGTATTCAGCATGCCTTCGTGTGTGGACCTCTGCTTCACCTGCCAATCGCTGCCATTCCACGTCTTTTTCAGCAGAGGTTTACAGCCGAAGTGGGTCGTCTGGAGATGTACTTTCGGGACTTCCGGCCTCTCCGTCTACCATTCAGAGGGCGCCATGGAGCAAACGATGTCGCCATGACGTGGGTTTCGATGCCAGGCCAATGATACAGGGGCAACCACAGCCCGAAGACAAAACTCGCTTGGTCTTGGAGCGCGTGGGGGCCTCAAGTGACTTCGGTTTTTGCACTTAGTTGCACTTGGCCCGATCTACGGGATGTGACAGAACAGGTCTCGGTTTGTTGAAGATGCCTGCAGTATTGGCAGGTAGAGTCAATTACGATCCAAAAGCGAGGAAGCCACAAGGCTTCCGAAGGGTATTGCGCTTAATGAATGGCGCTTGCCTTGCCAGCGATTGGGCATTTGGACAGATGTTCAGAGCAATACCATCAGGTCCTTTTCACTAGTGCTGCGGAGCGTGTGCGGCCAAGGGGCAGAATTGGAGCGAGCTCGTCTTCTAGGTCTTCATGCTGTTGTCTGTAGGTGCGTGCTGAACAGTCACCTAGGTTCATGGAATTCCAGGGCGTGAACAGCCGCCGTACACCAGCTTGGAAGAAGTATTCAAACCTGTCAATGATGCTTCCAATGCTGACGTGTGCCATAGTGACCCTCTTTGCTGTTGCCCAGGCCCCCGCCGTCTGCACGCAAAACAAAGTGGACATGCAAAGCGTGCGGTCCGACGCTCATCTCAAGTGCTGCACCGATACTGTCACGTTGGTGTCTAAAGTGCGCAGATTGTTTCAGAAAATATCATGCGCCAGGGACAATGAACTTCGACTCGTCCAGTACCTGCACGTAAAGGGCTTAGCAAGCACCATGCCTTCCACTGTCGAATTGCGATGGAGCGGCTGATGTCTGTTGAACGTGACATTGGGATGGAGAGGGAGTGTTCCTTTGCTTTTTGCCTATGCTGCCCCATGTTATCCTTTCAAGCAGCTGCTTCCAGGAGTCCAGGTGCAGAAGGAATAGTAACAACTAGATGATCGCGGAAGGTCCGTATTTGCAGGCACTTGAATACCAGGTTACTCAGGGCGACTAAGTCTGCGGAAGGGTGTACAGTAGGGTTCTGATACTCGTCGAAACATACATGCCTGGTGTGCGCATGGCTATGTATGCATGCCATCCTATGGAAAAGAGCTTTCAGGTCTTCCGCTCTCTTAGCATGCTGGGACCATGGCCTCTTTCGATTTTGAGGCCTCACACGCGCCCAGCAGATAGTCTGATAGCTCTGGGATTTCTGGGTAGTGGACTCGCCGAAGTCACCCAGGATCGGCCAATGAAAAGTTTTTTCCGAAGAAAAGATCACCGCAAAGAGTCGAATGTGCGGGCTGAGCTATTCAATATTCAGTTCATTACTTCGGGCCAGAGAGCGAAAGTTTGAGTGTCGGGGAGATAACGGGACCTGGGCCGCAAACATTGCGGTGCTTGTATGTTGAGCGTTCTTTGTGTTAGGTTTGTATTGTGTGCGTAATGCCAAGGCGCTGTGGAGAGGGTCGCTATGCTGAGGAGGCATGAGCAACTCAAGCATCCTACCGTCAAATGTCCAAGCATCAAGTTTCCTGACGTGAGCGATGTACAATAACATCCGCAGGAACGCGCTGCCAGCGCTGCGGCTGAGGCCGCGCGAAAGCAGTCCCAGAACTCAGCACGCAGCACTAGTTTGCAGATGGAGAAGGGCAACACGAGTGCAATGCGCGTTGAGGCAGGTGAAGTGGGAGTGCAGCGCATGTGGGCAGATGAATTTCGCATCAGCCGGTATCCTAGCGGCTCATCTCACAACTATAGGAACACAAAGAAATATTTTGCAAGAGTGCTGGTTGATGCCGGTTATCAAGGCCGGTGAGTGCTTCAAATGTGGAGCGCCTCGAGGACGCTACTGGGTAGCCTGTGCTGTACCACTACGGTGCCGCTACGGTGTCACAAACAACAACTTCGGCGCTCACGTTCCTTCAGCTGAAGCGCGGTCGTGATGTCAAGGAACAAGGTATGGGATGTGCAAGGCCTTGGGATGCTTGAGTGGTGCTGCTCGTCATGAAGAAGGGCACAAGTAAGGGTTCAAAAGAACAGATGCAGGGGTGCGTGGCAAGGAGAGCTCGCACACGGAGGGCGGGGGGTGGGGCCGGCGGCAGTTGGTGGGGGGGGAGTTGGTGGGGGGGAGTTGGTGGGGGAATCGGGGGAGGTGGAAGAGTATGGAAGAGTAGAGGTGGAAGAGTAGAGGTGGAAGAGTAGAGGTGGAAGCGGTGGAAGAGGTGGAAGGGGGCGGGAGGCTCTCCAAACTCCAAGGCGCAGGGAGGGAGTGGGTTGATGTGCGGTGGGTACGGATCTCGGGAATGTGAGGGGGAAGGGAGCGTGGAAAGTAGGGGGGGTTGTGCAGCCAGCCATATGATTGCAATAGCACGAAGCGATGATTGACATTTCCTCCAATCATTGTTCTACATCTGTACTGCAGTGGTAGTATACTGTGTATACTAGTATACAGTAGTAGGGCCTATGATTGCATTTCTTCGTGGTTGTGAAACCAGTAAGCAATGATTGATAACCTCCCCACATCAGCGCAATCTTGCCAGCCTCGCCCCGAGCAACATTGTGAACTCGGGCAAACCCCGCGCTATGCATGCGTACTGGCAGGGCATGTGGCATTTTGAACACAGAATGCTGCAAGCAGAGAGCTCAGAAGTGATAGCGAAGAGCACTCTAGTGACTCTAGTGCTTACCAGCACTATCTGAAACACAGTCGACAGAGAGGTGGGCTGATCGTGAGTGCGAGGGCAGTTCCATGAGTTGTGCCTGAAGGATAGCTGCGGTGTGCTCCAGAAGTATGCAGGCGCTTGTGGACGAAAATGTTGCCGGTTTCCCTGACGTTTGTCTCACTGCATTCATGTCGCAAGTGTCCATGATATCCATGGCAAGCAATGCAAGCACCAGCCTGACGATGGTTGTTCTTCCCTCAATATAGCAGATCTGCAGTGACAGCGCCGCACCTGACAAGCTCCACATTGACCAGCCATCACACACTGAAGACAAGTCAGCTTTCAGCGTCATATCAATCGCCGCAATGCGAATCGTGGTCAACAGCACTTCTGGCTGATTTGCCTGTTTTGTGCTGTGCCTTGCAGATACGGCTCGTATTGGATGAACAACCAGGCTACCGCCCAGTGGCCGTGTGGCTGTGGGAGGCATGGTTTGACACATGTTGACAGAGACTTTGCACATTTTAGTGAAATGTAGTGGCATTGCGATGCACTGCGTAGCCTATGTGGTAGCATGTTCAAATCACTGGCACTTGGCAGGTGGACGAGGAGTGCTGTTCCATCTGCCGTGTTGCAGTTGCATTGAGAACTGAACGTTAACTGCGAGAGTAGAAAGCAGCACGTGGCAGCACATGCACATTAGCACATGGCAGCACGTGGCAGCACGTGGCAGCACGTGGCAGCATGTGGTAGCATGTGGCAGCTGATTTCAAGATTGTGTCACGAGCCTGGCTGTTACTCAGAATTTACACACCAGCCTTTAGTGTGCTTCAGTCTTCAAGGTATGCCCTTCGATGCATGCTGCCCAGAATGTAAGATGCCAGGCCTGTCTGAGAGCATGTTCCATGAAGTTCCATGCACCCTGGCAGAGGGAAAGAGAATGACCATATCAGAGGTGACGATTGTCCACCAGTCTGGGGCCCTGTCCCCAGTACCACGAGACGCAAACAAACAACCAGTGTTGCAGCTGATTGTAGGGCCCATCAATCGCTCTCAGTTGCTTTGTTGTTGAGGAGAATGCGGACACCACTTTCACATTCATTGCATCATGAAGTGGTTGCAGAAGGAGCAGAAGCAGCGCACCACCTCGGATAATTTGTGTTTGCTTGCTGCGTGCACTCGCTGTGAATCCGACGTGATCGAAGGTGCCCCATGTGCCGACGAGAATGGAAGTTTCGCCAATGATCGTCTGAGCGTCACAAAGCATGCATTCAGACTGTGAGACTGTGCGGGAAAGACTTAGTGTTGCAGAGTATCCTGCAACGTTCTGTGCATGTGCAGATCCCCGACAAGATGCGTTCTTAGTCAAGCCTCAAAGTTGTCTGCACATCACACTGGCCATGGGGTGTCTGCAAGATTTGTGCTTTCGATTCGCGCCACGAATGGAGATTTCATCACGCAGTAGAAGCCCCTTGTTTTTTTGTCTTTTAAAGTTGTATGGCACCGTGGGGCTCGCCACCCAGCACATCCATATTCTAGATCCCCATAGGTCAATGAAAAAGCACTTAATCCTAGGTGGGATAAGGGGGACCCTTAAAGGGGAACCCCTTCTTAACCCTCTTCTGGCTCTCTTGACAAGGGACCTTATTCAGAGGGTCTATATCTGCAAGGGTCCCCCTAATCCTATCCCCTACTTAACGAAGCTCTCCTCGCGAGATGGAGTAAGATGGTTGCTTGTGTGGCGTGACAATGGCAACGCTGCCCTCACTACCCACTGCCTTGCCGCATCTGGCAGCGTACCAGACTAGATGGATCCAAGATTTGCTTCATCATCATCTCTATCTTGATGCAGTGTTCTTGGCCGAGCGGCTACCCGGCTTTCCAGACGTGGAAGATGGTACAGTACTAGAGGTCTGGGCGGAAGCCCTACTATCTGCCGGAGAGTACTCTCGCATCCGATGGCAGCTCCAGGGACTTAAGGACAGATCGCTTTCCCCTCGCGTGCACTACTTGCTCGCTCTTGCTTGCATCAGGCTAGAGCGATATGGCGAGGCAGAGGTTGCTTTATTGTCAGGGAACCTGGATCTTGTGGAATCGTGGCGAAATGGACATGTTCAGCCTCTGGAACACGTGGTTGAAGGTGCCGCAGGTACGTACCAGTTGGGTCGGGTGGCAGAAGAAATGGGTAGAAAGAAGCAAGCCTTGGAATGCTACGCCAGCTGCTTAAAGAAATGTCCATACATGTGGTGCGCCTTCGAGCGGTTTAGCTGGCTGTCACTGTGCCAGAGGGACAATCACAGGGGACATTCCAAGAACTTTGAGGATCCAAGTCATCCAAGTCTGCCGACTACGGCTCGAATAACTCTGTCACGTGATCCACGCAGTGTTGGAGACCCAAGCACGGATGTCGTTATCCAGGGATGGATACCACACACTCCACGGAAGAGACGGCGGAGTAGGAGCTCCAAAAAGCGCCAACAGCAGAGCAAGGCCGGATGCACTCAGATCCACCCTCGAAGACCGCCGCAACAATCCCTAGCAGGTGAACAGGTGATAACAGGTGAGACTGTGACTGCAGGCTCCTGCATCCGCGGCCTCCCCTTCAGTGTGCTCCGTTCTCTCGCCAAGAAAGTCTGGCGAGCAAAGCTCCGCAGAGCAAAGCTCCGCAGCTTCCTCATCTTATTGGGAGGATAGAAGACATCTCCCGAAAGCCACGATTCCTTGTCGAGATGTACCCTGAGGCCAGAGTGGAGCTCTCCCCTGCATCGACTCATCCCGAGGCATTGACGAAGAGACTGTCTTGTGAAAGGCAGCGGTAGGCAGCGTGTGTCACAGAATCTTAGGCGAAATCTTACATCGACTTAGAGACTGCTTTTGCTTTGGACGTCATTTGGATGCGCTTCGGTTCTTTCCTGGATAGGCGCCGGCGCCTGCCAAGCTTGTGCAGGGTCCACAGCACTCCGACAGTATCTGGCGGTACTTCTGGCAGCGTTTTGGTCCGCGTTTGTAACAGATCGCAATTCCCACGCCCTCCATTTTTGCCTCCATGTTTTCGGAAGCCACTCTTTAGCCACAGCAGCCAAAACATGGCGGAGCCATAACATGGCAGCAAAATGGAGGTGGATTCCCGGATCGGCCTAGGATTCGGAACCCGTCCATTAGGTCACATCCCACTCGCACATTTGCGCTTATTCAGACACCCCGTCGTTCATGGCCCGTTCAACACATCGGAGGCTTGCGAATCTATTTACTCATGCCTGAACAAACACAATCTCTGAAGGAGTCGATTTGTTTCGGGATTTTTTTTCCGCCTGTGGGTATTTCGGCTCTGTTGGGGGCAGAAGCAAGTGTATCAGTAGCCACTACGAAATGGTAACAGCATGTTGCTTGAAGAAATCATTATAAATCAAAATGATTTCCTATATGCTTGCATACAGAGCCTCTATTTCCTCGAGGGCTTGCTGAAAAGGAAAACATCTATGTATTTGAGAAGGAGAACTTCTATTTAGGCGGAGAGGAGGCAATCTGACGTCCTCCTGCTTGCACCCATCCGTGAAATTCTCGGAAGCCGCTAAGCAGCGCAGTGAATACTTACATTACTTACAGATGAAATCGCTTCTGCTCCGAGGCTGCCGATCGTCTTCGAGGAGTCTCTTTCCACAAGCAATGGGGAGCAAGCGGAGGTCGACTGCTCCGTTTGTTCGACTGCCAAAGTTTACTGTGTCTTGCTGATGTAGTTCTTAAGAACCTGCCAGTTGTGCATGTGCATTCTCTACAATCCACTTGCGCACATCGAAATCGATCAACCTGTTGTGTTTGGTGGTGTGCTTCATGTCTCTCGTCTCTGCACGAACCGCGCCATGTGCAAAGGTCGAGGGGTGATGCGTATCGCAGCCAGTCCAAGCACAACAGTTTTTCCGAGGCATGCTAACCAGCAAGAAAAACCGAACGACTCTGCGAACTCCAGCCGCAGCGTGCAAGAGGGACTGGGGCGCAAGTTTGCAAGCGAGCAGCTGCCTTTGGCATCCATCTGCAGCACATTTTGGGGAGCTGAAGGCCCATCATCTGTGTGTGTGTGTGTGTGTGTGTCATGCTGTGTGTTTCTGGATTTTCCTCCATGTTCTTCCAGTGCCAATGAGCCGGTGAGCCAAACAACACAAGTTGGTTGTGAGATTGATTGTATGCCAAGAAGAAGGAGAAAGAGTCATTGCTATAGGAGTAGGAGCAGGAGAAGGGGTGAGGGTGGGAGTGTCCGACTCGCACTGCGACAGCGAACTTCTGCTTTATGAGAGCCGACTAGGCAGTGTCAGAGCCTCACAACAACGCAACAGCGGAGGGAAAGGCGTGTGCGGACACATCGGACTCCAGCAACGGCGGAACAGCGCAAGGTCAGAGCCGGCCCAGACACGAGCTTTTGCGTTTTCCATCCTGGTAGGTCAGAACACCTGAGAAGGAGACAGCCCAGTCAGTTCGGTCCTTAGACTTTGTGAAATCCAGCCCTAGCTGTAGGTAATCTGTGCGCTGTAATAGTGCCACTCGGAACTGCAACTATCTCATGCAGTCTCAATGCAGGAGGAGATGGTCACCGTGCTCCAAGGAGTTGCAGAGGCCCTCGCACTATGCAGCGGCTGCTTGCGCTCGAGAGACCTGAACAGTAGCTTCAGAGTAGCTTAACCATACTTAAACGAAGCTTCCCTGTTCTCCTTGCTCCCGACTATGTTGCCTTTCAGGAAAGAGTCAGAATGGACCCAGGATGTTAAACCGTATGTCCGTAGGGCAGGTGTATCAGGTGTGAATTCGGTCTCTGGCTCACAATGTGACCCGTCGAGGCGCTGCATGCCATGCAGGGTTTCCATTGCCAAGATGTCGCTGCCTGAGCTCTCTGGAGTTTGATGCTACTAGTGACACAACTTGCTGAACTAAGGCTCTTGACATTCTCAGCAAGCTGCCGATGCAAGAGCAAGAGTCAGCTGTCTGCCAGGACAGCAGCGGAACTTCTGTCCTGATGCTCTGCTGCAACCATCACAGTACTGATGAGCCTGTTGGCCGGATCAGGATCTAGCTGCTCGCTGTAATTTCGAACTCCAGAACTACAAGGATGCAGCGCGTATTTACAAGCCGCTGGCTTACGTGGGCTCCGGCCAGTTTGCAGTGCGATGATGTCTTAGACCCTTAGAGCTGCGCAGGCAGTGCTTCGCCCGACACAAATTCCACTCATCATTGGGGGTGGAGCACGCCCGCCAACAAGACCGTTAGTCCATGTGCTTATGTAGATCTCTTCGTTGCTGTAGTTCTCGGCTCTTGCAGGTACTACTCGACTGCGCTGTGGCATCTGGGGGACCGGGCGGCCATCAGTGGACATGCCTAGCAGAGCATTTTAATTTGCATTGCAGGAACTCGGAACACGTATAAGGGGTCAGGCAGAGACAACAGTAGCCATATTGAACACAAATGCTGTTGGACTCTAGCCGAGCCATGCGAACAAATCCAAACAGATGTGCAGCGGCGCGCTTGTTTGCGTCTTTTCCCCGCTCGGTTCCTGCAGGACCGTTTGGAACTGGGCCTCCTGGCACGACAAGTCCTGGAGCGGATGTCTTATGATGATTCCACGGCACATTCCATCCTTGCCCTCTCAAGCTTGTGAGGTCGAGTCGGCAACAGCCACAGGCTCGAAACTCGATGAAACCCGGATTCTTTTTGGAGTTGTTCTAGACACCCCTGTTCTCTACGGCCGCAAGTCTGTGTCAGAGCGGTATTAAAGTCGAGCAGTTAAGATGTGCAGGCGTGGTGTGTTGTGGGCAACAGCCTCAGCCTCGAGAAAGAGCACGAAAAGGCCTTGAGAACGTCAAGCTGTCGAGTTCACTTGTGTGCTGTCGAGTTCACTGGTATTGATGTGATGTTTTATGCTGATTGCGACTTGCGCTTAGGCTATCAAGCCTGTACTTATTCTGTATAGTTGACACAAAACCTGCAGAAGATGCATCTAGCGCAACCTTACAGACATCATTCAAGTCCGGTTGTAGAGCACTGTTCTTTGCAGCCGTAAGCAAGCTTGAAGACAGCCGTTTGCCTGGACTGCAAGCACACGCTGTGTCATGCACTCGAGCCTTCGATACTGAACATGGGCTCAGCCGGCATGTTTTTTTAGCATGCACTTCACAGAGCATTGATGCGCTCGGAACATTCAGCATCTCGAGAAGGCTGCTGCTGCGCCTCCCGTGAGAACGCAGAGAGTGGAGCTTGGATGGTCCATGTTGGCCGAGTGATAAACATGTGGACAGGCAGAAGTGCAACAGAGCATCCTGAGATGTCTAAGGTTTGAGGAGCCGCTGCGCAGCTGAGCGAAATTTTCGGCTTGGCAGATGCCCATAGCTGTAAAATCCAGGACGAGTCCAGGGGTGTGACTATGATCCTCTGCTGCCAAGGCATCCGAGCGAATCCTGGTCCTCCATCAGCGCGTTGCTGGCCCAACGGAATATTGCAACGTCAATTAAAGTCAGCCTGCGAGCACGTGGCCACTTGTCCGGCCAGTGAGGAAGATGCACCGACCTCCCGTGCTGCCTCGTTTTCGTTGCAGTTCTTGTCTGTCTCGAACTGAGCCCCGTTGAGTGTACATGGATTCGGGGTTCCACGGGCTTCAGCATCGTAGCAGCTACTCAGGCAACGCCATTCTCTTGGACTTCTTTGGGAAAGTCGGAGACCTCAGGCTTGCTCGGAAGCTTGAGCATCTTTGGCATGGTAGAGCAGAGTATAGCATAGTACAACATCTTGTATTTGTTGTTGTGTGCGACAGAAGGCGCATAGATCACGGACGTGACCATGATGGCAACCTCTGTGGTCTCAGCAGTCAAGCCGCCAGGCCATGGAGAATTAGAGCTCTAGTGACTCGAGTTTCTCACTGCTCCCTTCGTTTCACGCAACTCTCTCGTCTAAGTGCGTGCCATGATGTGGTGCCGAACGATGCATGCATCTCGTGAGGGCCTACGCATTCTACCCGGACTTGGAGACCGATTTCGCCAAGGACGAAAAGTCACACAGCATGAGAAACCACTGTATGTTCCCAACCTGATTATTGATTATCCTTTTGCTTAAAGGCGGTTCACCGTGCTCCCCCTGCCGGGTTGCGGGCAGTGTTCCAGGTCATGGGGTGGCACGTACTGTTTTCCGCTCAGCACAATGTTCCGCGTGGCCAGCGGGGATGGTCATGACCATCCCCAAAGCCAAAAAAGGGTCACCCTCGAAAAGATTTGCCTAGGACCGCCCAAACATATCTCCGGGGGGGGGGGGGGAGCGAGGTTCCCGCCCTTCGCCTTAAGGCCTGAACTTCTTGTCTTGCCGCCGAACAAACAACAGCGAGTCAAGGTGACCCGTTGGCAACCCATCACAGAGTTTGTTATGTTTGTTTCGGGCGGCGTTTCGTAGGCAACCGAAAAAAGGTTTACATAGATGGAGCTCGGCTTGGCTTCTTTGCTTCTCTGGACTGGTTGTCTCAAAGCTTGCTTTGTTGCTTGCTTTAGATTGCAGCCCTGCTAGAAACAACCGCCCTGACAACAAGTTTTCCAGATTGGGGGGAAACTGAGTGAACCCGGAGCACTTCACGCTTCAATCATGGATTAGTAAGTTAAAAAACTAGACTTCTGGCCGATCGCAGTGGGCCCCACGATCTGCATGTATGGATCCCACATGGCACCCAGCGGAGATTTGCAATGTTTTTTTATCGGATTGGCGCCCCTGTACGTTGTAGCAGCGTCTCCTTCAAAACACGCAAGATGTCGGACATTGTTTGCAAAAGCTTTCTGCCGCGCAGGACCAAACACTGCGGCAGCGGTATGGCATTTGCGTTCCAGCGTGCCAGGTGCCTGGTGACGATGCAAGGGGGAGGGCTCGAGAAACGAGCGTTGACACCTTCTCCACGTCTCATCTTTTCTTCCAACTTCCCAAGGGAACACATGTGCGATCAATGTACAATGAGCTCAGCGTGAGTTCGCTGTGATGAGCCTTTCAGGCCCAACGGTGGGAAGCACCGTCCAGGACTATGGTGGAAAAATGTGTCTCGACTGATACACGGAAGCTACAAGTGTCTGGTAGCTGCTGTTAGGTTGTCCTAAACAAGCGCGGGCCGTTGCAATGTTGAGGCGACAGCCCGACTGGGTGGTTCTACAGCATCGTGCTGAGTGTCAAAGTATGTGCTCGCTTCATTTGAGGACGTTTGATTGAGGCGTGTAGCTGTAGCTAGCAGCTGTGGTGGCTATTCGCGGTTGTTGACAGAGAAAGTCAGGCCATCATTTCCAATCTTTGGGCGTCCGTGGCCTGGCATCGTGCTGATAATGCCGCGAGCTTTGACTGAAGCTTGCAGATGTTTGTATGATCAGGTTGTGTACCATATCAGCAACCCGCCGTTCAAAGCAGCACGGCGCAGCGCACACAGACCTTCGGTGTCTGTGGAGTTGCAGAAGTTAACAACTCAGTGCTACGGTGTCGAGGTTATGTGCTTCGCCAGCATGTGAGCCCGTTGTCGGAGCTCCGTCCAAACCAGAACAGGCTCCTTGATAGTGTTGCTGACGTTAAACGTGGTGGCTTCGCTGGCTTGCGTCACTGGCTTCAAAACAAAGAAGGCGAGAACCACAATAGTGCCAACGGCGCAGGTGTGTGGCCTGAAGAGGGATGGGACGGAGCGCCTCGTGCTTAAGAGCTGCAAAGAGTTTACCGATGCTTCTGCACGTGAAGGACAAGTACTGGCTTCTAGAGCGGCCTGACACCTCCATCGAAGATGGCTGGAGTCTGGTGCTGAAGTCCATGTCTGCACTATTATTGTCAGCAAATCAAACAAGATATTCCTTCTTCCTTGTGGCCGTGGCCTTTGGTTCAACGAAGGAGCCGAAGGAGCTGATAGCGCTCTGATCACTGCTGGGCACTTGGCCGTTTTCAGCTGTTTTCGGCATCTTTTGCGATGGCCCCACTGCACCGCATCGCACCTCCAAAGGGTTGCTTAAAGTCATAACATCTTGTGTGTACCATCGTGCGTGCGCCCTGGGGCTGGGGGAAATCCATTCCAAACGAGATCTGCGAATAAGCATGAACCTACCTTAAACCGTTGAAGTTGTATATCTCTGCGCATGCACGCGGGAGAGCCGCTCCGAACGTCAACCTGCGCAGTGTGGCACGGCTAGACCAATCAGCAGTCACTCTCACCAGCTCGCGTGAGCCTCGTGTGGACCCTGGTTTCAACATACCATAACATCACGACATTGTGATTGCTACTGTCTCGTGTCTGAAAACTCGTGCGCATCGTGCGTAGTTGTTCAACTGGCAAAGTTTTGAGGGTTCCGGACATAGTTAATTGAGGTGCGCGCTCGGGAACTCGCTTCGCGACTTGTATGGCTCCACGTCGCGCGTTGTGACGTCGCGTTGTGGCGCATGACAAGGTTGTGTCACGACTTCGCCTGCGATGGCGTGACATTACACTACGCTTTGCAGTGATGCCTCTACCACATGCCTACCAGTAGTAGTTCTACCTAGGCCTGTTTTGTTTAGCCTCGCCTTTCACGATCTCCGAAGCACGTCGTGGGATCCTGTCATGGGCTCCGACGCATCACCGAGCCCTTGTCATTCATGGAGCAGGCATGGTTCAGCATGACCGTTGTTCGGGAGGATTGGGAGGGTGCTAGATCTGTTCGGACCCCTTCCTCCTGGAGTCCTGGAGCCTAGGCCAGGGCGACTATGTCTGGCACAGCTCCGTCCAAGGCCTGGCCTTGACAGTGTTTCATGGCGCTTCAGATCCCCCAAAGCTTCCTTGCAGGCGGCGTCTTGCCGACAAAAGCTAAGACGTGAAGCTGATGTGGTCATCAGGCAAATGAAGATGCTCATTGCGTAGAGTGCTTGAAAAGTCACTGATTGAGTTAGCTCTGTTGTCGCTGAGCAACTCGGATATTTGCTGTTGCCTCACATGGGGAAAGGCCTTTGAATGACAGCGCGGGGCTTATCTCGTTTGTTTCGCATGCGACATTGCAGATTATCAGATTGTCCGCACTGCAAGGTTTGGCCTACAACCTTCTCACTTCTGTCACGAGTCCGGAGCTATGTGTAGGCATGTTGTGACAGGCGTTGTATATGACCATCCTCACCCCGAAAAGCCTCACATTGGCTTGCTAGAAGGCCCGGTGTACTCTGCCGGAAACTCCATCATGGACAACGGCGCCCGGAACTCACGAAACTGGTCATTGAACATCTTGAACGCAAGAGCAAGGCGGACCGCATGCACCGTGCATTGTTCGGAGGCTTTGATCCTTGGCCTGGGAGTTGGAATCTTAATCTTCCTTGTGCGGCAGTGCGGCAGCATAATATGAAGCGACCGCGCGGCAAGGTTGCAGGTTCAACTTTACTATCTGTGATGATCATGCTCATGTCCTGCGCTCAGACACATATGTTGAGTTTGTGAGGGAAACCTCCCCTCAGGGAGCGTCGTTCATTTAGTCCTCACGATGTGAGGCTAGAGGCCTATCAGTCTGCGGTTGGCGGGTGTGTGTGGTCAAATTTGAGCGTTTGCGAGTCTTGTTTCCCATTGTGGACTTGGAAATGGCGTGCTTCTCCGTTTTGGCCTCTTATCAAGGCTTTTTGCGGCTCTGCTCGGGCGGGCTCTTGGGTGATAAGGGGGTGGCCATGCTGATGCTGCCCTTTTGCATTTTCTGGCTGCAGACGTACGCTGGCTGGAAAGAGCTGTTACTGTAGCGTGCAAAACTGAACCATCCGCCAAGAATCACCACTTGCGGCAAAAAACATGTGAGCGCCCAGCCACAGCGGCAGTCCGCCGACATAGAACTTTCGTCCCCGTGGCTCTCAAGTTCCTCGGGGGGGCTTACCATGGCTTCTACTTGAGGGCCAGAGAGTGTTCCGGTGCTCTGCCTGGAACCAAGGTTTCCAATATGGGCGCCACCAGTACTGTCCGAGACCATGAGACTTCAGCATGCTCAAACTGAAATCGGCGGGCAGCACTCAGGCTTGCGCTGCTGGTCGTGGTGTTTGTGGCCCTCATCCTGGCAGACTATGTGCCCTGACCATAACGACGATAAGGGCTCTGATCGGACAGATGCAGTTGATGCATGTTGACGCAAAGTTGGTCAGCAGGTTCTCTTTGTCCAGGGAGGCATTGTCAGTGGCAGGCAGGCTTCCCGCAATCGATTTCTAGATGCTGAAGTTCTGAAACTGTGCCGAATTCCGGGAGTTCCTGACCTCCCGAAGCCATTGCACAGCTGCAGTGCTGACGTATAGGACTGGAGCTCAACTGCAGTCGCCTCGCCCTTATGGTGTGTTTGGTCTTCTGGTCATGTAGCTGGGCAGGTGCTTCTTGGGACACTTGATTGCAGCAGAAAGCAGCTCAGACTCTCACCGACGCGCACAACGATTGCTGCATGCGGATCTGCGAATCCCATAATCCTAAAAAAACCTAAACTCGCCATCCTAACCCCCAGAATTCGCCATCCGAAATCCAAAAGAAGATCCGAAACCCGCCATGCTAACCCCCAAACTCAACCCTACATTCCACAATCTCAAGAAATCCAGCTCAACTGCAGCAGTCCAGCGCCGACGTGCTGCGTCTTGCTGACCGCCCACTGAAACCACTTTTGCTAGCTGTGAGATGATGTCGGATGCGTTTGTTGCCCGAGGTTCTTGTCAAGCTTGTCAATTACGGTGCCTTCTGCGGCAGAAAGCCTGCTCGAGCCGCAGTCTGTTGGGATTCCTACTCACGTGCCGAGAGTAATTGTAGTGTTGGCCCCGTGTAGGCTTGGTCGGAAACCGTGCCATAGCATGATAGAAGAACTCTGTGCCTTTGCCATCCAAAATGGCTGAGGCTCACGCAGGCCAGCAGCAACCAGGCCACAATGCAGCGATGACCTTAGATGCCTGAGCTCCTTGGAAACATTACGCGGGTCATCAACGCGAGGTGGTTTGCAGTGAGCGGCTGCCTGCTGGCAGTAATCATCATGCTGCTGGCGTGTACTGTTGTGACCTTACATGTATCATCTTGTATCACGTGAATGCCAGATGTTTGGATGTTGTCTTTGTTGCTTGTGCTTGTGGCCCCTGCCCGTTTTCACACTCAGGTGCTGTCGCTGGCAAAGCAGTTCAGAGTCGTCATCGCCTTGCTCAGCGAGGCAATGGTAGCGTGCAGCGGACAGAACACGTCACAGGGCCGTGCTAGCCAGTGCTAGCTCCTCCCCCTACTGGCCAACCAGATCAATCTCGACTGCTTCAGAAGACTGTCAGAGCTTTAACCACAGAGTTTGACGGAATGTCTGTGACAGTGTAATTGTCTTCCTCGGAGAAATTGGAAATCTCCGTCTGCGGTGCAGGGAGGCATGCGGTCTAACGTGTTTACGAACCCAAGCGCATGAGCAGCGAACGGGCAGGCTGGCAACATGGTCCGCAGAGTGCCGTCACTGCTGGCGCTGCCGATAATTTTGTTGATCAGCCTTGCCAATGCCTCAGTCAGGAGTATTTTAGTATTTTCATGTCTTTGCCTTGTTCGGGCTGATCATCTCGAGATTGCAAGGTACTGCACTTAATGAACCACAGGGGAAAACTCGAGTGTCGACTAAAGCAGAAGCTTCTTCTCAGAAAGATTTGTTTATGTTCAATTCGCATGTTGTTCTGTCCTAGCGTAGGGCAGCTTGTGGTGCAGCTTCGCTTCGACCTGCTTGTGGGGGTCACTTCCTCTCTTGGTTTGATCCCGTTGTCAGGAGAAGCAACAGACATAAGTTTATCATGGTACATCATGGTATGTCTCTCAGCCCAGGCACTGTTTGCTTCCCTGCTGATGCTCGGCTTGCTTGGCGTGGCCACCGCTTCAGAGGAGCAGGTGACAAAGCCACTGGTTTCCTCAGCACATGTACGGCTACCAATCAAAGGCGCAGCAAAGGCACAGTATCGTTGGGAGGTTGAGAGCATGCTTGGCAGCTTGAACATCCACAGCAGCGAGGCGTGTGGGCTCCATTCGTGCTCCGAATTGCTCAGCAGGAGTATCGCTTGTAACTTAGTATCGCATGCACAGGCTGTTCGACACTTTCAGGAAGGTGCAGCCGAAGCCTTGGCCCATTAGACAGGATGTTGAGTGCATGTTGGTGCACTCAGTTCCGCTCTTTGCTTAGCTGTGCTTAGCTGCGACTTTACAACTTTACGACTTGTGAGTTCCTGCAACAGGCGGCCGTCCTCATCGTAAGCTTCATTTGGTTGTATTTCTTCCATGCGCCAGGCTCAACTTGAGCTTCGCACGCTATCCGAAGTTTCACGAGTTGCACAGCATTAGCATTCCGCCTTGTGCCTCCGAGGTTGCTGTATACCACAATACGATAGCGTCGCTGACAGAGTGTCTGATTCGATTTGGTTGGAATCTTGATGGGCCACGCCGTGTGCTTGATTTTGTGGGCACTAGAGGCTAACAGTGTCCAGATGGTACTTTCGAGGGGATTTGCAGGCCTGACAACCTCATAATGACAGCGAAAGTGCTCTTTGTCTCATTGCGAACTTCTTGACGACCTTTCAAATGGCAGGAACATCACCTGTGTCCATCTGTCGGAGGCTGTCAGGTTGCCCAGTGCCTTGACAGCTGGCTGTATCTTGCTATGCGCGCCCTGACGCATGCGCGCTGATTCTTTGCACCACTCGTCGTTCTGTCTGTAATGTCTGTACTTCGGTCTATCGCCTCGTTCCAGGCTTGGGCGGTCCGGTGGCCGTTTCGCTAGCACAAGAACGGCACTCAATTGTGTTGCACATGTACACGCATTGCGACGCATTGCTGCACTTTCTCTAACTGTTGGTTTTACGTTTCTTTATGTTTCTTTGCGATCTTCATCTTCTAGGCCTTCCGGTATCACGTTGGCTCGTTGGCCTTCGGTGCACTTGCCCTGACGGCGCGAGCCCAAAAATGGTTTGGCGCTGCTGGAAAGCGTCCAAGTGCGATTCATGTCGAAGTCTTTTGTAGGTGTGTACCGTCCCGCGGCTCGTGTGGGAAGCCCAGGTAGCAGTGGTCGCAGAGAGAAAGTTCGCAGCATGTGTAAGTGATGGGAGCGTACGACACTCATGTCGTGACAGCTTTGCTACTGAATCAGGGTTCCAATCGTTGGTTGCCTTGTTGTTGAGGCTTGAGTACGTGGAGAAGCATGCTAAGGAGACTGGCGACCAAAATGCTGGTGCCCAAACTGCTCAGTTGGTGCAATCTATTGCAGAGTGATGCTGTTGGTAACTCAGCAAGTACTCGTACGACATACACGACTCCACTCGGCCAGTGTCTGGCCGACGGGGGTCTTTCGAGCTTCTCTGGGGGTTTACGGAGCTGCTTTGCGATGCCGATTCCACATTGCACGGCAATGTCAGTTCGCATAGGCAGTACCCCAATGCTGGAAGCCACGCCGTGGAGTTTTTCAGTTTTTCCTTTGGAGCGATATGTAGAGTCGAGCACTGATGCACCCTGTTTAAAGACTCTTTAGTGTTCCCCCCCCCCACAGTCGAAACTGACTTTGTCCTTCTTTACAGTCACAGTCTCGGGATTGAAATGACTCTAACAGGGATGAGGTTATATGAGTGTAAACGGGACACGAAGCTTTCTTACGACACCCGGAGTACTTGGACTTCGTAGGACCCAGACTGTCATAGGCGGGTCCTGAATAGCGCGGAAGCTTGACTTTATGGAGGAGGCCCATTCTAAGAGGGTGCAACATTACGACGCACACCCAGCAAAGAAACATGGTGCGCAGCGAAATTACGTAGAGGTGCCTGCACCAATCCATGCAGCAGAAACCTCGGAGAGTGAGCACTCAGGAAGGGAAGGTCGTCAAGGGGACAAGGGATGCAACCAGCTCAAAACTGTGCCACGCCCAACAAAATCAAGAACCAGGCGAGTAGCTCAACAGGAAAGCAAGAAGCAGCAAGACTGATAAAGATGGATGCCCGTCAGCAAGACCTTAGGCCAGCGGGGTGCCTCACCGCGAACTGTATATACAGGATACACGGATGCATGCAAGCAGAATAGTTCCTCAGATGGGCCCTGGCAAGAGGCAATCTGCAATCCGCAGGGCCCTAACACCAGCAGTTGCACGGGATGCCTGTGCCCGAAAACTGGAATATGCTGGAATCCTAGAATCACCCTAGAAGGTAGTGACAGTGGGGGCTGGATCCCAGGCCTTGGCAGCAGCCGTGCGCTGTGCCACAAGGCCGCTCCTCGTGTAGTCACAGGTCAGTGATGACAATGAGAAAACGAGCAAACCCAACCATTGTGCGCATGTGTGCATTGGATTAAAACGTCGATTCTTGAGGTGCTGCTTAAGCTGGCTGCACTGCTGCCTTGATCTCAACGTGCGTAATGTGCCCACCAACTTGCAGCTTCACGACACCGACCAAGCCATCAAGGCCTGAAGTTCGTCACGGAGTATGCGTACATGTACGTAGCCGTCATAGGACCCGGTGCAGTGTGCACACCGTCAACTATTTTCTGTGGCAATATCTGCTAACTAGTTTCTTCTAGTCGGGCGGTTGCTACGTTACGTACGCTTACCTTACCGTGTACCTGTACCTCGTAACAGGGCAAGATCACAAATTTTGGTGTCGTGGGTACCACCCTTGCAGGAGAACCTTTCTGCTCGTCGGCATGCAAATCGCAGGGCCGCCAAGCGGACATTCTGTGACACTCGGTGGCAACACTGTAGAAGCCACTGCTGCTTTGTCCCCAAAGGTTTCAGCTGTTCACCAAGTATCCTGCACAGGCACGGATGCCGTGTGATGTCGCAGCAAGGTAAGGTTGAAGGCGGACTTTTCCCAAACCTTCAGGGCGCAAGCAGGTTACCAGACTATGTCTTGGACCCTGTTGTGGGGGATAACGTCGAATACCTGCCGGCTGGAGGTTAGCAGGTCTGCACGTCAGGCACTGTGTTTCCCGCCTTCCCCATAGCTCTTGGCTGGTCAGAGGTTGTCAGGTACCTCCGCCCGTCAAATACCTCCCTGGGCCTGGGTGGTTACCGGTTCGTGGGTCCGTCCGTCAGATGCCATGCCACCGGTCACAGGTTAGAGGGCTTAAGGGTTTACAGAGTTTGCTTGTCAGATGCTGTTGATCTAACTATCCTCATCCGCTGCTCATTTATGTATCTAATTATCTCCCCTTCCCCCCCCCCCCCCATGACCGACAGGCTCTGCCCATCAGATACCCCTGTCAGTCCATCAGACACCCTTCTGAGAGGAGGAGGAAGGTTACCGGTGTATGCTCTGTTTGTACTCGTGGTATATCGCTTCAACGTTAATGTATACGCGCATGTAGGTGTGCGTGTGGTTGAGTGTGCGCGGGCACATGGGCTCATGTGTATGCGACACGCATACAGGGGACAGGGGCGATCAGTAGCGTGCTGCCGCAGCGCCAGGTTGCTCTCAACACATTGACCTCGGTAGTGTACGAGTCCCAGATTGCACTTTGGAGCACCTTGTGTGCAGCCAGTAGCATGCTGCGATGGGGCTAGGCTCGGCTTTCTCGTGTGCATTGGCGTCCCGTTCGCGCTGGCACCCTCCAGCTTTTATGCTTAGTGCAAGAAGAGTGCATGAGATGAATGACTTGCCAGTCGGTATGAACTTGTCCAAAACCACGAAGACGAAATGTCCTGATGAGGTACTCGCTACTTTCTTTGAGCTGAGAGACAGCTGGGTCAACTTTCAGTTTCTTTCTCAGGAAGAGATGCGATGTTCTGGTCTCCGCAGGGTCTCCGTGTCATTTCTCACGTTCGAAGCTCGCCCAAAAGCTGCCAAGGCCGTGTGCGGTTTGCGTGATGATCCTCGCATACATCATCTCCCGCATGTCCGTCCGATGCCGAGACCCATCAGTCTTAGTATGCGATTCTTGAAGCAAGGCCCGGGGGATTTGTTTTTCAGGCGAAGCTAACATCCAGACCTCTGGACTCCTGGATGGGCGGTTGTGGGGGGGGGCTTTTGGGTTGATCTTTGCTCAAAGCGCTATAATGACCCAGCGCCGGCAAAGTCGTCCCTTGTCTGTTCTCCCCCCGTCTTCACAAGCTCTGCAAGTTGTGAAGCACGTGGCATGACATGCCGGCGCACGATAGTCAGGTTCTTAGCATTGGTCACCTGCACAGGTCGGCGTTTACGATGCGATACTTACAGCGCTTTTCATCTGTGCAATGCGGGATGAGGACAAGTCATCCCCACAGTCTTGCATAAATCAGTAGATCTCAGTGGATGCGGAGCAGTTTGTGGAGATGTTTGCTGAGATGCTTTGTTTGAGGAGTATTGTGGTGGGCAGCACATGAGCGCAGAGCTTCGACAAGCGCTCGGGGCCCAGAAAACGGTCAGAGGCCAATACGCGTTCGTTTTCTGGTTCAGATCGCATCGCACATAATCGGAACATCCGTTAATTGAACCACTTCACAACAGCTTGCCCGAACTCCGGACGAACTCCGGAACCTCGGGTCCTTCCAGACCTGGACTCACGGCCCTTCAAACAAAGGACATCCATTGGAACATAGGATGGTGGAGGATGGATAGGATGGTGGTGCTTAAACCGGTGGCATCATCCGCCATCCAACCGAACAGCGTGTCTCACGCTCAGCAGAACTCCAAGAGTTCTGAGGTGGGCAACATAGGCAGCACAACTCTTCGGGGGACGGAAAGAGCCCAACACAGACTTGCGCCCGAGCGATATGCGAGGCCGAGCCCGAGCCCGAATTGGAGAGCCAGTTTTTGTCCCACGCTCGCCAGGTCATCCAAGGCGTAGCTGAGCGCAGCCGAGACATAACATGATATTACTATGACTACATGGGTTGATGTCGTTTTGCTTTGTTTCGCTCGGTCCCCTCCGACTTGAGACGCGAGGCTATTCTTACACATACTTCTGAGATCTTCTGAGGCTGGCCAGTGGCCTGACAAAGTCGGTCCGATCATTGGTGGAAGCTCTCGAACAGGTGTTTCTTGACAGTCATGCTACAAAGTTAATTGCGTGAGCGGGCCGTCACCCTTCTCCCGACAGTCGCTAAATCACCCACACCCAAGCCAGTTGGTCAAGGTCCGCGCAAAAGCACAGATTGGTCCTACCATATAAACAGCGATGGCGGTGTGTGAAAACTTAGTAGTTGTGTAATCACGAAAGCCAGCTCCTCTGGAGCTGGCGGGAGTTTTGATTACAACTTTCTTGTTTTGGGGCAAATGGGACTTGGGGGGCGTGAATCCCTGATACCTATCTTCAACTTCTGCCGACAAACATACGATTCTGGCGCGATCCTCGAGAGAAGCTGTGCTGATCTTTGCTGCTCGAGCCAAGCCGTCGAGACACGTGTGGAAGGATATTTACCTTGAGTACCCAGGAGGGCAGCTCGAAGAAACACGCATATGCTGCCAGTGTTTCGTCTTCCCGTTCCGAACGTCGACGATGTCACTACTGAAAACAGTTGCATTCAGTGAGGCTTAAATTGCGAGGTGGACGTGAGGCTGCGGACTCATGGGAGTGGGCTTGCTAGTAGAGCAAGTCATGGCAAAATGCGACGGTGCTTGGTGAGGTGGAGTTCTCATGATGCACGCCCCAATGGCAGCGGCGACTTTCGGAAGCCGTCGGTTCTGCAGTAGTTTAGGATGAACCCTGTCGCCTGTGCAGGCAAGTAGTGTAGTTGGAGCACGATTGCTGAGGCTGCTTGGGCCTAGCCGGGAAAGAAACAAAAACTCGCGGGAGCTCCTTCCGATTAGGATGTGAAGTCGTTATGCGCGCTCACTGACAGCACATCCCTGTGAGGCCATTAGATGCTTTCAAAGGGTGCTGTGCTCAGATGCTGACTGTGTGGCATGCCTTTGTTTGACGACTGTTTGTCTTCTTGTCGTGAGGCGATCCAGTTGAATCCGAAGCAAGCGTATGTGCCATGCTCAGACCAGCAGAAAAGCGAGAGCAACTGAATATGCCGACAACATCTGGCAACATCTCAGTGTGTGCTGGTGGATTCCTCTTGGCGTGATGTGCCAGGCCCGCACCTTGCTCGGCCATGAGCTTCTAGCTCTGGAGAAGCATGACAAGGCCGTGGGCCTTGGAGCCGATTGGGAAAGCGGGAGGAAAGCGGGATATGAGCATTCAAAGAATCTGTTTCGTGTGGAGGCTGTGCAGCAATACCGCAGTGCTCTCAACGTGGATGTACGGCAATACGGCGCATGGTGGGGCCTGGGCAAGGTGTGCCAGTTCCAGGCAAGTTATTCGAGGCTTTGCGAAACGTTAGCTGTTTCAAAAGCCATTCGGCTTGGCCAGGAGGATCTCGTGCAGGCCAAGTACAACTTCCTGCGAGCAGTGAGCTGTCCACGCTTGCAAGACAGTCGACAGCGGACAGTGCTCTTCTCCATTTGCTTTGTGCTTGCCACAGAGCTCGCGATCCACTTCGAGCCGGCCTTTGCCCAAATCGCCTGCCAAAGCCAGGTCGAGATCAACGGTTCCAACCAGGTGTTGCGAACTTCCCTTGGCATGGTGCTGCAGGCCTCTTGTGGTAGGTCACCATGCGGGCACGGCTATCTTACATAAGAGCAGCGTGCACGACAATAGACGCACGAAGATCACGTAGCTTTCCTTTCTTGAAGTTTCAGCAGGCTTTGGGCGAGCCGCTGCAGGCCCTGCAGCTCTTCAATCGAGCAGCTGGAAACTCATTCGGAACTCCCGCATTCCCGTCCGCACACAAGCGGAGTATCAGTGCAGAGTCATGTAAAGTCCGTCAAGTAGTCTGATTTTTCCAGGCTGAAAGCAGCCACTGCAGAGCTTTGGCATTTTTCCAAAAGGCTTTCCTCGCCTGTACCGAACCTGTAGACATCTGAGAGTTTGGAGCCGTCTGTTTTGTCGCCAGGCCTGCGTCCTGTCCTCGCAGGAAGAGCACGGGAAGGCTCGGCGATGTTGGAACAATTTTCAAGTCGATTCGTGTGTGAGAGCGCAAAGTTCTGAACAGTGGGTGCGCATTGCCATGCCCGTGGCATGAGTTGAGGCAGCTTGTGAGCTTGCGAAAGCCAGGTGTGAGGAGCTCGTCAGTGCAGCACTGCAAAACCAGAACATCTCTCCCGTCACATCTCCTGAGGTTTGGCGCCTCGTGAGCCCTGCATCCATGTGCAACTGGGAAGAGCGCACGTAGGCCAGCCGGGCAGGCCATGGCAGGTCATGAGATGAGGGCCCTTGACCTGGGAAGGTCTTGGAAACACGCAGGAGGCCCTGCAGCACTTCACAAATGCCTTTCTGCGGCATCGAGTGTATTCTACCCCGCGCCGTATCATGTGCAACGCGAGCGATAGCAGGTAGACTAGACACCAAAGCTCAAGTTTCTGCGCGTGGTGAAAGCCGAGGCGATGGACTTCTGCGCCACATCTGGAGACCATCAGCTCAGTGCGGCAGCTGAGGAGAGCACCTTGAGCATACTTTGATTTCTTATCGGCTTTGGCAGCCCAGTGCTGTGGATTCCATCAGAGTTTGCGAGTGCTTGTGTTCAGGAAGAGCTGCGCAAAGCGATGCCCAGTGAAGCGAGATCAGGAAGTTCATCAGCAGCTTTAATTGCAGGCTCGTTGTTTGAACGACATGTGACATCCTTGTGTTCGATCTTCGGTTTCCGACTTGGGGGAACAAAAGCGCGAGATCCCTGCAGCTCATCTCAGACACAACTTCACAAGGGCTCGATTGTCAAGGCCGTTAATGAGGGCGCAGGTGCCCCGGTGCTCACCCTCCCCGATCTGGGGAATCTGTTCGGATCTTTTCTCTGATCATTTTTGCTTTGATGACTTTGTGTGTGGTATTTCGGCTCCTGCAAACATCATCCCCCTTGGCCCAGGTCCTCAGCACAACAGACTAAACCATATCTGTCCCACAACGTATCACAACTTGCAGCAAGGAAGATGCCAACATGCAGAGGAGGGCTGTTTCAGGAGGGAATTTGTTGTTGCTGTTGTTTGGGAGCTGTTCTTGTTGTTTTCTCTCATTCTGTTCGAATCCCGGTCCAAGCCCTTCCTGCCTTTCTTCGATTCCCCTGGGAAGCGTTTTGCCTTATTCACACCCTTTGTTTTCTTCGGATCCCATTTTGTCCCCTTGAATCCTAAAATCCTAAAGCCTAAGCCCCTAAACCCCGAACATCCCGCGGCCCTAACCCTAGAATCCCAAAATCCAACAACCCTCTTCTTCGAATCCCTACCCGGAACTACCCGACCTTCACCCAATCTGCAGCGAATCCTTGTGTTAGTGAACACACCAGCTATGTTAAACAAATTAGTTGGGACCTTGTTGCCCACAACGTGTTTAAGAGTGTTTAACATACCTTCAAGCTTCAGGCTTAGGGCTGAGGGGCTGAGAGGCATGAGGCTTTAGTGCTCCGGCCGCCTCTGTCCGGACACCCGCAAGCAATGACCTCGTGGTTTGGCTCGGCTGTTTCAGGTTTGTCTTCCCTGTACACACGCACGTGTTCTTGAGTTTTTCAAAGGGTTGAACGCGACTTGGTGGCTGGCTTAGCGACTTACACTTCGTGTTTTTTGAGGCTATCATTTTCAGGAGGGTCGTGGGGACGAATTTAAAGGCACAAACAAACGCAACCGAATCCGCTTCCTCCTACGCTCTGAGACTTTGGGTTTACTTTCGAATCCAGGAGATCATAGGGATCATCACCTTTCGGGATCAGCATTCAGTATGCCAACAAGAGTTCGTATATGTTTCGTGTCTACCGATTGTTATTGTGATGCCATGCTAGGGTATCCATAGAACATGCTCGCACACCCTTTTCCGAATTCAAATGTTGCATTCTCCAATCCCAGTTCTTGCGTATTGGAGGCTTGTTTCTTGCTTCCCCACATCTTCCACTGCAGGAAAGCATGTTCAGGAGGATCCAACCGTTCGTGGGGCATATGCTCACACATGCCTTTTGCCATTTCAAGGATCACGTCTCCCACCGCAGAAAAAACTAGCTAAGTTGTGGGAGCGAGTGTGTAGTATGTTGCAGTATGCGAAGCAAGCTTTCATGATGAGTTCCCTTTTTCACCATGACGATCTCATGCCTCGGCCGTGCTGCTCCAGAAGGAAGTGCGAAATGTGTTTACTGTAATGAAATTAGGCAGCAAGAGTTCTTGAAGGTCATCTGATCTGAAATGATTCGAGAATACGAAATGAAATATGATAGGTATCGATAGAGATTCATAGAGATTCATCTTTTCAAAAAGGATATCAGCACTTCATTTAAAAATTGAAGAAGCGGTTTCACAAGTCGATCAGAAGAATGATCCCATTCGTAATCTAAATTTTGCAAAAATAAATTATTGATGGCTTCCAAAGTCGTATCCTCCCATCATTTTGAAGATGATGTATTCGAAATTCTATTTGATGAATATTTTTCTTAGATATCCCGATCTGTCTATTTCTTCTCCATAAATTCTTCTGGCCACCCCTATTTCCGTCCCGAAATTCCCAGCCGTGCGTTGCAAAACCCGACCCCCCCCCCTCCCCTCCCCCCACAATTTAGTAAGATAACCCTTACAATAAGGACCTCAATAAGGTAGCCCTTAATATCGGCAGCCCCACATCGTGGCACCTGCTTTGGATGTGCCAGGCACGCTGTTCCCCAACGAAGCTCTCGGAAATGATTGGCTGCTCCAGTGAGCTCTTGTGCGTGGGGCAGGAATGCTTCGTGTAGGTATTTCCCAAAATAGGGGTACCCCAGTATTACCCAAGTACAACACCCCTCAAAGGGACCCCCAACAAGGGCACCCCCATTTTCGGAAACCCCATGTAGCAAAACGAAGAGTGAAAGTAAGAGTAGCAACATGATAAAGAACTGAAGAATCCTGGGTTTGCGGTTTTAGGCTTACATGAGGGTCCCAACTAGGTGTTTACAGATCGCAGCTCAGAGCAGTTCCACTCCACACAATTAGTGCTGCCAGGTAGCAGTGTGCTGTCGGAGCAGCAAACGAAAGCTGGGGATTCGAACACGGCGGCGGCTCAACTACTTGCGCGGATTTCGAGGTTTAGGTTTTAGGGTTTAGGGTTTAGGGTTTCGAGCCAGTCTTAAAAAGGGTTTCGAGCCCTCAAGCAAGTCCAATTGGAACTTTCGCATCCGGGGACCTTAATCGAATCTCCGATGCGGGAAAGATGAAGTTCCGAGCTTCGTCACATCCGCCTCGACGAGATGCTTTGCGAAAATGCACCCCAATGATGGGATGACGGTTTTCCGGTTTCCCACATGGCAGGACCTGCTTAGCGCCGTGGCAGATGTTTAGGGTTTTAGGATTTAGGGTTTAGGTGCCGATCGTGAAAATTCAAAACGATCGGAAGCGGGATATGTACTTCCCATCGGGTCAGCCACGGGTGAGCTGGTGGTCGGCCTGCCCTTTTGCCATGTTGCATGTAGATTGTGGCTGCCTTCGTCAGCTATGTGTGTGCGTGTGTGCGTCTGTTCTAGGTTAGGTTGGGGCAGCTTTTTGGGGTCCTTTATCGTATGAGGGGCTTGAATGTTTAGGCAACCCGAAAGTTGTACTTGTTGCATATACTCTTGAGCCTAGGTTCCCCAACGAACCTGGCTGGCGCATCGCAAGTCCTGCTAGCCGGACAGCCACTGCCAATGCCATTTGCATTCGCTAGAATCTGAAAGGACTGTGCAAGCAATGCCTCAAATACTTCAGCACGGCTGTAGAAGATCCCACAGCATGATTATGGCTTGAAGCCATGGCTAATTGTGTTTGCCATTCCTGCAAAATCCGATGGTCCATGCTGAAGCCACAATGCTCGGTGCCTTGCGCCCCTCCCGAAAGATGCAAGCCCTCATGCCTTCACGGCCCACAAGGTGGCCACGCGTTCTGACCGCCAAGCAAGGCAAGAAAAGGCAAAGCAGCGCAAGAAGGCCCCACGTGTCTGCTGGGCGCTGCCTAGTGAGCTGCTCTAGACATCTCTCTAGTTCCGGTGGCCACCATGTCGGACCTGAGAGGCATCCCTTTGTCTTTGTGTGGTAGTTGAGAGCTGCTTCTATTTCCCAAGGGCTTGGCTCAAGGACGATGGTCTTGTAGCTTATGTTTGGGTACCACAACTCCTAATTCAGCAACAGCTACAATGACAATTTTTGCTAGGGTTCCAAGCTCAGTAAAGGTTTAACTGGAGAAGGCCATCATGTGAGCGCTCCTGCGCACTTCTTTGTCATCAAATGGAGATGGTATGTAAAGATGCAGAAAGTTGAGAAAGCGATCCTCAGCGAAATCGAGGCGGCAAGCTCAAGCTGGTAAGCCCTCGAAACATTACCGTAGAGCTGCTGCATGCTGCTTCCAGGAGGACCAAGAGGAAAAGAGGAGGCGCCGCGAGTTCCGCGAGAAGCAGCAGGCAGCCGCGGTAGACGGAACATGTCGGAAATGTCGGAACATGTCGGAACATGTCGGAACATGTCGGAACATGTCGGAACATTGAAGCATTCTGCTCGAGAGCTTCAGGCGCGAGCCGAGCGCAAGAGGCTGCGACAAGAGGAGAAGTTGCGAATCCAGAAGGAAAATAAGGCAAAGAGGGAAGCCCGGAAGAGGCAACGAGAAACACAGCCAGACTGCCACGCTTAGGCCGTTTAGGCCATTCCTCGGTTTCAAGCTTCGCAAGCGGTGGAACGTGCCAGGCGTTTTGCGGGTGAGCGCCAGCCTGTGTCACTGTGTCACTGGAGTTGCTAGAGTTGGGGAGCGTTGACAGTTGAGCCAATAGTTGACCAAGGGCCACACTTCCGGGCAAGCCGCACAGTGACTTCAGGTATGGCACCAAGAAAATTGCAAGCAGCTAATGAGCCGAGCATGCCCGCCTTGGTTGGTATATTGCGTTGCTTCTGTTTAAATTTTTATGCAGGGACGAGACGCCTGGAGGCGATGTGCGGCTGCCTCGGACAAAGCTCCTTGCTGTCACCCCTTCCCTACTTAGGCATCGATGACGATGCTCTCCAGGCCTGACATGCCTGACCAAAACCTTGAATCCGACTTGGTGCATCAAGCATATCAAGCTGGCTTACGGAAGTACATAATGTTGGACTGAAACTGGTGCTGCAGACGGACTTGCTGGGGGACACAAGCATCACAGTGAGACCAGAGGAGGACCTGCGTCCGAGGCGCCATGATTTTTTGAGTCGGCGTTTAGCAAGCAGAGATGCTGCGGAAGCTCCCGGAAGGCAACTGCAGAGATCATCCACCACAGTCTCTGGCATCTCTTACGTGACAGCCACATCGGCAGTGATCTCAGCAGGCTAGGGCTGGTGAAATCTGTTGAAGCTAGTTGTGTCGTTCCATGCCGCTGTTTCTCCTTATCCTCTCGAGATGACAGCTGAGGATGCATCTGACACTTTACCTGATAGTGACGATGATGAGTCCTTCCGACACAGTAGCAGACGGCTGTCACCAACGCTGAGCCGCGCCTTCACGCTTACGCCACACGGGTTGGGCACGTTCGGGCTGCTGATTTGCATGTCGATTCTCTTCTCCATCCCATACGCAACAGGCAGGCAGGCCTCCAGAAACTCGCTGCGAGCCGGCCGCTCTTGCCTCGGCATAGTTGCGCTTTGTCGATCTTTGTCGCCTCTCAGCTTGGGTCTCCGCAGCTCACGTGGTCACATAGTCGTGTTGATGGTGGTGTAAAGCATCGCAAGTCGGTACAAGTCTTGGCGGTACATGTACTAGTCGTCTCCGTCAGTCTCTGTCATGGTCATTGTACACCAGTCTCAACATCAACGCTCCGCGTGCCGCTTTGGCTCCGCTGCAGGGCATGGCCGGGCAAGTTCCTTGGATGGTGTGTGGGGGCCACCGAGGACGACCCATGAAATCGGGCTCGGCGCCGGGAGTGAAGGATGTGCACAGGGGGTCCAACACCACAGAGGGGTCTGGGGCCTCCGGGTCAGTTGGGAAGACGCCCAAAAATTGCCCCTCAGATGCCAGATATTGCCAGATGGCCTGGGGCCTTGACAGATTCTCAATGTAATCTCAACGTGGCAAGCTGCAGCTTGACGTCAGGTACCACGACCATGTGGCTCTGGCATGGCTTTCCGCGCAAAATCACTTAGCTTAGGATGCACACGGTTTTAGGCGAATCCCCAAAACGAATGGGTCTTCATGGGTTGCCGCTGAGTGCCAGGACAGACGATGGCACCTCGTCCAAGGTGGACTGGGGTGACCGATAATCTCCGACTTGCTACTTGCATTTTGATTCGTGGCTGCACGTCGACACCAACTTTGTTTACTGCTTGCTCGTCGTGCCAGAAATTCAGATCTTCCATCACGGTGCGCTCGCCTAGCTCTGCTTGCCGCATGTCTTGTCTGCTTTGGCCAAAGAGCGAACAAGTAAGGGCGTCATAAGCGGTGGACTCCAAAACACGGGCAACAACCTGATTCGGACAGGCAGGGTTGGGATCAACTATCACGCCAGTGTTCCAACAAGGATTTCCACGTGTGTTTGAGGCACAACCATCGGGCTGCTCCTTGGAGTGGTACCTTCCAAATCATCAAGGCAAACTGTGAGAATGGCTGCGCTGTGTGCCGGAGTAATCTTCAGTTCCGCAGTAGCTTCTCAGACCCGTTCTACTCAGGGACTTCTTGAGGAGAAAGGTCGTGAAGCTGCTGCCAAGACGCATGAAGGCGGGTGCGGGACCTTCAGACCTTGAGGAATCAGTCCTTGAAAGATGCATGCCTCCACGATCCACACAGCCACCGTTAGACTTCAACGTTTGCCTAAGCCGCAACAGCCCTTGCTGCCAGTACGTGCTTTTGGCATCGCAGGGGGCACTGTTTGATCACTTCTGCGATTCAGCAAGTTTCACAGGAATTGAGAGAATGGAAGCATGTGAAAGCCGAGACTCAGCAAACTGGGACATAAAAGACAGCAGCTAAAGGGTATGAAGGGAGGGGAGAAGCGACGCACTCACATGTAATGTCCGCATTGCAGCAATAACTAGGAGAGTATGGGTTTCGCCACTGTGGTTTGTTTGTTAAACGTTTGGGGTTTGGCACGGCTTGCTGCAAACACTTTTTTTTTTAAAATAGTGCCCCGCACCTCCACCTCAACCCAGAAGGAGAAAACAAATCGCCGATGAAAAGTGCCAAGAATGCTGTAAATGCCGACGGTTCTGCTCCAAGCCCAACCCCCCTCTGAAGAACACAAAATGGCAGAATCAGCGTTTTCCGTCACAGGCCAAAGACCGAGAAATCGACGAATTTTGGTGACAAGTTCACCAGAAGTGACCAAGCCAACGAGCAACAAATGCCGTAAGTTCCGGCGTTTCGGCCTGAAAGCCATCAACATGACGCATCCCGCGTATCACCCCCACCCCCCGCCACGGAACCAAAAAAAGCATCCCTGCCAACAACTACTGTAGGTTCTTCCGCTTGTGCTGCGCCCAAACCGCAATGCCACAGCAAGGGCTTCTTCTTTGGAAGGGGGAGTCAAGCCATTTGTGGAGTCACAGTTTATCCTGTCGGGTGATGAGAGTTGTTTCAATGAACGTTCGGAAAAAAAGGTGGCTCTTGAGATATCCAGCGGCGTTCCTGCAGCTTCTGTCAGATTTTACCGAGGAGGCATGTGCAAGGATGTTGCTTCAACCATCCTTGGCATCGCTTTGCTTGCTCTCCATATCTGACTTGGGCATGTTCTGCTGTCCCTCCTGGAATCTGCATTCTCGAATCGTTCATTCAGAGGGATATCAAGCTAAGTGACTCCAACCTTCGCAGTGGCATGGTTTCTTTTGGTTTTCGAGAACTCCCGAGAACTTCACGGGGTCTGAGTGAGCGTCGGTGACAGCAGATTGACAGGGTGGACGTCGAGCTTCTGATAGCAAGGAGGCGGCAGGCGCAAGACTCTAACATGACACGCGCGTATGCTCATCATTCAGAAGTTCACTTGACGAGTCTATTCAAATTTATTTTCATTTGCTCTGTCTCTCTCTCTCTCACCCTCAGCTAGTGTACTTTGCCTGGCAGATGACGACGACGACGCTGCTTCTGAGGATAGCGCTGACCTTAATCAGGTCCTGAGGTGAAAACATGCCCTTTCTGCTGGACCTCGGTTGCGAGGTGAGACGGAGCAGATCAAGGAAGTTCGGCGCAAGTTCAAGGACAGAGCACATGTTGCGAAGCAGCTGCGCAGTCACTCTGAAGTCTGAAAGGTTCTGAAACCCCTCAAAAGTTACGGTCTTCTCTCCAAGAAGTCTACTTGTACCAACCTACATAATAACGTCAACGCTTAAACATTCTGCTCCTCACGCAGGAGAAGCAGCTGCATCGACCTCAGTAGAAGAGCTTTTGCCCATATTCTTCACGCTGTGCTTGCTGCTGCATTCCGAGTGAGTTCGGCTTTCGAGGCGTTCCTCGGCTTCGCTTGATGGCCAACAACTCAGCCATCTCTCAAATCATCTCCATGCATTCTTGGTCGAATCCGAATCCCCTTCCAAATCCCTGAATTTACGCTGAGGCACCAGCGTGAACCTCAGATGGAGAATGACCCTGAGAGCATCTGTGGCTGTGCAGACGGCACGAATCGTCGGTTCATTGCACTTTGCTTCGCATGTTCGAAAGTACGTCAGCCCTTGTGGCATCGGTCGTTACAGCCCTGCCTTGGAATGCCTGGAAGGCGTGATTTACCCTCGATGCGACGTACAGTGGACGATAGTGGACGTGATCATAAATTTGAGTGCAACATTTTTCACAGAGTGCAGAAAATCCAGTGAATATCCCACACCAAAAACGAAGCACTGCATGCTGTTGGCGAACATTCTGATTATCCGTCAATGTCGTCAGGAGCCCAAAAGCATTTCGAAGACGGTCGGCTGAGATAAGTGGCGAGTACTGATACGAGTTTGACTTGCCAAGCCATAACCCACACCATAGCAGGCCATAGCACATCCTTGCTTGGAGTCCGTTGGCGTATGCACAGAAAGCCACATATCGGCAACCAAAAACATCCGCAGCAATATCCTGATGCTCGAGGCAGAGTGTGCAATCCGAGCAAACTTTGCATAGGCAATCATGCTGAACCATGCGGGGCAAGCTACTGTATCATCCATGTCAACTTTGGCTTCCGAGAGTCCCAGACCCTCTCAGTCTACGTGTCTTCTGCATGTGTCCCAGAACATCTCGGAACTGAACTTGAAGCCTTTCTTCCAGGTGACAATGTTCTGGCACGTGCTAGAGAAGCTGTAGGCTCTGAGAGCCTCATAGCCAAGCGTTCTGCGGCTTTCATGCCACTCAGCTTTCCGCAGGCATTCCCGAATCGGAAGAGGAGTACTCTTGCTGGCTGGGGCCGCAGAAAACTTCCCCAGCGATCCTTTGCATCACAGAAGTGTCACAGCGTTTGAACTTGACAGCCTTCGGCTGGTTGGCTGCTTAAGGTCAGAGGTGAAAGCTAGGAAGTGAGGTAGGGTGGGGTTGGCAAGGTTCCAGCATCGGTCCTGGGAGGTAACGTGGTGCCGGTGCCGGGCAGACTGGCACACTAACAGTGGTGTAACTTGTCATGGAGACGAGGCTTCGGATGCAGAGCAGAACAGGCATTTTATGGTGTCGTGCCGTCGCCTCAAAGTCTTTTCCCATATGGAAGTGGTCTCTTTGCACCGGACCAAGCAGGCAATCCAATCTCCCACGGCCCAGCTTGAGAACGTAGGGTTCGGAAGAATTCTGATGTGTGTGGGCTAAGATGCAAATCGCCGTCAGAAAGATTGCGGTTCAAGACCATCCTCCTCATCCTTCTTTGAAGAAGTTTGTTCCCGCAGCTTGTTTGTTCAGTGTCCTCAGACTGCTGTGCTGGATTCTGTTGCGGTCCAACTGCAGGCTGGATTCAGAGTGTCAGAGTGCACATGACATCCGTGGCAGGTTGAGTCGCTACGGTTTGAAGCAGCCATTGGTGTAGCAACCTCAGAGACTGACACTGTAGACTGCGCCTGGAGTTCCAGAAGTCACACTCCTGCAATCTGGTGCATAGGTTCTGATCGTCCTGAATGGAATCATCTCTGGCATGGATGCCATGTACAAGCCCGATGAGGAAAGGCCAGGCAATCTGCCAAACATTGAGATGCCTTCGGGGGGCTGGGGGGGGGGTGGGGGGTTGGGGGGGGGGGGAGGCATAGGCCGCAAACAAAGGCGAACGTGTTTATCTGAACCAGTCCCAAGCTGCGTGCCGCTGTGTCGCGGCCTACAGTAGCCTCTGAAATTGAAGAGAGAGACAAAACACATGGGGGAGGCAGACTCCTCGCACCCAAACTTTGGGGATCTTGGGGGCAGGTGCCTACAGCCCTGACCCCGTACCCCAAGAAAGAAGCGACGACAGAAACAAGCCACGAAACAAACATCAACAGCGTTAAGACATGAAGCCGGCGTGTTAGCTAACATCTGCATCATCTGCTGATCTTAGAGCTACTGTCTTTTAGCTTCTTTGCAGGCCCATCGTAGTGAGTAGGAAGTGCGACTTGTTCAGCAGTTCAGCCGGAGAATGATGTCAGAACGCAGAGCATTATTTGAGACGCATGTCCTCGGACCGCACGTGCAGGGCAGCATTCATCACTTGGGCCGAAAATTTCTTTGTGGTGGTCTTTGTCTTGGAGTGCCCCCTGAAGCGGAGTTTGTCAAGATTGAAATTCCAAGCGCTGACCAAAGAGTAAAAGCGGTATTTCATGCCTCCAGGTACTTCTTGCGATTGCGTGCAAACACATGGGCCTCTTGACTCACATCCGCCTTGAGATGTTGGCAGATGTTGGCAGTCCCATGACACAGACAACTTGAGCAGCTGGCATTCGTTTCGCGATGCCGAGGTGTTTGTTTTTGAGCCCATGCTGCTTGGATGCAAGCACCTGTCCGCACTCCGCTCTGCATTGCTTGCTTTCCCGAAAGACAGCCTCAGGAACATGTTTGATACCTTTGTGGTTTGGATTACCGGCGTCCTGGTCGTTTGGATCCTGGAGCCAAGTGGGGTCTGGGACCAAGACTCGCAGAAGTGGGTGGCCTGTTTTTGCAAGCGTTTGCAAGCTGCAGCCGGAACTCCAAGATTACGTTCGACCCCTTGCGGCGTTTGGCTGCGCTGCGAGCCACGGCCTCACACAAAGATAAGGCTTTTCACGGAGCTGTTCATACAACCCGGTTAGAACGCTGCCTTTAAGGGCCTTAACGCTGTCCCCCTCTGCCTCTAGCCCCAGCCTCTCTTGTGTGGATTCGATGTCTGTCGCCGGCGCAGAGTCTTCGCCTGCGCAGATTAGATTCTGGCATGTACTTTGTCAAACCGAACAGTGACAATCACAGCAACTGGTCTTGCTTGCGCTGATCGCAGAACGCAGCCTTCGTCTTCCTTTGTAACAGGTTGTGGGAGTTGTTGGGAAAGCTTGAAAACTAGCCGACGCCACACGATGTTCCAACTAAAGTGGGATAGAAGGCCTTGCTGGTAGCATACTTAGCTTTACCATACTCTGGCTCTATCTGGCTCTATCTGGCTCTGCAAAATCACGAAGATTTACGAACCCCACACGCGACGGCAGTTGCCGGCAAGGAATTGTGTCGTCTGGCTTTGAAGGACGATGCCAATGTGAGAGACGCAGATGTTGATGGTCAATGAATGCTAATACCAGAACCCCAAACATCGAAACTCGTACATGAAGGCATTCGACGCAGCGTACATGCCATGAACATCACGGTGCCCGGCGGAAGTTCGTCGGGCTAAGTCTGGCCTGTCGCAGTGCGTTAAAGTGTCGGAAGCCAGTTGGGCGAAGCAACTGTACAGTGGTTTAGCGCTTGATCCGCGCAAGCAGCGCTCCGCACAGGTGCCGTTGTTTTTCAAAATCTGTCCAAATAGTGGTAGATTACTCTTGACAGTTATTTCATGCAGTGTGACGGTAGCTTTGCTTTTACCTTGGGTTCTCGGCTAGACCTTGTTTTGGTTCTGGTGGCGGTGCTGCTCTGGCTCAAATTCAGAGATGCTGCACATCTTGCCAGGTGCTGCGTCTGGGTCGCTTGGCACGTGCGGTCAGAACAAAACCCATGTCTGGCTCTCAGATGTACACAAATGAAAGGCCGCGGCGGAAAGTGAAAAACCAGTCAGTTCACCGGACGCTCTCTACCCATGGCAGGTTCCACGAGTTGTGGATGCTTGTAAGCGGCGTCCTGGAATGCCTACCGCCATTGGCCTTAGATAGTTTTGTTCTTGCAAAAATGGTGTACACACATGGAAGCAGGCTACTGTTTTGGTCAATGGTGATCATCGCGATCGTGCACTTTATGTGCCCCCCCCCTATGTTGCCCAAGCCAGCCGAAGCTTGTCCGAAGTTATCCGAAGCCCAGCCAGACCGCAAAGCTGGCGCGGCAGGTTCGCGGTGGCGATGATGGAGATCATCACGAAAGCGGACGTGTTCTACAAGCACCCGACAGTCGAATATTAGTGGAACTCTGCTCGTTTGAAACAGTACCTGGCATGCTGTCTTTCTCTAATTACCGTCCTTGGGGATGAGTGCGATGAGATTAATTGATGAATTGTGTTTGCTTGCCTGTCTGTGTGTGCAAAGTCTAGTTGCACTCCGTGCCAGCTTCCCCACCTTGGCCTATTCCATGTTTACACTGTCTGGGCCTCGAAGTTGCATGTATTGAGAAGTCACACCGGCTTGGTTCGAATTGCGCAGCGATTTGGACATGACTTCTTCAGTTTAGAGCATGATGAGCATAAGAGTAGTGCAGTGTGGGATGGGTGCTTTCCCAGCAAACATCTACAAGTAGCCAAGTAGCTTAAGGCAAAGTGGGGTGCGCTGTGCAGGGTTGTAGCATCAACCACAGAATCTACAGTGTCTTCTTGTCTTCGGTTGCCTAATGAACGGTGAAGTGTCAAGGTTCCAGTTCATGACCTTTGACAGCTGGGCGGGACCTGCAAGGCCGTGTTGTTCCGTGGCCGGTTGAAGCATGATGCACACTGTGCCAGACCTGCTTGAAGATGTATTTTGCGGGGTAGCGTGGCAGGGACATCATAGCGGTCATGCCAGAAGCGGCGTGATGCCAAGAGTTTGGAGTGTGCGACAACGCAACCAAGTGCATTCAAATTTAGTAGGATGGCAGGCGGCCCTCATTCTCTTCTTCCTGGGTGTGGCCGGAATCGTGCTTTTCAACCTGATGACAGCGATTGTTGGGTTCTTGGCCACTAGCAGAGTCTGCGCAAGTGCAAGTTTTTGTAATTGCTGCCGTCGGAATGCTTGGAGGTGTCGTGCTTACAGAATACTGTCGAGCTTGGCAGATGTGGCATCTTCATCAACCGTTGGAGGTGTTGATCGCCAGAAACGTGCTGGAACATAGCCCATTCCAAGGACATCTGCGACACTCCCTACTTGTAGCATCAAGTTTGGACCGGTGCTGGATTCGGGATATGTATGCAGCATTAAAACACAGAGTTAGGTCTTCATGTTTGATAAGCAAAGCCACGCGGAGCACTTCATCACAGCAAGAGGATGCAGAAGGCATAGGTGTACTTGAGAAGCGGCCCAATAGGAACGTGCTTTCCATTTAACGTTAGCTATATCCTTCTGGTTTTCAGGCGTTTTCTTAGTGTTTTTGCATTGGGTTTCAGCGTATTCTTGTGCACGCTGAAGAACTCTTTCAACTTTCACGTGATGCAAGGGGTGTCTCCCGTCACCTGAGAAGAAAGGGACATCTGGGACAAAGCACAACACTGCGGACGACAACTACCGATATCTCTGTCAGCACTTCTTCTAAGGCCAGTTTGTGACGAAGATTTTCTGTACTGATGCTATCTTTGCTCCGGTATTTGTTCTATTGCTACTCTACCATGGTCGCTACAGTTGCCGTGTCTCTATTGTTGCTTCTTTTCCTTCTTGCGATGCTACAGTTGTGCTTGCCTGCCAAGAGTCTTGTAGCTATCCTACTGCATGTACTGTAGCTACTCGTGCGTACATGCGTTGCTGCGCCACGAGACCATGGTCGTCCTCGCCTCGGATCTCGAAACAGCCGACGTTCTCGAAACCTTGGCTCGCTCAACACATTGAAGCAAATTGACAGACAGCAACATCCAGCAAAGTGCTGCAAGCTCAGCTCGTCACATGTCCATCTGCAACAAGATGGGGCTCCATGCAACTCTCAGGCTGGTTCCAAAAGCTGATGTAGTCGTAAGCCGCATAAGAAACAGCAAGCAAGGCACGAGTGACAAAACAAAGGGGGCAGGTGACTAAACAGCCCTAACATTCGCTCTCCCAAGAAGGAAACAACACATGTTAGTTGAGGTCGTCAAGAACGCCTTTGACGCAGCTGAAGCTGATGAAGAAGCGAAAGCACAACAGCAGGCATCCCTGTGTAAGTTCACGGCAGTCTCGGTATCGTGTCAGCAGCTTGGTGATGTTGCCAGGTCCAAAACCAAGCCACAATGGCAGCGGACCTGCGGACCATGTTTCAGGTAGCGCAGATTTCAGCCGCGTACAGTCATAGAGAGCGATGAGCGCCCAGAAGAGGCGCTCGATGAAGACGGCAGTGGCACCCTGACCCGGGAAGAGTTCACTGATGTCTACCTGGCATGCGTTGACAAGCGTTAACAACCGTGAAATCCTCTGCGACTTTACATGATCTCCCACCTTACTTCACTTCACTTGTGAAGTCATGTTCGCAGGTGCTTGATGATGTCATGTTCATTCGACACATGAAAAAGTCGGGAGCCCTGTGCGTCCAGGGTGGGTCCAAGGTTCCCCGCAGCACGTGGAGTTGTCAGGTTGGACATTGATTTGGAAGAGCTGCCCGACATTTTCGATATCCTGGTGGGCAAAAACACTTGTGCCCAGGGAGGCTCCAAATCTATGCTTGTCAGGATGATGGAGATGGCAACATCACCACGGAGGAGCTCCGTCCCCAGTGCAAGTTGCACCGTTCCTGCAGGGCTCAGGGCCATTGGCATGGCGCTGTCCGTGGTGCTGCGATGCCGATGCCTGTCTGCCCATGCTGGCAAGGTTCTGCATGGGCTTGACTCGGCTACAAGGTGTAGCCATGAGCCATCGCCTCAACATGCCGGGATGTATTCTGGAGCCTGTTCTGTGTGACTTCCTGTGACCCGTGTCGGTGGAGGTCGCGATATGTTGAGATGTACCTCGCGCAATATGCAGCTGAACAACCTCTTTGCTCAAGTGTCTGAGTGCATGGGCGTCAAGGCCGAGCTTGAAACCATGAGATTGCGAATGAAGTATTGAGCTCTGCCATGCGTTCTTCAGATCTGCGCAGATCTGCGGGGTATGCCAGGTTGACAAGACACTGGGCATGATGGAAATGAGTATGGAAGCAACGCACGAGAACCTGGCTGGGCACTTGGAACTGCCCACGACGCATGTCGACGCATGTTAGACATGCCGTGACATGCCATGGCTTTGGAGATGTTTGTTTTGCACGAGACTTTCCGTTGTTGCCAGGTGGAGTTGCAGCAGATGACAGCGGAAGTGCTGAAGAAGCTGGAACAGGCTCATATCTGCGACCTTTTTGGATAAGCCTCACACTTCATTCTCTGACAATCCGCGCAGTAGGCTGGACTTCACAGAGCTGCTCGCGCCTCAACGTGAATTTCCTGGATTTGGGACACTGGCGGCTTTTGCGCATCCCGTGCTTTGATTAAAGCCGTGAGAAGTTCTGCAACAACATGAGATGCACGCCGAAGCTGCTGTAGAATTTTCTTGTTGAACATGTCCTGGTGGTGTTGTAGAGGTACGAATTGGAGACAGTGCATTGTTGGTGCTGTTGCTGTTGCTGTTGCTGTTGCTGTTGCTGTTGCTGTTGCTGTTGCTGTTGCTATTACTGGTGGCGCTGTTGGTGAATATGGTACTGAAAGCGCGCGGTTCTTTGTGCGGCTGCTGCTGCCGCTGCTGCGGCTGCCGCTGCCGCTGCCGCTGCTGCCGCTGCCGCTGCCGCTGCTGCCGCTGCCGCTGCCGCTGCTGCCGCCGCCGCCGCTGCTGCTGCTGTAGCTGTCATTGCGGTCGTGAACAGGAGGACAGGCTGTAACAACAGCTTGGATAACCCACTGGTAGAACAGGAACCACATGACGCTTACTAGAAGCTACGCGTTTCTCGTCAATCAGCTCCCAAACCCCAGCATGGTGAATATGGTGAATGTCACCTAATTCTGACTGAAGGTTCGCTCCACCACCGAAGGCTTGGAGGCTTGTGCTACAGCTCGTGAATGATACGGCCTTCCAGGGCCTTCCATCTGTCAGTTTGAGCTGGCGAGGAACTGTTGCCTCCCACCTTGGAAGACATTGCGCAGCAAGAGGAAGGCGGCTCGAGTCTACTAAACAATGCCTCCGGCAAGCGCCGTTCCGGCTTCAAAGTACACGCTAACGCGTGTAGCGTGCGGATCGCAGAATATCGCAGACGAAGGAAAGCCAAGTCCTTGTCACATGGTGCAGCGCCACGCATGTCACGAGTTTTGGAGGCAGGGGCATGGACGGGGCTTGATGGGGCTCCGAGGCCCGGGAGAGGTTTGTGGGTGTCGGAGGTTCGGCATCCTTTTTCGTGCTTTTTTGGCGCGGACAAGCCGGAAGCCTCTCTCACACCACAAACATCCAAACCCAGGCTGGTTAGTCTTTTTACTAGCCCCGAAAGCTCCGGCGCCAAGCATCATGCGATATCGTACCCTAGTGGTGGGATCGGAATCGTGTTGTTACAAAGACACCTTGCTCCCAAGTTGACCACACAACGACCAGACGATTGAGAGTATATCTTATATAAGCAAAATAATTAGCTAATTAAATACATACATAGATAAATAAATAAATGCAAAAGAGACAAATAATATATACATATATGTATATATATATATATGACATGATGATGGCATGATACCATCGGTATGCTAGCCGTGTCTTTAAAGCGGGTCCTGGCGTGCAGAAGCCGCACGACAAGCAGATTTGGCCAGATTTGGCCGCCCGACCAGCAGCAGAAGTCGTCGCCTTGGTTTGACAAGCGCTTGGTTCAGTCCTTACCACCTATGGGTCCACCAACTGGCCCATGATGCCCAGGTATGAAGCAAAACATGCAGCGTTCGCCTTAAGACAGCGGTGTCATGGCGGAGTGCTGACAAGGAAGCATGTTTTCATCCATGTACCAACAACCACAGCATGCACATGCTCATGAACAATGCGCGCGCGCACGCGAGTGTGCATGTGCGCGTGCGTCTGCGTGTGCGTGTGCGTGTGCGTGTGGGTGTCGGTGCGGGTGTGGGTGTGTGGATGGATGGATGGATGGGTGGGTGGATGGATGGATGGATGGATGGATGGCGCACGCGTGCGCGTGCGGGTGCGGGTGCTTGTGCTCTGCGTGTGCGTGTGGGTGCGGGTGCCGGTGTGGGTGTGGGTGTGTGTGGATGGATGGATGGTGGGCGGGCGGGTGGGCGGGCGGGTGGGCGGGCGGGTGTGGTGGGCGGGTGGGCAGGCAGGTGGTTGGGTTGGTATGTGAGATCGTGCCTGCACATGCGCGTGCCTACACGCGCCGGCGTGTGCGCGCACACGTGCAAGCACGCTTGGGCTCGTAAGGGCTCGTGCGGCGCGTGCTTGCGGGCGTGCGCGTGTGCGAGGGACTGGATGACTGGATTTCGTGAAAACGTGCCTGCTTCGTCCCACCCTGAACTGTGTGGAGGATGTGGAGGCAGCTCAGTCTGGGGCAGCATGTGCTGGAACCTACCCCTTCGCGACATCATCTCGTTTGCTTTCGCTTGTTCCATTCCCAGTGTCTGGTGCAAGTTGGCAAGAACTGGATCATGTCACCCTCATCCATGACGTTTGATGTTGATGTTGTCCTGTCACAGTTATAAGTTTCTTACTCAAGCCGTACCTTGGTGCCTCATCGCTGTTGGTTTAGCATCGCAGCATCCGCTCCGGTGAATCATTTTTCCATGGAGCAGCCTACGTTAGAGCAAGTGACGTGCAATATGTGGCATTATACAGTGTGTGCTGCAAGTGGTTAGCAAGTGGCATTGCAAGTGTAGCCAACATTGCTTCGAGAAGCGCAGCATGGAAAGATGCAAGCTTTCTTGACGAGCATGTAGCACAACCTTCAGTACACCAACGTATATCACTGTGAAAAGCATCACCCATCCATCTTCTACCTCCACTCTTTCCTATTTTTGAGCAAGAACTGCGTATGTTATTGTGCCGATTGGTGGTATCCATTACAGCAAACAATGTTTGCGTGCACGCCGTCTTGTGTCCACGTGCACGTGTGAGCATGCCTGCGTGAAGGCGGGCGGGTTTGGGCGCGTGCACGCACCTGTCTGTGTCTGTGTCTGTGTCTGTGTCTGTGTGTGTGTGTGTGTTCGCATCCGTTGGTTGATTGCTCCGCAGTGCAAACAAGGCCTCGAGCAACAGCCGCCTGTCTGCAATGCACTTTTGGAAGCTGTTCAACACGCTGCCGTTCACGATCGTGCCAGGAGAACTATCCGCGCATCCCGGCAACTTGGGTCCTCACACGAAAGAAGGACCTTAAGGTTTTGTTGCCGATGGTGTGTAGCCAGCAAATCATCAGCTGGTTTTGACAGAATTGTGGCTGCGGTCAGGATCTCGAGCAGAGAAAGCAGGCGCTCCCTCAGTTTGTGAGTCTTCAATGTTTTTTGCTCATTGCCTTCGTTCGCTTGTGCCACCTTTGCCAGGAACCCAGTGAATTCCCATAAGATCCCATGAGGTTCCTTGAGCTTAAGCGGGTCTGGCCAGTCTACCAGAACGAAGCGTAATGAGGCCTTTAGAAGCCATTGGAGTATTATCTACATTCCTCTAAACAAGCAGTGAACACAACTTACAAGAAGGAAACCACAGCAAAACGAGACGAATCAGCACGGCCTGTGCTCAGGCAATGCGAGCCCAGCAATGGGAAGATGTGGTGGGGCACCAAATCGCGCAGAATCCTCAGAGCACACGCCGCCTGAGTTCTACTGACTTTCCCACGAGGCCGCAGAGACGGTGAAGGAAGCACAGGAGCTGCCAGGCGTGAGTCGCTCAGAAGTCCAAATCCCTCCCAAGTCCCTCCTAATTTTTGATTTAATTGCCTCCTCCACTTTTGCCAACTCTGAGGTCTTGCAGGAGTTTCAAGAAACTTGGTCTGGCTTGGAGGTCTGCATCTGGCGCCCTTTTGCCCCAGAATGTCAACTGATGCCTTTGGCCTTTGGAGGTGCAGGTTCCGCAACAGACCAGGGAAGACCGCATCGCGGCCTCCATAAAGGCACAATTTTTTCCTACAATATGCAGCTTCAACAGCAGGATGCAGGACACAGTAAGGACTACTGTGTCCCTTGAGATTTCGGCCTCAGAGGGCCAATCGAGGAGTACATCGCTAATCGTCGCTCTTTGAACTCTTTCGCTGGTGCAGTGTAATCATGTCGACTCTGCACGTATAAAGGGGGCGGTTTGAGGTCACTTTTTGGGCTCGCCCGACGGTTGTTCATGAACGGTTTCCATTGCACGAGGTCCTGGAATCCAATGTTCGGCCAGTTTTGAAGAAAAAAGGGTGTGACAGCTTCATAGAGAAAGCAGTCACTTCCCAAAAGATCACCAACATCATCTCGGCATGAAAGAAGCAGAAGGCAGAGGAGCTCTTTGCAATCCAGGGGGGACACTGTGGCGCTGAGTGATTCATTTCAACAAAGCTGGCTCGAATTTTACCTGTTTGCAGGCAGCGTTTGAGAGTGCAACTGGTTCGAACAATTTGCTCGGCTTTCGGTCTGGCCCGTCACAAGAGATGCATCCCGACCTCAGCAGCGACTAAAGACATGCTCAGACGGGCCTCAGTTTGTCTCTTTCCTTCTTCAGTCGCAACCAAGCTCCGGACTTAGCAGTCCAAATCTGCAGGGCCGACCGGACAAGGCTCCCCTCAATGTTGTTTATGCCGCCCGCATCGCCGAAAACTTTTGTGTTGACCGTCATTGATCCAGCGCAAAGGGCATCTGGGGGGATTTATGAGAATGCAAGCTCAACACTGCCCAAAGGCATACTTCGAGCTGCTTTTTTGAGTTGTTTGATCGATCGTGGTCGGTAGAAGGTTGTGGAGCCAGCAGATTCACTGTGGGCTGCACTGATCTGCAGTGTGACACGTGCTGTGACATGTCAGTGCGTGATCGTGCTGCAGTTTTGGCACAGTAGGCATCTGCAGCCTCCGCCTCTAAATCCAGCCTGGATCTCAGCAACGATACCCATGCTTGCCCAGAATGAGAGATTATTCGAGACACAATTACCAGCTTTTTTTTGCTACTTGTGCACACCGTACGTAGAGTTTTGGACACTGCTTTGTGCTCAGATCTCCCTTACGACTGAACCCCCCCCAGAACGCGGCCGGTGTTGCCAGGCAAAACTGAGGGCGGAAAGGAGGCGCATGGGCGAGATGAAGTTAGATTCGATGCAGGGAACTTGTCACAGCTGTTTTCACAACTTGTCCGTCTTGCCGCAGGAACTGAAGTTGCCAGCAAAGCTGTGGGAACCTGACAAGCGAAGATGTGTGCAAATATGGTGAATGTTTTAGGATCCTTTCCGGAAACTTCCTGACGTGTTTTGCTTTCTAAGGCCATCGGCGCTAGCACCTCGGACGGTCCCACAGCAGGAGGAAGCTGAGGGACAGGATCAGACAACGGAAGCTTGGAGCCCAGTGCACGAAAGCTGTGAGCTGAAAATTCACTTGAGAGTTTGCAGATCCACAGTGTTAAAGATCTACAGAGCTTGAATGGAAGGAAGCGGACTCCGCTGAAAAGATCACAAAGGCGAGGCTTATTTGGCGATTGCGTACTGGATGTGCTGATCGTGTTGCTCGAATAAAAAACAGGCAGAAGCAAAAGCCTTCTAGCGTTTCAGCGCGGTGCATGGCAGGACATCAACAAAATGAACATCAAAGAGCTCAAGGACAGCCCTGCCAGAGAGCTGTGTTCGTTGATGCCTGTTTGTTCGGCGTTGTGTGCTGGGCGGGGCTCCGCTCTCGAATTGTCTTGAAGGAAGTTGCCGAGAGCTTGGGCTTGGAACATGAAGGACTGAAGAAGGCAACAAAGATTCCGTGTTTTGACAGGGGATGCCCATGGAGGCATGCGCATCATGGTGCAGGTTCAGCTGCTGCCACTTGTCTTGGCCAAGCAGGCTCCACAGTTCTTGCTTGGGCTAGGCATGGACTAGGCAAGTGCTATCCGCGGCCTGTCTGCAGGAGGAGGTTGCGTGTGCTACCCAGCTTCCCCGACCCTCTGCATTTCACGCAACGAAGCGTTTTGCCATGACCCTGCAGAATCTAGAGCCAAAGCGATGTACCGAGAGCCTCAAAGACTTCCCGGTGCTTCGAGGAACCAGGGCAAGGCACCACTGAGCATGATGTGATGTGTTCTTGTTTCACAACCTCAAGTACTTTTCAAGTTTTCGAATGTTTTCAAGTATAGCAATGCACCGTTGATTCGATAGAATGCAGCGAGCTTGGGGTCTTGACGAAGTCAAGAAGGACAGGCTGAATTAGCACCGACGTGTACCAGATGCAGCGTGCAAGAAAACGCAGACACCGACACGCCCATAAGCAAGGAAACAAACCCGCTGCCACGATTTCCGAGCACCTGCGGACAGGATCGATCCAGCTGCAGATAGCGTGTCTGCTGAGCGCATGGTATTCTTTGCAGTGCGAGAAGGTCTGAGTCTGATGGCTCGTGTTCCACTTTGACTTGAATACTTTGACAAGTATGTGACGTTATTGGGCTCCGAAGCCAGCGGGCAAAGCGTGGAGACCACTGTACAGGCTTGCACTTTGCTTGCACCTTGGCCAACTTTGGGGTAGGGGCATTGCATGGGCATGAGCGGGCATGAACACGTCATTGTTGGCCTTCGTGTCTGCACCCGTGCAAGGCATCGGTGCCATGGCTTTCCTTGGGTGTCTTAGCAGCCAGTGAAGAAAACACAGGGTTACAGGATAACACCGGATAACACTCTGAGCGTCGGTTCTCCAACGGAGTGACCCAAGGCTTGAGAATGATCGCTCCTCCTTGGATCCAGGCTCCGGTCTTTTTTCAATACAGGAGCCATTTGTACACATCTTCACTTGGGTTGAGTGAGGCGTGACGGCTCAGCAAATGCACAGCTTGATGGATCTTCTGGGTGTGCACAAGGAGGCAGGTGGCATAAACATCTTGGTACATCTGTTTTGTTTTACACTGTTTGGCTTCGCCTTCCTTATCTCTCTGATTCTTGCTTGAGGAGGAGCAGGATGAAAACAGCTCTGGGCTTATGCGAAAACAAGCCGCGTCACTCGTCGCCCGAAGCTTGTGAGAATCGCCCGGAAAGGGATCTGCTGAGGCAAGCCGCCCTCCATCAATCCAGCGGCCCGAACAGGGGGCAAGCCCAGCCAGGCATTGAAATGGTGGGTCACAGGACGTTCTTAGGCAGCCATACGCTCTGTTCGTGCAAGGCCTGAAGGGGAATAATAGATTAGGGGGCACGATGTGACTCAGCATTGTGCATGTGTGTAGTCTGTCCAACAGGCTCCTCCCAACATGAAAGTCGCGGTGAGGGAGCCCAAGAAAAAGGACCGCACGGAACTCGATGTAGATGCAGTCTGGGCCAAAGTAGCTTGAAGGCCGAACAGGGTTTCGAGCAATGCCTTCCTATTACGTCAGGACAAACAAGCCATCTGGTCGCCAGAGGAGTTCAAGGCTCGTGACGTCTGCGGAGCTTCGTGATTCAGTTGTTTATCGGTGTCACAAACATTGCTTGAAGCACGGCGCCTGTCCAGCTCCGTTCTCATTTTAACGCTACGCAACCCGCCTCGGCCAGGGCCTGCCAGAGGCGCTTGTTCTGCTCGCTTGGAGCGAAATCAGGAGAAGGAGGGGTGGTGTGTCAATTGGAGCGGACGCTGGAGGGGTGGGGTGGGTGGGGGCGTGGGGGGGGGGGGAAGCTGAAGCGGTTGGTGGGGTTGCTAGGCTCAATGATGCACCGTCTGCTCCGTGGGTTCTTGACTGTCTTGTGCTGTCTTGACAAGTCTTGACTCACTGATATTGTGGTTTTCGGGCACTCAACATGCGTGCAAAATCCTCCTGAACGGTATCAGCGGAGTACGCTGTCATTGCATCTGTGTCTCTGAAAGGCAGCGCACGTATGTGGAATGAGTGTATGTGATGAAATCCTAGCCGCGGGCGATCGCGTGACAGTCTACTCGACTGGTCGCGCAGCCTCGGAGCACCCAACACTTGACTTCGGGACTGACTCTGCACTGGTACTGGTCGGCATGCTGTGCATTGCCGGATATCTCCAAAGTACTTCACGGAGAGCTCGACTGTAGACCGAGTTTGACTACAATACCAGTAAAAGACCTGCGCATCACATTCCGCCATGTCGGGCTACAAATAAGCATCGAGTTGCATATGTCAGGCATCATCCGGCGTCGTCGTCAAAAGTGATGGAGACGACCGTGCCATTCCAAGATATGAGGTACCTGGGCGAGCGCAAGTTTGGATTGCCTGACTTCTGCGTGATGCGGCCACCGCATGCGGCTGCATCACTTTGTTCAGTAAGTGTTCGTGACAGACCAGGCAAGATAGGCTAAGGCAATGCCAGGCCATGCCGCGTTCTGAAATTTCTCGGCCAGGTTCTACCGCGTCAAAGGCTCCAAGCTTCTGATGCCTATCTCAATCTGCAGGACGCAGACCAACAGACCAGTTCTGACAGTTCATTTCCTGCTACCGCGTTTCGTCTGATGCGCTCCCACATGCATTCTTTGCACGTGTGCTTTGCCTTCTCGTCTCTCTCTCTCTCTGCTTCACTTTCTCTCTCTCTCTCTCTCTCTCTCCCTCTCCCTCCTCTGGATAGGATATGGATCCATCCAGCGACAGGCCCAGATGGGGTTACCGGTGCTTGGCCTCGTTCTGCCGTGCGGCAGCCATTCCAGTACCCCAAATACGCGAATACCGCAATAACCTGCAATATTGGGGTGGAAAGGGCTGCTGGCCAGAAGTGTTCTTCTTATTCTATTCTTATTCTTTTCAATCCCACAGATCACGTTGAAAGACACCTGTGGCAGCTATGGCGTTGTTAGCTGGGGTTGCTTCATGAGCAGGTGTCAGGAGTTGCTCATCAAAATTTGGCTTCCTGGCACGCAGCTGAAGGCCAGACTTTGTTGCCCCCAACTTTAGGGTACTTTAGGTGTCGATGTGGGCCTGAGAGCGAGTTCCTCTTTTTGTCTCCCAGCCTCGGCACATTTATCCCCTCGCGGGAAACGAACAACAACGTCAGCAACAAAACGCAGCAACATTGGCATTGGCATGTACGGTGTCTCACAAGGCAGCAATGCTTCAGTTGGACATCCAGATGCTGAGTACTGTCAGGACATCTCACTCGACGTCCTCGAGGCACGGCGTCTAGAAATGCATAGAAGTGTGATGTTGAGATTGGACTTCGGCGTCTTGCAGACTTTGCAGACTCAGTGCAGAGACTTGTACTTGGCAGGACCGTATCTTGCTGCAAGCCCCCAAGCACCAGCTGAATCTGGCACTGCCCCATCGAGTCCGAAAGGACCCGGGCCTGGCACACAGAACAGTAACGAAATTCAGTGGAAAAAAGGCAGGTATGAAGTCAGTACGAATGCAGTATGAATGCAGTATGACTCTGACGCGTTGTGAATACACAGCATGTGAAATGTCTGACACAAGTCCGGGCAGGATTCTGGAAATGCCAAGTGGGACAAGCTTGCTGGAATGCTCTCTGTCGTGGTGCCAATAGATCAGAAGGCCGGGACGAGGAAAGAAGATGGGGGAGCCCAGGGCATTTCAAAAGATGTCAAAAGTTCTTAAACATCACTGCAAGCACTTGCCACACGTCCAGGGAGATGAGGATGCTGCATGTTCTCATGGTGAATCTCTACTGTCGCCATCTTCTTTGTATTCGGGTTGCGATCAGAAGGTCCCGCATGTCAGTAGCTCATAGAAAACGGACATTTGCAAACTTGAAGGCGTTTCGCGAAAGAGTCCGCGATAGTGCGCACGAAATTTCGCGAAATGTAAGGAAACCAATGCTTTCTGCAGGCCTTCTTTTGGAGGTGTTGCTAAATAATTGCACTTGCCAGCAGTCTGCAGGCCTACAGGTCCGAAGTCCACCGTAGTCGCACAATGCCACAATGCACTCGAGATTGCACAAGCTCGTCGCCGTGCATGCCGAATGTGTAATACATATTATACATACATATAGAAAACATATATATATATATATGTATATGTGCATATGTACATAATTGCAAAAATGAATAAACATATATATATATATATGTAGCCACGTAGTATTATGTATGTATATATGCTTGCAGAGCTTCGGACTCTTGAATTGTGCGAAGCATGCGATCTGAGAAGCTGCAAGCCAAAATTTCGCGACAGGCCCACGAAAGTTCGGTGTAGCTGCATAGTCGTCATTCAGGTTGCTCAGGTCTCCGTGTTGGCCTGGGGCATGTGGGTTGCTGGGATGTCAAGTTGATTATCAACTTGAGTATCAGATACTCGTACGCGGAGGGATTTGGATTTCAGGAGAGGTCCGGTGTTTTGCTGCAAATTAAGGCTCCGGCGAAAGTAGAATTAGAAGCCGCGAAGAGTCGGCTACAAGTGCGCTTCGGGGTAAGGGGAATTTTGATTTGATCGCGGCCCATTCATGTACAAAATGTAGATCGTCTCTTGTTTAAGACCACGATATTGTTTTTCACCCTCTTTCTCTCTCTCTCTCTCTGTCTCTCTCCCTCTCTGTCTGCAGAGTGCTTGTCTATTTTCGTTCATTGACAGTCCAGTCAATTGGGGAGAGTTATTCCCTCGAATATGTTTAGGGTTCGCACTTCAAACATGCATCGTGAGAACTCTGCAAAAGACCGTGACACCCTGTAAACGGAAGCACAGTGAAGTATGCTCATGCAATGGCCGTGCTTAGCACTTCATTAGCGATACCGCCGTCGGTTTGTATTCCTGCCAGCATCAGTGAGGCGTCGGCGTCGTCGTCGTCGTCGTCGTCGTCGTCGTCGTCGTCGTCGTCATTGTCGTTATGGCTGTTGGACATATTCATCTGAGTTTGCTGAGTGTTTGCTGCAATTATACGGGAATGTGCACATACATGCCCACGGACTTTGCTGAGACTTTGTTCCAGATAGATCCGGATAGCAGTTGCAGTTGCAGCGCACCTGATGCACCGGCAGGTCAAGTACTTCAGCTCGGGTCTTACACAGCTCTTGTATGCATACAGCATGCATTCAGCATGCATTCAGCATGCCTTGAGTCCATGCCAGCCAGGTAAAGCAGACGAAGTCTTCGCAGACTAGCAACGTGCCACTCGTGACAGGAGCTTAGCAGTTTACGAGCCCAGCTCTCACAGCGCAGAGATGCGCAGAAATGATGGAAGAAGGTCCTGTCCCTGCACCGGAACAATCCCTCAAACCGGATCAAGCCGAACGAGCCAAAGTGGTACCAGCTGCCAGCTGGCAGACGGGCGACCCGTGTCTCACCAGTCCAGATGAATTCGCCACTCCGTGCGGTGGAAAACCAGATGCATGTTCTAGCGGCAACAGGTATCCACAGGTGTGCTTATCTTTCCTGTATGATGCAGGCGCACTGCAATTTTGCGGCTCGGGGTGAGGGGGTTTGCAGTATTCGAGGCTGTGTAAGATGTCTGGTACTGGCGCGCCTGCAAACGAAGGAGCAGCCAGGAACCTACTCCCCATGATCTGTGGGCATCAACGGCTGTCTGGTCGCACTTCTGATAGGCGGCTGGCGCAGCTGCTGCTGTAGGCAATGCTGCCCTTACCGGTGCGAGAATGGGCGCGGGCCCAGGGCAGTGTGGTGCCCTCGTTTTCTTCCGAGCCTTCTTCGTCGCCTTTCTGAGGTGCCGCTGCGGCACAGCGAGGCGTTGTAAGCCTGTCCATCTACGTTCAGCACAACCCAGCCGGCGTGAAGGCCGCCCTAAGGGATCTTGAGGATATCTTGCACAACGCACAGCCAAGGTAATAAAGTGTAGTAATGTGCGGCGCCTCATGGTGTTTGGATGCGGAGGTCTTCTGCTGCTTAGCAGGGCTTGCCTTGTCGGTCATCAGTGTCCTCAGCATTGTGCAGCTCTCAGAAGTCAGCCCTGCAGCTTGTCTCTTGCTTGGTGTCTTCTTCTACAAACTGTGCAAACGGTCCCTTCTGCGTCTGAATCTCTTGCTGTGCCTCTGTGACTAAGCCGTCACCGGCATTCAGGGTGGAAAGTTTGACCCAGTTTTGCTTTGAAGCCAGCAAAAGTGAAGATCTTCACACAGACGAACTGTTGTTCAGAATAGTAAGCTCCAAAGAGGCGGAAGCTTCAAGAAGATGGAAACATACTTTTGGAAGCTTGTAGCTTTGGTTTTCGCATGGTCGTGGCTCGGTCAATCTCAATCATGAATGCGGATCTTGCACTGGGTTTCTTCACGCCAGGGCTCAGAATTCAAGATGCTTGTTTTTGCATTTCGACCCTCGGCTATTCGTGGTATTCGGGCTTCTTCTGCTACATGAAGTAGGGTTTCCTGGTATAGGTGAGTGCATACATGAGTATACATGGTTCCTTCACACGTTCGTGCGCGAACGTGTAGGGGTGCACATTGTGGCACCTGCCAGCTCGGCATGAACAAAAGGACCCAGACAACGGTTTGGTTGACTATACGATTACAGCCTGCCCTGAGGTGCAAACACAGACCGGAATCGTGTTCTGACTGCCGCTCAGGTGGGCGTTGTGCAGATCAGCGACGAGGCACATCTTTACACATGCTCTTGCCTTCGATCACGAAAGCTGGTGCTGCTGCTGCTACTACTACTACTACTACTGCTGCTGCTGCTACTACTACTACCACTACTACTACTGCTGCTGCTCCTCCTACTACTACTACTACCACCACTACCTTCTGCGACGACGACGACGTAGTACATGTCACGTAATTGACGCGACGCTATGTTTTCCGCTCAGAACCTCTTTTTTGCTCAACTTCAACAAAAGTGTCGGAGGTGTTTTTCTTAACGTAAGTCTGTCCAGTCTGCATCTGCCTGCGTGTTCGCGACGACGACTACGAGGATGGCGAACTAAACCTTAAATCCTCAATCCCGAAACGAAGGGTGTGGCAGGGGCCCTCCCCCCCAACGCCGCGGGGGGGGGGGGACCTGGGGTGGGGGGCCTACTACCCCATGCGGCACCATACATGGTGTAACCTCATTGTCAAAACCTCCACCGACTGGTCTCGATATGCGGGCTTGGTGGTACATGGGTGTTGCATCTCAGAATATCTCATAAGTTGTACGGCGCGTTGCCTTCCAGGACCACTGGACAGCCAGGGATGGTGACTCAGTTGTTTCCACTGCTGCGAATCTGTGTGGAAATGGAAAAGCTGAGTGTTGAGGACTCCCTGCAGAACGTTTACACGTTCATCTTTGGCTTAGTCATATGCATCATCGATATGAAGGAGGCATGGTTGTCTCCCCCCAAACCCCTTTACCCCGCCCCCTTCACCACCGGCACGCTTTTCCCGCCAGGAATGGGCAAACAAAGTCTTCGGACTGCAGTCCAAGAGACTTGGCTTCAATAGACCATCCTCCAATGCCCACAAGTGCTTCCACTGATGCCTTGCTGGCGCTTCATCGCAGCCCTCTTGTGTGCGAATGTTTGGAACGTCTGGAACGAGTGCGCTTGGATTGGGAAAGCACTGCTTCTCAACCCACAGCTCCGGTGGTATTTTGTAACAGGTGCGAACGCTCACAAAGACATGTGCCCTTGCGCTGTTGTTGGGCTGACATAGCACCGCCTGGGGTGACTTTCGGCTGACCTACACCTGTGGGCATCCTGTGGGCCAAGATGCAGCAGGTGTTTGAAGCAGAGAATGGCAGCTTTCCAACCTTTCACGATACCATGCTACTCTGTTTTCATTTTGAGATCGCCTGTCACGAAAGCTAGCTCCTTGGAGCTCGCGAGAGTTGTCGTTTACAAGAATTCTCTCTAGTGTTCAGCTGGGTCAAGAAGCGACTCCGACCCTTAAGTGGTCTGAAAATCAAAGAGATAAAGGGCTGTGGAGGGGGGGGGGGGGGGCCCCCCCCCCCCTTATAGGATTGACAAAATCAATCTTAAGGTGTGTCCGTCGCCTTAGTTGATTTCTGGGGAGGGGGGGGCCCCCCCCCTTTGTTTGCCCCCCCCCCCCCCCTTTTCAGGCCTCCCCCTCCGTCTTGGTCAGGCCCTGCTGTCGAGCTGTAAGGCCCCGGGATGAGCATTCGAATCCGCAGCTTCCGACAGCTCTTAGTGCGACCGCTGCGTGTCCCATCATGTTTCGTTTTGCTTACAGTTCAGAGTTTGCAGCGTTGTTGCTGCGCCCGCACTTCTCCTGCCTGACTCGAAGAAAGCTTGCTTGTCAGCCGCGTTTCTAGCTTTCGTGGCCCCGATCTCAAGTTCCATCCGACTGTGAGATGTGGGCATGTTGCCCAGACAAAGGGTCCAGTTAGAGAGTGCCTTTCGCAGACATGGGCCACCGACATGAGACCTCCCAAAGCTAAGGATATTTCTCTACTGCCAGTTCCTTGCCAGCCAGACTGGTCCGCAGACCTGTGTTGTGTCACAGTTTACTCAAGAACTTGAACATCAGTTCCTGCGCCTACAGTAGATAGAGTAGTATCAGTAGATCCCTTCCCAAGCCTATGCATTCAGATTGTTTGTGCTTGTCAGTCGCGACAGGTCGAGCCCTGTTCTATTTTTATGTTGGCCTGTCTCTCAGGAGTGTTTTCGTTGTCATAGCCACATCTGCCGATCTGCTGCCGTGCGAGCTCGTGTTGCTTTGCGCGAACCAGCCTGTTGTCAGCCCAGGTTCGATTTCTATATTTCTTCTGCAGACATGGGGCTTCTGGATGATTGTCTACATCGTGCTCGGAGGCCATGCAGAGCACTCGGGTAACACCTGTCCGGTATGTACGTGGCGTTGGCGATTTTGAGCCTTCCAAGCACCCGCCAGGTGGTTTGTGCTTGCTCGGCATGGTTATGCTCGTCATTCGCTGGTGTCCATGCTGCCAGGACGCTTTCCCTTGCGCTTTCCGCAACGGTGTGAAGCGGTACTTGTGACTGCTGCGTATGAGAGCATCTGCTCAGGACCAGCCGGCAGCTCCTGCAAGTCCAGCTGGAATTCGTCAGAGCTAGGCCGCCTGACTGGCCAGTGTAAATGCCTCAAATCCGTGCCAAATAGCGCACGGATGCGCAAAGATGCTCATGGCAGCATTCTGCGCGATCGACCGAAAGAAAGTTGCGTGGGAGCCAGGCCACGGAGAGAGGACTGCACAACCTCAGACGCTCCGAGACACTCCGAGTACGGGTCCTGCCACTGGCCCTGAACCCCCGAAAGAAAGCGAGGAGACTACTGGAAGTCAACGTTGGCTCTTGTTCTTCTGCTTCCATAGACTTAGGGACCATCGCCTGCAGTCCTGTTGCAGGCTTCAGATGTTCTAGCCCTAGCTGTTGGTTTCTTTTGTGTCTTGTCTATGGCTGCTGTTTCCCTGTCCTATTCTTGCCGTACTCGTAGAATCGAGAACATACTGGTAAACCGTCTTAATTCAGCTTGAGCTGGGGGCGGTTTGGATGGAATCTCGCAGAACCCAAAATCACATCCAAATCACTGAATTTTGGGCTTTGAAGTGCAGAGCACTTTGCAGCACACCTTACGTGTTCCAGGGCTGGCAAAGGCTGGAAATTGGGATGGAAGTTGTTGGGAAATGTTGGCAAGAGTGTTGGCAGACATTCGGGCACCGCAAGGGCTACACACAAGTGAAGTATATGAAATATAAAGGTTGGTGACTGCATGCTTCTGGATGCCTCTTTATGCGCTCTCTTTTCATGTTTCAGGCCGAGTTTACAGGCATGCTGGATGCGCGACAAGTGTGGGTGGACATGGCGGACAGCCCCTGGCCCCTTGTCAATCCGTGAGCCTTTCGTCTTCTGAAGCTTCAAACCCACCGCCGGCATTCTCAGTCCATGCTTTCAGGCTGTATAGGCTTTCATGGACAAAGTGCTTTTCATGGGTGTAGCTTGGTCTTTGTAGGTAGAGGCTGTTGTCACTTGAAATCCTCAAACCTTGAGAACATCTCGAGTCCCGAGCACAGGCCGAAGGAGTGGCACTAACATCGCACTGACTCGATTAATCTCAGCACTGTATCATGACCTGCGGAGCATCAATCTTCCACACAGCAAACTCAGCGTTGGTTGTCTCCAAGCACAGTAGAGCGACTCGGTGATTCAAAGGCAAGCCAACCAAGACTTTCCATCTTCAGGTGATAGCAGGTAGTTTATTGTAGTTTGCTGTAGTGCTGCCGCTCTCCAGAATGGCGCAGGAGCATGGCATGCGTTTGGCCCGTTTGGCTTTCGGCTGGGATGTTTGATCACGGAGACTTGCTCAGCTCCACGCAAGTTCAGGAGCCTCAGGAGTACATTCAGCAGAAGGTGAACCCTATCCTGGAAAACTTGGACGGCATCTCAGAACACGTACGTGCCTGAATTAGATGCGCCTGAAGCCACCGCCACAAGGTCACTCAACTGCTGCTGGAGCGACCCGAGCAGTCTCTCAGAGAAAAGATGAAAGCCATGTTGAGTTGGACACGTGTACTACAATCTGTTCATGGGCTGTCTCCCTTTGTGGCCTGTCGTGCTCGGCGCAAGCATTCAGGCTTGCTCCGTTCATGATTAAGTGGCTTTCGCAGAACTCCAAAACGTGCCGGACTCGTCATTCTTGAACAGCGTGGCAAGTCACATTTTCACAGCTTTGATTGCTGTTCCTAGGCCAGCTGCTGCTGCGCTGACGGAGGGCGTGAATGTATTAAGCTTTGTGCCTGAGAGTACTGGCGAGTTTTTTGCCCATTGACAGCGATTGTTGGTCCATTAGATCATTAGATGCTGTCGGTTCCTTGCTCAGGTGAGCTCAAGCTCGAGATGGAGAAGCTTCAGGCAGACTGAGTGGAGCCAACAGAATGAACAAAAACACTGCAAACATCTGCAAGCGAGATGCCGGGAGATGTGGGGATTTGGAGACGAGCATAGGGACCGTCTGTGTTCACACGCTCCCAGTAAGTTTTGCCTCGCTGCTGCAAGCCTGGCGCAAGTCTCGAGTCTAAGGTACTTGACCGCTTTGGGTGTAGTTTCACACACAGATCCAACTTCTGCCAGGAGGAGGTGCGTGAGCTGGAGGTCCAGGCAGGGGGCAGCTGTAATGCTCCGGGTAGCCTAGCGGTTACTCTTCCCATGTCATGCTCTCCGTCCCAAAGCTACCACCCCATGTTACATCGAAGCATGGCTGGCACGGAGTTGAGTGGAATGAGCGCTGGCAGGTGGAGGCAAAGCGTGGTGACAAGTCCGGGCAGCTCATGGCCTCTTGGCCATACCCAGCTCCGCACTATCGGTGACTATCTTGGCTTGTGACATCATCGCTTTAGCGGGTGCTGTAGCAGCTTTAGCACACCAGCTCAGCATCTTTCAGAGTGTTGACAGCGGACAGTTCGGGCCCCAGGTTGATGCCCTGCAGTCCGTGGAGGAAAGTGAAGATGACGAAGAGGCCGAATGGGTGTGACAGTGCCAACATATGTGTGGGCTTTTGCTTCATCTGTACAACATTTCACGACAAGCTCCTTGGGACCGTGCAGGAGTTGTCGTTTACCTATCTTTCTCTCAAGTGTCTCATCACGCGAGAGTTTTCCGTGCCTTTTTTTTTTTTCTCTCTCCATGTTTTTCAAGGTTTTCAGGGGAAAGAAATCATGAAATAACGAACGAGAGACGTAGAAACAACGACATACAGAAAGACCGACATGAAGGTCACATGTACATAAAGAAGGACAGGAGAACAATATAGATGACCCAACAACGACAAACAGATCGACATAAGTCCAAAACATTCAGTTCATAGAAACAAGAGAACACCTAATCAGAACACTGTTTTATACGGAGTTTTTGGCTTCGTGAGCCTCTTTGCACAACAAGCTGTCAGGAATCAACGCAACACCCCAAACACTAACTCGTATCCAAGCACTCCAAAGCAAAAAGCTCCATCAATACAGACCCCTGAAACCATGCTTTTGTTCAACATTTCGAAAAAAGAGCAGCCAGTTTGAAGAAGTCCCCAATTAAGGAAGAAACTCACGAAGTACTCACGACACATCGGCGGGCGTTGTGTGAACAGAAACCCACCTAACAAAGCAGGGCAGTTACCGCCCCGGTCAGTGAAACATCGACTGCGGGCCTGAGCCGGCCCCCGACCCCCCCTCCCCCCCCCTTCGAGAAGGCTTCTTGTTGCTGGTTGGAACGCAGTTGTTGGAACACGCAAGCAGCGTTTAGACTTCAGCAGGCACACGGACGCACGCACACACACACACACAAACAAGCAAGCAAGCAAACAAACAAACAAATTGTGAAAAAACCGGATCGGTAGACGCTGTCGCTGTGCGTCTAGGGTTCGTAGCCGCAGTCGCAAGTACACTTGTCCATTGTCGCTTGCAGTTTCGTAAGGACGTCATGCCTCCACCTGCCTTGGCCACGAGAGGACAAGCTGCACGCACCTGCACCTCCAAAGGAAAACTGCCTGCAGTTGACTTGCTGCCATGCAGGACATCGTGCATCAGTCTCGGCCGAGGTGAAGGGCTTCCGGGAGTCATCTTGCATATGTGCCATATTGCCGCTGCCGATATTGGCCATGTACCTCAAAGCTACTTGGAGCTGCTGGCTAGGTCTACGGGCAATGGAACCCAGAGAAAGATTTCGAAGCACCTGCTCAAGCCCCAAGAAGTCTGCGCCTGGGCGAGCGAAAATTGCACCGCAGTCGGATCCCAGGTGTACGAGAAATCGGACGACCAAAAAGACAGGCTAGCCAAGGTTCTCAAGGCCGCCGCGGCTCCAATACCATTTAAGTCTTAAGATGTCTTACGTCACCTGAAACACTTGAAGCTACGTGCTAGGCCGAGGCGGGCCTGCATAAGCTATGATTAAGAAGCTGTGATCAAGAATGCCTGAGACATGATGCTGTGTTGCAGTACTGACTGAATGGAAGTTTGGAGCAGCTGGACAGGTTACCTGTCAATCAGTCATACGCAGTCTGTTGACCCGTGCCTGCAGGAATCCTTCCTTTTCTCGGGCCTTGAGCCTCAGGACTTCAAGATCGTCATAGACGCCATGCAGGAGTTTCGCATTCGCAGTATTCGTCAAGTCCCGTCGTCCAAGTGCAGTCTACGTCATCTCAAACAATGGCGGTTGGCTGCCACAAGCTCTTTGGAAGGAGAAAGTCGTGGAGAAGGCAGCTCAAGGGTTTAGGTGCTTCAGATGACTTCAGATGTCCCTGACTTCATCTGACTTCGAGCCATCGCACCTACGATATGAAATCATCTGCACTAGCCATCACTGGCCCCATGACCATGTGTCCATTTGCCTCAGTTGCCAGGACACGCGCCTCATCAATCAAGGTGAAGATGGAGACTGTCTGTATGTAGTCGAGGCTAGCCTCTTGTTGATCGCATCGCATTTGTCACGAATGTTCAGACATCTCAGAACCCTGGCCTTGGCAGGATGGACAGATGAACTGTTACATCCGCCGCCCGGATGGATCTGAAGAGATGGTGAAGGAGCCCGATGGCGGTCTGTTGCAGTCATATGTTGCTGCTGCTGCTGCTGCTGCTGCTGCTGCTGCTGCTGCTGCGGTGGACCACCGATCAGCCACAATTGGAGGAATGCACGGCTGGAGATGCATTTGGGGAGTTCGCGGCCTATGGCATGGCAACACTGTTGTTGCAGACTGCGTGTGACCGGATGACCCATATCCTATATCCGATGCTGACCGTCCAAGATCGCCAAATTGAGGCAACAAACGAATCAATAGAGCGAACGAAAGGACTATTATTAAAAAAGGCAGCCGGCAAAGACGTTGCAGTTAAAGGGAAGAAGGTTGAATGCTGAGGGATGCTCAAGGCATCAGCAATGCGGTGCCCTAAACAAAAGGGAGAAGGAGGAAGGAAAGGACGGAAAGGAAAGGAAAGGAAAAGGAAAAGGGAAAGGAAGGAAAGGAAAAGGAAAAGGAAAAGGGAAAGGAAGGAAAGGAAAGGAAAGGAAAGGAAAGGAAAGGAAAGGAAAGGAAAGGAAAGGAAAGGAAAGGAACGGAAGGAAAGGAAAGGAAAGAAAAGGAAAGGAAAGGAAGGAACTGAAGGAAAGGAAGGAAAGGAAGGAAAGGAAGGAAAGGAAGGAAAGGAAGGAAAGGAAGGAAAGGAAGGAAAGGAAGGAAAGGAAGGAAAGGAAGGACAGGAAGGAAAGGAAGGAAAGGAAGGAAAGGAAGGAAAGGAAGGAAAGGAAGGAAAGGAAAGAAAGGAAGGAAAGGAAGGACAGGAAGGAAATGAAGGAAAGGAAGGAAAGGAAGGAAAGGAAGGAAAGGAAGAAAGAAGTAAAGGACAAATACAGAAAGACGTAAAGAAGCAAGAACGAGAGAAAGACAGAGACAAAGAAGACAGAAGCCCAGAAGCCCAACAGCCAAGCCCCAAAACCCCGAAGAAACTGCGTTTTTTTGAGAAGAAGAGGCTTCCCTCCTCCCCCCGCCACTAAAGTCACTAAAGGAGTTTTTAAACAGTAGCTATCTCCTTTTCTTGGGGCAGGACAGGCCATTGGGAAACGGGGTGATGATAGCATTGTATGGCATTGTCAGGCTTGCCTTGCTGTACAACTGTCCGCGAGCTGCCTCCGTCCAAGCGGTTCAAAGGCACCCGTTTCCTTTGCGGAGCAGCATGCGAAAGGAGTCAAAGGGTTCTAAGCCTGAAAGGTCCGTGCTGTGGGAGTTGGACCGCGAAAGCTTCAACAACATTGTCGGAGACTTCAGTTTTCTTTTCTCTAGTGTCTGTGCAGATGCAGCCTGTTGGAACACAGTCGGTGACTCATAGCTTCACATGATTTCGAATCTGCATGTTCGATCGCAGGTCAAAAAGGCTGCGATCGCTCGTCGGGAGCAGCTTGAGGACAGCTGGACGCAAGTCTAGTAGACTTGTAGACTTGTAGACTCGTCGTAGGCGTTTTGATGTTGCGCAGCTCAGCTTGTTCCCCATTTCGTTGCACAGCTTCGCTAAGGAGTTTCTGCAAAAGGTACCGGTGCTGAAGGGCATGGATGCCTGCTCCTAAAGACTCAAGACAATTGCATGACTAGTGAGTCTTTACCTCAGACGAACCAAGCTTTTCATGCTTATCAGAATTGAACAGAGGCCTACGAACGAACTTCGTTGTGCGATGTGCTGCAGCCGGTTACCTTTGCAGAGGCTTCACGCACCTGTCTTTCAGTGCTTTCGAAACGGCGACAGGGGGTTGGGCACGGTTTGGTCAATGTCGAACTGTGGGTTTTTTTGGGCTTGACTCAGCTTCCATTGTGAGAAGCGTCTTCTGCTTCCACTTGATGCTCGCAGAATCACGGTCAGATTTTGCATTACCTTGGCGCGAGCAGAGAGATGTTCTGTGCCACTCTACTGCTACTCTGCTACTCTCTGTTGCTTGGAACATTGAAATCGTCGTAGAAACGCAGCGTCAAATGAGGGCTCGACAACGTACCGCTCATACTTCCAACTCTACGGTTACGACGACTGCCACTGCCACTACTACCACTAGGTTGCTTCTCAGGCGTAGAGTGACTTGGACAGGGCGGCATCATTGTGCAGCAGGGTGACATCGGGGACGTTTTCTACATCTTGCAGGAAGGATTTGCAACAGTGTCCAAGGCCAGAGAGCATTTGTGCAAAGCGCTGTAGACCTTCTGTGACTTTCTTCTCGTAGCGGGCGGGAAGGCATGTTGCAGCGGTGTACAGTGTTACGGGCATCGAAATGCTGATCAGAAGTGTTCACACATCCTCCGCAAGGTGTACGTTCCCGGCACCCCGACCAAAGAGGTGCACACACTGGTTACATCGAGCTGCATGTACCTGTCCCCCTTCACCCTTGAGGCTTTCGGCCTTGATCTCCTTGAATTCAGGAAGTACGCAATGTCTTTTTCAAAGGCTCCTACTAGTGTACTGTTGCCGGCAGACACAGACGACCACAGAAGGTTGCCTTCCAAGTTGATTCGTATATGTGACCAGTATGTATAGCATGTACCCGTAGCTTCGCACACAACATCACGCAACGCTTGCCCACTGAAGCGAGGTGCTCAAACTGGGCCCGGGAGACTATTTTGGCGAGCTGGCCCTCCTTAAAGGAGAGCAGCGGACTCATTCCTGAGTAAGCATGAGCAACAATGTGCAACAGAAAGCCCGTCTGTGAGCTTTTTTTGCCTCTTCTCAAAGTGAGGCCACGAGCTGCCAGTGTGGTCGCCCTTACAGAGTGCAAGCGCTTCATACTGCAATTTACGAGACCTCCGCTACACGTTGCTACACCACGACCACGAGACAGAGTGCTTTGAAGATTTGGGCAGCAGCGAGGTGCTACACACTTTCCAGGAGGACATTCAACCGTCTGCTGGGGCCTTTGGAGGACACGATGCATCCTGTTGCTAGATCGGCTTGGCGCCTGCCTGTGTGCTTCAATTTCTCATTGGGAGAACTTTTGAAAACCAACCATGGTTTGCAGGAGATCCTTCGCCGAAATGCCACGAAATATGATTGAGGCATTTCCAGGCGAAGTCTGGGCACAGATACTGCAGATGTCAACTCAGCTGTTGCCCTGATGGAGCTCCCGATCAACTCCCGGGTGCTGTTATGCCAATTGTGCCTTGACCTGTGCGGTCTTTTTCGGGCGGGCACCGAGAGAACAGTTTCCAGGAATTGCCTGAGTCTGCCTGCCTGACAGCATTTGCTACTTCGAATGGCAGCGTCATTCGTTGTCGCCCCCGCATCTTGTATTTTGTAAATCAATTGTTTGTGCGTGCACCCAAATTGCACAACGCTGAGAAGGAGGCGTGGAACAAAAAGAATGCCTTCGTCATGGTTCCAGAGCAGCTGTCGGGTCTGTGGTGAGCTTGTTGGGCACCAGGGATGCAAATTGGCAGATTCCCAGATTTCTCAGATAACTTCGTCAGAATCATTCAGACAACTTGGCTCGAACTTGAAGCTTGTCAGCTCAGGCGCTGGGTTCTGTTCTGCGATGTACGCGTCGAGCATGTATGCAAACTTGTACATGAATATGAAGAAATGTGAAGAGGCGTAGACTTCTTTGGTCACCGGTCATCTATTCAGCTGTCAGCACTGCCATGCTGGTTGATGTGGCGCCCCTGGGCTTCAATGAGTTGGACATTCGCTAGCCTTCGAGTCCGTTCCTATGCACATGTAAGCTGTAACATTGCCAGCGCCCATCATCAAGTGCTCGGTCCTGCTTCATGCCAGTAGTTGCATAGCCCTGCGTAGCCTGAGGCAGTCAGTCCGCGGCTCAATGGCCTGTGACAGTTGCAGAGTCATTCTGGAGTGACCAAGCCAACCTTCATGATTTGTGTGTGTACATTGTGATTTGTAGTACGATTATTCTTTTTTATGAGTCATTTGCCAGCGCCCCTTTTTACGTTAAAAAGACTCTCTTGGTTTGTTGAACGTCAGCTTTCATGTTATGTATGTGTGCAGTTGCATGCAGTATATGGGCATTCACAAGGACCCCGACGTTGGCGTGAATAACACCCCAGCAAAGGCCGCTGGCGTTCGAGATGCTTTCCTCCAGCGAGCAGTAAAGCAAGTGTGGGAGTGGGTAGCAATCAATCCATGGCATCGGAGGCAGGCCCAACGCAGCCATCAACAGACAGCTTCGTGGCAGAGGCTGATGGTAAACGCTGGTAGAAGAGTGATGACGAAGCCACCGGCAGATGCTCCTTGCAGGATGCGGGGCCAAGAGCAACGGCTTTGACTGCTTCTCCAGATGTGCCGGATGCCGCCAGAGCATTTCAGGCACTGTTGTGTGCTTTGAGTCTTACGACTTTTTCTACCACAGCCACTTTAGCTATCCAGTCGTTGCCGCCAGGCCTTGTCAACATCCACAGCCTCACCGAAGCTGCAGCACCCAGCACATCCCACAAGTGGTCACCATTGATGGACCATTGGTGGACCGTAGCTTGCCAAGTTGCCAAGCTGTGGGATGCAACGATTCAGGTTTAGCTTCGGCTCGCGCGCGAAGGCAAGCCAAAGCAGGCTGGCAATTTGCTTTCCTTACCTTTATTCCGGGAGCTTTGCATGGTTTGCCTTCGCCAGGCCCAGAGCTCCAGGTCCCGGAAGTTATATGGATCCGAGCGCAGACTTTAACTCCAGGTGCGCGCCTTTTGCAGCCGGGCCTTCCTGCGGTCTCTTCAACGTTGCTACATGTTGCATCATGTTGCTACGTTGCCAGGCACAAGAGGCTGCCCCGCTTTGGGTTTGGCACAGACACCCGACTGGTCAAATTGGTGTCAGAAGCCTACGAAGTACTGCGACGTCTTTGCGTGTCTGCAGACACAGTCATGAATACCCGTGTTCGTTGAGGAATCGAACGCCTGGTCCTGGCTCTTATGCGTTTGGAGCCTAGCAGGGCGGAATGCAATGAGAGGGAGGGGGGGAGTTGTGCGAGTGTCTGATGGTACTGGAAACCTCATATTTTGGGGATGTGCTAAGGGCGGCAGGAGCTGAGGTGCTGTGGATGAGGATGATGGTAGATGGTATGTGATGGTGCGGGTTATTCGTCTGATGCACTTTGTTTTTTCGTTCTTGCGCCGGATTGTTGCTTTAATCTCGAAAGAGCGCCTACTGGGCGTACCGCGTACCTTACCAGCAAGAATACCGACATTCTATGGCATGCTGCGAGAATTCAATTTCAATCGAGGCAATGTGCGGGCAGTCATACTCACAGCACTGTACGCATGTGCGCGATCGGCGGTCCATGCTCACTGAAAGCCGTTGTCAGAAGTGTTGGAAGCTTACCCCCTTATGCTGATACTTGTGAAAACATTGCAAGCCGTCCGGGAGTGCAGATGTCTTGGGAGTCTTGGGGAGAGCGTCCAAGCTAAAGTCTCCTGCAACCATGGAATCCATGCAAGTCCCTGCAAGGGTTGCCATGGTCCTGGGGAGCGATTCCACGAAGATTTCGTGTACGCCCCGAAGGGAGGCTCATGCCAGATCTCGCTTTCAACCAACCTGCAGCTCTCAATTCGACAGGCGGAGCCGAAGAAGCCTCGCCAGAAGGTCGCATTGCAGCGTCTGGCACGTCTGCTCACGAAATCACTGCTCGACAGGCACCAGGTCCAGGGGCCTACAACTTGCCAGACTCTAGGACACACTGTGCACTGATGCCGAGAAACAAAGTCATGGCATCTTAATCGTGACATTTGACTTGAGAAGCCTGAAGGAGAGGCGGTCCAAAGGTCAGCATCACTCCCAGGCGAGACTGGCGGAGCCAGGAAGCCTGAAGTCACTGAAGCCTTGCCGTCTCTTGCCGCGTTTGGAGAGTGCAGGGCACTTTTCCTTGCAAAAGCTTGTTTCTCGCAGGACATCCCGGCGGAGACTCCTGGCCCTGGGGAGCGCATGCATAACAGATCTTCTAGTGCTATCCTGCTATGTTCATGTCGTGCTGTGCAACATGGTGCCTAGTCATCGAATGGGACGAAGTCGGTCGTAGTCTTGCTGATCGGGGATTTGATACTGTCTATGTCAAGATAAAACTGTAGCTCCGTAAGAGCAGTCATATGGGACATCCCCTTGAGAACAATATCAGCCGTCCAGGGACACCACTTGCATCATCGAGGCATCCACAGAGGTGGGGCGTTGGGCAGCCACAGCCCCGTCACAAACCAGGGGGGGCCAGACGATGCCAGACGAGAACTGACGACCTCCTTGAGATCACAGTGGCGGCGGTTCCAAGGCTTTTGTGGTACCCACAGCGGGCTTCCCGGCACACAAGAGGATTACAAGAGCTGGATGAGACAAGGAGAAGGGCATCAAGCTCCCAGCAATTTTTGCCAAATCAGTGCGAACACTAGCCCGTCCATCTCAACACGTACTGAGCACTGACCACGAGCGACACGAGCCTTCAAGAGACACGCCACGAGCCTCTCAACACGTACTGAGCACTGACCACGAGCGACACGAGCCTTCAAGAGACACGCCACGAGCCTCGGCAGCGGGAGCTAGCGGCGACTTAGGTTTAGCTTTCGTCATAAACCGACTGGAAATGCCTTGCTTGTGCCACTGGGGACTGCGCAGGAGTACCACACAAAAGCGAGCTCCCGGACGCCCAAGTTCAGCATGTAACCCAGCGTCCTACCTGCTGATTGAGTGCATGCAATATGTGCGCATTGCAAGTTGCAGCTAGGTTTTGGCACCGCGCGACAAAGAGCTCGTCTGCTTTCCTCTCAGACCATGTTACTGTCCTTGTCGACAATGGCAAAAGAACAAAGTCCCAGTGCTGCCTGAGGCAAGCTGAGCTTGGGGCAAGTACCCCCGGGCCGGGGGCATATCGCTCTCGCCCCAGGATGTGCGCAGCAATAACAAGCACACAGTACGTTGTAGGCGCTCGAGGAAAGTTGCTTTGCAGCAGACGTGGTCATTTTCTACGGAAGGGGTGAAGAGGTAAACAAGATTGCGCGGAAGGTCGGCCGAAGGCGTTGCGTTCGCGGAAGGCTTGCGGAAGGTTTGTTTGTAAACACGTTTGAAAAGTAAGTACGTCATAAGCTAGAATAATCCAATCGATAGGTACTCCGGGATTACATTGCTCACGCCCGACACGCCGACGACCATAAGAAAAGCGCCCCATCGCTCCACCAAGCCGTTCTCGGCAGAAACCTTGGACCCTGTACCCGTAACACTTCACCCTTAAGGCTTAACCCTTGACCTTTGCCCTCAGAGCCCAAACCCTCGACCTTAACACCTAGGGTGGGCGTGGGGTGGGGTGCTGATTTATGTTAAGGGTGTTATGGTGGAGTCGCATATTGCCTCAGAAGGCTCGCGGAAGGAGTGCGGAATACGCGCGGAAGGTTCCGCGGAAGGGGTATTAATTAACGTCCATCAACTCGTGCTTGAGAAGAACTCAGCTCACTTGTTACAAATTTGGGGAGGGTGTCGCACATACCTCACGCCAGCAATTTCATTGACAGCGCGCAGTGTCCCTTTTGCAAGGCAACTACAACGAGTTGCCTCACGACCCCTCCAACCTGAGAGCCGGCCACCGATCCTAGAGTCATGAATCTCTAGAATCTTCTTGTACAGCTTGACAGCCGCCGGTTTTGCATTCGGTTTGCATGTTTGCAGCAAATAATGTTGCAACATGCTTCCTGTCTGCTTCTTTCGCCGTCAACTTCAGTGGACCGCGTGCAGTGGCCAAGCAAACTGTGCTAGTCATCATCCACGTGGCGATGTGGCCAATATCGATGCTTGAGAAGTGAGTGTCAGTTCGCTTGGAGCGTCGTGATATGGAGTCATGAATGATGTTGGCAATGCAGGGCAAGTTGTGCCAATGGGATGCGGAAGGCTTTTTTGGTTCATCGGCATGTGCGAGGTGTCACCGTCTCATGACATGCGCACTCACCTGTAATGTGTAGAGATGTACAAGCAAGCCTGATAAGCCTGTCACGTGTGAAAGATGAGTATGACCGCATGACACATGACCCCTTTGTGCACTGACGGGGGAGAGCCTTCACCTGCCTACAAGGGCGCAGTTAGTCCGATAAAACAACCACCTGGATCTCTGGCGACATGGAGCTTGCCATTGCAGGCTGAGTCCAGGTCGACAGAGGAGCATCAGCCGGAAGTGGCAACAGACTCGATGGTGAGTTGCTGCTATAGTACTGCTCAGTCGACGTTTGTAACGGGCATGGTGGCACCATCTTGGAACTTGAAACCTCAAGCAGATTCTTTAGGGGTCCTCCCCGCTTAGTGCTTGCTAGGAAGTCATTGCTGCCATGTCAAGCGATTTGGTATTTCTTGGCATGCACTTGTTGCTGGATTTGGCCCCGTGTCCAGTTTACGTGGCTGTGCGATGTGCATTTTGCAACCTCCACCCCCAACCTTCAACCCTGGCAAAGCTGACAATTCGAAAGCCCTAAACCCTACTTAAGACTCCTAAGACTCCACCTCAAAGCCGAAGAAGGAGATGGACCCAGTTGTCCACGGAGCAGCACCGCGAGAACATTCTCGCAAAACTCTCTCCGTTCGGGATTGCAGGAGCACGTCTCAACTCATACCGAGATGTTTCTTCCATTTACCTGCCGCAGGCTCCACATGCTTCAAGAGCTTAATCAACAACTTCCGCAAGTGCTGCCGATCGAGGCACGGGACTATGCACTCTGTATGGACCTTGCTGACTACCATCGGCTTCATGCTGCAACATGCTGGGTAACGAGGGAATTATTGGTTCACTGTGGATCGACCGAAGAAGACCCTACGTCCGCAAGACCCTGACCACTCATGATCTCATGGCCTTGAGAGGATGAAGGTTGGGGAGACCACGGAGACCACGCCAGGATTCATGTCTTTTGTCGCACCTGCCCTCCCCGCAGCCGCGTGGCTGCAGCCTTCGTCGCAGTAGAGGCCTCTTCTGTAGCTGCCAGGATCTACGCGGAGACGCGTGACACGAATTGAAATTCGGTTTAAGGTGCTCGGAACAGAGCGAAAATGGCTCTGTGCCAGCGCTGTGTCTGCCGATACTGCCATCGCAACGTTGGCGTTTTTTTTCTTCGCGGGCTGGGTGTGGCGCTGAGGCGCCACGAGCAGACATGCGAGGCCGCGAGGCACTTTGTTAATTTTCGAAGCAGCAGATCGAGCAGAGGAGAAGGCCGATGCGACATTGGTGGAACCCAATGTGGCGCCACCTCGCGCGGATGTCGTGAAGCAGCCGGATCGGCCAGACAACCTGGACACATGTGGACCGCCCTCCCAGCCCTCGCGGCCTGCCCATAAAGTCTATCTCTATATGTATGACCTTTTTGGCGGGCGGAGCATTGGCCGCATCTTCCTCGGCACAAAATCCCAGGCCGTGTGGCACACAAGCATTGTAGTAGAATGGCCAAATACCTGCTGTGAAATCTGGTATGACAACCGGATCTATGCCTCGCCTCCCGGGCAAACTCCATTTCGTACCCCGGACGAGAAGAGGCTGCTGGGGACCACCCCAATGCCTCATGATCGCCTACCTGGAAAGTCTCGACGACGAGTGGACCGGCCACTATGACCTGGCGCAGCGCAACTGTGTGCATTTCAGCGACTGGGTGGCACGGAGGCTGCACCTGGCAGCGTTGCCAGATGACCTCGTAGGGCAAGCTGCAGAAGTAATGCAAACGCCCGTGGCACGCCTCGTCCTTGGTACCCTGCACATGGTGGAGCGGCTGCGAGGTCATGCAACACGGCTGTGATGTCAAACCTTTCTGGCCAAGACGTGCTCTCTGGCTATGTTCAAGCAAACTCAGTGACAAAAATGTCGCGCTTGGCCTGCATGGATGTGAGAGACCAAAGAAGTCTCGCGATTCCCAGAAGGGAAGTTATAGCAACGAACATGTTGCCAACAGCAAGAGCCACAGTTTCACCCCTGAAGATGAGCTGCGTCGTCAACTGCTACATGTAGTAGCAGGAGCAGCAGTCGCAAAAACGACGTCACACGATCTGAAGCAGAAGGGGGGTTCGTCTCCTTAAGTCCTGAACCCTCAACCCTTACACCCATGTCGAAGTCTGCTGTTTTTCGGGATGCAGAAGAGTGGAGATCCTGAGTCATGCTGCAACATGCTGGTTAGTTGTCCATCTTTCACATGGTAGTTCAAATCTGTCACTGAAGGGCAGCGTGCCGATCAGAATGGTGCAGCGCTCTTAGCTTACGGATAAGTCTACTGCAAGTGCTGTGAGAGAGAGCCCAAGTTTGTGGTTTGTTCAAGAGGTTTGATGAGCTGCGGGGCAGTGGTGTGCACTCTGATTTATGGCGATGTGTTGTAGGCCGGACCTGGTTCTGTTTGCCCGCAAAGAGGCCTTGATGCATTATGTGGGCCCATGTGCCTTCACTGAAACATGCATTGAAACCCACGAGCGCACGGCAGAACACTGCCTTGACAACTGAAAGCTCAAAAGACTATACAAGAGTGCTCAGCTCGGGTCTAGTCTGCGTGCATAGCCGGCAGGAAGCATGCAGCTGAACTATGCTGACAGTGCCATCCGTGCCCACCTTGTCCAGTCGTTGTGAGAAGCGCTTGCCTTGTTCGATCTCGTTCGTCCTTGTTGCGTCTTTGCAGACTTCTCAGAGGTCGTCACATGTGAGATTTCAGGACCATCCTTGCAGGCCTGCCCACAAATGAAGGTGTTTAAGGCTGTGTGAGTGGAAAGGTGTGAACAACTCCACCACCAGGCCACGAGCTTTATGAAACCGCGCAACGTCCACACAACGACTTGGTGCCAGAATGACTAGGATGCGTTTCATGTGTCAGAAACAGCACATGACCAGGAATTGGGCACAGCACATAGCAGCAATCAGTAGCCCTTCCTCGCGCTGCTGCATTCAATCGTCCTTCTAGTTCCTTCTAGTTCCTTGTATTTCCTGCTGCGCTGAACCGCCGTGCGATACCACAGGCAGGAAAATTTACCGCGGGTTACAGTGATGCTTTGGTGCCAGCATGAATGGACCTCTTGCTCGGCCGTACTTGGTGTTAGTTGTAGTCTCAAAATACACTCGAATCCGATATATGCTTGATCGTTCCCTGGCCAAGTCGCTGGCGTGCTGCCCTACTGACGTGGTTTTCTCTTTCCGCTGCTGCACCCCTGGCATCCCCTGCCATCTTCTGTCATCCCCTGCCTCACTCTTCCGATCATCAGGACTTCCTAGGCCAGCTCAGTGGGATCAACATAAGGGCTGCCGCACTGCTCCGAATCTACCGAACATGATCGAACTGGTTTGCCTTGCTTCGATGCTTGGAGGCGATGCTGAGGAGAGGCCCTTGCTCAGACCATGACATCTCAGATACCGAAAGCAGCTTGGACCAAATCAGACGAACTATCGCTTGACTCCACAAAGCTCATGTTGGTGCAGACATCTTCTGCAGAATATGTTCCGGCCGTATTGTTTGCTACTAGGTCAAATATCGCTCCCTGGCAAAGACAGGGATAGTCAGGTCCCCAGTTGACACTTCACATGCTGATGTGTGGTGGATCCATGTAGCACGCTGCTGCAACCCCTTTCATAGTCTCAGGCAATGCAAGCCTTCGGTCTGCAACGCTGGTCTCCAACACACCTGAAGACGAAGCTTGCAAGGACACTGACGGATGGGGCTTTCGCTTTGGCACGTGATATTGCATGTATTCCTGCCTTCCTTTCAAACCTCGCCACTCCCAGAGCTCTCACATTCTGTTCTTCGTGCCCTCGCTTGTGGCATTGCCATGGCAACATCTTGCATCTATACATATCTATACTTGCAACTCCAGGTCCCGAGAGTCATGGAGTCGTCGTTGGGGAAGCTTTGTGAGTGCTAACAAAGTACCGGGAAATCCTTACTGCGTTGGATGCCCTCTGCCGAAGACGTGCCGGTTGCCAGCAAACCCGAGAAACCATCAGTCTGCAAGCTGTAGATTGAGGCAACTTTGAGATAATTGAGAGCTGTACTGTATGCTCGCGACACTTTCAACCGCACAGAAGCAAAACTGCACGTACCCCCTCCGTTTGTTGATCATGCTTCTTCGAAGGTTACAAGTGTCCCAGTGGCCAGACTTCACCCGGCTCTTTCAGGTACAAGAGTTTCAGAAACTCTTTTCGGAACATTGCTGCCATTATTTAGAAAACAAGATTTGATCGAATGCACTGTTACGCTAGACGACAAACCAGCAATCATCAGGAACTGCCATCGTGGTTGTGCATGATGCCGACAAGGCGGGTCCGAGCTCACGTTGAAGAAAGCAAGGAAGCTGTTTCTTCGGGTCGGTTCTGGGGAAGCGAGTACGGGATTTGTCATCGGTAGTTAGCTTCAATTTGCATCACTTTGCGTTGCGGATGAAAGCGACCGAAGCGGTGCCAACTGTGCGAAAGCACGCCAGCACTCATGAACTGCAAGTCGGCGGAAAACTGTTGTCCGGATCTGACCTATAAGGAGTGTAAACCAGCAGGGCATCACGCGTGCCCTTGCGCTACGATCGTACATCAAAGCAACGCGCCATGCAGTCCCGTCATGACCTGCCTTGTGGCAGGACGTCTGCATCTTCACCGCTTCCCGGCCAGCATTATTCTGCGACAGTACGCATGCAGAGCAAATTCAGCCACTTGCCTGTGAAGCCGCACCTGTTGCAGCCAGGTTGGCACTTTCAAGTCAAGGCCGAGAAAGTGTAACTGAGTCCTCCTTTTGTCTCCTCTTCTCTTCTTCTCCTTTGCACTTCTTATCTTCCTCCTCCTCCTCTCCTCGATCGCTTTTTTTGGCCCTCTCAAGGGGTAGGTCAGAAGCAGATGATGTGGGTGTAGATCCTGCAAACAACCTGGTAAGCAAACAAGGTTCACTGTTCTTCAAACTCCAAAAGCCAGGAAGCTCTCGGTTGATTAAGTTTAATCCTAATCTCCAGAATGCTTCGCAGTTCTGCGGAAAGACATGCTTGGAGTTGAGAGCCGTGCAGCCCAAGAAACACCGCAGAGATGGATTTGGAGCAGTGCGGCCAACCGAAGAAGTGCAGAGATTGTTGTTTGTAAGTGCTGCGGAACTGAAAGCTGTGCTCTCTGAAACCCTTAAACCAACTCCAAAGCAGGGGGGTGGGGGTGGGAGGGGGAGGTGGGGGGAGGGTGGGGAACCCCAACTGAAACCGTCCGCTTTCAGATCTCGGTGGCCACGGAGGGGGTACCCGGGTACCCATTTCCAGGCAAAAAAAGGGGGCAAACACAGGGCTTTGTTGGGGGCAGGACTTGTAGGAGGGTGTCTTTTCTGACAACCTAGACACCTTCGGCCCGAGGCCTCGGCGGATTCACGGTGATTTACAGTGTATCAGAAGCTCGGAATTACATGATGTTCCATGGCAGAGGGCTGTTCAGCACTGTGAGGCAGCGGCTTCTCTGATGTATCTCCGACCTGAGTGCTGCGTTGCAAAATGCTCCAGAAAGTCCGTTGCCACCCCAAGTCGTATCTGTATGACCCACGCCACAGCGCAACCCAACTCATCCTTTGTGTCGATGATGCATCCGTTATCCGTTCGGGATTTTGTGCTCAAGAGGACAAACTTTAGGAAACCTGGTCAGCGACACATTGCACATGCCAGGCCGCTGAACGCAATGTTGGCAAGATGCGGCGTGCAGTGATTCTGTGATTCTTGTGTCATTTTGCTTGGAAGGTCCATGCCGCAGAATGAGTGCGCACACACAGCTTGTCTAAGTTTGCAAGACCGTGTCGTTGTTCAGTGCCGTTGTGGTGCCGTACTTGGATGTGCTCATCACACTGGTGGGGGGCTGCTATCGCCACAACCTCACTGTCCACACAATGAGAGGCCCAAAGCATGCTGTCAAGGTGTGCCTGACAGGCGATATGAAATGGTGAGGTGCAAGACTCCTGCTTTCATGCATATCTGCCAATCGTCGAATTCACATAGTAAGAGTGCGCTTCCACCTCGAACATACACTTTAGCTTTTCGGCCCGGCAGTGCAAAGGCAGTGTGTGCCAAGTTCGTGTATGCTGCACAGACCTTTGAGATTCCCCTTTTCGTGCTTGATGTTTGAAATGAAAGACTTGTTTCAACTTAAGTTTCAACGCCAGGTCCAAAGCACCATTCAGTACGATCTGGATAGATCTGGAAACAGCGGTTTCATTTTCAGCAGACCTCTTTGCCTTTGGAAGCAGATGTTCAGTCTGCATATTCAAGAGTTCGCCTGCTCTGCGCACATCCGCATATGTCATAGTTTGCGCACCCTAAGCCAGGTACATCAAAGAATCTATCAAGCGCTTCGGGCGTCGTTTCGACCATGAAGAGCGCATGCGCAAGAAGAAGGCACGGGAACCGAAGAAGGCCCGGCCTCCACAGAGACGCTTCATGTCTCTTCGCGACTTTTCTCAGCTGATGCACGGGTGAAGCTGGAAGATCAAACGCTGTAAGCGCTCGACAAGGGCATAAAACGTTGCACTTGCTCATTTTTTGTTGCCCCGCTCTTGCCAGATTTCCAAGACTGCTCGGAAGCTTCGAGGAATCAAAGCCAAGCTCTTCACAAAGAAGAGGCATACGCCTCTTTGCTGTTGGCGATGCTTGAGAAAACGTACGTCGACTCAAGACTGCTGGCAAGGTATTCAGAGAAGGCAACCATGAAGAAGACGATCAAGGCTCATCAGGAAAAGGACGCCAAAGTGAAGGACGCTGATGAGGTGACGAGCTAAGTGGCTGAGCGATTGGAAGCATCTGGCAGTCGTGTAGCTGTGCTGTTGTTAAAAAACTGCCGTGAGCGGACTGTCACATTTGCCATCATAGGTCCTTCATAGTCCTCCTTCTACTAATCTACGGCTGTAGTATGTCTACGGCTTCCATGTGTTCGAGTCGTCGGAGTCCTTCCAAGGTGAAACCTGGAGCGGTCCCTGCGTACCTGCTGGATAGAGAGCAGAGCCGGAGAACAAAGGCCAGGCTTTGCTTGCAATGCCTTGCAATGCGTTGCAATACCTTGCTAGAACTTACAATGCCTTGCAATGCCTTGCAATGGCAATGCCTTGCAATGCCTTGCTATGCCTTGCTATGCCTTTCTAGCATGTTGCATGTACTTGTTGTGCTTTGTGATTCTGTGCGAATTTGCCAGACTCGATGCTTTACTTGCCGAGGTGCTCTCTAACATGATCAAGCAGAAGCGAAAGGAGAAGGCAGGCAAATGGCAAGTGCCGATACCCAAGGCTGGGAACTCTTTCTGTTGCTGTACTTGTGCTTGCGACATCTTGCAACATCTTGCAACATCTTGCAACATCTTGCAACATTTTGCAACATCATCTGCAGGTGAAGGCAATGACAGAGGACGAGATGTTCAAGATCCTTCGATCGGGCAAGCGCAAGAAGAAGGCAGATCTGAGAAGCCTCGTGTTAACCATGGTCACCCACTTTTTGCATTCAGACTGTTGTTAGGCTTGGAAACGCGTCGTGAACAAAGTCTCCTTTGTTGGTGAGGTGCTCCTTGGGAACTTGCTACCTGATGCCTTATGTTCTGGAAGCTGCTGATGGATGTTGGCTGTTGGTTAGCCTCGTCCCTTCCTTCACTCCGCTCACTCTCCGCTCAGAACTTCACGCGAAAGCCTCCAAAGTTCGAAAGATACATCCGGCCAGCAGCCTTGAGGACCGAACGGGCTTTAAGCATGGTATAGAGCTCAGCTTGTAAGGGAGAGCTGCATCTTACCACGCGAGGTTCAAGAAAGCGCACGTTACGCATCCAGAGCTGAAGATGACGTTCTGTCTGGACATAGTCAGTGTGAAGAAGAACCCGCAGGCCTTGGTCTCGATGTAGCTGTGTAAAGTAGTAGATGCAAGCAGTGGACACGTCATTCGAACATTCGTGTTGGTTGAGTTGGTGCTGTCAGTCTGCCCTCTACACTTCTCTGGGGGTCATCACGAAGGGAACCATCATAGAGGCCGGACTTCAAACTCAGATTCCGACAGGGCATCTTGCACGGCAACCTGAGGTGAACGTTTCCGAGCTTGGCCTAGTAACTCAGACAGGAAAAGCCGGGTGCTCACAGGGTGCTCACGGGGGTGCTCACGTGGTGCTCACGCCATATCAAATCTTGTCGCAGCATGAGCAGATGAGGTCATTTGGGCCAAGTATGCGCAGGCCGCCTTCCCATGTGCTTCTAGCATTCTTCCCGTAGTCTTCCAGCTCTAGCGCCGTACTGACGATATCTTGCAACATGTGCCCGACATAATCCAGAGCTGACAAATGGATCTAGCCGTCGTGGTTGGCATGTGTACCAGTTCGACTGTAGGTCACCAACAATCCTGACATCGATGGCTGCATCAACGCTCTATTGCTTGTCTGAGCGAGCGCAAATCTGAGCAAGACTACTAGACTACCCTTTTCAACCTTGCCTGAGTGGCAAGGCCCGAATGTTTCACAGCGGTGTTAGAAAGAGCGCGTCGCATTCTTGGAAGTGTGTCTGTGTGACCAGCATGAATTAGCAGGACAGGGCAGAAGAGGCTGACCAAAGTGACATCCAGTGACAAGCTGGCTCAAGGTGTCATTGTCGGATTCGGATGGAGGTCGGTTTCGAACGACCGGAACTGCATTCTGAGTCATTGGCTGGATCTGTGAAATCGTACGACACGCACGTGTTCCTCGCCTGGGGCCTTGCATCTGATTGGCCAGAAGACCCCTTCGACAAGCAGCATGAAGGAACTGTGCCAGCACTTCTGAACAACTTAGCAAAGCTTTCTTCATTGTGAAAAATGCAGGCTTCGCAGCCTCTTTTCTGCCACTGCATTGTGCACAAGTTGCTACTGGGAACAGCCGAGGTACTTCTGGACAAAGCCATAAAGGCAGCAAAGGCAGAAAAGAGCATCAAATCGAAGGTGGGGTTTGTGAGGGTTTGCGGCTGGCAGTCGTGAGCAGCACCACCTCGCGAGATCACTCTGTGGCTTAGGTGCGACTTACCTTGGTGGAGGCTAGAACGACAGCTGAGGCGGACTTCTGTATTGCCAATCAAGCTTTTTGATTAAGCAAGATGTCTTTCGAAAGCACTGCTGCGTTGTATCTACATGCGGTGCCTGGACACGCAACTTTCCGTGCAGAGTTCCTGGACGCCAGCAAATCCTGCAGTTTTCTCTGCATCATTTCGAGTCGTTGAAACTTTGAAACAATGTGAAACTGCACAGTTTGCAGTGTTTGGAGCTGTCGATCACTGCATTTGCCGCAGTTGAGTCGTCGAGCACTTCGAAATGCTAATGCAAAACCTTTGTACCAGTTGTCGAACGCCTCGATCGGCTGTACATTGAAACGCCAAACAAATACCTCCTCGCTTCAAAACTGCAGGAAGGCTCTCTGCTTGTCTTCCCAGACTACATCCGATATGATTTGGGAAGAGATGGAGCCGGCAATGGTCTCGGCTTGTTAACTATGACACTGCGCGATGTGGAATTCCAGCATCGAGCATAGAGGGATTGTTGCGGCATGCGGCCGTAGGGAAGGATTGCCGCACGCATGAACGAATTATGTGCCGAATTTTGCATCTTGACCGGCAGCTCAGGCATTCCGGAATTCATCCGCTATCTGGCAAGGGGCAGTGACCGCCAGGCTTTGCCTGATAGCGCAGGCAAGCAGCCTCCTGCAATCGGGAGTGTTTCCGAAGCATACGAGAATCGATGAAGTATCACGCTGGTGACAGACTTGACAGAAGAAGCGTAGTGCTCCACTACATCCCATTCCTGTCACGAAGAAAACGCAGGCAGTTCCGTGCAAGACCTTGACACTCGGTTCGCATTGGGAGTTGTGTCGAGTCGAGCTTCTTGCAGCAACATTGCCTGCCTGTGTCCAAACTGCCCATGCTGGTAAGGAAGAAGCATTTGTCTTTGTGTGTGCCCATGCCAAGAGAGATGAACGATGTGGGCATTGCGGGCCGAGACTTGTGGACTCGGCGGCAAAACTGACGCAGAGACCTTGGCAGCATTTGGCGGAGTTTCGCGGCATTGCTCTTCCCACATACATTCAGCAATGCTGCCACGCCCACCACCCTTTGGCCAGGATGGGCAAAGTGCCCACCATGCAAATCCGAAAATGTTCGCACATTGGCGGCCACAAGTATGCCGGAAATGTAATTATGTATTCTGGGAAGGCGCTCGACACATGTTTGTTGAGTCTTGTATCAATCCGAGCGCTGTTCCTGAGGAAGTTGTACAAGTCGTAGCCTGTACATGTGACATCCCGCCCCTCTGAGCTACTACTTGTACACAAGTTGGAGAAGTGGTCTCGAATATTGCAGGCCAACAAAGACGATGGACATTGGCAACTCGGTGTCGTTGCTTGATGTGGCAGAAGACATAAAGATTGCGCACGTGTTGTTATGTGAGGTATGGGTATGCAACTCCCGACAACTTGCAGTCCATTTTGACAGGCATCGCGGTGTTGCTGTGCGCGCGTGTGGGGGGCCCACCCCCGCAACATTAGCCTGGGAAAACAGCTTGTGCCGCAGAAATCTGCTCGCAGGAAAAGATCGCTCGTATTGCAGAAGCGAACGAAGTATGACTCGGTGGTTAATTAATTAGAGTCGTTCTTTGCAAGGTGTTGACAGATATGCAAAAACATGGCTCAACAGTGAAGTCAATCCCCAATCTTTAATTTATCGCTGCAGCACCCTAGCGCAGAGCAGCGGAATACACCTTTCGTCATGCGCTAGGTACTAGCATGTAAAATTCCACATGGTGTAATTTTAACGCTACGCGACCCGCCTCGGCCCGGCCCAGCGCATCCGCGTGAGCATGGTGATTCCACAGCGCCCAAGTCGCTGGACCCCAAGCAATAAGGGTTGGGTTTAGGGTTTAGGGTTCCGGGTTTATTGTTTTATGGTTTGGGGTTTAGGGTTGAGGGTTAGTTTAGGATTGAGGGCTTAGGGCTCAAGCTTTGGGGTTTTTTTGGGGTGGGTTGCAAGCCCCTCAAAGGGGGGGGGGGGGGGGGGGGGGGGGGGGGGGGGGGGGGGGGGGGGGGGGGGGGGGGGGGGGGGGGGGGGGGGGGGGGGGGGGGGGGGGGGAAAGGGGGTGGGGGTCCTGCTGGGAGGGGCTTCAACTGCCTCTGGTCCTGGCGAACCGTCCGCTTGCGGACCCCGGTTTCCCAGGGGGGGTACCCATTTGAGGCAAAAAAAGGGGTCCGAGCAGACGGAAAAGGGGTGGGGGTCCTGCTGGGAGGGGCTTCAACTGCCTCTGGTCCTGGCGAACCGTCCGCTTGCGGACCCCGGTTTCCCAGGGGGGGTACCCATTTGAGGCAAAAAAAGGGGTCCGAAAAAGGGCTTTGGGCGTGGGGGGAGGATTTGGAGGGGGGTGCCTGTTCTGACAACCTATACACCTCCGGCCCGAGGCCTCGGCGGATTTTCGAAGCGCCAGAAGGCCTCCTAGCAATTGACACATCTCGCAGGCCGCTCAATTCGCTCTCGGCTTTGGCGTGGTCGTCTCGGGATCTCTGAGTCGGCGGCTGTGGCCGAGAGAAAGCATCAGGCGCCACGTGTGAGCGCGTCACGAAGTGGGGAAGTCTTCGCTGCAGATGAGGACAGAATTGATCGGGGGGGAGGGGGTGTGGGTGGATGTGCTAGGTTTTGCTGAACTTCCTCCCCCTTGGACTGGCGGCTGTTGTGATTGGCATCGGGCAGCAGCCTAAGCCGGCAGCTGGGAGTCTTTTCAAGCTTTTACTGTAGGATCCCACAGAGATTCAAATAGCATTCTGCCACTCAGGTCGTACACGTGGCTTCGCAAGCGGAAAGCGTAGCAGGCATAAGGACCTCTCCAATCCAGCCTCACGACAAGCACCAAGCCCGCCACAGACTACGACAACAGCACCGTTGGAAACACTGCAGCAGCTCGAGTGCCGACCATCTTCTGTTGAGCAGCAGTGCGTGCGCCTGGAAGTAGTGGCAGCTGAAAGTGTGGGCACATGCAGCGTCGGAGAAAAGGTGCTGCAGTGCAGCGGTCAACATGCGTCACCTGCAGTACACGAGGCGGTACCTCGCAGATCATGGCGGCGTAGCAGTTTTTGCAGATAGCTCCGCACCAGGCTACGGTGGTGACATATTTTAACTCTGAGCAAACGAGAAAATCGAATGACCACGAAGTTTCGCCCTACAGACACAGCTACGTGCTCTTTGCATCACTTTGTAAAGCAAGGAATTGAGACATGCAATGCCTGTGTCTGTGAGTGAGGCCACAGTGGTGGGTCCAATCACTGAAGATTCGTCCAGACATTGCCCGAAAGGCACTCTCAAAAGTGAGCGGTAGCCCTGGCCTGGCACTCCGAACCTCTGGACTGCCCTCCATGTTGTCGAGCTTACGCTGCACCACAAATGAGCATTGCACATCCGGCAGTAGGGGGGTTCCTGCAAGAGCCGGGCTTGCTCCTGAAGGTCTGTGTTGGCAGAGCTAGCCTCACTCAGCCGCAGGGGCGACTTGGCGAGCGCGTTTGGTGAAGCGCGGCAATCCTCAGGTAAATTGTTAGTCTTCCCGAGGTTGCCAAATTTGCCAACGAGGCCGTGGGGCGCTTCGATGGACGAGCGGGCGTAGTTGTGACGAGATAAACGCTTCGTCCAGGAACGTCGCTAAACGTTCGCCTGGGTGCTGGGCGTCGTCAGCGGTAACAAAAGCTTCGTGCAAGCAGATGCAAGGGCAGGACGTGTCCGTCTGCTTGCACGTCCTGCCATAAGTATGTGGACGTACCCCAGGCGGACAAACGGCACGAGTGCAGGGGCTGCGTCTCGGAAAGTTGCCAACAGCCTGCTGGAGTGAACCGCAGCTGGTGCTGCCCTGTGCGCTCGCCAGGCCAAGGAGCGGACGTGCCCGGACCCTGACCTTCCCCAGGCCCCCCAAAGGCATGTGATCGCCTTGCCGAACCACGTCCACGAACTCTACGAGGCGTAAAGGCGCTGTGGGCTCATTATACGTGTCGAACTCAACTGCCCCAAGACGCGTGTCGGGAGCGCAGCAGCCGGAGAACCACTCGGCCTGTTAGCCTTTCAGGGAGTTTGTGCAGCCTCACGTGCCGAAGCTGCAGGGTGCTTGGCATCCCTTTCGGCAGCGCAGACGCGGCAGGAGCATGATCGCTGAGTCACCTGCAGGCTGCCTGGCGGCGGTTGCACGACGACTGTGCTCTCCCGCGTGCTAATTACCTGCGGTATCCTGCAGTGACCAGCTGCGGCCGAGTATGCTGCCGGCCGCAGCCTCCTCGATAAGCCGCCTGTTCCAATTCCGGCGTCCGCGCCCGGACGCTGCTCCTCGAGCATCCTCGCACGCCGTGGCCTGGGCGTGCCAGGAGGCAGGCGCGCGCGCGCGGGTTGGCCGCAACATCGCTTTGCCGGCCATGAACATCCATGCGCATGTCCACGACACATCAACGTCATGCGCAACGGATTGAATTGGTTGTACGGCGTGCAACTCGCGGTCGATGCCACACTCCTCCGTCCTTTGACGATTTTAACGTGTGCCGGCAGTCCTTTCAGGAGCGGGTGTTTTTTTCTTGACGCGACAATACAGATTTGTTCAGGCGACCTGGCCAATCCTGGCCATTGTTTCGGCTCACGCAACATCCCGACATGGTCTGACCGATACTTGCGCTCTGGCGATTTGCGCAATCTGTGGTTTCCGCTGGTTGCCGTACCTGCTGATCGGTGGGTCAGGCGTGCTTTGGTCGTTTCCGGACCAGTTTCTCTCTTAAGTCTTGAGCCGGGTTCTGATCGTCGCATTGGTCGACTTAGGGGATGTCGCATTGGTCGACCCAGGGATTACCAATGGGAATCGATGCTTGAACACTTGTCGGGAAACGATGTGAGAACTGTGAACTTGTGAGGCGACACGATCATTCTGTAAGTCGGTTGTTTCATGTTGTTTCAGGACTCATGCTGCTGCTGTGAAGCGACATAATCATTCTGTCCTTCATGGACTGCACGTGAGCGCAGGTTTTCTGTACAGTTAATGCTGGATTTGCCGGCTTTCAGGCCTGACTTCACTGACTTGATTCACTGTTGAAGTTGTGGGGGTCTCCAGGTTGTTCGTGTAATGGCCAAGCATTTTAATCTGTTGCAGTCGCGTTCATTACGAGCCGGTGCTGGTTAGCAGCAGGAACATTGGACCATGAAGGAACAGCATGTTACTGGAGAGTAGACGATACCCGAACGTTCATGCGTCGCGTCATCCCTTCCCAAGTTGCATCCGCGTCGCGATTCCATCCAACCACAACGGGAGACCCAGAACCAACTGCTCGCCCCGCCTGCCTGCTGTTGGGGACCTGCAGTGCGCTTTTGTGCTTCCCCGCGTGCAAACTACTATGCAAACTATTTGCGATTCGGATGCTCCTGCCTGGCGCGACTGAGGCTTGTGCGCGCGTGCACGACGCTGCTGTGTGCGCGTGCCTAGCGACCGTGCTGTCGCAGGATTCCCATGACTCTCTGCCCACGCAGCCACAGGCTCAGCCCTCGCAGCGCCCCGCGCAGCACCCGTTGCGGTGTGGGCGCGAGGGGGATCGAAGGGGTGTGCCTTGTCGCCGCGCTGCTTAGGGGGACCATTCGTGCACGAGTGCCGCTGGCAGCTGTTTGGTCATGTTTGGTCCGCGCACTGCAGTCCTCGTTGCGGCACGGCTTGGGCACGAGGAACGCGAGTTTGGGGATTTTCCTGCGAAGTTGGCAGCATCGTGCTGCCCTCGGCAGTGACGATCGCGCGCTTGATTTTCTTGTTTGTGGGTGCTGCTGTTGATATGCTTGTCTTGTGCACTCCTGCATGTTCGCATGAATCATGTAATATGATGTACATAGTGGTTTCACTATCGTGACACACCTTCGTCTCTCTCCATCTCCTCTCTCTTTCTCTCTCTATTTCTCTCTCTCTCTCTTTCTCTCTCTCTCTCTCTCTCTCTCTCTCTCTCTCTCTCTCTCTCTCTCTCATGTATCTCACACTGATGCCGCTGTTCGAGCGCTGGTGCTATGCTGATCTATGCTGTTGCATTGCTGTTGCATGCTGTTGCGCTTCTGTTGTTATCGCAGGCCGGGCCACACGCTGCGCGAATGGTTGCTTATTGAGTTGTGTTGTTGACTGGGAACCAATCATGCTCGTAGTCTCTTCTGAACGTGACCCCACAGTCGTTCCCGGACACCTCTCTCTTCACCGTCTTCCCAACCTGGGATGAGTTGACGGTGCATGCACCACCTTCCCGCCTGTTGCTGCTATGACGGCTTCGCTTGCCGCTGCGTGCCGCTGCGTACACGTGCGCCATCGTGCGCCTGGCGAGGTCATCATAGGTCATCGAGGCCACCTAGACCCACTCGGCGACCACAGGGCTGCATGTGCGACTCCCGGTATGCTCGCATCTCGAGCCTTCCAGGCACTGGCAACCGTGAAGCGGCCATGGTGCGCGAGGCTGCCGCAGCGGCAGCTGAGGGTGCTGGCGCGGGCGCGGGCTCTCCAGAGGGCGCCGTGGTGTGCAGCAGGGGCGAGGCACGGCGCTGGACGGCACTGGAGTCTTTCGCTGCCCTGCGCGCGCACGCCTGCTCGCTTCTCGAGCTGTCCATCGTGGGGCCCCGTGACCCGACTCGACTGAGGGCATCCCTGCGTGCACCGACACCGGGACACCAGAGTGGGCGGAAAAAGGAGTGCGGAAAAACAGGTGGCTGTTGACGCCATGCGCCGCTGCTGACACGCACGTGGCTGGCGCGGTGCGAACACCGAGGTCGCACGGGGCACGGATGCGGAGCAACTGGAATCGTCTCCTTGCGGAGGCGCGTCAGGGGAGTGTTGGATGCGGGCCGTGCCAGGCCGGCGAGAGAGAGTGAGCTTGTCGGCTCGCGGCGTTGCCACCTGTCGTTCTCGGCATTGAAGTCGGCGGTCGGTAGAGCGACCAGGCAGCATCTCCCATCCGCCCATCCCGCGCTGCCAGCACGTGTGCCTTCGCACGTCTGCCTTCGCACTCCGATGGTCAGCAGTCCTTTCCTGTGCAGCTGCCAGGTCCTTCGCAGCCAGCCTTATTGCTTCAACCTCGATGGGGATGCGCCGCTCCTCAGTGACATCCTTGCGGACTCGTCCGAGGGCCCTGCCCGTGCCAGCCGCCTGGATCTTGTTCATTCGTGACACGGTTCGTTTTCACATGCTCAAGCAGCCGCTGTACGGCGAACCAAATCTGGCTTCGTCCGGTTCCTCTTCTCCAGGATCTGCACAACATTGCTCGTGGCGCAATCTGCGGTAAGGATAGCCCGCCCTTGATCTGGCCAACTTGCATCTGCGCAATATGCTCAGGCTATCTCAGGCTCTCTTTCGCGGAATTCATTGGTTTCAAGCTTCGTACGAATGCATGAAGGCTGTGCGTTTTGATGTCCCTCCTCCTCCAAAACACTGTTCTTAAGATCCGCTGTTACAGAACGAATAAGCATGACGGCGTCCAGCGCGCCGGCCGCGCTCGCCGCCTCCCCGGATGCCTCCATTGCCTTTGCCTTTGCCGTTTGCCATCGCCATTGCCGACTCTGTTGGGACCATTGCCACGCGCGGCGGCAGGCTCAGGACGCGGGCGCGGCTCAGGGCGCCCGCACTCATGCACCAGCAAACGATGCCCCGCGGCCATCCTCGCCGCAGGCGGCGCGAGCAAATCTTGTAAGATCTTCCGCCTCCCATTGAGCCGGAGCTTTGTAGCCCCGCATCCTGGAACATTCCCGGCGGTGGTGGAATCGGTTGACGTTCTTGAGCCATGCGGGGTCGAAATTTATATGCTGTGATGCCTTGCCCCAAATTGCACAAGGTCTGAAGATGTCTGAAGCTTGTACTATAAAAAAGGCTTATACTGTAACATGCAAATGTCTAGGAAGTCCCAGGATGCAACACCTTGAATTTATGGACCATGAGCTCCCCTACAAAAGTCTGCGACCAAAAGAGCGTGTGATTCATCAGGCCTCTAGAAACCGTTTATTTCACCTTCTCATTCACTCATCCATTCACTCCCGCAGTATGGGGCAAAAAAATCGCACACGTCTTCTAAGGGAGGACCGCCCAGCAAGATTCGCTTCCCAGCATTTTCCACCCGAAATGAATCACACGATGATTTTTGCAAATTTGTGATGAGGCAGGAATCTGCCTAACAGGTGCCTATAGAACGTTTCACCTGTGCCCTAAAGGGGACGCCTTCCGGCGATCAGGTCTCGACTCGACTCCTTGCATTGTCAGGCCATTGCCCTGGCTTAGGGGGATATCGTTTTTCTTGCGCGCGGGGGTCCGGGATCCGGGTCCGGTCGGGTCCGGGTCCGGGTCAGGGTCCGTCCGGGTCCGGGTCCGGATCACGCAGTCCCTGCATGTCCCTGCTCTGGTATCAGGCCAGGCTTACGTCGATGAAACGGGGTCGGTCAGGCATGCGGCCGACGACTCGGCGAGGGGATCACTCCATCCCTCCAACTTGGCTACAGACGTCTTCACCCCTGCTTCCCGGACATTCCCGTACCTCAGCCCAACTTGGACAGATTCGTCATTTAAATTTCGCTGACGAGTCTGGTGTCAATTTTTTTTGGGTCTGGTGTCAATTCCTCTCCATCCCTGCTGATGAACCGTTAGCTTCGTGTGTTTTTAGTCGAGCTGTGCAGGTGCGAGCGTGAGTAAGAATGAATCCATGAAAACGGCGATTTGCCTTGAGAACATTTGCATGCGGTAGTTTTAATAACAAAAGCCCTGTTTTAAAGCAGCGAGGAACGCCCGAAAGCGACGCGTCTGATCGTAATCGTAGCAGAAGTATCAGTCCATCACTGTCAGCGAAGATGTCGGATGCTTTTGCTGCTGGTTTTTTTCGCGGCGCTTCTAGCAGCAGTTTCCGCTTCGACGATCAACAAACACCCATATTATCGCACTGCCGGTGTGTGGAACGCGGCAGGCGAGGAACCGCCTGGGTTGTCAACGTTGCAGGGGGCCGCTGACACCGCAATCTGGGTGGGGGACTGGGCGCTCCCGCCGCAGCAGCAAGGGCTCACGGTCCTTGGCACCCCTTTGGGCAGCGACGAATACGTGCGTCTGCGGCTCGCGCAAAAGCGCGAGGAGCACGATCGCCTGCTCCAACGAGTCCCGCTCGTGAAGGACTTGCAGGCTCTGGTTGCTGCTGCACTACTGCGCCGCCCCGAGGGCCAACTACCTCCTTCGCGCTCTGCCGCCCGCCGCGACGGCCGAGTATGCTGCCTCTCACGACTCCGCTGTGACTCGCTGCCTCGCCACGCTCCTGGGCCATGCGGACGCACTGCTGCCCCCCCAGTCGGAGCGAGCGGCACACTTGCCACTACGCTTTGGTGGCTTGGGCCTGCGAGAGGCCACGGCGGACCGCCATGCTGCGTACTGGGCCTCCTGGATGGATAGCCTCCCCGTCATCCAGGCGCGCTTGCCCTCGGCAGCTAACCGTTTGCTGCTTTCCCTCCGCGCGCAAGAGGCCGGCCCCTTACCCTCCATACCCGCCGCCACACAAGCCGCAGCATACCTTGCTGGACAAGGCTACGCAGTGCCGGCGTGGGATGACGCGCACTCTGCCCCGCCTGGTCCGTCTTCCCGCAACGACGAACCAGCCGGGACCCTCCGGGGCTGGCAGCGTGGGGCCGCCCATGCTGGCGATGAGCGCGCGCTTGAGACGCACCTTGCTGATCTTTCACCTGCGTCCCGAGCGCTGCTGCTGTCACAAGCTGGACCGCACGCTGCGAGAGTCTTCACAGTTTTGCCCACGTCGGACGTCGTAGCCGTGCCTGACCCGCACTTCCGCGTCCTGCTCTTGCGGCGACTCCGCCTGCCCCTTCCCCTCGGTCCGCGCGCCTGCTCCTGCCGGGGCTTCCTTGACGAGTATGGAGATCACCGCGCCGCCTGCTCCAACTCTGGCGTGCTTGCATCCCGCGCACTGCCCCTTGAGCGCGCTGTAGCCCGGGTTTGCCAGGAGGCCGGCGCGCGTGTCGGGCGCAACGTCGCCTTGTCGGCCATGAACCTCGATGTGCCTGTCCACGACGCACGGCGCATCGAAGTCGTGTGCAACGGCCTCAACTTGTGGCACGGCGCGCAGCTCGCGGTCGATGCGACCCTCGTCAGCCCTGTGACGCGCGAGGGGCTGCCGCAAGCCGGGGCTGCCACCCACCCTGGCAGTGCCTTGCGCAACGCTGCGCGCCGCAAGCGGCGGCAAACTTATCCCGAACTTGACCGCAGTCGGCGGTGTCGGCTCGTCGTTTTCGGGCTTGAAGTCGGGGGGCGCTGGGACTCTGAAGCTGCCACCTTCGTGCGCCTCCTTGCTCGTGCGCGGGCGGCCGGCACCCCCACCGCGTTGAGGGCTTCTGCCCAGGCTGCTTGGGTCCTCCGGTGGAGTGGCATCATTTCCGTCGCTGCGCAGAGCGCGCTTGCGGCTACCTTCCTCGAGCTCCCCGTCTGAGCCCCGTGCTGCTGGCACGCCCCCAGCCTTGCACGAGCTCCTGGCGGACGCCCGCTGGAGCGAGAGCGAGGTCCCGGCACCAAGCCGTCTGCCCAGCCGGGCCTAGGTCCCTTCCCCGGGCCCTCGAAGGGGACCCGAGGACTCGACCGTCCCGACCCTGACTGTGGCGGACGCAAAAAGGCGCGAGGAAAAAAAACAAAAACAAACAGTCACAATACTTCTCATTTCTTGTTAACGTGCCGCAAACATCGGCTCCGACAACAGTAGCAATGTGGCAGTATCTGTTTCATCTCTGCCAAGGTCCCGTTCTCATTTGAAGATGGAACGGCTGAAAGCTATGCCGGTTGGTCTTAGTTACGTTTGGATGTTTCTGCCCAGGACATGCCCAAGGCAAGTTCGCCGGATGCGAGTCTGAGCAGCGGCCTGAGGTGGAATGTTCCACGCATTGCCCAAACGGGTAAGGCAGCCGCGCATACTTTTTCAGCTACCATGGTTTTTGTGGAGTTCTTGCTTCACCTGGGGGTTATTATGCTTAGTTCCAAATTCCTATCTGCGCACGCAGCGATTGCTTGAAGAGCCAACATGTCCGGTAAATGTTTATGACAAGGACGGCGAGGACGAACGGATTCAGCCGAGTTCCGGGGCAACACCACAGAAGAGGTCAGTTTGTGGCAGTTTTCTGCACCTACTTTTGCCAGCCTTTGCCGTGCTCAGCCGTCAGGATACAGATTTGGCAGATGACCCAAAGAGTGAACAGGCGCCCTCCGACGGAACGACTCGGTTGCAGACAAACACTCCCCTGCTGCAATTTTCTTTGCAGGAGTCCGCCGCTTTCAAAACAGCGCAGAGCGCCGTGCTTAGTGTATCAGTTTTTTTTGACGTAGTACTTTGTAGCGGCGCGAGTACCAGCGTGATAAAGCTAGTGCGGCAGCAAGGCAATGAAGGTGGTGAGAGACTTCTGTCGTCACTGGCTAAGAAGCTTTTCATCGTCTATATTTTGCATGTGCCACCACTTGACCTCACAGGAAGGTGAAGATGAAAAAGATGACTATTCGAGCGGCACGGCCCTAGATGCAATTATGAGCACTATGCAGCAAATGCCCAGGTTTACATGGGACCATGCACAGTCGAAAGACTCGAAGGTCATGGGCATCAGCATGATGGTCACGTTCGGCGTAATAATTTATTTAGGCCACGTGCCCAGCCAGGACTGAGACATACTTAGACGAGATGGCGCTCAGAACTCGTTTTGTGCATTCGCAAGCTGAGGCCATTGCTATTTGTGCATGTTGGTGTTTGCCTTGCGGAGGACTCGGGATCGCGCGGTAGAACGTGCAGTGGAGAGAGAACCTTCATTAACGTGCTGAGGCAATGCTTCATATTTTCCGAGCTGGTGGGAGCACGCGCCCCATTGAATTACACAGTATAATTAGTTTTTTTACCAATTCTGTGTGTAATGTCCGTTGTGTAGGTTTTCTCAGGCACTTCGAAATTCTGACATACTGCGACATGTTTGCGCAGACGCCAGGTTCGAAAGCGGCAGGCTGCAGAAAGAAGGCTCGCATTAGCAGCTGAGAGATGTTATATGACAACGACCAACAGCTAGCGGGTTGCCCGCAGCATGGCAAGATGACGGGTGAAGGTTACCTTTGTTTCGTTCGATCCAATGGGCGTGGCATTCTCCTCAGCCTCAGAGCTTCGATTGCGGCCTGCGTAATTGGTCTGTCTTGGACAGGTAATGACCAAACATTGGAAAAAGTGTGCAGGAAAGTACATGTGGCTAAGCGGAAAATCGTTTTATGAAAGCTCACATACGTGAAGATTTCCAATTGTCAAGCTTTCCTGTTGGAATGCGTGCTTCCCTAGTCAACGGCCCAGAATTCAGCGTGCAATTCCGAATTCCTTGAGACGTCCTCAGATTTAGCCAATCTATTCGGTGAACGTCGTTCCTTTACTTCACACCCACAGTCTCGTTTTCACAGTGTGTTTCTGCTGGCAGGCGTGGCGCGGAGCAAGAGAGCAGTTTTTTTTGTAAGAAAGCAGGCTTTTGTCTGGTGACTAGAACTTTTTTTTGCGCACGTTGTTTTGGGGCTTTCAACTCCAGATGCCTGCCAGTGTTCTTGCAAAATCGCGGGTTTGGGGGTTTCGGGGCTGTGGGATTGCAGTTGTTGAGTTGTGGGATTATGGGCATTGGGCACACCCAACATGAACCGCGAAAATGGAAAGAAGCCAGGCGCTTTTCCCCCCGCCCCCACCAACAGGAGCCGCGAAAAAGGAACCAAGCAGTGAAATTAGGCCGCGTTGGCCAACTATTCTCCTCCGACTTCGATTTTCATCGTTGTGTTTCAGTGTTTCGTGGCTACCCACCCACCACGGGATTAAAGATCCTCAACCAATGATGTGTTTTGTCGTCGGGAGGGGGAAGTGTGCTTTCAATTGCCATTATTTCGTATTCAAGGGTCCCTTTTCGGATCTCGGCCTGCAAACACATCGAAGCGTGTTTTTGTATTTGCATCATTTTGCATCGTAGGGAATGGGGAGATGTGTTGTCGAGTAGTTACAACGGAGATCATACATATTTTCTTGCCAAGGAACGGTGCTTTCCTGGCATTTGGGCTAGCATCGGGTGTGTGATGATGTCGTCACCCCGCCCCCCCCCCCCACCCGCGGGGTGTGTATCCAACCACATGCAATGGACATGGACGGGGCACGTCTCCTGCATCTGCAAAATTGGAAGCTCGTGGACGCCACTGTTTTCGCAGTTTTTTGGGATGTCCGTCGCTCCTTGTTTTACATGTGGAGCACGTGATTGCCTTCGATTAAGCATGAAGCTTGGACCTTACGAAGCAAGTCCATGCTGCGGCACAGTGTCGCAAGAGGGATGTGAGCAGGACAGCCGCACCATTTTTGCATTTGCAGCATGTGTGATGTCATCAATGATCAAGTGGCAGCAGTAGTGCGCAGCGAGCCATTTTTGCGTACTATTTGACGACTCCCTTGGTTTGAAGTTGTTACTTTTGAGCGCGTTAAATTGCACCCTCAATATTTTCATTTGCTACTGCTTCCAAAGGGCTTTGTCCTGCATCCTTCCAGGTGTGGACCCCAAAAGCTTGCTGTAAAAAGATTTGTTAGAGAGATGCTAGAGCCAGTCTTGGTGCAAACGCTACATTAAGTATCATAAAGCCAACTCTCTCGAGTTGAGGGTTTCACGAACGGTCGAAGGTTGAATGGTTTCTGCAAGCGTTTGTCTTTGCAGGTGCTTCCACAAACACGCGCGCAACATTGTTTTGTTTGCTGTTTGTTGGCGTTTGTATTCAGATGCGAGTTTGGCATGACATCTTTGCTGTTACCAGTTAAGGGGGCATCATTTGCGCGTGATAGTGAGAAGTGAACACTTGCACGATAGGTTGCATTGTTGCAGCGCATTTACGCGTGCTATAGGATGTTGTTGTGGCACCACTTGCTGTTGCGTGAGCTTGTGCAACTTTGAGGTTTTTCGTGGCAGCATTCTTCACTTGGTCGGTCAGGCTCTTAGAGCTGTAGCTGCTCTGATGCCTGGACAGTGATGTTTGCAGAAAGTTGCCTGGGCACTCCGGCATCCCCTTCCGTCAGCAACATTCTGCTACCGCGTGTTGTAGCCGCCTGGCACCCCAATCCTCATACCTGAATACTAGCACATATATAAATCCTTTCACACGAGCGACACTGGAGCCGGCATGCACATCATCTGGCTTTCCTCCGTTTGACGAGGGCGAATCATGCAACGCGCGTGAACATCATATTTCTGTCTTACCTTGGCTTCATCCAAAGCTTCCTTTAGGCTATTCGACATACTCAACGCGTGCACGTGCGGTTGAACAAATCGGGGCCCATGATGTTTTCGGGCAAATTCAGTTTACAAGGGAGGGCACCAGCAGGTTTAGAGGGGCTTGAACAACAGTAAGTGTTTAGGGTGTAGGGTTTATAGGAACCCAAACCCTAAACTCTAAGACCCCTGTCGGACATGGGTAGTTCTGCAAACACAGATTTCCACCGATCAGATGACCACCGTGTCCCCGAAGACAATTATGGGCTTCTTTTTCCGTGTCTGGGGTTCCGAGCCGCTCTCAAACATTGTGGATAGCATCTTCTGTGACTGAGGCAAGCATTTGCCAGTTCCTCGAGAACAGCCACTGGCCCACATGTTCTTGGCCAGTCTTGCCGTGCAAGTCAGGGCTACACTTGACACAGGTCCCAGATTTACGGCCTCCTGGTCCGCGGTTCCAGGCTTAGTCCGCCGGATTCCGCAGGCAAAGTGAGCATGTTGATTGTGATAGTTTGTCCATCTGCATAGCCCCGAGGCAAGGCTTGTCCTGGAAAACAATATGCTTGTGATGGCCTGAGCTGCAAATGAATCCAAGAAAATCCAATGCTTTGCATCACTGAAAAATAATGACGACAAGTTCCTTCTTGCCAAGGTGTCGTTCTCACTTTATACGCTCCTTCTTATGGTCTCGGTTCTGAGTCTGCGGAAGGGGCTGTACAAGCATCCTTCTCAGCATTGCCGCTGTGCGCCTTTACCCATGTGCAGTTTCTTTCCAGACCGGATGTGGTGCAAAGCCCAGGTATCAAATCACACAGTACACCTGGACCATGGTCACCATTTGCCCTGAGCTCTGGCCCATCGGCAGATGTACGACAATTTGCATGTCAGACCAGACCAAGGCATAGTGGTCTTCCAGACTCAAGCTGCACCAGCCTCACGAACGGAACGGTTGACGAGTTGACGAGTCCTTTCTGTGACTGTGGGCCTAATGTGGGCTCACGAATCGCAGCCCCAGGTGTTCCACTTGATCTACGCAGGACTCTTTTGGTTTGTGCTTCCTTCGTCGCTTGTTATTTGCTACGCGCTGAGCTGGTATGTGCGGCCTTGGAAGCCGCCCACAGAGCGCAACAAGATGCAGCAAGGCAATGACATCATGGCGTACTACTGCGGGCAGCAGCTTGGGCAGCACGGATGCTGACTGTGGACCGCCACCACAGGTGCAGACGTCGTGCAGACGTAGTGACGTAGTGACGTAGTGACGTAGTGACATAGTGCAGGCATAGTGCAGACCGAGGCTATTTGGCAAGAAGCTGATCAGGCGTAGATTCTTGGAGCTGCCCAGCTCTCAGTTGTCGGGTAATATCGGGGATCTCTTGACGAACTTGAGTTAGCGTCAACGTATAGGCATACGCGCGGACGTATCTTAAGCGTTCCAAGGCAGCACCTTTCACGTGAGCTTCGCTATCACGTCCTATCTCCTGGGAGAAGGGGGGGCCAACTTGCGAGTCGAGAGATGCCATGAACAAAGTTTTGCTATTATAATGTACCCCTTTACCCACACAGAGTACTTGACCTGCTCGTTGGGGTTCTTACGTTGGGAGTAAAGAAAGAGCGGAGCGGCGCAGCCGCGCGCGAACGGGCCCTCCAAATCGACATCCCTCTCGCTGTCTCCCGTGGGCCCGGCTGCTCTCACGTATATAGGGGCTGAGTTTTATCCAATCGCGAACGATGACCACCCTCTGTGCGCAATTCAGAGCCCGAAAATGTCAAGAGGTGTCTCAAACTGGCTTGCCCGGCTATTCGCAAGACCATGGAACTCTTCGGAGGTTACCGTGGGCTAAAGTGGGCTAAATAATGGACATTGTTTCGGGGCACACTTTGTTTGTCGTGGCCTAGGCCCCTGGCTCTGGATTTTGGAACGCTGGCGTGTTGGCTTAAAGGCCGGCCCTTCGAATATTACAGAAATGTGGAATCCCAGCCGAGGCGAAATAAAGAGTTCCTTTTCAAAAGCAATATGCAAACTTGTTTCGATCCATCCGGGAAGGGGGTTCTCAGAGTGCCAGCCGCGCCTCCTATTCCCGGCACTGTTTTGACGAGCCGGGGGCTCTGAATGTGGATGCCTCGGCTTCTTGGCTGAAGGCCAAACAAATCCCCCCTCTTCCGTGATGGGGCTGGGCCCCTTTGGCCTCTTGGCGGAAAGGCCGCCCCCTTAAAATCTTAAGACTTAAGACCATCCCTTCGAATCTGAATCCACGAGAGCTTTGGCATTTCAAAGGCCTCTTCTTGATTTGAGCGCTATAGCCTTTTTTAAGCCTTAGGTTTCCAAGGCCAGGCTTGCTAAAATCTCAGGCATATGTGGACATTTTATTTCACAGCCTTGGCCTTGTGGCCTTGTGGCTGAGAAAGGCCAGCCCGTCCAATCATACGCGCAGGGGCTTTGGATTGCAAAGGCCCGGCCTCTTGTTTTTGAAGGCCCGGATGTCAAAGGCTTGGCATCTTGGTTTAAAAAACATCAAAACAACCAACCTTTCAACTCTTGGCAATTAATTCGCAAGCTTAGTCGACTTCGGATTTCTTGCCATTTCGGGCCTAAAGGGGACAGAGACCATAGTGCCTTTTAAGGTCCGGGTGGTGTCCTTTCAAGCAGGATCAACATCGGCTTCGACGTTCATAAAGATGGCTTGCGGTGCGGCGACAAGTTGGCATTTGTTCTAAGACTTGCTGCGCTTTCTATTTTTTGGACATTTTTCGGCATTTTTGAAGTTCTCACCCGAGTCATCCTATTCCTTTTCTGAAGGTGAGCCTTTCTGTAAGAATCCAGCTTTCGTTTCCTATCCGGTGAGCACAAAAATCAACGAGAATATCCAGCACATTATTTGAAGATGAAATACTTTCTAGCAATTCTTTCAGCATTTCATCCTAAACTTCAGATCCGCGAGCTATGCGCTTTTGTACTGACTGTAGTACTTTGAAGCTCTGCTCTCAATGGGAAAACAAGTCTATTAGCATTCGTTTCTTGCATCAGTATCTGTATGTATCTGTATCATCCATATATTGAAACACAAAATCGCAAGCCCGGAAGCCACCTCTACTTGTATGCATATCTTGCTTTCGCTTTCTCACGACCATCGGACGAGCTCACGACCAAGCCTCACGACCAAGCCGAGCAAGCTGCAGACACATGGAGGGCGCAGGCTGTATTGCTAGACCCCCAGACCGACGAAAGGGTCGTAACACAACTTGCAAACCAACGAGGATGCAGGCCTACCATTTTTAAACTCGCAGAGTATGCAAAACTTGGCACTTGGCCATAATGCAGATGCAACGGCTTTTTCTTTCACCTTTTTCTGGCGGCTTTCTGTTGCTCCTTTTTCTACTGGTCGCATTCTTTTCTTCTCAGGTCTCCAAACAAAACCTGGGAAGGATTCCTGGGAAGTGCTGTGCGGGCCTTAGAATTTGGCAGGCACTTGCTACGGCATTGCGCAAAAACTGGATCGCATCTCTTGGCGAGGTTTGTACGATGCTTTTTGCTCTATGGTTCTCCAGGCCATCAGTACTGCAGCCACATTGGCAGTGTGCGATGCTGACATTGCAGAAAGTCCCATTTTCAGAGGGAAGTGAGATGACGATCCGTGAAAAGACTTCATCAAACCCCGAGTGCATGGGCAGGAGGCTGTGCGCCTACAAGTGGATGACCTGCGTCAGCCAGCCAGCGGTGTGGCGCAAGCCATCCGTAAATATTGTCTACTTGTACCTTAACTTTGTAGGTTTGCATGTTTTTAACCCAGATGATCGGACGGCACATGCATCAACACCAAGCGATGGCCAAGGTGCCGGAAGAAATTACCTTGTCAGCCGGGAGCTCTTAGCTTGTGATGCATGGTATGCGGTGTAGCCGTGATCTCCTGTTAAGTAGCAGGGAAGCAAGCCGCAAACACATCAATCAGTTACAATGCCCAATGCAAGGTTCATGCGCTGTCCTGCGAACCTGGACAGATGTACAGGCTCAACCTGGACAATCCTGGACAGCTCGTAGCTGGACACATGCTGTGGGCACAGGACAGTTATGACTGAGGCAAGGCCATTGCCCCAAATTGAAAAAATATGCGTGTCCGCAGGCGAGCAGGCCCAAGCACTCCCAAGCCACGGGACGCGCACGTCGACAGTCCAAACGGTGCATCTCGGAATATCAAGTCCGCGCGGTCGAGCTGCAGATACGGAAAGTCGCAACGGGTGGAGACAAAAACCGGAGAGCGGCCGGCCCGTAAACCTTGAACCAGCAGCGTCAGTGAGCTTGAGACTGAGACTTATTCGCGAACTGGAGGACAACTGAAGCGATTAGCAGGAAAGGCTTGCAGTGTCAGCAGGCTGCGCAGAAAAACCTTCGGTACCCTTCGGTGCACTTCTTGTCCGTGCTTGTGCTTGTAAGCTTGGGTAGGATGCTCGTGGCGCGTTGCCCACCGGCCCAGTGGCCACAAGCTCTTTCGGGCGGGGCAAAGAGGCTTCAGGACATCTAGGGGGTCCCAGAAAGTCACTCTGAGGGAGTGGCCCACCAGCTAGATGTGCTCTGAGAGGGGTGTTTGGGGTGTTGCGCCCTCTTCGCCTGCGCCGTCAGCTTGCGCAGCTTCAGCACAGTGCAGCGCGTACACCAACGCAGCATGCGTCATGTTATTATGGCATGGCAGTTGGGTGGGGGAGCGCACGTTGCACAACCAAGTTGGCAGCACCAGTAGCCGCAGCAGCTGTGATGCAGACCGCAAAGCATCGACGCGATCATTATGGAAGCACTTCCCGGTCTGCCTGGTCAAGAGTTGGACATTGCCAATTTCAGCACCATTTGATACATTTGATCATGTTTGATCAGTTTGGATGGGGTAGTTTTTCATGCCAGGTGGCATGAAAGCTTCCTGGCGCATGCTGGAAGGGCACGCGTCTCTGGCGGGTCGAGCACAGCCCAACCTGCATCAGCGCGCTGAACTTCAAGATTAGAGCATGAACAATGAACAGTCTAATGTCCCAGAGCTTTGCGGCATTGTTTGGAAGACGACAAGATAATCCAAACTCAGACAAAGGTCACTTCCTGCTTTGCATGCAATCGGCCAGTTGGAAATTTGCAGGGTCAGGGCCTTGGCATTTGCTAACCGCAGCAGCTTGATCGTGTAACCCATCATGTGCTCATGCTATGGAATTCTGATGCTGATGAAGAGCTTGAACCAACATAGGCGCAGATCCATGCTTTGAGCCGGCAGCTGAGCATTCAGCTTCATCATCGGAACTATCACGTGCGTTATCGTGCGTTCATTAGGTGCGCTTCTGTTGACTTCTGTGCAGGTCTTGGATTTTTTGCATCCTTCGCGGCCCCATTCGGGGGTTTCCTCTCTTCTGCCATAAAGCGAGCGTACGGGATCAAGGCGCGCACATGATTTTCAGTTCATTTTCTGTATTCATTCTGCAGCGGCACTGCGCGTGCCGCGAGGATTTCAACAACCTAATTCCCGGGCATGGTGGCATGATGGACCGCTTTGACTGTCAATTCGTCATGTGCGGTGCTGAGCGATCAGATTCCGCAAGCTGATGAACGAGTGACATGATCGCAAGACCACAATTGGAGGTTCCTCTGCACCTTCGTTCACATACGTACCTTCTGCCAAACTCCAGTCACAGCCGCGGCCCAAGGCCTTTAACGTTTAAGCCTTGCATGTTCAGCTCTCGCATACGCCCCATGCCGCGTGTGTGGCGGAGCGCAAAGGTCGAAATGCTGTTGGCGACTGCAGTCCGGCTCCAAGCATGCACTCCGCTTCCCTCTTGGCTGTTGTAATCATACTTCGCGCGCGTCTGGAAAGCCATGGCGCCAGCCATGAAATCTTGCATCAGGTGATGCAGTAGGTGTGATATCTGATGTTTTCATATGCCTCCGAGGTCTCCAGGCCGTCATTTCCTAATGTTTCCTAAACGTTTCCGAACTTCTTGTGTTCCAACTGTTTGGGAGCCTGCGCAAAGCTAAGCCTCGGTGCAGTCTAGCTTTCGAGGCAAGGTTCGTTGTTGACGTAGAAGCTTAGATTGTTGTATAATGTTGCGCACCGATACCTCGGTTTCACTGCAGCCTCGGCGTGCCTCAGCTCTTCTTGAGAATGCTTGAGATGCTCGAGTCAAGAGTAAGTCTATTTCGATGTTGGCACTTGCAGCTGCTTGCATCCCATCTCGGTCCTGGCCTCTGGCTGCAGTATTGCGGTTTTTTCGCAGATAGAATCCTGAGAGACTGCCTTGCATCCGCACCTGCCAGGCTCGACTTAGCCTGCCTGAGAAGCAGGACTGCTGGACTGGCTCTTCCCTGCATGTGGAGATGCAGACATGTGCCATGATTTGTTTTGTGGGTCCTCCACATTTGTTGGGACGGTCAGGTCCTGATCGACAGATTGCAGGAGCAGGTCGCAGCTCGATAAGTGCCTGGGCACGCGGCGCAGAAGTCATGCTTACAGAAACTTCAGCGCGCAGCAGTCCAAAACAGAGTGCTGATTTTTCGCACCTAGTTAGCCAGGTTTAGCGGAGCGGTTGGGGGCAGTGTAGAGCAAGGCAAGTCTTCACGCTGACAGCTGTCTTTGTGTTGGCCGCGGCCGTCGGAGGAGTGGGCTTGGCAAGCCGGCAAGCCTTCAGACCCTCAAAGCACCTTCGAGTAAGCCTAAGCTATCCTAAGCTCAAGCATTTGGGCAGAAACGGGCTCAAGGAGCCAATGGCTCAAGAGGGCTGGCGCAGCGGGTGGGGCCATCAAGAGGGCACCAGATCACGATGCGCCGTGGGAGGCACAAGAGGCGTTTTGCACGCGCAAGGGGATCGGAAATCCGACAAGGGAGGTGCGCACCATGCTTGTGGGTGTTCCGAACTTGGCAAGAGGCTCTTTTGCTGTCTTCCTTTGGTTCTCGTGCAACTCTTTACCAGTCCCAGCCACTTCGCAGTTCCGAGAAGCAGTGTGTGACCTGTCCGGCCTGCTCGCTCTGCCCTTGGCTTGCGGCCCGGTAGCCGTGGCATTTCTGGAAGCTGTCCTTTGCATTCCAAGCTTTGGTAAGCCCGTGGTGATAGGTCACATAACTAGAAATGGTAGAAGAGATATATAGGGCTACCCGCTGATGCAACCACACAGTCAAAGCCACCAGATTCATACCCGACAGTGGAATAGCCTTCATACTTCATACTGCAGACGTATTCAGAGTCCCTCCAAATCAGAAGCAGCAACTAATTGCAGCCTCTAAAATGAGATCAACAGGGATTGGCAAGACGCCGCAGGCCGTGATATGCAGTCTTTGCGTTTGCCATGCTTGTGCCATGCCTGCTCAGTTGTCCATTTCCCGCCTTGCGCGCGTGTAGCACCAGCTCGATTGTGTTGGTGGAAAGGTCGCGGCTCCTCCTGTTGCAGCGGCACATGGCCAGGTTCTGTTTGCACCGCCACAGGCGGATGGGGATTCGACATGGTGCGTCCATTGGCCCTAGGAATTGAAGAGCAAATGCATGCGAATCCATGTCATCAGGATGTGTCGCGCTGATTGTTACAAGCCTGTACCCGCGGGTAGGTTAAGTCGTATCTTCTTGTGTGAAGTCGTATCTCGGGCGCGTGCACGCTGGGGATTCGCGAATTCCAAGATTGGTCAGAACCCACTTGCACCAGCAAGCAGAAATCTCATTCACGACAACACCCCTCATCTTTAGGGGCAAAGTTCCTGGCGTGCAACATTCCGCGACAACAGCTCAAACGAGCTCTCTGCAGAGTGCTTTAAATTCATTGAGGGCTACTGCTGTACGGAAAGGGACGTACGGCCCTCGCAACGGCTCGCGCAGGACTCGCGCAGAAGCACATACGGTCACTACCCACATATAGACCTTGCGGACAACAAGCGCTTCTCTTTCGAGCGTGTAGTGCCGAATGCATACTTTGCTCATGTGCATGTCGCGCGCGTGCACTCGCAGAATGGCATCAATTGCTGTCTTTGTGCTCACACAAATGTGCTCCCCTCCAAGGCGTGCGGTGACAAAAGCGTGTTTGCATGTGTGTCGAGAACATGCGCGTGCGGCGCGTGCACATTGGGGGAACGGCCTCAGCATATGTCTTTGTGATGCGACTTTACGCGGGGTGATGTGACTTCGCTCACGGCCGCGTGTCATTGGGGAGATGTGACTTCACACGCAAAGATGTGAGTTAACCAAGCCCCTAGGAGGACACATGGGCGTGCGGCTTCATGCGGCTTCGTTTTTGCATTCTTGATGTATATTTCTTGATTATGAGGGTGTTGGACACATGCTTGGCTGACCTCACATCCAAAGACAACACCCGTTTATCCTTTCTGATTGACGCGGCAGAACACAGATGCCAGTGTAGGAGGAGCAGGAATCGTTGCCAGCATGCTGCTACTGTAATGGTCAGTATGTAGCCTACAGGCACAGGGAGTGCGCTGCAGCGCCAACAGAAGTTTTCTTCCAAGTTGAGAAGAAGAAAAGCGTGCCCATGTTTGAGAAGCGAAATTCAGCGAACTTTGTGGCCGGATTGTTCTGCGAAGTTCTGACGGAGGTGTGTGCAGCAACTACAATTCCGGGTGAAGACTGTGTCTTTGCAAGGCGAAGTCCTCGCCGCAATTTGATCCGCAGCCGCAAAGCAAGGCAACTGATTCGATACTCACGTGAAGCGAGCCGTATCGATGCCTTGTCTGCTTTTACTGGTGGCTTTGCCAATGCATCCGGCAGATCTGATCTCATCAGGCTTCCCGATGTCTACTCCTTGCGCTGCCACCAGCACTGTGTGCTCCAACTGTGGTCAGGCCTGGTTTCTCACGTGTCAACTCCCAGTTTGCGCATGTCAAGAGCAAAGTGATGTGAGGGCACTACGGCGGCGTGGCAGGTCAGCAGGGGACCACAATTCACACCCGAGCCGTTGCCGATGCCGCCTCATGTCGCGTGCCTCAGTGCAGGCGCTACTCCAGGGCACCCCCGACGATGCTCCGCAACAGCAATCGCGAGGCGAAATGTCGCGAGATGCTTGTTCCAGCTATAATATCCATGAGTCGCAGTCCGTGGCGCTGCTTGTTCAGGCGTGTGCCGCACGGCGAGGCATCCTTTCTGCGCTGCTCGTGAACAGCGTGAGTGGCATCCCAGCCAGGGCGCAAGACCGACTATAGTCCGACTATGCAAGATTTGTAGAATTTCCAGAGCACTCAATACGGCACTCGTTCACTAGTCACTAGTTGACGGCTGAGGCCGAGGCTGAAGCGGCCACCTCGCCGCCGCCTCGCTTCGAAGAAAAGACCTTCATGGTCCAATGTCTCACTGGGACCCAGGTTGTCCTGGCTGCCCATAGACGAGGCCCCACAGCAGGTGCAAACCTTTGCTGGCCATGCTGGCCCACTACATGGCTGTTTTTCAGTCGCAGGCAGAAAAGGCAGAGTTTGTTTGTGTTGCCAGGCGGAAACGTTCGAGCGCATTGAGTCCGACTCACAATGGAGCGTGGACTTCATCGTGTACTTGGCACGGATCCTCCTGAACTACGATGAGGCATTAAGAAGCTAAGGAATGAGGGCAGGCAAAGTCCTTTCTTCGGGTGATGCACTCAGTTTGCAGAGTTTGCAGAGTTTGCAGGCTTCAGCCACTTGGTGGAAGGCGGGGTGAGAGTGGGCGAAAGGTCTGATTTCACACGCGATGTCCTTCACTTCTCCATGTTTTTTTCTTCACTGTTCAGAATGAAGTGGTCCCCACCGTGGAAGCGACCCTGGACATCTCGACACCCCAGTGGGTCCGTGCAAACAAGCGGGCCGCCAAGCTGAGAGACATCTTTGCAGGCCCCTGCGAGCAAATCGTCGTGCCGTTTGCGAAGTTTTGCGCACGGATGGAACATGTTTTTGCGCTGCAGACTACACTGCCTCCGTGGAGCTCGGCCTACGGCGGTACCAAGAAGAAGGCTTGGAGGGGAAATTCCAAGTTCAGAACTCTTTTTGAACAGCGTGTAAGAGCGGTCTGCAGCATGATTCGCATCGAGGCCGGCGCCAGTCAGGCGGGCGTGAGAGAGTTTTTGAAGCATGTTCATTCGGGCATTCAAGCCTGAAGCGCACTGCGTATAGGACTGCTGAGGCGCCTGGTCAACAGGCACGCAGAGATTCATGGAGGGCGGGGGATGGTAGTGAGAAAGTGAAAGAGAAAATTAATTCGCCTTACTTCACAGAGCCGAGACCAGAAAGAACATCGACCCAAGACTACAAGCGTACTTCACGGAAGGAAGTGTACGAATGTACGTGCAAATTGGTCCGCGGAGGGGTTCTTCGAAAGGTGTATGTATGTATGTATGTATATATGTACATAGAAATTTTCACAAATAGACACATATATATATATATAGTATATGTACATAGGTGCTTCTCTCCTCCTGCTTTCTCTTTCCTTGCTGCTTCTCGACTTTTTCTTTTTCTCCCTCTTGCTCTCTCTCAAGCTGGCTCGCTCGCTCTTTCATGGCAGGTACGGGTCAAGCCCGGAGGGCAGACGGCAACTGGCACTGGCCTTTTGCTTACTGGAGGACCAGCCACTTGAGCTGCTCAGCGAGATCCTGAGCTCCTTGAAGGTCGAGAACCGCTTGGAGGCCCATGAGACAGGGCATGCGCAACACAAGAAGAGCCACTGGGCCACTAGCCGCTCCTCATCTTGGGTCATCTTCTCTGAACTTCTTTGTCATCTCATTTTTGAGGGCCCGACCTGATCAGGGACATTCAGGGACTAGCCACAGGGATTGCCACATCGGTACGCAAATTGAATGGGGATGCACAGAATGACGTTTGAAAATGGGAGGATGCAGTGATGCAGTGCGTGATGGGAGACGCAGAGTGACGATCGATCAAACTAAGCAAGCCGTCGGCCAGCCAGCAGATGCTGGACAACATCCCGCACAGTCCGGGCCGAGCTGAGTGCAAATGTAGTCGTCCGAAAGGAGGCAAAAAGGGGAACGCCTCGGCGATGTTGAAACAGAAGAATGGGCTAGCTGAGCTCTTCACAGACCAGAACGAACCAAGTCTTCGCAAGATTAAAATACAGTCGGGTGTGGAGGTCCATCTTGCCGACACGCCAAGATAGGAGTTTAAAGCACTGGGTGCTACATGAGCAACGCCGTGTCGCTTGTGTTTTTGAATGATACGGTCCCGGTTAGTTGAAGCTTTGCGTTGGGTTGTATGGATGTTGTATGGTTCATCATTGCAGTCGCTGCTTGTGCCTCAGCTGCACAGGCAGTGGTAGAAGATGGTATAAGCATGCTCTACATCGGCCCCTAAAGCCTCATGCCAGGAACAAGCTTGATTTAGTCTGTTTAAACTCACGTCTCACAAGTCATGAGCGTTGTTTTTTTCGGAGGCCATGTTCTCGCCTGCACTTCCGGACTACCTGGCCATGGACCCCACTCGTCTCCTTCCCGACACACAGTATCCGGTCTGGGACTTAAACGACAGCTCTAGGGATAGTATGGATAGTGAGCTAAGTGTGAGAGACATTCAAGCTTTTAAGAAAGGTCTGGAATGGTGGCCAGCAGCGATGGGTCATCCCCGGCTTGCAGGCAGGAGGGGGGCAAGTGTAAGCACATGGGCCTGTCGTTGGCTGATCGGCTGGGGTCTGCTGGCGGGTTGACTTTGAAGTACTGCGCTGCGGTTGGTGACGCCGTCTGACAGAACCCGGATGCTTGTACCCAAAATCCATATACATAAGTCTCATGGCCCCCAAGCCGTCGCAAGCAGTTTACTACGCTTGGCACCTGGAAAGAATCAGTGCAGGCAGCCGAGCCCTACAAAAGTGCTGAGACCTGAGTTGTGCAGTCGCCTCTCAATCCGGTTGAACACATCATTTAATGCATCTTCCCCTGCGAGCCTCCAGGCCTTCGACGACAAGAGCGGCGCTGTACTCAGCGTCTTCGGCGCACGCGGGACGGAGGTTTTGGTGAAGGACGCTCTCAGAGAAGTTTTTTGTGCATTGCGCGTGGAGCGCTACGGACCGTGCAGAAGTTCAGCCAGTGTTCAGTCGTGTGCTGCTAGGAACGGCCTTTGAGTCTCTCAGACTACGGCTTCTTTGCGCTTAGCGGCGCCTTTGGGTGCTCCGTGACGCACAGTCTGGTGATCCCTCTGGACGTAGTGAAGACGAGGCTTCAGGCAGAGCCTTCACGATACGATGGGTTGGTGTCGGGGGCGATTCAGATTTCGAAGGATGAGGGCGTGCTCTCTCTGCTGGCGGGCTGGGAGCCCACTCTTCTCGGGTATCTTTGGTATGGCATCACTGTGTACCCTGGCTACGAGTTCTTCAAGCGCCTCTACCTCTCCCTTATCCCGAATGAATCTCTGCGTGTCCTGCTGGTCCTCCTCGCGGGTGCCACTGCCACTGTGTTCGCCTGCTTTGGCGTGTGCCCGGCAGAGGCCTGCCGCATACGCATGGTCACAGACAAGGAGCCGAGTTGTGTTAACTGCTTAAGCATTGAATTCATGTTGATTGTGTGCTGACGGTGCGTTTGTGATGGAGTGTGACCGAATTCTTCCGCATGTTCAATCGTACGGGTGCAGCTTCTGCTGCACTTGCTTTTGTGGCAGACCAGGAGATGCGGAACTGCTCCCTGCTCCAGGCGCAGACTCGTGCTACGAATTAACACAAGTTCAAGCATGTGAAACCGACCCCGCCCGGCACCACACTCCCTTCCCAGGTGGTGCAGCGCATCTCGCGGGACGAGGGCGTAGGTGTTCTCTTCGATGGGCTTGGGACACTGCTGGTGCGGCAAGTGCTCTTCGGGATGATGAAATTCCTTGTCTTCGACTACTTTGCAGACTTTGTCTTTGACCTCATGCCTGCCCTGGCAGAGAAAACCGAGACCCAGCTCCTGGTGACTTCCTGAGCCTCACTGCAATGGGGCTGGGGGCTTGTCGTGACACCACGCGATATGCTCCGAATGCCTCCGAGGTCTCGTTCGTCTCCGGGGCCGTGGCCGGACTGAGCTCCTCAATAATATCGCAGCCCGCGGACACCATCCTTACTAGAATGAATCAGAAGCTCTGCGAAACGGTGAGTGGCAAAGTTCACTTGTGCTTTGGCCTTGCAAACCAGTGCAAGCGATCCCAGGAAGCAGGGTCGCGCCTTCTTTCTAGAAACCGGCCGCGAGATCCTCGAGGAGCAAGGCGCCCAAGGCCCCCTGGGAGAAAACCAAGAACAGTTGCTGAAGCTTCACGTTAGTTTTGCAACCTCATGACTCATGACGTTGCTTGAGGATTTTTCGCCGGCCTCGGTTCTCGAAGTTTATGGGCTGCGTGCATCATCAGCGGGCAGTTCTTTCTCTACGACGCAGGGTCCTCAGGCGTTGACTGTGCCATGCAATGCCGTCCTGCTGTAGTAGATGTTTTCTTGTGTTGAAGAATATGAAAGATATTGTACATGTTCTCGTCGGTATCCAGCTGCTCAAACCCATCTGAAAATGCTCATTTCCTTGACGAAGATCTAGTATGCTCCGCTCCCGTTCCAAAGGGTCTCGTAGGGGCCGAACTATCTAATTGGAATGAAGCCTGCTTGCTGAGTTCATTTTTTTCGTTTGTTTAAATTGCGCGGGGAAAGGAGATGTACATCAATTCAAGATTTTGCCCATCCAGCAGCACGAGACTTTTCAACTCCAGCGGAAGATTTGGAATGGATTTGCTGCTCAGAAGGATGCTTTAGGGCTGATCAACCAGGAGCTTCATTCCGACAACGAGATGCGCTTCCCTCAAGGTTGCGAGCGTTGTTTCGTCTCGAGATCGGCCAACAAAGTTGTTTTGGACTGAGCTGCGTGTGTTTGTACAATGCTTTATGACACGATCCGCCAAAAATCAACCACGAGTCAAAATGTCCGAGTGTTGCTCGTCCAGCCTGTAAAGCATTGCTTGGTGCAAAAGCTGCACATCAAATTTGAAAAAAGTAACAGTATGTGACAGCTGAGGTCTGCAAGTCGTTCCTTGGAGTCAAGGACGGTGGTCACGGTCAGGCTGCAGTGAGGCTGCAGACAGAAATGGCATGGCGCGCATTGTTTAGCTTCATTCTTATTCGAGGACCTGCGGATGTTCCTGAACGTGCAGCTTTAGATTCGCAGAGAGGCGGTAAAAAACAGGGCCACTCTATTCTAGCTTCAGTTCTACTGCCAGACTCCAGTCGTTATAGCTTGATATGCCTTCAGGATGAAACACCTCAACACACGTGAGACAGTGGCTTCACGCATGCGTCCGGAAAACTAGAGGCCCTGTTCACGTCAGCATTGAACAACTGCTGAGTCTGTGAGGCCCTGTACATGTTTCGATCATGCAACTTGCGGCAATGGCCATAATCCGCTTTTGTGCGCAAAGACCTCCGGGCCAAGCAGGTTCAGTCCTTACTTGTGCCAACGCTCAGATTCGACCTTCCTATCCCCAAAAGTTACCTATGGGGAGGTTTAATACTTTGACTGGGGGGCGACATCCGGAAGCATGAAAGTCGCAAGACGTTCGAGACTTTTCCAGATTGTGCAACCCGTTCGAAGCGGCCGCCCTCTGCCAGCTGTTGGGCTGACGCAATACCGGAGAGGTCATGATGACAAGTGATGCAGGAAGAGCGACAATCGTAGAACTGGGTTGAACTCGCCGTCGACATACTCGATGCAGCTTACAGTAAGCCTGCTGTGTTGCCCATGGGCCGCAACAGGACTCCCGCGCCAATTCATGCATACAAATTGCACAAGATGCATACTACTGTAGAATGGCATGGCTTGCGACGGGAAAATATGCAACAGCAAGTGTGTACTGACTTTGTGAAGCTGAGCTTCCGCTGCGCCATGGACCTCAGGGACTTCTACGGCGGAAAGCATGTGCTACTCACTGGTGCCACGGGCTTCGTTCATTGGTTGCAAGACCGCCGCAAGCCAAACTCCGCAGAGGAGAGAAATCATGAGGAATCATCAAAGATATGCGACGATGTCCTGATACCTAAATAGCTTGTACAACGATTTAAGTTAAAGTTATTTAAGCATTTGGCACTTCTTGGCGTCGGCCGCGCCTTGTGCCACAGGGATTCCACGAGAGACGAGAGCACTGAGAGAATGGAATCTCTCAATTTGAAGAACGCATCCTCCCTTTCGCCTATGAAAGGTTGGGAAAGTCTTGCTCGAGAAGCTGCTGTGGGAGTTCTGTGCCCCCTGTAGCCACTACCTGGGTCCCAAGCTCCACGTACTCATACGCTCGCAGAAAAAGTCTGCCGCACAGAGCGGCTTGGTCTCGGAAACGCTCAGCAGTGTCCAATGTCACCTTAGTTCCATCTCATGTCATTCAATTGTCCGCCCTTCAAATTTGCACATGTTTGAAGGCGTTTTCGTAAAGAATCCTAAAATGGAACTTGGCATCTCTTCGTTTCTGTTGGTGCTTCTCAGGGCTGGAGGAGTTGTTTGACAGTCCGGCGTTCCAGCGACTGAGAGCCCGGCAGAGTTTGCAGCTACGGAACTTGGAGTACTGTCTCAGTGTGGTGGACGGTGACCTGGACTCAGTACCTCGGAAAGGGAAGACCACGTTATACCACGTTCCGGGATGCTTCGGACAGGGTTAAGATTCTCAAGGTTCGAAAGGAGTGGAGATGCCCAAAGATGTCCGTTGATGGAAGGGTTTTGAGGTTGCTTGTCGGGCATGCAGGGCATTGAGGCGCTGGTTCGATGCTTTGAATAATTCTAAGTTTCAAAACCTCCCAATATCGTTTTCACGTCATGTGGCACTGGCAGCATCTGCATTGAGGAATGTTTGGGGCTTTCGTCAGAAAGCTACGACGCCTTGGGCGCTTGCTGCGACGTAGCACTGCACTGCGCGGCGCTTGTGGACTGGGCGGCGCCGCTGCATCGCTCTCTGCGAAGCAACGCCCTCGGCACACGGCGGGTGGCACAGTTGACGGCGCAGAAGCCTGGGCGCCTGGTGTGCCTCAGTTGACCGTTACAATCCGGTTGTGTCACGGTTACGTATTGCCAAATTAGCGCATGACTGTGGAAGTGATCGGGTATTTAGGCGGCTGTAGTTCAACTTTTGTGCATGGCATCCAGACCAACTTCGCAAGGTGCGTTAGCACCGCCTGGGTGCATGGCAAGGCGGCCGGGCCCTGCGCGGAGGTTCCCTTGCGGAGGAGCCTCGACCCTGAGGCGCGGCGCATGAGAAAAGGGTGCCCTGCACAAAACATGACCTCGCAGAACCGACGAGGGCCGATGCTCAAGCGAGGCTGAGATCTCCCGCTGCTTCACGTATCTGGATGAGGTCACCAGGCTGTCCACGGAGATGGACTTCCTGGAGGAGATGACATGAACATACATGAACCATGTTGAACCTCTGCCTTGCATCGTGCGGGCCACGTGGTCAGGAGGCTCGGCAGCGCCTGGGCCCTGGCCCAGTGCCCACAGCCCTGGCTGAGATGGCTGAGACGCTGCGTGGCCGCTGGGTGGACGCCGAGATGTCACGCTGGGGCGTGGACACCGCCAGAGTCTAGGACAGTTGTGAATAGGTTGTGAGAGCATGGGAAACATGGAAAAGGGGAAGAGGAAGAACAGTGGAAGAACTCAGGAAATCTGATAAACACGGAAAGATTGCGAAGAGAGCGGGAGTTTGATGTGGACAAGTGCTTTTAGTGATAATGCTGGGTCCAACCTAAGGAGCTCGGGGCTGGTGGGATGGTTACACCTTTTCGAAGGCGATTGGGGAGATGCTGGTGCAAGATGTCCAGGCGGCACAGAACTTTTGACATCTTTTGATCGAACGAGAAAGACATTTAGTCATTCTGGGATGTCGAAGGATGAAAAGAAGTGCTTTTGGGATTGGCTGCGCCGCGCTTTGAACTTGGCATGTCTCCTGACCCCCCCTTTCTCAAAGAGACCTCCAGGATGGTCCAAGGATTGCATGAGTGACAAGAAATATCAAGAAATGACAAGTTCATCAAGTTCATACAAGTTCCAGAAGGTTTGTTTTTCCCCTGTAGGGTGTGCGGCCCTACGCTGTGGTACGCCCCTCGGGTGTCGTCTCCGCTTGGGCGGAGCCGATGCCTGGCTGGGTGGATGCTTACCTATTGGTGGAGCCACTCATTGAAGGACAGGTTCATCCTACACCGTTTTTAAGTTTTTTGAACTCTAACGAGGTAAACCATTTTTGAGATGTTCTTAGATGACTGACTCAGTATGATGGACATGACAGGCATCATCCGGAATCATGCATGTTGAAACTCCGGGCGAAGTTGCGAGATTTTTGCGAGTTCTCGCACAGGCATGGGCCGCGGTCAGATCACGGAGTTCCCGGGCCGCAGAGACTGCGTTATCGACTGCGTGCCAGTGGACTACGTGCCTCGTTTCCTTGTGGACCTACAAAATGCTTAAAATGACTTAAAATGACCCACCACACTGTTGATGGGTGACTGCACCTGAACGATGGCCGCCCAAAGTCCGCCCAACTACCCCAGATTTCACATCAACCGGAATCTGTGTCACACATCGCTGATACATCTGGAGCCCATGCATGAAGTGCCTAGCAAAGCCACCCCGCAAGCGCAAGCATTGTCTCCAACCTGAGGTGTGCAACGTGGTCTTGGCTGCTGCCGGCTGCCTGCCAGCGGCACCTGTGGCACCTGAATCTTGCCCAGCACGGGTTTATCAGGTCGCCTCTGGTGACGTGTCGCCCAACACCCTGGGGGAGATCGAAAGCACTTGGCGGGATCCTTGGCTTCTTTTGGGCCTTGAACGTTTGTTTGCAGTGCACGTAAAGTACACCGAACAGGCAAGAGTTCCCCCCCTCCCCTGTCAATCGTGGGGATCTCTTGGATCCTGGGGGAAGGGGAGTGACGGTCGGCGTGTGTGTGTGTGTGTGTGTGTGTGTGTGTGTGTGTGTGTGTGTGTGTGTGTGTGTGTGTGTGTGTGTGTGTGTGTGTGTGTGTGTGTGGGTGTGTGTGTGTGTGTGTGTGTGTGTGTGTGTGTGTGTGTGTGTGTGTGTGTGTGTGTGTGTGTGTGTGTGTGTGTGTGTGTGTGTGTGTGTGTGTGTGTGTGTGTGTGTGTGTGTGTGTGTGTGTGTGTGTGTGTGTGTGTGTGTGTGTGTGTGTGTGTGTGTGTGTGTGTGTGTGTGTGTGTGTGTCTGTGTGTCTGTGTGTGTCTGTGTGTGTCTGTGTGTGTCTGTGTGTGTCTGTGTGTGGTGTGTGTGTGTGTGTCTGTGTGTCTGTGTGTGTGTGTGTGTGTGTGTGTGTGTGTGTGTGTGTGTGTGTGTGTGTGTGTGTGTGTGGGGTGTGTCTGTGTGTGTGTGTGTGTGTGTGTGTGTGTGTGTGTCTGTGTGTGTGTCGGTGTATGTGTGTGTGTATGTGTGTGTTCGTGTCTGTGTGTGTGTCTCGGTGTGTGTCTGTGTGTGTGTCTGTGTGTGTGTGTGTGTGTGTCGATGTGTGTGTCTGTGTGTGTCTGTGTGTGTCTGTGTGTGTCTGTGTGTGTCTGTGTGTGTCTGTGTGTGTCTGTGTGTGTCTGTGTGTGTCTGTGTGTGTCTGTGTGTGTCTGTGTGTGTCTGTGTGTGTCTGTGTGTGTCTGTGTGTGTCTGTGTGTGTCTGTGTGTGTCTGTGTGTGTCTGTGTGTGTCTGTGTGTGTCTGTGTGTGTGTGTCTGTGTGTGTGTGTGTGTGTGTGTGTGTGTGTGTGTGTCTGTGTGTGTGTGTGTGTGTGTGTGTGTGTCTGTGTGTGTTTGTTTGTGTGGGAGCGCGTTTCCGCGCGGCAAACAATCGGTTGAGTGTTTGAGTGTCTGACTGATTGTTCGGCAAATTCACAGGATCTCTGTGTCTGAGCATCTGAGTTTTCTGACTGCTGACTGTTTGCTTTTCAAGTTGCAGCGGGGGCATACCAGCACGGCAGACGCTCAGGAGAATCAGGACCGGGACACCACACTTGATACCCGCTCTTTTGTTTTTTGAGTCGCGAGTTGCCTTTAATCAAATGCACCCTGTCTGGTCTTCGGCCCTATATAAATGGCTAACGCAGCTAGCGCATTTCTGTTTGCAGTTAAAACACTAAATACTTGAGCGGTGTGTGGTGCAGGATTAGCTCGAACAGTCGTCACATCAAGTCGCTGAGGAGTACTTCAAGTCCCAGCCCATGCATAACCAGGGGAGACCAGTGGAAGTGAGGCCTGTGAAGTTCCTGCCCAGCGCTGATGATTTTGCAACTCGTCAAAGACAGTACAGTCCTTTGTCTCATTCGGAAAATTCATTTTGATCTCCAACATTCTCCAGCAACATGACCTCATCTTCCTGCTGGTGAGACTGAGCGTTTTGTCGTTGGGGCCTTGCAACTTTGCTGGGTGGGTCACGTGCAGGTACCCTGAACGTACAATTGGCTTCGAAGAGAAAGGAATGGGAATGAACACAATGCGCGCCTGTTACCAGTACTACAAAACGTGACTCCTCCTTCCGAATTGTTGTGTTTGAGGTGAGCTCGCTGCAGCGACGCTACTTGACACCGCTGCGACGGTGTTTGTCGGTGCTGGAGCTGTTGCCCGTGCAACACATGGCGCCATTGCGCGATGGCCGTGCCTGGCTGAAGCGGAAGCATCGGAGCCTGGAGAAGTTAACCCTTCTGGCCAGGCCAGGAAGATGAAGATGAAGGTGTGATTGAATCATGTTAAGATGCACCGGTAATCACCGGTAGCTGGAGAATTCATGAGAAATGTCAGGAAAGAGCCGAAAGTTGCTGAAATTGGAGAGCTGAGAGATCTTGTCACCCCAGACGCAGAGGCTGACCGAAGCAAAAACCTTCGCCGCAGAAACTTGTCGGTTCCGGTTTCAGTACCTAAGTGGCAGAACCAAAATCCACGTCAACCCTCTAAACTCCCTGACCCCTGAGGTTCATGTTGATAGCACGTCTCCGTGGAGGCATCGCTTCTACAATTAGTCTTCGCCTGGGCATAATGCTTAGTTTGCAGACAAAGCTGCCCGCGTTGTTTCCTCGATGTCAACCCTGTCCTCGAAAGCTCCCTCATCGAAGGTTTTGTCAGAGCCCAATATCCCACATAAGAAAGCAAACTGGCAAACAGCGGAAGAAGTAGCGGCCAGCAGCAGAAACCACCTCAACCACACTGTAGGTGTCAGGGCTTGAGGTTTTGTTGGCGCAGGCGGGCGTTTAGGGTTCGCGAACCGCTCGCGACAAGATGCGACAAGACTTTGTGTTTGAGGTCCCCACGAACACAGGTGCAGAAACAGCTACCGAGTCATAGTTTCCGATACGTCGACACATCATTTTTCAAATTTCTGCTGCAGGCCTCTGACTGCTTAGTCGCCGGTTCCGAGTTACGGGCAGCTTACGGCTTCAGAATTAAAATACGCTCTTAGACTGGCCTCCTGCTGTGCACATGAGTTTGCTGCTCGACGTTCCCGGACTTGCATCGCATCTTACACTAAGGAGGCTTTTGTTGATATTCACATACTTCCGCAAGTTGAGATGCAAAGGATGCATTTTTGAGGCGTGCCCCCCATTTTTTCATGGCGCCCACTTGACTACCTAGCATGGTATCCGGCCTTGCAAAGCGCAGGCTCTACTCCACCTACACCCTCAATGAGTGGTCATTTCAGACACCGCGCACGCGCGAGCTCATGGCGCAAGTCGACTCGGTGCGTTTCCCTTACTTCCCGGAGAAGCCGTGGACATGGCGAGACTTCTGGACGCAGAAACACATCCCAGGGATGAGGCAGTGGGTGCTGAAGGAGAGCCAAGCTGTGAGCCACACTGTCCAAGCGGTCAACCAAGGGAACCACGCCCGCTTGTAGTGGCATTGTAGCGATTTTCCTGATCCGATCTACATGCCTATAAGATCCGCTGGTGCTCTGTGAAAGTGCTTGAAAGGAAAACAGAGCCGAAGAGAAATGTTGCTGGCATCGTTTGGCCTTCAGTAGAGGTAATGTACTTGTAGTTGTAGTTTTCGTCGTCGTCGTTCTCGTTCTAGTTCCAGTTCCAGTTCTCTAGTCCTCTAGTTCTCTAGTCGTCTAGTTTTTTCGTTAGTTCTTTAGTTCTCTAGTTCTCTAGTTCTAGGAGTAGGCGTGGCAGTGGCAGTGGCAGTGGCAGTGGCAGTGGCAAGAGCAGGAGGAGGAGGAGGAGCAGCAGCAGCAGGAGGAGCAGCAGGATCAGGCAGGAGCAGGAGCTCGACTGCTGTGAAAGCATAAGCCCCATTCCACCCAACGACTAAACCTGGAGAGCCAGCTTGCAGCAGAACGAAACGGTCTCTCACGGGCGTTTGGCAAGACCCTGACAGGCGCACCTCGCTAAGAGCGAGTGCATACGTGCGGTGCTTGAGCATATTGTGCAGCTTGGAAACATCAACCTCGGCAAAGGGGGCGTCGCCCTCGAGGCTCATGCCCCGTTTTCCCTCCCGCGCATGTGGCTGACTTGGTTTCGGGTACCCCGGGCAAACGGCTACCATTCAGTCCCGCCTGAGAGCGAAACGTCCTCACACCGCTCCGAATGTAGCTCGGATGATCTGTGAAGTTGAACATTGTGGCAACAAGTGCTGTGAGCAGAGAATAACTGGAATAACAGGCAGCAAACTTTGAAACCCCCTTACCCGCTGACCAGAAACACGAGGAGGCAGGAGAGGCCGTTTAGGGCAGTTTAGGGGGTTATTCGGAGGAGCCCACCCTCCTTCGCCTGTGCGCGCACATGTCTTCAGGGCAGGGAGACCGTCTTCTAAGAAAGCCCCCGCCGATGCTAAGCAGCAGCCTAAATCGCAAGTGTGCGCATTCCACGATGTTCAAACCTAAGGCCTATGAACCCTAGACCCGAAAACCCTTTGGAACTCCTTTGCCTGACCATGTTGTTCGATAGATGCCGCTTCATCGCTTTTCGCCAATCTCTTACAAGCTTCACGTGCGGATCAGGTCGCACGAAATTCGAATTTCAATTGCCGTGGTATTCTGATCAGTACTTGGTCCTCCCTATGATGCCCGGGTCCGGGTCTACATATGTAGTACAGGCAGAGAAGTCTTACACACACACACATGGGTGCGTATGACCGCAGAAGCCTTGAGGCTCTGGCGGTAGGTCTTCTTTGTCCATCCATGCGGCCATGCGTAGGATGTCTTTGAGCTCAACGTCAACCCCTCCCAAACTCTGGACCCTATAGCCCTGTTCTGTGATCCGCTTATCGGCGGGGGTCGCTCTGCCGAGGTGAGAGTTTTGGGTTGATTGAGGTGTGGAAGGCTGCTTGTAGCTGTCCAAAGATGTCGGCTACATGGCTTGCCGTGCTGGCCTGTGCTGCAGTAGGCACTTCGGGCCGCTCCGCGATGAGTTCAGCGTAGGGTTAGGAGGAGCTTGGACAGTCAGAACGTGGTGGTGGGGATAAAAGTGTTTCATGGGGATCTTGTACAGGTTGTATAGGTGTCTCGTAGGGGTTAAATATGGTAGATTCTTAGACCAAACAGGGAACACCTACTTGGAACCCTCTTGGAAGGGACCCCCTTCAAGAAGCCGAAGAGAACCTAAAAGCTTCTTATTCGGGGTCTTTCCTGTTTGGGGCGCCCTAAACCTCGACGAACCACGAAACCCCAAAACCCCAAAAACACCCTATATATAAATACTCTACAAGACACCCCCCCACATTAAAGACCTTCTACTGTAAGGTCCTATCAATCCTTTATCAGAACTCCGCTGTAAACCTCCAAGCAGCTCTGGAGCTCTAGCAACACTTCTTGTACCCTCGTTGGGAGGTTCAGGGTACGTATAACTTAAGTCGAGCTGTGGAATCCAGCGATAAAGTTGCAAGTAGACTTAGGCGACTGGTAAGTGGATTGTGACTACACCTGAGCCCTAAAACCCTCAAGTCTCCTTATGAACCCTACAAGCTCCCAAAGACCCTGTAAGAACCTCCATGACACCCTATAGCGGCCCAAGCCGTTCAGGTCTCACCGTGGAATACCTGGTGGTGGCCGGAGGTGGAGGTGCGGGCTCTGGCGGCGGCGGCGCGGGCGGAGTTTCGCAAGGTTCTGCAACTTGGTGGCAATGCGTTGCTGGGGCTTTAGATTTAGACTATTGCCGGGTTTATGGTTAGGGTTTAGGGGTTTCGGAATTGCGGGGTTTAGGAGTGGGGTTCAGGTTTTTTGGGGATTTCTTAGGGTTTTTGGGGGGTCTAGCGTTTGCTGCTTCGGGTTAAGGGTGTAGGGACTTAGAGTTTAAGGTACATGCTTTCTAAGGCTTTTGAGTTAAGGGTGTTGGTTTTTTAGGGGTTCAGGGTTTATGGTTGAGGGTGATGAGCGGCCAGGATTTGGAGTTCAGGCTTTGAGGCAGTCTTGCGGGAACGTCAAGAACTGTTCATATTGTTCGCGCATGTGTTCAGCACGCGAATCACACCCAAGTTTTCACCTTTGCTAAAGGCTATGCCATATCTCCGCAGCTGCCCCTGCTGGCGTCGCAGGGCCACCTCAACAACACCATCCGTACAAATCCTTTCCAAACATAAAATCACGCGTTATGGGCAGGGTTTTGGGGCGAGTGGAGTTCACCCCGCAAGTAGCCCTTTTTGGACTTGAAGGTATCTGGGCGCCTCCAACCAAGATTTCTTGCAGGGCTCCAGCAAGCTACATATTAAGTTGGGATTGGCCTACTTTGTGTTTGGAGGTCTATGGCTTTTTGGGGGTACCCTATAGACTAAGGAGTTCACCATTGCGCAAACTTCTACAGGTCGATGGGGTTCCTGTCTTACAGAGGGCTCTAGAGGGGCACTTCTTCGGGAGTTGACTTAGAGACCACTAGCCCGAACACCATTCTCTTTTACATTTTTTGGACCTCCAAGGTGAACATCCTCAGCGGCTCGGTGTGGCCCGTGGTGGTTGGTGCTGGTGGCATGGGAGGATCCTGAAGGGGCCCTGAAGAAGGGCCCCAAATTGCGGGCTTCGAAGTTTGTGTGCTCTCTGCGTCTGTGTGTGTGTGTGTGTGGAATCTCTGTTCTTAAGAAAATAGGCTTGATCAAAGCAAAAGCTGGGGGAGTGCAGTTGGTGGTCCAACGAAGAGGACTGCATTCATGTCTGATATGGGAGCTGCTCACTCCCGCATACCTGCGTCTGCAAGAGAGTTGATAACCAGCTCAGACCGGACTTCCATTTTGTGTGTCTGTGTGTTTGGGTTACTTGGTTTGTTTAAGGGTGTTTCCATGGGTTTAGGGCTTAGGGGTGTTCATTGTGGGTCTATAGGAAATTGTGGCTTTATAGAGGAGGTGCATGGGGAGTATATGGGTCTTACTGGGAGTCTGTAAGGGGGTTAGGGGCCCGGGGAAAAGCCATCCCCAATAGTACCCCATCATCCGTGCAGCAGTCCCCTGTGAAGATCTCTAAAAAAGGTTAAGGGTTTGGGGCCCTTCGCCCTTGAGACCCTGACAAGGATATGGAGGCTCGCCTTTTGCTACGTTGCTTCCGGCTGAGGACAAGAATCAGTCCACGAGCGGAGGGGCTTCAAGCTTGGGATCCTGGATTTTTTGCATTGAGTAGATATTTTACACCTGTGCTTACTTCAGCTACCGCCCTGCAGGTAAGGTTTTGCTATTTGTGAAGCATTAAAAAGGACAACTGAGGATCGATTGTCTCCTTTGGTGGCGGCTTTGGTGGCTCTGTCAGTCGAGTCGGAGGCAATGGTGGCTCTGGCGGGGGCAGTAGCTTCGACCGTATTGGCGCAAACGATGCAGGGCGAGGCACTCTTGGTCAAGGCAATGATGGGGCGACCTCCGACAGAACTGCATTCGGAGCAGGGGGCGGGGGAGGGGGAGCCGGCCAAAGCGGCTTCCAACCCCCAGATGAACACTTGGGTGGACCAGGAGGAGATGGGATCGAGTCCAATATCTCGGGAACATCGCAATGGTTTGGCGGGGGAGGTGGTGGAGGTGTCAACGACAACTTCCCGAGTCCCGTGGAGGTACCGAACGGTGGAGGTGCTGGGGGTCGAGGAGGGGGCGGAAGAGGTAGCAACCGGACTGCGGGCTTCCGTGGTCAGTTTCAGGAGGGGTGTTTCAATGGTGAAGCTGGAGTGCCGAACACAGGTGGCGGAGGCGGAGGCACAGACCCTGAATGCCTCGCAGCAGGCAATGGTGGTTCCGGAATTATTGTGTTTCGATACCAGAGCCCTGAACAGATCCTGATCGGAGGCAACGTATCATCTGTCGACGGGTACATAGTTCACACATTCACAGAGGTGGGTACGTTCAACGTGGTGTATCCATTTGACTGCTCGTGCCAGAATTTCCCTGTGTGTCTCAGCGGCAGTAATTAGGGAATGCTTCAACTTGCTTGATTGACATAACAATACATAACAGAAATAACAGGAATAGCAGTAGCGGTAGCAGCAGCACTAACAGTCGCAGTCGTCGTCGTCGTCTTTGTAGTAGTAGTAGTAGTAGTAGTAGTAGTAGTAGTAGTAGTAGTAGTAGTAGTAGTAGTAGTAGTAGTAGTAGTAGTAGTAGTAGTAGTAGTAGTAGTACTGAGCGCATTCTTGTAAGAACAGAATCGTCCCCAGGTCGCGGGAACTCGCGATTTGGAAGTCAGCAACTGTGTCCCGCTTCCGTGTGTTTGCCACAGTGTGCCTTACAGTACCGAAGGCGTCTCTGCGAGACGGAGCTTGGAGCTGCCTTGCCTGTGAGAGAGAGAGAGAGAGAGAGAGTAGTAGGAGGAGGAGGAGGAGGAGGAGGAGGAGGAGGAGTAGTAGTAGTAGTAGTAGTAGTAGTAGTAGTAGTAGTAGTCGTAGTAGTCGCAGTAGTCGTAGTAGTCGTAGTAGTCGTAGTAGTCGTATAGTAGTCGTAGTAGTCGTAGTAGTCGTAGTAGTCGTAGTAGTCGTAGTAGTAGTAGTAGTAGTAGTAGTAGTAGTAGTAGTAGTAGTAGTAGTAGTAGTAGTAGTAGTAGTAGTAGTAGTAGTAGTAGTAGTAGTAGTAGTAGTAGTAGTAGTAGTAGTAGTAGTAGTACAGTAGTAGTAGTAGTAGTAGTAGTAGTAGTAGTAGTAGTAGTAGTAGTAGTAGTAGTAGTAGAAGTAGTAGTCGTAGTCGTAGTCGTAGTCGTAGTCGTAGTCGTAGTCGTAGTCGTAGTAGTAGTCGTAGTCGTAGGAGTAGTAGGAGTCGTCGTCGTAGTCGTAGGAGTAGCAGGAGTAGTCGTCGTAGTCGTAGGAGTAGTAGGAGTAGTAGTAGGAGTCGTAGGAGTAGTAGGAGTAGTAGTAGGAGTAGTAGGAGTAGTAGGAGTAGTAGGAGTAGTAGTAGTAGTAGTAGTAGTAGTAGTAGTAGTAGTAGTAGTAGTAGTAGTAGTAGGAGTAGTAGGAGTAGTAGGAGTAGTAGGAGTAGTAGTAGTAGTAGTAGTAGAGTAGTAGGAGTAGTAGGAGTAGTAGGGTAGTAGGAGTAGTAGGAGTAGTAGGAGTAGTAGGAGTAGTAGGAGTAGTAGGAGTAGTAGGAGTAGTAGGAGTAGTAGGAGTAGTAGGAGTAGTAGGAGTAGTAGGAGTAGTAGGAGTAGTAGGAGTAGTAGGAAGTAGGAGTAGTAGCAGTAGTAGTAGGGGTAGTAGCAGTAGTTGTAGCAGTGTAGCAGTTGTAGCAGTTGTAGCAGTTGTAGCAGTTGTAGTTGTAGCAGTTGTAGCAGTTGTAGCAGTTGTAGCAGTTGTAGCAGCAGTTGTAGCAGCAGTTGTAGCAGCAGTTGCAGCAGCAGTTGCAGCAGCAGTTGCAGCAGCAGTTAGCAGTAGCAGTAGCAGGAGCAGGAGCAGGAGCAGGAGCAGGAGCAGGAGCAGTAGCAGGAGCAGGAGCAGGAGCACAGCAGTAGCAGGAGGAGCAGCAGCAGTAGCAGGAGTAGCAGCAGTAGCAGGAGGAGCAGCAGCAGTAGGAGTAGCAGCAGCAGTAGGAGTAGCAGCAGTAGCAGGAGTAGCAGCAGTAGGAGTAGCAGCAGTAGCAGGAGTAGCAGCAGTAGCAGGAGTAGCAGCAGTAGCAGGAGTAGCAGCAGTAGCGTAGCAGTTGTAGCAGTTGTAGCAGTTGTAGCAGTTGTAGCAGTGTAGCAGTTGTAGCAGTTTAGCAGTTGTAGCAGTTGTAGCAGTTGTAGCAGTTGCAGCAGCAGTTGCAGCAGCAGTTGCAGCAGCAGTTGCAGTAGCAGTAGCAGTAGCAGGAGCAGGAGCAGGAGCAGGAGCAGGAGCAGGAGCAGGAGAGGAGCAGGAGCAGGAGCAGGAGCAGGAGCAGGAGCAGGAGCAGGAGCAGGAGCAGGAGCAGGAGCAGGAGCAGGAGCAGGAGCAGGAGCAGGAGCAGGAGCAGGAGCAGGAGCAGGAGCACAGCAGTAGCAGGAGGAGCAGCAGCAGTAGCAGGAGGAGCAGCAGCAGTAGCCGGAGTAGCAGCAGTAGCAGGAGGAGCAGCAGCAGTAGGAGTAGCAGCAGCAGTAGGAGTAGCAGCAGTAGCAGGAGTAGCAGCAGTAGCAGGAGTAGCAGCAGTAGCAGGAGTAGCAGCAGGAGTAGCAGCAGTAGCAGGAGTAGCAGCAGCAGTAAGAATACCAGCAACAGTAGGAGTAGTAGCAGCAGTAGGAGTAGTAGCAGCAGTAGGAGTAGTAGCAGCAGTAGGAGTAGTAGCAGCAGTAGGAGTAGCAGCAGTAGGAGTAGCAGCAGTAGGAGTAGCAGCAGTAGGAGTAGTAGTAGTAGTAGTAGTAGTAGTAGTAGTAGTAGTAGTAGTAGTAGTAGTAGTAGTAGTAGTAGTAGTAGTAGTAGTAGTAATAATAATAACAATAGTAATAGTAATATTAGTAGTACTGGCAGCAATCGTACTAATCGCAGTGGTCGTAGTAATCGTAGTAATAGAAGCCGTCGTAGTAATCGTAGTAATCGTAGTAATCGTAGTAATCGTAGTAATCGTAGTAATCGTAATAGCACCAGCAGCAGCAGCAGCAGCAGCAGCAGCAGCAGCAGCAGCAGCAGCAGCAGCAGCAGCAGCAGCAGCAGCAGCAGCAGCAGCAGCAGCAGCTGCAGCTGCAGCTGCAGCTGCAGCTGCAGCTGCAGCTGTAGCTGTAGTCTTGCACACATGCATCGTTCGCTTGTGCTGAGCTGAGTCGATCTGAGGAATGGTCCTCAGTTCCGGCAGTGTAACTACTGGGGCGACCCACACTACACAGCGAGTTGGGGCCCTCACGGCCGTTTTGACTATCAAGGCTTAGGTGTGCATGAGGTGGTGAACAACAGCGAGCCTCGGCTTGTGAGTGGTGCCCTTACTCCTTTTTTGAGGGGCAGGATCCCTTATAAACCCCCTATAAAGAAAGAGAGCTGGGTGACCCATAAGCTCAGGAGATGTGCCAGAGCTTCCGAATGCAGCTTGGATTCCGGACTGGGTGTTTTTTCATGTTGACGCAGCACTTCCAAGTACCCATAATTTAAAGTGTTGTTTAGAGGACCATAGCCCAGAAGGCAACCGAAACCCATTGAGGCAGGCATTCCATTGCCAATACAGAAACACTGGGAATGCCGTGACCCTTGGTGTGGCCTTCCAACTCGACAACAACACCCGGGTCTTTATGAACGACTCCTACGTTTTCGTGACCCCAGGCACAGGGATCCATGAGAAAGCTTCTTATCAAATGCAGGGAATGAGGCCTCTCATTAGAGAGCTGCGGTCCGGGTAGAGTACACCGGAAACCCTATAAGCCCTTTCCCTATCTTCCCGATAAAGCCCTGAACCCTAACCGCTGTATCTTCAGTATGTTCCATGCCTATATTCGTCTTTCAGGAAAAAGGGAGCGCGGTACCCATCAAGGAGCTTAACCAATTTCCCGAATTCTGAAGCTTTAGGGGGTTCTACAGGCCCCTATACGGCCCCGTATAGGCCCCGAGGGCTCAACAGGGCTGTGTAGGGTTGTATGGGGCATTATGGGGCTCTGGGGTCATCACAGCTTCATGACGCATGAGCTACATTGCCACAGCTGCAGTAGCGAAGGGTTTTCATGGACACGGTATATGCACTATTTCGTAGACATGAGTTTTACAGTTTTACTCGTATTGTAAGTGAGGTAGATTCTCTGTCCCTTCCTACATAACAACGGGTTCCCGCGCTTTGGTCGGACCGGTCAGGCAGCGAGGATCGTGTGTCCAGGAGCGGAAGCCTCACCCAAGCTCAGCTCCGCAACGGTGTGAACATTCAGACAGGTGCGGTGCGAGGGGCTGCCGGGAAAGGAGTTTAGGGTTCCAATGTGCACAGAGTTGAGGGTTCAGGGTCAGGGAGTTAAGTGTAGTTTCGTGTTCCGGTGAGAGGTTTGGGCTCAAGGGTTAAGGGTTGAGGGTTGGGAGTACGCTGTAGCACCGGCAGGCAGGATGAGCGTGTCGCAAACATATTCGAAGGGGCACCAATCAGCACAAAACTTTTCTGCATAGCGGGTACTTATGCATCCGTGGAGCTGCCTCAAGTTGGAACCCCGTGAGTTGCGATCCTTCTGTGTTGACACTGTGTTGCCTCGACGTGGCACACCCTGGCCGGGTGCCATTCGGGGTGACATTGTACGGTTCTGAAGGGCTTTCCTAAGATTTAGAGGCGACCATTGCAACTTTGCGAACATCAATGGGGTGACCATCCGTGGAAAGCCTGGATACATCTTGAACGCAAAGATCCGGGCACACGAGGAGGTTGATGCACCCCAGGGAATCTGCGGAGCAGAGTTTCTGGTGTCTACATTTGTCAGCGAGCTTCGGTGGATGTTTTGCAGATTTTGTCAGACGCAAGCATTCGACAGTGAACGAGTGGGGCGTAGCTTGGGAGTTCTGGGAAGCTGATTTCAGAGTGTGGGGAGACTTGGGGAGCTGCAGAACATGGGGACGTGTTCTGACCAACGGTCCCCCGCGAAATCAGCTATCATACATTCGTACGCAGGAAGGGATCATTATTTAGAATACAACCCATGATGGCCCCCGTGTCAGCACTTCATGTCCGTAGAACTGCAAAGGCAGCCTCAGAGTGGCGCCGTGTTCTACGGGGTAGGGCTTGTAGGGTCATGGTTGGATAGAGTTGGGGCAAATGTACGGCCGCATCAGACTTTTTCTGCAATTTTGAAGCGTGATTAGCTGCTGGACCGTTCATGTGGGACCCAGTTTAGGGGTTCGCCCTTGTGCAAACGTTGTTGAAACTTTTCAGGACCCCTTGTTCTGCAAGGGCGTCGACAATTGTGTAACATTGAAGTTGTTCCTTTCCAATGCCGTGAATCGCGCTTGGAGAGGTTGTCAGTAGGTTGTATTGCCGCGGTCCCCACATCACACCAGCCCTTGACTGTGTTAGGGTTCCTTCTATTGCAGACCCTCCCCTCCCTTGTTTCTCCTGTTCCATCTCCTGTTCCAACAAGGATGCTGCCGACTACCTCTTCACAGACGATGAGTTCCTTCGCCTTTGCGACCAATGCGATTCCTTTGGAGGTACCAACATGCCGACTACTCATCGTTTTTGTTTGTTTGTTTTGTTTGTTATTCACAGGAGCCGATACTGCCCTGAAACCTTATTGTGCTAGCTTCTTAGTTTCTCGTGCGCCCGAGACCGCGGCTTTGCCCGCTGAGGCACTCGCTCTCCCGGATGCCCCGGAGCTACTACGACTACCTCCCCAGCTGTCCTGAGCGACCGGTGCAGCTTTGCGCAGCCTGGCGTGAACTCAAACATCCCTGGGATTCTGAGCACCGTGCAGGAGTGCCAAATAAGTGCTGGGACATCACCATTCGATGAATATGAGCAGAAGGAGCCCACTGCAAATCTTTCGAGCTTCGATGACGTATGTGTCTTTTTCTACGATTCAAGCAGCGGTGCCAAAAACTGCAACACGTTCTGCGGCTTGCTTGGCACCACTTGCAACATCTTCCTGGGGCAAGTTGGTGCCTCGGGAAGCTGTGAAACAGCAACCACTAGCTTTGCTGACTGTGATGCTACACCGGGTGATGCAGCCATTTGCGCGTGCAACATCAATCAGGACAGAAGGTTCAAAAGACGGTTCTATAGAGTTCTATAAGAGTTCTATAAGGGTTTCCTAGGCGGGGTGCTGTCGGGTCAGCCATGCGCAACCTCAAGTGGCCCCCCCGCCTCTTCGTTATGAATTCGCCGGCGCCCTGTTTTTGTCACCGGTAGATACATTCCTGGACAGACACTTTTGTTGAGTAGGAACCCAGGCGGTTGCATCGGGGGTGTTCTTTCTTTCTCCCAGTCGTTATTTCTTCCTTCCTTTCTTTCTGTCTTTCTTTGTTTCTTGCGGCTGTCGTTCCTTCTGCATGGTCCTTCTTCCTTATGTCCTCTAGAGTTTGCTACAGGAAATAAGGAAAACCTGCTGGGTTTGGCTTCTGTTTCCTTCATATTTAATTCCAAACGCTGGAAATTGTCTAGGTCCTCTATGTTTTAATCGGGGACCTTACTACCAAAACAGAGGACAAATTCAAAATGAAGGGTCGAAATAATTCAGCTTTTATCTCTCACTTCGTTCCTAATTTTAATACGGCTTTCACGCAGTTCCTTGTTAAAATGTACTCTCTTCGTACACTTGTATTATAATTAAGGGGGCAATATTAGTAGTACTTTGTGCCCCCCTTAAAAACCCCAATTTCGTTCAATCGTTCAGTGAATTCATGCAGGGGGGGGTCAGACGCAGAGGGGGGGGGCGTGGGGGGGGAAGCAACGAGCCCCTCCTAGCGCCGACCCGGCGGGAGTCGGCGGATTCTAGACCGCGATGTATCGTATAAAGATATACGGTACTGGTAGTATTCTAAAACTCTATACGATACCATATTCGACTTTATTATTTTACTTTTCAATTGACTGTATATACTATATTGTATCATGGCATGCTATATTTTTGTATCATACTATACTATGCTATTCTGAAATTGTACTGCATTGCACATCTGCCATGCTCATACTATACACTATGATATCTTACTGTGCTATACTTTACTATATCATATTGTCTATGCATCACTGCGGTTCATTGTTACCGTTACAGTATGGTATGCTACACTATACTGTATGGCCGAGGACTTCATCCCCAACGCTGGTGAGAGCATTACCCAGATCGTGGCAGCTGCGCAGGCAACTCTGGGAGTGTACAGTAGGGTGTAGGTATGTCGCGGTTTTGGGATGAGTTGTAAAGTCGAGTTATGTAGTGCGGATGCTCAAGCGGTATGGAGTTCTTGAGGATCTTTTTGGGCGTACTACGGTTTAAGGTAAACCGGTATACCCAAGTTTCCCTGATCAAAGTCTGTAAGCTTGCATTCGGTATGATAGATCAGTCCTGGCGGCGTGTCAAACTCTAAACCTTAAACCCGAAACCCTGTTTGATTTTGCCCCCAAAAAAGACTATCGGAAAAAGCCTCCAGGCAGACCCAGACATCAGCTTCCAGGACGCAGTGGACAATTGCAGCACTGGATGGCTGGCCGGGGTGACCCTTGCCACACGCAACAGGTTTACATAGACGGCTATACCCTATCCCCCTTTGTGTTAGGGTACGTAATTCTAGGGTGAGGGTTCTCGAACAAGGCCATGAGGCATAGAGACCCCTCTTGGCGGGGTTTAGGGCTTCGGGTCTGAGATTCGTGGGCTTCGTCGACATGGTGGACTTTTGGTTTGAAGGTCGTTGGGTGCCTGATGTAACATGTAGCGCATTCTTGTCAGAACATCCTCCATACAGACATCTCTTGCATGAAGGGGGCATCATCGTTGGGGACAGAAGGTTTCCGGCTCAAGTTGAGGGCTTAGAGTCTAGAGAGCTTGGAGATTCTTGATTTTGGTTCCTCGCGCTTACGGCGGAACCCACCTCCTTAGACTCCAGTGTTCCATTTTGCAAGCCATAGACTCTAGAACTATGGGCTCTGTGGGGTTTAGGGTTGCTTGGTTCGCTATACTGCTTCTCATGTGTAGCTTTCGTCTCAATTCCCCCAGAAAGCGGTTCGAAGGATACTGTAATGTACGACGGTAAAACTATAGCATACGGTTAGTATACTATATTGTATAGTCGTCCATATAGTACAGTATTCTATACAGTCTAGTGTACGGGTCTAGGGGGTTTGTAGGACAAGGACCTCTGAAGTTCACCGCGTTTGCTTCAGTGATTTGTTTCAACACTGTCTCCTCTCGGCTTGGGTCTACGGGAGGTGGAGTTGAGGTTGCGGTTTGTACAAAGCCGGCTTTCATAAAGTCAAGGTCAGACAAGTGGCAAAGTTGAACATGCGACATGAGAAGGTGAAGACGATCAAGGGCAGAAAATGACCAAGGCGTCAACAAAAGATTCCAGCTCAGAGGAGGTAAATGAGAAGCGAAGGAGATGACAAATGCGAAAACAAGCGGGGATGGTGTTGAAGCAACAAATTGAAGCAGACACTCAGGGGGCCCCTAAAAGCCCTGTCTTACAAATCCACTGCCGTTGAACAAGTCTTGTTCCGGCCGACGGGCGTGCGAGAACTCAGAGCCCGCTAAACATAGTAGAACTCTGCTTGCAAAGCATCTTTTGACCTTTTGAGGATTTATTCTGAAGGGCAAATAGGGATCTATGTTCCTGGATAGTAGAGTGATGTGTTTTTTACTTTTGTTTGGGGCTGGGTGAAGGGTTCCTCCTCCATAAACCCAAGCCACAAATTCGTAAACCGTCCCAAGCCCTACATGAATCCCGTGGTGCAGTTATTGGCGCGTGAATGCCTACACACGAAAACCACTTCTACAATAATATTATACTATACGGTAAGAATAAGACAATGCTCTAGCATTTTTACTACGCTATACCGAAGGCCCTCAACACTGTAGGACTGGAAACCTTAAAACGGCGCAAAGAAACCAGAACCCATAACAAACGACTTACTGGTGCTTAAGGGGGTGGCAAGGAGGGAATCTCGGGGCATGGCGACTCCTGCAGGGATTCACTCCCCCATTCCCAAAAAAGGCGCCAGAGAACACAGGGTACAATAGAAAGCTATGGGGCTTTACGGGGAATCAAGGGTTCTATTTGGGTATTGTAGGGTTCTATAGTGAACTTGTGGGTACTATAGGGCCCAAAACTCCACGCCTCAGGGTGCTCCCAGCGAACTTGTCGAACGCGTCGAACAATTTGACAGAGGAGCAGTTCAACGTGCTCAGCTGCATTGCGGATTGGGTTTTTGCCGAGCCAGAGGACACAGCCCCCGCCTATACTACAACAGTATACGACAAAAGCATACGTTCAGCTGGTGTGTGAGGAACGCTATGAAAGATGACTGCCGCCTCCGGGATTACCTTCGGAGAAAGAGACAGAGTAGCCTGAAAACCGCCTTAGCTCCTAAGCCTGTCCTGTAGTACAGTATGGTGTACTGTGCGAAAGTACACTACAGTATATTCTACTAGAGTATACCTTACTCTACTATATATACGATCGTTCGTGAGGACCGCGTTGTTATTGTCGAGGTGACCCAGGAGCAGGATCCTGTCTTGCCACCAAATGCCTGTGCAGCCACCGATGGAACGAGGCTTGAGGATTCATCTGCAAAACTGTAGATATTATAGTAGTACTTAAAAACTATAGTACAGAAATAAAGGAGAGTAAGCGTTCTATAGTAGAATGAGTGTACTACAGTAATCCTTACACTACACACACACACATACGCTGTAGAAATTGTATTGTTGCTGGAGTGTACTGTGCCGAGGCTTGAGGATCCGTCCAACTACCCGTGTACTTGCGAAGGGACGATGACAATATGCACCGCCGGCCAGTTCTGTGATGCCACGTCACCTACACCCACGTGTTTGATCTCCTGTGCAACCTTCTCATGCGCGGGGTTCCTGAGGAATAATGCTTCCGAAATTCCCTGTCCCGGAAGCATTTGCACTGAGAGTCTCTGTTGTCAAGCCACCACCACCACCACCACAACAACTACAACCACCACCACAACAACTACAACCAGCACCACAACAACTACAACCACCACCACCACAACTACAACCACCACCACCACAACTACAACCACCACCACCACAACTACAACCACGACCACCACAACTACAACCACCACCACCACCACAACAACCACCACCACCACAACAACAACCACCACCACTACGACCACCAGCACCAGCAGCAGCACCAGTACTACCACCACCAGTACCACTACCACCACCAGTACCACCACCACCACAACCACCACGACAACCACCACCACAACTACCACCACAACTACCACCACAACTACCACCACAACAACTACCGCAACTACCACCACAACTACCACTACAACTACCACCACAACCACCACCTCAACGACTACCACAACTACCACCACAACCACCACCTCAACGACTACCACAACTACCACAACGACCACCACGACCACCACCACCACCACCACCACCACCACCACCACCACCACCACCACCACCACCACCACCACCACCACCACCACCACCACCACCACCAGCACCACCACCACCAGCACCACCACCAGCACCACCACCAGCACCACCACCACAACTACAACCACGACCACCACCAGCACCACAACAACAACAACAACAACAACAACAACAACCACAACCACAACCACAACCACTACCACTACCACCGCCACCACCACAACCAAAACAACCACCACCACAGCTACCACCACGACAACCACCACAACGACTACCACAACGACCACCATCACCAGCACAACCACCTCCACGACAACTAGCACTTCGACTACAACCACCACCACGACGACTACCACCACCACCGCCGCCACCATTTCCACTACCACTGTCAGCATGAGCAGCAGCACCACCACCACGCAGACTCCAAGTACAAGTCCAGCTCCAACCACTAGCACCACTCTAGCTCCCACTTGTGCAGATTTCCAGTGCCCCGCCAGATACAGGAGCAAACCGTACGGGGCAGAAATCCACTGCAACCCCACCGGATGTGATGTTCGCACGTGCTGCGTTCGCAAGAGGCACCTGCGGCACCGCAAGCACAGGCACCGGTACCATCACTACGATTACAGTTACGGAGATGCATCCATCCTTGAGATTGACTACGACAATGATTCTGACGATGTGGAGGAGGCAGTCCAGTCAAACTGAATCACAACGCACACTACGAATGCTATGCCCTGATCCCCCAACCCCGAGCCTTGTTGTTAAGACAAACTGCATGCAGAAACAGGAACTCCATCAGCTCACGCGATAAGCTTCAGAGTCTTGCCGTCTTGGCCCTCACGTTGAGTCGGAGTAAGTTTGGCTTGCACGTGGCAGGACAGTGCATTCTTCCAGGAACCGTGGTGTGAAGAGGGCGATGCAGCATGCGAGGAGGCTGAGCTTGCTCAGTTTGACGCCGAGCATGATCACGACACAGAGCTATGAATTGGAGCGATTCCAATGCGGACGCGTTGTCTTGCCAGTAGTGTTAGAGAATTCATGTGAGGTTACAAGTTTTGTGGCGGAGGGACGGATGAGCATACAGTCAAATGACGTTGGTCTTCCCGGTCCGTGTATGCTAATGCCTGACGGTTTCCGGCACTTGCCATAAAGGGTGAGTGCCAGACAACAATCGTATGCCAAAGCTTGAGAACATCGCCCAAGAGCCCAAGAGTGGCAAACAGCGGTGCATTGAAAATCGATGTCTTGTAACTATTGCATCCCACACCCTAGCTAAAGCTTTGCGGGCGTTTCATCTTTTGAGAATCTATTGAGGGAGGTTGCCGAGGCGGCCCGATTACGGCAGATTTCAGGATGGATGTGGGTTGGTGAAGATTTCACGCTGGATGGGGGCTGTTATACCAGCAGCCTGTGGCTCAAGACTGAGTAGAAGACTTTATTCACTTGTAGTACTGATGGGCTTCACCGCCCGAATCTTGTGGTTGGCATGGGCCGTGAGAATGGCCGGACTCGTGATTGCGGTGGAGGCAAATCTGACAGGAAATGTAGAAGCATCATATATAGTGCAGCAAATGCTCCTGACAGCATTAGTATAAAATTCACGAACCTGTTTGACGATTTGCCAGCGACCAAGCCCATCAAGCCAAAATAGATAGTAAGTATGTAATATTCGGATGGCAAACCAGGCAGGTGAACAACAAACCTGCGAACAAACGTCCAAGGTGTCATCTTGGAGCATATTGCACTCGATGTTTGGATATGGGTTCAGTTTTAGGGCTACAGGTGCCTTGCTTTGTTTCCTGCGCTGTGCAATTTTTTTGAGGCGGCTTGGGAGTTGGGGGCTTCGGGTGCACTACATAAAAACCCTCCTGGCTCCGGCCGCTTCAAAACCCCAAAACACGATCCTGAATCCGAAGTTTGTCTTCTCGAGAGCCACAACCCCAGAGTTTGGATCTTTAGTCCCCGTGTGTTCCTTTGAGCTGCCAGGAGACGTGCGCGACCAGCGCGCACAGTCTGCTCCAGAGCAAGCGACAGAAGCTCAACGAGGTCCCGTATCTAGGACATGCTCACGGCAACATTGAAGAGCATCGTCAATCCTCTTACCATTGTTGCTGCTGTTGTCTGTTGTGGTTGTGCAGCTGATGGTTAGAACGGAGATCGTGACAGTTCCAGTGGTGCACCGTGCATGTTGCGAACAACTGTTTTGCCTGGTTCCTCTTGTGTGATGCATCATGCCCCTTATTTCAGGTCATCTTCTCAGTCGCGGTGTCAAACTTAATAGGCGTGTCTAGCAAGATCGAACGCCATGCGCCCCGAAACACCAATGTCGAGAGCCAGGTGGAAGTTGATTCTTTCGTGGCCCTCGGAGATGAACCTTCTGAGGAGATCTCCGAGGCTGGTCGACATCCACTGTCATCATCACTACTAGCACCACACCTTCATATTCAACATCGCTATGACCGTCACCGCCTAGATCACCATCATCTCCGTCATTACCATCATCACGACCGCAAACGCCATCGCCAGCCTCACCACCACCGCTGCCGCCACCGCACCACCGCTGCCGCCACCGCCACCACCCCCACCACCACCAGCAGCATCATCATCATCATCATCATCATCATCATGATCATCATGATCATCATCGTCATCATCGTCACCATCACCATCACGGTGACTATTTTCGTGACCGGAGCAAGCCTCAGGACCTCAGCATGCACAGGTTGGCTTGATTCTACTGGTCTGGGACATCGGGCTTCGTTCCCCTTCTCATTTGACTTGTCCGATGTCGTAGTTAGCTCTGAAGCCAGACTGTTGCAGCTGGATTTCTGCTCTTGTGTCAGGAGTCCGAAACTTCGCGTATCACAGTATATGTTTTTGGCGAGGGCATTCAGTCTTGTAGAATGTAGAATCAATGTAGAAGAGGGTTGTATAGGGTATTACACAGTGCCCCAAACTCTTAGGAGTGAGTCCGGCTGCAGGCCACCGGCCCCAAGAAGGAAGAACTGCAGGGAGGTTCCTTGGCTTATTGTTGTCCGGGGCTTTTATTTTATGTTTTGAGTGTTCTCTGAGTGGAGAACCCTTGAATCTGAAGGTATCGATACTTTGCTGGCGAACATCTGAGACCGGAGTCTTCTAACTAAAACGTCAGATTTGCAGCCTGCAAAGCGCAAAACCAACGACATTGTGCGCCGTCTTAGCTTCGCCCTTCACACCTGAACGAACTTTGAATCCTGACCCTTTCAGCCTCTTGAAGTGAGGCGGTAAACTCTTGACCCAAGGACCCAACCACAAACTCGTCCATGAACCTGAAACCCAGCCCCAACCCTCAGCCCCTTGTACATTTCATTCTGTGCTTACGTGCGTGGTATTCGGTGATGCCTTGAATGGCTGTACATGCGTTCTAGGTTCCCTGTTTAAAAAAAGGCCTTGGGTATGAGATGTTGTGGTTGTAAAACTACGGGGGTGGTTGACAGATTCTGGCACCCGCTAGGGGTTGACGCAGGGTGAATTGCGGGGTCTAGCACCTGTGCTTCTTCTCCACATGACCGCCCTGAACTTGGAACTCTAATTCGACTTCTTTCCGCAACCATGCTCCTTTCGCCACTCGGCGTGCTAGGCACGGAGAAGGACCACCGCGAAGGGCAGACGCTTGGTATAACCCCTTAACCTTAAAACCCCAAGCCCGCAGTCCCGAAATGAACCTGAAGCCTCAAACTCCTGGGACGCAGACCACTGCGAGGCGGAACTGTGAAAAAGGCACTCGCAAAAAACCTCACCTTTCAGCATCGGAGAGCCTAAACCCGAATCCCTACCCTGTTTGGAAAATCCAAGACCGACCCAGGCATTTGCTGACCATTCCTGGGCCCGCGGATGTTCGCAGGTCAGTTCGCGGCGCTGAGGAGCAACGTCTGTGCAGAGCTCAGGGTTTCGGAGTCTTCGGTTCGAGCTTCAATCAAGGGTTGGGACGGTTTGTTTAGGATTTGGGTTGCATGGGTTTGGGGAGTTTGGGGGTTTAGGCTTTTAGGGGTGTCGGGTTTGATGGGAATCGGGTTCGGAGCTCTTGAAGCCGCAGAATGCACTTTGCACCGTGACCTTCGCAGAGGAAGAGAGAGGTTGTCCAGGAAGACCCAGAGATAGTTCTCTTAAAGTCTGCAACCGCAAAACGCACAGAAAGTCCAAAACCTCCAGTCTCCCGAAACTCCTATAACCATATTATGAAGCCCCTATGACCCCGAGAGCAGGACGAGCAAGTGGACACCTTCGAGCTCTGCCGTGCTCCGCCTGCGAACACTCTCACCCAGGTGGGGTCGAGCGTACGTCTAAAGCTGAAGGGGCCTCAAACCAGGAGAAGCCCCGAAAACCCAAACCCAAACCTTGAAGCCCTGAACCTGCAAACCCCAAACCCCGATAGAATCTTTATCGAATCCTGATAGCCTAGAACTCTTAGATCCTACAAACAGGTGGATTCCACCCACGCATCGTCAGCGAGTCGGAAGCAGGCACTTGCTGGTGCGACATCGAGTACAGATTGTTTGGGTTTGCATGCCATAGCAGGTGCACCGGTCGCTGGCTCTGCGGTGTAGTTCCAGCTTCTAATACAGGGTACGTCATGATGTTGGTTGGTTTTTTGCCTCTACAGTAGCTGTAGAACAAGAAGTCGGTGTAGAGCTCCGAGCCTGGAGCATCCCAAAGCCCGTGAGCCCTGCGTCCGAAAGCTCTACAACCTGAACCACCCCAAGCCCGAACTAACACCATGAATGCTACACCCCACAGCCCTAAACTCTCAACCCAACACCCTGCAACCCTACACCATGAACCGTCATGAACCCTGATTCCTCGTGTTCCGCCTGGCAGGCTACGCTCCACGAGAGCGGCGCGAGCTGCCATGCTCCGGAGGTGAAGCGAAAGACCAAAACAGCAGCAATGGTTCCAGGGCTAAGGTTTTGAGGGTTTGGGGAAGGAAGAGGAGTCGTCATAAATCTGGTTGGTTCTTTCAGAACCTACCAGCACCACCACCATCATCATTATCATCATAAATCTTCGTCTCCTCGTCTGCTCAGCATCACCATCATCACCCCTGCTTTAGTATCGCAGAAATTTTCATCATCACTCCGGCAGCATCAGCGTCGTGGTCGCGCCTTCTCTTGGTGGTGAGTATGATTCTAGTTGCAGTGGCAGAGGTGACGGCGACGGCCATTCATATAGATTTCTTGCTCTTCTTCTTATACTGATTTGTTGTCAGTGTTGCTGTTGTTCGTTTCCCCTCTGTGTGTGTGTGTGTCTCATCATGTTTTGGTTCTGTGAGGCATCCTTTCGATACTCTGTTATGGCCAGTAGATTAGCCTTTGTTTATGACAACGGCTTTGTCATCACCGCCATCTAGTGCCATAGTCACTACGATGCTGTTGCATGTTGGCAAGCAAGACAATGCTGATGATCATGATGTTGAAGAACATGGGGGTCATGATTACGTGAGGACCGTGAGGATGCTGGAAAGTGTCATGATGCTGCTGATGATGATGAATGATGATAAGAGGATGGTCAGAAAAAATTGATCATACTTTGATGGTTGTGGTGCAGGCAACGATGACAGTGATGGCCATAAGCCATAAGGTTCACGCAGCGCTTGCTGGGGCAACGAACGTGACTATCACGCTGATGGCAATGGTCAAATTCGGGACACTGCTCATGTTGCTGCTGCCGATGCTGTGGTTTCATTCTGCGATGATGATGATGATGATGATGAGGATGATGATGATGATGAGGATGATGATGAGGATGATGATGATGATGATGATGTTGTTGTTGAGTCCTGTGGCGGAGGCGGGAATAGATTGTGGCAATGCCGGCAGGGGTCAAAGGATCTCTCCAAACAGCGGAACTAGCGAGCCCCGCAATGCGGGAGTCGGATGGGAGTGGGACGAAGGGTCAGCACACTGCTTTCATGGAGATGTTATCTTGGGGAAGGGTGGGGGGGGGGGGGGGAGATACCGACTCCCGGGCAAAAGTGTTTTGAGCAATGGTCTCACCATGGAGCCAGAACTGGGTGGGCATTCATGCGAAGGGATTTTTGGGGTCCAACAAACCCTGAAGAAGAAGAGGAGGAGGAGGAGGAGGAGGAGGAGGAGGAGGAGGAGAGATACTCGTACTTATTGATTTGAGAGAGAGATGGCTACACATGTTCAGAGGATGTCAGAAGAGCTGTTGCAGTGGTTGGTTCTGCATGACAGGTGCAACTGTTTTTGCCAACGGATTCGTCTCCATTCTTTCAGACCGAATGCTGCCCAGCAGGGAAGGACATGGTCAGTTTTGGCGTGTCGATCAGTTCAACCTGCTGTAGTATTATTCGAGTACTTGGCTTTTGGGGTGCGTTTTCACGATATTCAGTTGCGTGGGGGTGTTCTAGTATTGTCGGGCCAGAGTGCTTTTGCACGTATGCCTATAAGTGTCGGCAAGGTAGAGTCCCGCCAGGATTTCTGTGGTGGCTGCTCCAAGATGAACGGCGGGAAGACGGCCTGTGAGGTTTGCAGCGGCGGCTTCACAAAGACCAGTCGCCGCGCTGCATGGGATGTAAGGCTTGTGTCTGTCAGCATAATGCAGTTGTACATCGTGCCAATGCCAGTACTAGTACTGATACGTACTAGATACTCTACTACTCCTACTCCTACTCTACTCTTCCAACTCCTATCCTGCCTAGTGCTGCCACGTCCCAAGCACCTCTTCAAACCCCAAACGAAACACTGCAAAGCCTTCCCAGAACAAACCAAGACCTTATAAGCTCTGAACACTTGAAGCGTAAACGTCTCGAGACTTGGAGTTTCACCAGGTTCTGGCAAGTGCGTGGCTTGTGTGGATCTGCCTGGATGGGTGAACAAGGCACGAGACGCGCGTTGCAAGAGCGACAGTGGCACGCGGCCACAAGCAGTCCTCAGCACTTCTACCTCAACCGTGAACGTAATTCGAAACCCTACAGCGGGTGCCGTATTCCAGGTGTACAAACGTTCGTTGAAGAATCCAGCCGCCAGCCCTCTTTGGTATGTGCCAACGAACCAGCCTTTGCTTTAGCACCCCTGGCAAACATGCAACCCTAAACCCCCAGGAATTTCAACCGCAAGCTTTAAGATTCGATCCCTGTGCATCCCACGATTTCTTGCTGGCTGGAGGCAATGTCCGGAGTTGCAAAAGAGTCATCGGTGTGCATGGAAGCTTTCATAGCAGGAGCCCAGAAATTTGAAACAATGTCGACTTGACAAGCTTTCCCATATTTCCCAGGCTAGGGCAAGTGGGCCTTTGGAGTTCGGTGCGCATCTGTCACCGCCCATGTTCAGGCGGGCGAGAACTGCCTTGGGGCCCAGTGCTCTGCGGAGAAATTTCAAGGCTCCTCGGTCCTAGGGCTCCTGTGAAGAGGATGGTGGTGTTGTTCCATAACAGTTCGGTATACCACGAAGGGGTTCGTAGGTCTGGTACGCACATGGAGCATCCAAAATTCATCATCTTCATTTCCGGCAGACATGTGGCTCAGCTCCTCAGGGGCCGCACCCAAGTTCGGATCCTGCGAACACAATGCAAAGACCAAAGACTCTAAGTCGTGGATCCAACCCTTCACCCTCAAACTCTGAAGCCTTCAAGCCAGAAGCCTGCAAGCCAAAAGCTCAGCTTTCTCCGAGGCTTCTCTTCGAATGATGTGTGCTGCAAATGCGGAGGAGGGCAGCAGGTGAGGGGAAAAACTTGGAGGGGCCCAGGAATGGGTGGGGGGATTGCGGCATGCCGTGTTCAGGGTTCAGGGCTTGGGGCGTTTGGCGGTTCCCCGAGCCTGCTTTTCGTTATCGCAGCTACTATCCTTTAGCTGGAGGTGGTTCTGGCTATCATCGGGCCACCAGAAGCCTTATGTTGGGGAATCTGCTGCAACTTGGCCTTCCTGCAAAAGGGACCCTGGTTTCCAAGAAGCTCCTTTGCCTCTTCAAGCTCGGGAGCCCGGAGAGGCTGCGACAAAGTTCTCTTACTTCGTGGGCCCCATCGCGCTGAGCGCGACGCAGGTGGTTGGCCACCCGGTCCCTCGAACTGCCAGTCGCGTGGCCGCAAGGTGGAGTTTGGGCGAGGGGTCTTGGCGAGTTTGATGGTAGTTTCAGGTAGCTTTGGATCTGCCCTGGACCTAGACCCGGCAGGCTTTGGGGCAGGGATCAGGCATGATCAAGGCCCCCTTCACAACCCCAAACCCTTCACAGTCATTGGGGGTGTCTTTGCGTTCTAGGGCCTTTGATACCTAGAATCCCCGATTTTTTGTTAACCCCTACCCTGCTCAAAGGCAAGTATTCCGTGGACAAAGCGCTCTGGCTGCAAGTTTGGCAGTCCTACGCCACGCACGGTGTGATCGGCTTGGGTGTGCCTCACACACCAGTGAGGGGGAGGGGGGGGGGGGCACCACGCAACCACGCCTTATAAAGCCCAAGCCCGAAACCCGCAACTCAGGATTGTGAGCTAGCGAAGTTCGGGCTGTCGATCCACCCGCAGACCGGCGTACCCGGGCGGCATCCTTTGGGGCAAGAAATCTTCGGAGAGCCCAACAGGGTTTTGTAGGGCTTTAGTAGGGTTTGTATGGGATGTGAAAATTAGCACTGATTTGTTGGACCTTATAGGGTCTGATTGGGCATAGAGGGAGCCCAATGTACCCCTTAGTTCATGAAGCTTCGTCTATACTTCCTAGATTTACAAGGGTTCGTCACGTCTCTAGAATGAAGGACCTTCTGTCCTTGCTGGGCCAGGGTTGGGTTCAGTGGGTTGCCTTACAGTAGATCCGAGCCCTAAGATCTCGAAAGATCATGTCAATATGGGGTGCTTGGAGGCCATGAGCATAGTTTTTTTTTCTGGAATTTTCGGGTATTTTGTTCAGGGGTCCTCACAACAAGGATCCTACCAGTAAGGGTTGAAAACTTATGCTCCCATATTTTCTGAAACTCCCACCCTGGGTCCGGGCAAAATGGAAGCCTAAGAAATGCTGCTTCAGACCCTGAATCTTCAACTCTAACCCTTAGCCAAAACCCAAAGCCGGCTCGCAAGTTGACGTCTCAGCTGTGTTCTACAGATTGCTGATGCTCACGATGCTTTTGACGAACAGGGCGATCGTGGTCAGTATGGTGATTTTGATGCTGGTGCTCATGATAAGGCTGTTGCACCCTAAAACCCCAAAGGCCTAGACCCAAAACCCCACACCTAATTAAACACTAAGCCTCTAAGCTTTGTGCCCTCTCACCCGCTGTCACGAGGCACTGGAGCTGGCCCCGGGCTGTAGCCAGGTCGGCTGCGGCAGCACCGACTCCATCGATGCTTGCACCTGTTGAGCCCTGAATGGGTTGAGGGTTTAGGACCTTAGGATTGAGGGGACATCCAGAAGACCTCCAGTAAAAATGGGTTGAGAGGAAAGAACGATCTGGCTAATGTTCGCCTGCTGTGACGAATCCCCCCCCCCCCATCCGCCCTTGATTGATTCAATCTGTCCGGTAGGGGGCCGAACAATATAATTGCTCAGCGCTTGGGGTTTAAAGGGTTTGTAGTGTCGTTTGGCGGGGGCTTGTGTTTTACTAGGGTTTCTTCTAGAAAGGGAACCCTGAAACCAATTCCCTTCCTCGGCATTTTTTGTTGGGAGTTGATACATGCCAATTCAACATCAACAATTTCGTCGTAATTAGCAGTGTCTGCAGGTTTTTCTGTTCAATCGGTTTGTTTGTTTAGTCGTCCAATCGGTCTGCTGAATTGGTTGGGGCGCTGTTGCCGGCGATATTGCAGAAGCCAGTATGAAGTTTCGACGCCATACTCCCGGTTTTCAGCCTCGAAGTTGAGAATGGTCTCGGACTAAGGCACTAAGGGTGGATGAGGCTTCAAGTTTTCGGTGTATAGGTGCATGGATTGCGAGTTTAGCGACGGGGGTCCTTCTGTCGATGCTGCTGATGATGATGATGATGATGATGGTGGTGCTGAACGTTCACAAATTACAAGTGTTTCTGTCGATGTCGTTGTCCAACTACCACTGAGGAAGTCAAGTGCACGGTCACAGCGGAACAGGACCCGGCGGTGCTGCGTGCCGTAGACAGAATGAGCTTAGGCACGACAGGTTTGATGAGAGTTGTGGTTTGTGGGACTAGGGTTTTGAAAAGATGACTTTTCATTCCTTGGAGCAGCATGATGGCGGGCACACCACATGCTCTTGTTATCTATAGTCCATTTTGCTGGTGCATTATGTTGTGAATTTGGGGTGGGGTCTCTCCTTCGGTGAACACAGACACTTGTACTGAACATCAGCCAGTCAGCCAGTAATTGCTTGAATCGTCGGCACGTCGTAGACCCGAACGCCGAACTTTGGGCCTTGAGCCCTTGACTCATTTGACTCCTACAGCCGTTGGCTTCCTCAACCCAGACCCTAAGACCCAGCAGTGTGGCTTGTGCTGCATGGCGGGTGGCAAAAACGAAGACCCTGCATTAAGGCTGCGTCCCCCACGTTTGCCGCGCAAAACGTTGGTCACGGGGGGGGGGGGGGGGGGGGGGCGGGGAGGGGGGTGGGTGGGGGGGATGGTTACGACCATGTTATTGAAACCTGTGATAATGCCCACAGCACTGGACAGTTTCGCATTTTGCCTTTTACAAAGACGTTTCTGCAACCAGGCGCAATGGCACAAGTGTTCATGCCGTTTGCGATCATGCCCAAAAGACTGTTGTTTGCCTCGTTTTTGCTTCTTTCAGCAACATAGAAGGCCGCGGCCACAAATCAAGTAGTGGACAATGCAAAAAACACAACCACCGGCTCGAACACACAGATTTTGCCGAATGCAGGTTTTGTGGACCGTTTTACATCTGTGTCTTGCAACTTGGTTCTGCAAGACGCAAACTACACACGCAAACTTGCAAAAAGTTTGCCGGACGTATCCACATATGCCTACACTAGCAAATCCTCTGCAATATCATGGTGCGCCGAACCCTCTGTGCCTGCCAATGAAATTGAAATGTCGTCATGAAGTCCCAGAAATTCTGCCAAGTCAAGATTAACTATTCCTACGAAGATCTGAGCACTCGTATCAAGAATGTGGTGGACGCAGCCTAAATTAAAAGTGCTGTTAAAAGGGAACCCTACACCTCAAGACCCTGAACTGAAAACTTAAATGCCGGATGGCGAGAGGAAGGCGGGCTGACTGCACAAGCTACTCTCGACGTGTTGGCTGGGGATGTGCTTTGGGCATGCATTGCGGCTGCTTTTTGTTAGTCTTTCGGTGTGGGGTGCTTCTCCAGGTTCGGAGGAGTAAATGATCGTATGATCCGGGGCGCTTGATGGTGGTGTGTGTGAAAGTACGTGTGCTTGCGACCTATACTGCCAGGGATGCCCAGAGCTTTCCTTTTGTCCCCAAAAACACACATGTCCAGGAAACACGCATGCCAACACACACATGCTACTTCTGTTGCAGCGTGCCCGCACTAACCCCGTACCCTCAAATCCCAAACCCATGACCCAAACCTTCTGAAGAACCCTGTAACTCCCCGACCCTCAGCCTAAAACCCGAACCTCAGAACCCGACAGGACACCTAAGCCCTACAGGTTGAGCACTGCATCTTGTTACTTTGTTCTGGCTTCGTAAGGGGTGTAAAGGGAAATCACCTCCAGTGCTGAGGTCGGCTACGGCTCGGAGCCTGTAGTGCTCTACAGCGGCGCCAGCTCCAGTGCCGTGCCGGCGCTGAGTCTCGGCGTGTGTGGTAGGGGAGCCTTGGGGTTCAGATATAATGTTCGGGGCTTTTTTGAATTTGGAAGCTTTTTCGGAAGAGCACCCCGTTACTCGATTCCGACACATTGCGCTTGCCTTACAGCTTGTCCCTTGGGCTTCATAATTTGGGGATTCTCCCGTGAAAAGCGGTGCCGCACCCACTCCCCTTAAACCCTAGACCCTGAACTCCTAATCTCTCACACCCAATGCCCAAAAACACCCTGGACCCTTAAAACCAAAGAAGCCTCAAACCTGAAAACTTCAACTCTGAACGTCCAGGCCCAACCGACCTTCGGCTTTGGTTTAGGACTTAGAGTCTGAGAATCGTAGCACTGTTGGATTTAGGGGTAGCTCGGGGCTAAAGCCTGTGAAGCCTCTCTACCCTTACAAAACCCCACGAAGCCCCAGAGTCTTGACAAACCTCCATAACGCCCTCAGAAAGACCCTACAAAGCAAGACCCCTAGTGAACGCTAAACGGCCCTTCTCGAAAACCCAAACAAATTCTCCAAGCCCGAGGAATGCCGAGGCCGCCGGTTCGGGCCAGTTTGGGGGCTTGGCCTGCATCCCAGGGGATGCCAGCCCCCCGGCAGCCAAGTGGTATTCCTCCACGTTCAGGGTTTGGGTTGCTTCGGGTCACAGGGTCGAGTGCTTCGGTTTCTCGAATATATCTTGACGAGGAAACCACCAATACCCCTAGTCTACTCAGGCCTTGATGCAAGAAGATGGTGATAAAGGCTGCTGTAGGGACTGTAGGGTCTTGGGGTTTCGGGGGGCTTTGGGTTTAAGAGTTGTTTGGGCAGCAGGAGGGTTGAGTGTTGTAGACGGTGCGTGGAGGGTTTAAACGGGTATAGAAAGATTTTTTGTTCAGGGGGTCTAGGCTCTAGAAGGCGTTCTACGGTTCAGGGAAGTTACGGCTCGAGGGGTTTGCGGGGCTCAGGCGTGTAGGATCTGGGAGTTGTCTAGAAGGGGAAATAGGGAGATTTATGACGTTTTGTGTCGGATGTTGTGCATCCCAAAATATTTTTGTGTCGGGCTTAGGGGTTGAGATTTGCGGTTTATGGTTCGGACTTGGGAGAGAGAGAGAGAGAGAGAGAGAGAGAGAGGCCTTCCTTTCGGGGGGGGCTATGCGTGCAGGAGAGAGAGAGAGAGAGAGAGAGAGAGAGAGAGGGGCCAAGCGTGCAGTGAGAGAGAGAGAGAGAGAGCGAGAGAGAGAGACAGGGTTGGGACTTGGGGGTTTAGCAATTAGGGGCTTCGAGTCGGTTCCGCTCTCACAGGCCAGGCTTTCCCAAACTGGTTTGTGAGACGGTTCTGATTTCTGATGGAGTTGTCTGACTCGTTCCAAATCGCCTTGAGCACTCGGACACAAGGGCACACACACACACAAACAAGCCGCCAGGCATTGAAACTGAGAAGGTGCAGCGAAGGTTGCAGCTCGAAGGTGCGTCGGGTGTTGGCGTCTGTTCGCGTTTCGTGTCGCTGAAGGCAGCTGGCTCGCGCTGGATACCGACACGGGGAAGCTGTCGCTGAAGTCGGGCCAGCAAAGCGCAGGTGCGGACTCTTGGCGGCTGGGGCTCAGGGTTTCAGACTAGAAGCCCAAGCCTTGTAGGCCCTGCACGCCTGAATAATCCCTTCAAGCCTGAGTAAGGAGGTCAGTCTCGTAGCCTTTGGGCTTTTGAAGCTTTGAGACTCCGCAAAAGGACCCGAGGGTCGAAGCCTTGAAGAGGAGCCGCCTTCAAGCCCTGGATCCTTCTGTTTGTGTGGAGCTCCCAAGTCCTTGAAGCGTTATTCTGGGCAGGAGGGCTCACCGGCGCCAAGGGCGAAACGATGGGCGAAGGCTTGCCCAGAAACATGGGGTTTAGGGTTCACGGTTACTGTTTAGGGCTGGCACGAAATGAACCAGATCCTATGGGGCACTGGCTAGGGATTCTGGGTTTTGGGTTCGGGAGGGTCGGCTCATGTGATTTCCTGAGTTTGGGATTGTGGTTCTGTGTTTCTTCGGACCTGTTTGACCTGAGAGCTTCGTTTTTGACGAGAACCCGAAACCCTCTGCCCAAACCACGAAGCCCAAGCAAGATCCCTAAACCCTTAAAAAAGCCCCGGCCTCAAACCCTCTCGAATTGGCCTTCCAACATCCACTGTAGGGGACCTGTGGAGGACTTCTTACAGCCCGAAACACCAACTGCTGAAGAGGCTCCGTGTTCGCGATGTGAACATCCCGGCCAAATTAATCGATCTAGAATGCTTCTTGGGTATACATAGTAATGAGAACGAAAATTGGAGTATCCTGCGTACATTATCATCGCAGCGACAATGTGTAAACTAGTGTGCTGAAGCAAATCGTTTGATTACATCATTCCAAGAGGCCACATCCTACTGCAAGATATCCTCTTCTGGGCCTCATTCCTAATTGACGTCAATTGGAATTTGGTAGTAAAAGGCCACGCTCTTGATAACTTCTCCTCTGTCTGACATTTAAAAATGTAGATTAAAAGGCCTCAGAGGCTGCAGCCGAAGCAACTCTCATCTTCGTGAGGAATTCTAATCAGGAGTTTGCATTTACAGGCAACACCCGAAACAATTATCAACTGGGAAAAGGAGAAGATTCGAGTTACGCATTTTAATTTTTTGAGGGGTCATACCCTAAGGTATCATCTTCTGGGCATCATTCGAAAGTTGATCTACTTGGGACTTGTTTCTTTGAAAGCCAACGCCCGAAGAAATCTTCCGGACCCTGTTCGTATGTAAACTTCATTAGAACTTGATGTTACAAAGCCACACCCGAAGAGATCCTTATCTGGGCTTCGTTCTTCATTAAGTGAATTTAGAATGTTGGTTAAAGAGACTCTGAGACATCCTCTTGTAAGCCTCATTCGAAAGTAAACCGAATTGGAACTTTATATCAAAAGGGCAGAAAGGGCAGCAGTCGAGTCCCTTGTGAAAAATATCAAAAGGCCATGCCGTCATGCCTACCCTAAAATCTCATCTCCCGGGCCTCATTCGCAATTAAACCAATTTAGAATTTTCTGTGAAAAGCCCACACCCGATTTCCACAAACGTTTTAAACATGAAGGGCAGATTTCGTAGAAAAAAGTTGGCAGGATCAGCATGTCCAGGATTTCCGCGAAATTGAAACCACGACGGGAAATGCAGGCCTCCTCGCATGCAAAGAAGCGTTGGAAATTATGGAAAGAGTTGGCAGGCCCAAGATTTTCCACAAAATCTAGGCCCCAGCCCTGAACCTGGTGTGTGCATGCGTGCCTGCCTGCCTGCCTGCCTGCCTGCGTGCGCATGTGTGTGTGTGTGTGATGTACATACATTGCGTAGCCCGCCTTCAACACCTTACCGTGCAGACTATTGTAAGCATCAGATGCTTGTTCTAAACCCTCGCCTCTTCGTGTTTAATTGGGCCGGCCACAGGTATGCTGCCTTCGTGTAACTATGGCGCCAAAAACCAGCACGGCGCAAGCGGGTGCAAGGGCGAGCGCAAGGGCCAGGAGCCCAAAACTCTAAGATCAGGCCGCCGCCTTGTCGTGTACAGGGTCAGGGGTCTGCAAGTTTAGGTGGGTAGAGGTTGGGGTTTAGGGCGGGTTGAGGGCGTAGGGGCTAGGGTCTGGGGGGCTTAGGGTTTGGGATGGTTTCGTATAGGATGTGTTCAGGGTTAGAGGTTAGTGGGTCTAGAGTCTAGAGTTTAGTTTCTCAGCGGGACTCGCGTCGCAAGGGACGCGCAAGGCTGGCGCAAGACCGCGTGGCCGATGTGGAGCCATGGGCCCTGACAAAATAAAACTGGCTTGTACATGTCATGAAACATCGATTTCGGTGCTAAGCCTGTACTTCAAAACAGTGACAATCCAGCCGCATTACGGAATCATCGCTTCCAGTACTGAGCTCGAACTACGAAACAGTGACAATCCAGCCAGCTTATGGAAACATCGCTTCTAGTACATAGTACAAACCCCCAGAAAACCTTGTCGGTACCACTTTTTGTAGTTGGCATGTTTGCCGACGTGGCCAAACACTAGCACGGCGCAAGGCGGCGCAAGGGCGAGGCGCAAGGGAACCCTACGGCCTTAGGCTTGGCATAAGAATTTAGAACAACATCCTGGCAATTTGAGTTCTTGTCGGCGTTACTCCGCGAGGCTCCGTATGCTCGGTGGAGAAGGGCGGCGCTGCCTGTCGCAATGTGACGTCTCGGGCTTTGGTCTTTGAGTTTTCGGTGTCTCAATGCTTTGGGGGTGTCAGGGTTATAGGTTGATCGTTTTGTAGTCAGATTTTTAGGACTTCGGAGTTCTGCTAAAGGCCGTTAAAACTCGCCCGAGATCGTTTTCCAATGAGATTTAGGGGTTCACGATTTTGCTGAAGGCTTTTACAAGCGCCTGAGGCGAAAGGCAGCGTCGTCGTGCTGGCCCCGACGCGATGGACCGGGATGAGCTACAGCCTTCCGGTGTTTTAGAAGTTAGATGTTCCGGATTGAGGGTTTTCGGGTTTAGTTTAAGCGATCTGCAACGGCCTGGCTGGAAAGGGCCCGAAAACTTCGGAATCCTGCCTGCTATAGTCCTTGGGAACGTGGTTGATTCATCAAGGGGGTTGGGTGCCCAAAAACGGTCCCACAAAAGGGCCCCGCTTTCCGACCCTAAGGTAATTCCTTGGGTGGTATCCTGCGAAAGCTCAGAGCGAGCGGGAAAGGGAAACAAGCAGCAATGTTATCGTGAAGGATGGGGTTAGAAGGCATCCTATGCGTGGACATACCGCCGTACTCACCGGGAACGCTGGGGCGCTATCCCATAAAAACTACTGCCACGGCGCGGTGAGACTCCCTAAATTCTAGGCCTTAAACCTGCTTTTGCCGGAATTTCAACACTGCCCGCTCCTGCACCTAAAGCCCCCCCAAATATCAACTCCTTCAAAAGCAGACCCTCAGCCCAAAGGCTACGGCCCGAGCAGCGACGTGCTCTACGCCACCGTCGGGGAGAAGTCGCCCATCCTGTGGCCCACAGCAGAGGGCGATGGCCGGATCGCTTGGTTTCTTCAAATCTTGCAGCCTGTGAATGGTCATGGGGCGTCTGTTACTTTTGGATGCATCATGTTGTGCGCGCTAAGAAGGCGCGAACTTCTTAAAGATTGCATAGCCTCGCCTGAGCGCAGAGCTCACAGTATTGTAGATTTCGTCGTCGTCATGCGTGGGCTCTTGTGTTGCACCTTGCGGCACTGATCCTCAAAAGTTTCGACCCCTTAGACGGCTTCATGCCAAACAGGCGATGACCCAAAACCCTAAACACCTGCAGATCAGTCATCGGTCAAACTTTGAAAAACACGCAGGAGGCGCAGAACGGTGTTCCGCGCTGTGATAAATCCTGAAGAAAGCTTTAAATCTGAAACCCTAAACCCCGATCAAAGCCCCTATATCCTAATCCCGGAGGTCTACCTCCCACGCGCTTCTCTGCCAGCTGTGCGGGCTCGGCTTTCGCTTTCGACGTCATCAGCGGTGCCTCTGCGATCGGTTTGCTGATTTCCAGTGTTTTCGGGGTTTACAGTTCAGGGTTAAGGGATTTGCGTCTTCATGAATGATTGATGGGCTTCGAGCTCGGGAGTTGTTAGGGCTTAAGGTTACTGCAAGTCATCTGGTGAAGGACGGGTGTGGGCCGGATAGCGTATAGAATGTTTTTTAAAGCTTGATGGCAATGCTCGTGAATTCTGCAGTGGCCTGCAGAGTTGTCCTCGACATCCCAGACCCCAAATGGTGAACTCGAAGTCTTAAACCTTGCACCGCAGCATGGAATTCTGATGAGACTTAGGGGGGGTCAGTCGAGAGAGGCGAAGACAGCCGATGAAGCAGGGGTGTGTAGTTGTTGCTGCTCGGGAGGTATCGGGAGGTTCATGGTTTAGCTGCTTTTGCTTTTTCCGCTTACGAGGAAAGGAAGCTGTGCTTAAATCTCAAATGCTACTGTAAAGCCTCAATTGGCCTCAATCGTATACCGGGCTACGCCACACACAGTAAGCTTCCGGGCTTTGGGGCTTAGGATGATTCAGGGTTTAGAGGGTTTAGGGTGGCGGCCCGGAGGATGGGCTGAGTGTGTAGGGAGTTCTGGATTATGTCGGGGTCTGGGGGGGTTAGGGTTAGAGTAGTTCGAGGGGCTGAAAAGTATGCCTCTAGTTGTAGGGACCCAGTATGTGGTATGAAAGTCATTTCTTTGCGTATAGGAGGTGGAAACTTCTCCTTTGCCCTGGAGCTCTCAGCGGTGACAGCCAGTGCTGTACCTATATAACTAGCAGCATTCTGAGCAACAGTCCGGGAATCTCAAGTCCTAAACCTCAGGAGGTGCCACCTAAAAGCTCAACCCCACACGGCCCGACCCAGGTGTCGCTACCTGGGACGGCCATCAGTATCCCGGTGTGTTTTTTAGTCCAGAAGAGGATCAAATAGAGAAGGTTCGATGATGACCAGGACCATGCTAATGGTGGTTGGGTGATGTTGGTGCTCATGCCCTTGCGGATCACTGCAAAAACCTTTCTTCTTCAGTTTCATCATGAGCCTCACACCTTCATTCTTCGCATCACCCTCATGCTCATCACGCAGCCGTCATGGTCACCGTTTTCACCATCGAAGTTGCTGCCATCATCACCTTCATCTTCAGCATCATTCGTGTTGGTCTCGTCCTCCTCTGCGCCCCGAGTCAAGGATTTTCACCCTGGATGCCGGGGGCGGCCTGCAGCTGAGTCCAGAGGATCGCGAGGGCCACAAGACACCACTTAAGACCCACAAGTCACCCAAGAAAAAACCCCCTAAAAGCTCCCGAAGCCCCACACAAGTTATCATGCCCCCAAACCCTGGCCCAGCCCTCAATCTTACAAACCTGAGTAGCTCTAACCCTCATGAAACCTTTGAAGCCCTAAACCCGGACAAAAAGCGGTGCTCAACGCATCCTTTTAAACTTTAACCCCAACACCCGGAGAGGGAAGCAAGTTCCACACTTGGAGGAGACCTTGACGAGGAGCCTGGATGCCCAGGAGGCCCGGCCGAGGGTGCGGTCCAGGGCATACGTAGGGTTCAGGATGGTTCAGGGTTCAGGGTTCAGGGGGTCCATAGGTCGGAGGTTGGGTGGGTCCACGGAGTTTACATGCCTACACTGTGGATGCAGACGAATCTGTGAAGCTAGCTGGCTGCACAGAACAGATGGCATGAAGGCAGGTCAACCGACAAGCGTTCTTGCAAGCTGGCTTTGCTGCGATTGCAGTTGGAATACGAGGGATGGCTCATCGAGAGTTGAGTCGTAGAATCCTTTTTGCCGGAATTCCATCAATTGTACCGTCATGCATGTCAGATGTTGAAAAATATGTCCTGCCTGTTGTAAGATCAGATCAGTGATGCGTGGTTTCCAGGGACGGGCATCTAACAGCCACAAGCTTGGGACCGAGGCATTAAGCAGCCTCTAAGACAAAGGCAAAGGAGTTCCAGAGATAAAGGGGCCCTCGGATCCCGAATAGAAGGAACCCTGAGGCTCCGCTTTTCCGAGTCCTAGCCTTGCGAGTTTCTTCAGGGGAGCGCGGTGCGGCGGACCATCGGGCCACTGCAGTGTACCATCTTCGGGCACTATGAGTTCCTGGGGCTGGAGAGTTTCGGGTTTAGGCTGAGGTTTCAGGGTCAAAAGGGACTGGACTGTTCGAAGAAGCCTGGATGCAGAAAGGTTTAGGGTTTAGGGTCACCTTGGTTTCTAAACCTTCGTACCTCCTTGACGCAGAGAGCGCTTCAACCACAAAACCCAAGAAGAATCACGCCAAGATTATGAGGGCCGTTATATGAGGATTTTGGAAGGGTGTCAAAGCCTGTGCAATATCCAAGGCGGCTCCCGACACCTGAGACCCCTGAAGTGGCCGGCCAAATTCCCGAATGCCTAACCCCGCAAACCTCTGTGTAATTACCAATCCTTAACTTGCGACGTACACCTTGCCAACGGTCCCAGACAATCGGGAGAAATTCACAAAAGAAACCGTCACATCCTCGACCCCCCCCCCGCCCCCCCACCCCCTCGGCGTTACGTCATCCCAAACCCGAAGCCCTTACACCTCAACCCTCAATACCGAACACTGAGCCCGGAAAAGTTTCAACCTTGACACCCTACGCCCGAAAACGCCTCACCACCCAAGATCTTCCCACAATCGAGGCCCCAAACCCGAAACATCCCGGGACCTTACAACCCAACTTGTACCCCCCAAGATCTTCTCCCACAAAGGTGGAATTCGGCGCGCCAGGGCGGCGTTGTCAGCCACCGGCTGACCTTGGAGCTCCGGGCCTCGCGCTTGGAAGTGTGTGCTTAGGAAGGTTTTGGAGGGTTTTGGATTTCGGGCATATAGGGGTTAGACGGCTAGGCTTGCAGCTTAAGACTTCGAGTCTGCGGCTTGGGGTTCCGAATTTGGTTTTCGAGAGCCAGAGGGCAGTGCCCTAGGTGGTGGTTTATAAGGCTCAGGCTCCAGGTCTGCTAGGTCGGGTGTCAGCAGTCGGGCCCGAGTTTGACATCTTGGGGCATGGAAGGCCTGGGCCTTACGGCATGCAACCTTTGTGACGTTTCGGGTTTGTCTTGGTCGAGGAACCTGAAGCTTGAGCCTAGACTTAAAGCACCGAGTTTCGTTTTTTGAGCAGAAGGACCACACGTGCTGGGCAAAGACGAGGCAAAGTTTCGCCGGCCGCACCGACAAGGACTGAATTCGTGATTGCGTCGGTTGCACCAGCACACCTGAAAGCTTGAACCAGAAACTCTGTTAAGCCTCTTCCTGTCGCGGTGATCATGATGAACTTCATGGTGTGATGATGATGTCGATGATGCTGATGATGATGATGCTTCTGCTGCTGCTTCCGAATCATGCCCCATCATTCGCATCATGATGGTCATGGCCTCCGACAACACCGCCACGACCAGCAATCTCAACTGTTTCTTGGGTTTGCTGTCCTGGCCATTCGAAGCACTATGTACTGCAAAAATGGGCATTGCCGTGTCGCAGCGAGTCCTAGGTATTTCGACCACGAAAGGCATATATGCAAATTGACGCGTCGGCAAAAGCTGAGCTGTGTTACTTGCAGTATTACTTAGTGTTGTTGATCTTGCATTCTTTGTCATGAACACGTCCAGCAGCAATGACAACCAGCAAGGAGCAGGATGATCACCACTAAACCGAGACGACACCCGCACGTCCTATGTGTTCAGGATACGCTTTGTATTCTGCTTGTGCTAAGTTGTCTTGACTTTTCCTGTCGTTGTGCGCATGATGCTTGCTACTGCTGTTGATGAATTAGCATGGGGATGGTGCTGATGACGGGGCAGAGGACGATGGTGGTGATGATTACTATGGCTGATATTCGTTGCGATTACCTTTATTCTTTTTGCAATGGTTGAGGCTGTCATTCTCACCAGGACAACTGCTAGTGTTTCATGTTCCTTTTGTTGCTTACAGTTTGTTTTGCGACGATCAGGACATCAATCACAGCTCTTACAAGAACCACGACCCGGAACGCTTAAACCCAAAAACTCGCAAGGCCTCGGACCCTCAAATTCACCACAAATAAAACTCACAAAGTCCTAAACCCTGAGCGCCTCAACCCTCCAACTTGAAGACCCCGAATGCTTAAGCCCCAAACCAAAACTTGCAAAGCCCAAACCCTTCGACCCTATATAGTGCCCTCAACGAAACTGTCAGGACACGATGCGGCTACGCCCAGAAACACCTCAATTCCTAGCGATACAAGTGCCCTGAATCCCAAGACGGTCTTTCGAAAAGCCCCAAAACCCCAAGAACCCCAGAGCTTGAACTCAAACCCCTTCAAAGAAGATGAGCAGAAGCGTTCCAACAGGGCCACATGTCTGAGAACGCGTGCCGGAGCAAATGCCGCGACGAAGCTTTGCGATGTCGGAAGCTCCAGGGTTTGGGGCATTAGGGCTTACATGTGCAGACTTCAGAGGCCTGGATGTAAAAGGGCTTACATGTGTTGATTGTGGGTTGGGGGCGAGGAGGGGGAATTGGGTTCAAGGTTTAAGGTCGAGGGTGGTTTCAGGGTCGGGTTCGGAAGTAGGAGCAAGACAGAAACAGGAACGGCCAAAGTGAAAAACCAATAGGCAGATATGTAGGAGTAGGTGGCAAACTCAGTGAGCCGATAAAAAACGCCGCAAGGCAAAACATTAGACTGATTTTCTGAACGCACGGAAAGAAGCAAGCAAGCAAGTGAGAGAGCGAGAGAGGAAGGAATTCTTGGCATGAAGTTGAAGGCGATTGACATCCCAGGAACTGTACTGCACGCACTGGGCCGTGCAGGATGGCAAGTGCTTCTTTTACGGTGACTTGCCTACAGAGCTGTTGGATGCTGTTGGACTTCAGGGACCTGGCTCAAGGACACCCCGACACCCATCGACCGGAGGGTACCAATTTGAGTTCAAGAAGGCTCCGTGATGAATGACGTTTGCCTAGAGCCCAGGAGCCTCTGGGTTCATGACAAATCCAGAACTCGCACAAGAGTCCCGACTTTGCCCCGCCTTGAAGGACTCCGGAGGAAATCTTCTAGGGATTAAACCGCCACGCCCTGGCAACCCTATTTTTAAGAAGTGACTTTTGGCATCGTGGAGATCCCAGGCGGCCTCTGCAAGGACGTGGATGACCTTGCCTGCAGCCTCAAGCATGCCACATCCCCGGCAAGACAGAGCCAGGGGGGGGGGGGGGCAGGAGGCTTTGGAGCGCAGGTGTAGGCATGAGACTGCGAACCAGATGTGCCCCAACCGTTAACCCCTAAAACCCTGGCCAAGAAAGCTCTGCCAGGTATGGATCACGGCGCGGTACCCGGGTTGCGGTGAGCGCCACAGCTGCGTCCACTTGAAGCCGCCCCCACTGCATGCAGGGAGTGGGGTTGTGTAGGGAGGTCGAGCCTTTCGTCTTCAGGCTTTGGGCCTTTTGGGGTGTTTTTTTTCTCGGGAGTTCGGCTGAAGAGGATCCTGGGCAGTAGAGTTTGGAGTTGAGAACCCTGCCAGCGCAATGCAGTTGAGTCGCTGGGACATCGAGGCAACTCCCATTCCTGCCCAAATAAGATGCTTTCCTTACCATGGTATTCTCGCTTGAGCCCATTAGCAGACCCAGCAGACCCATCAAGAGGAGCATGCCCCGAGCCGGAAGCCCCAAGCAAAGCTTCGATGGCCCTGAAACAAGGCAAGCTTGTCTTAGTCAGGCTCCGCTCAAGACCCTAAACTCCCTAAACTCCCTAAACCCTTACCCTAGCCCCAAGCCTTCGAATGGAGCCCCCGTTTCCAGAGCAAACCTCGAACTCTCAAGGCTGAAGCTCAACATCCCCACCCTAGGTGGTGGCCAAATACAACCTTTGTAGAATCCGTATAAGGAACCTTTATAGGAACCCTTGCAGGAACGCTTATAGATTCCCTTATAGGGCCGTTTGTCGGGGCGTAGTGAACCTTGACCCACTTGCCATGGGCCCAGGTTGCCGGGGCAACACTACGTCTCCGGAAAGTACTGCCCCGGCGGTGCCGCCTTGGCTGCACGTAACGGAAACACGTGGCCAGTGTGACTAGGGTGTTTGTATATACTGGCTTTAAGCGACACCAAAGATTTTCCACTATGCGGGGCCCGTGCAGCCTCAAAAAATGCCGACAGCCTTGTGCCGGTTGCCGCAACCTTGAGGAGAACGCGGCGAGCGTTTCCCAGGGCCCCGTGTTGCGCTCAGCACAGGGTTTTCGAAATGGAATTGTCGGCTTGAGGGCTGCCGTGGCTTCGAGCGAGCATCTAGCAGCTATGTTTTGCACAGGGCGTAAGGTCCCAAGATCCCAGGGTCTGCGGTCTAGGGTTTGAGAGGGTTCAGGCTGGACTTGGCATGGCGCGCGACCGAGCGCTGCGGGTTCCCTTTGTGCCCTGCTACCCTTGGACCTTCTGGCTCTTGAAATGGCCCATCTGGAGTTTAGGGTCTAGGGCTTGGATCTACGATTTAAGGTGCGGTAGTGGCACAGGTGTGGATGCAAAGAAGAAGGGGCTTGGGGTTTCTTTCAGACTGTCAGTAAGTGTGGAGCTTCAGGAATGTCGGATGACGCAGTACCAGTACCTTTCTTCAAGTCCTGGATGCTTGCGTGCTCCCACCCTCAGCCAAAGAGCTCAGGTCTACTTCAAGAAGGGCCTGACCACGGAGGATCGGGCAAGCCCAACGTGGGGTATGGAAAGCCCGATTCCCAAACCGTCCCCAACCCCTAACTTTTGTTACAGACTCCAATTCAGGCCCTACAGCGCAACCCGTCTAACGACGAAACTCAAATCTCTCGCCATTATTGGTTTTGCTTCGTGTTATTATCATGAGTACTCTTATTGTGATTAATTCTAGATCTTTTTTATACCACCATCGTGACAAAACCAATGATCTGACGATGATTGTGATTGCCATCGTGAATTCTGGGATGGCTGTGATGGTTCTGATGTCAGTAGAGTATGAGGATGACCACCACGAATCTGACTACGTTGATAGGTTCATGTCGGTACTGCTGGTTCGAGTTGTGATGACCATTGCCTTTGATGGCTTTTTTGCCCTTGCGCTCCGGAAGCCTCTTGAGCCTCAAGCTTCCCGCCAACTGAGAGCTCTCTATGTCCATGTTTCAGAGCTGCATGCAACGGCATGCTATAGAGAGCTATACTCCTAACCGGGCCCTCATATTATAGATAAGCCCTAAACCCTATGTCATTCGTTTTGGTTGGCACACTGTTTTTTTGCTAGTGCGACTCTGATACTGCGACGCTAGTGCAGGAGAGCTTTTGGCTAATGCGCCACGAGAGCTCAAGAACCGGCTGCTCCAACGGCGACTGGGCGATCGTCAAGCCGAAACCCGAACAGGCCCGCTTCTTCAGGCCTTATATATGACCTTAAGGTTTTTGAAAAGGTTGTGTAAGGGGCTTACATAGGGTTGTGCTGGATTTCCAATTTTAGGGTTTTAGCGTTTAGGCAATCAAGGGCCTTAGGGTTGAGGGCCTGCCTGGCCTCAGCTTAACTTCCTGAAGCTCCCGAATCTGAAGCCTAGCCTGTGCTACCGCATCGGCCTCGTCTTTCTGATCTCATGGGTGCCCGAGGGATCCTCAACCCCATTTCCTGAAACAGCAGCAGGATTTCGAGAACGACACCATGGCCTATGTGGAGCTCCATGGCGACACCGTGGCATGCGTCAAGGGCTCCTCCTCGGATTTGCCTTCAGATCCCTGGCAGAAGCGCAAATTCCCTAAATGCAAGCCTAAACCTTCTAACAGCTACCCCCAAAGGCTTTTCCTACCCCACACCCCAAATCTTGCCGAGCAGGGCACCTCAGTTGAAATACAAGTGTGAGCTGAACCCTAAACTCCTAAACTTTTTGTCCCCAAAAGCCCAAAAGCCCGCATCTGCTCGTCTAGAGTTTAGGGTCGAAGGCTTAGGGTCGACGAGAGTTCAGGCTTGAAGAGTTAGGGTTTGGAGTTTTACGGGCTTGGGGTTCAGAAGCCCGAAGTTCGAAGAAAGCAAGGAAGTCCGAAAGCCCTAAACCCCACACCCCCAAACTGTGGTGCCTACAATATCCCAGGGGGCCCTTCTAGGGCATTAGAAGCTTTGGGGTTTGCGTTTTGGGTTCGGGGTTTGGGATTCATGGCTTCGGGTTTGGAGCCCAGCCCTCCCAACGAGCCCACTACTGCGCCGCTTACTTGAGGAGTAAACCTTTGTTAGAACTAAGTCTCTACTAGTTGCGGAGAGAGACGTTCACATTGAAGGGGGCATCGAGCTCATAGTCCTGACGCCTGAAAGCCTTGGAATGCAAGGACATCTTTGGGCAACCGGAGGTGGCCCTGACGGTACGGGGCCCACTTCAGGGTTTGGGGCTTTAGGGTTTGTAGGGGCGGGGTGTAGGGTTTTGGGCTTCATGCAAGGCTGGGGAATTGGGGTCTTGGAGGCTTAGGCGTTTAGGGTTTCGGAGTCTGTGGTTCAGGGTTCAGAGAGTCGTGTTTGAGGTCGGGGTCAGGCCCTTGCTCTAAGAGTTCTGGTGTACCTCCTAACCTCCTAGAATCTTGCTGTGCTGCCATATGGTTTGAACTCTCCCGTGCACCCTTGTTCCGAGAGCCCAAACCCTTGACGATGAGCCTGATGCTAGTGACATTGGCAAGACGCGCAATACGAGCAGTGCAGGTAGCAATCTCACCCAGCTTGTATGGCAGTGCAAGTGACACAGTGGTACTGTCCAGGTTACCCAACTCAACGCTAATGGGGCGATTGCCACTGTGGCCCCGCCTGGCTGCGTCACGCCCCATGGCCTCTTATTGAAGGTTGGGGAGTTTGCTCTTCCTGCTCCTACTTTTCGGGCATCCCTGCTGAGCCCTTTGCAGGTTGTTTCCTCCGACCACATTGCATGTATGTGCGGCTCGTGTAGGAGCTTGTCTGTCGCCGAGGAATTTGGCTCTCAATCAGGGCGTAGGGTTTAGGATTTAAGGTTTCGCGTTTCGGTTTTGGTGTGTGTTCTGATCGGTCAGGGGTCATCTTGGTTTTTTGTTCTAGGCAAATGCGTGCGCGTGTGTGTGTGTGTGTGTGCACCCTGATTCTAAGCTAAGGGTTTTGGAAAGTCTCTGAGGCTTGGCCGGACATTTCGTATAGAAGACTGACGGTGAATGTGTTTTATGCAGGGGGGCAAGGGCTCCAGTGACTAGCCTTGCCCAACGAAGCCAAGTCATTGGAGTGGATGCAGTGGCTGATCACCACTGCGTACCTGCAATCGAAAGGCCACCCCAAAGTACCCTTAAAGTTGTTTGCTGCCACAGTGGCCGGCAGATGGATGGATCAGGTTTTTCGTGTAAGGCCACAATTTCGTCACCATGCATAAGATCTTCGGACAGGGAAGCCAGTGAGAGTTTACTCTCTTATCTCCGTGTGTGGCCTTGTTGCCAATCGCAGTTATCCCGCGAGGGAGCTGTACGGGTCGTTGTGCGACTCATCATGGTACCATGGAGGCCCAATAACCTGGCAGGTTGGGTCGAGAGGCCTAGTGCCACGCATGGAGCCCACTAGACCGCTCTCGAGCGATGAGTAACTTTCAGGTGGATGGGCAACAGAGGGCTAGTCCCAAGAGCAAGAATGGTGGGTCTTAGCACCCGTGTGGCCCGAGGTGGGGCCTAATGGAGGTCCTCCGGACCGCAATAGAGGCCTTAGCGCCAATGGAATTTTATGGATGGATTGGCGATGCTCGGCTCCTTATTCAGCTTTAACCTTTTTTTTTTAGTTGCTAGGATCTGTGTGACGCCATGTCTTCTTTCACTTTCCCGTTGTCGGAAGTACCGCATGTTTGGGGCTGTCCCCTCTGACCGAGGGGCGTGTGTGTGTGTGCACCCTGATTCTAAGCTAAGGGTTTTGGAAAGTCTCTGAGGCTTGGCCGGACATTTCGTATAGAAGACTGACGGTGAATGTGTTTTGTGCAGGGGGGCAAGGGCTCCAGTGACTAGCCTTGCCCAACGAAGCCAAGTCATTGGAGTGGATGCAGTGGCTGATCACCACTGCGTACCTGCAATCGAAAGGCCACCCCAAAGTACCCTTAAAGTTGTTTGCTGCCACAGTGGCCGGCAGATAGATGGATCAGGTTTTTCGTGTAAGGCCACAATTTCGTCACCATGCATAAGATCTTCGGACAGGGAAGCCAGTGAGAGTTTACTCTCTTATCTGTGTGTGCGTGTTTGTGTGTGTGTGTTGTTACTTACTTTTAGGATAAAAGCCCAAAGCCGGACCACTCGTGGATTCTGTTGTCCCAACAGAAGTTGCAGCTCTGCAGGCATAAGAAGAGCTTGACTCGCCCCAGCCAGGGTGGTTTTGTTTTCACATCCCGGTCCGCACCTTGGACTTGGGATATCCTGCCCCCTCCTCCTCGTCCTCCAACAGCAAAAGCAGCAAACAACTTGGCTACTAGTAGGGAGTGATCTCATGTTTTGTGTCAAAACTTGTGCTGTTGCTGGTGCTACTTGTTCTGCATGTGTTTATGCTACTGTTTGGTGCTTCTGTTTGTGCTATTTCTGGTGCTACCTTGTCTGCTCCTGTTTCTGCTGTTTCTGGTGCTGCTTTTTCAGCTCCCTTAAGCCATGCATGGATTGCCGCGGGCCAAGGTGGTTCGAACTTCTGGTGTTCTTCGGTGTCTGTGCGATGTATACAAGCTTCTCTACCTCTTACATCCTCTTACTAGGGTGAGGAAGCTTGCGTTGCGCGGCTCTGTAGAGTCCCCGGCCGGGAGCGAGGAGAGGTCGGGTCTCATTGTCAACGCTTGCGCGCGCGCCGCCTCGTCAGCCGGGCCGGCAGCATATTTCTGGCAGGCCGACAGGCGGGACCCCCCACGGCATCGGTTTGCAGCTCCTCCAAGCGGTGGGGGGGGTTTTAGGGGGGGCAGCCCAGCTACAGAAACGACCGACACGCCAGACCCAAGAAACTGTAGATTATCCGAGGAAGCCCGATCCTCCGAGGCCAAACGTCACTGTGGTTGATGGAGCCGAGGAGGACGAAGCATCGGTCGAAGCTCTGGCGCCGCCGCGCTTGGAGTTTGAGGGCTTTGGAAGGTTTGAGCTGCCGACCGACCCCAACAGCCGACAAGAACTCCGCGCAGCAACAGCAAAAAGACATCACCTATCCCACAGCAAAACCAACTCGCAGCACCAGCAAAAAGGCCGTGCTTGTGGTAACAACAAAATCTCCGCAGCAGCAAAACAATTACCTCACCGCCCACTCACGCCCGCAGCAACAGCAACGTGTCTTGGGTTTCGTGTCTGGGGTTCAGGGGTGTGTTGTTGTTGCTTAGGGCTTCGACTGTGCGTGCTCCGGACTCACAGAGTTCAAGTGGGTGTCCCTCTGTTTGCAGAACTCGCCGCAAGACCGACGGTGCTTGAAAGAGGTCCTGGCGACTTGAGAAACAGCTGGACTCGTCCCAAGCACAGTTCCGGGGTGCACGATCTCTTTTGGGTTCTGACGCAGCTAGATGCTGTCACAACCGGCCGCAGTGCTGCCCTGATTTAAAGGTCCTTGCTCTGGCACTAACGTTTCTCCTACCTCGCCTGCCTGCTGAGCTCGTAGCATCCGCAGCGTCCATCTTCCTCACCAAACATCATGCTGTCATTCCTGTGTTTGAAAGTTTCCGCAGCGTGCTGCTGGGTTGCTTTTCTATGCAGCGCATCTGCGTCCGACACTATACCAGGAGTGGCACTGAGCTTCCGCGTTTTCGGCCAGCGAAACAGCCACAAGCAGATGAGAAGCATCGCAAGTTTGTGGCTTTAGCCGTCATCCGCAAGCCCAACTCTCTGACCGTAGACTCAACACCTGGACATGCCCACCATGCTTGGCCTTCAAAGGCCCGAAAGCCTAAGCCCTCAAGCCACCTGAAGCTCGCAATCATGACCCTCTGAATGTTAAACCCTAAAGTTCCTAAAGCCCAAGGCCTTGTCATCCCAAGTTGATTCTTCGTGGTTTGGGGTGGTCTGGGCAGGCTTTCTGCTGGAAACTAGTGTGCGGCCGTGTGGATTTCCGTGTACGTGTGCTCCTCGAGTGGAGGTGCTTGATGACCCCTCCACTGATGCAGCCGACGACCACTGGCTGCATCCATGCGCCTGTGCTTCTCCGACGCATCGGGTATAAATGTTGGGGGGGGGGGGGGGGGGCCTAAACCCCTGCAGCCCTACGACATCCTGGAACGCTAAACCGCTCAACTCCGAACGTCGTCTTCCGGCCTTCGGGGGTTTCGGGAGTCGGGTCGCAGCTTCTGGGGGTTCCGGGGGTTCCGGGGATTCGAAAAGGACGTAGGACCTGCATACCGAACCTCAGTACTGTCGAAGCCTGAGGAACTACATGTAGCTACTTTGAATTACTTCTTGGGCATAAAACCTGCACGTCACTACTTTTTCAGGCTCCAAGATTACTCGCTACCTCGGCCCTCGTCAACACGACAAGCACCATGAGAAACGTAGGCCACCACAGCGTACCTTTCTGATGCTTCCTTCGATTCTTTAAGGAGACGCCTGCGAAAGTTCCAAGGTGGCATGCGAAGTTGAACGCAGCACCCTACACCCTTGACCCGTCAACGCAGGTACAAGGCGACAACTCAATGCCCAGACCCAACGCAACTGCTTATAGGTTTCCAAGCCCAACCATCGATGAATGCAAAACGCTACACAACACTTTGGCAGAACCTGCTGACAACCACTGTAAAATTCCGTAAAACCCCACAACCATCATCAAATACCATCAAGCACTACAAAGACCCTCAAAAGCGCCCGATACCCTTGTAAAATTCGTTCAAGCATGGTACAGCCCTCTGAAGCCCTTTTCAGGCATCAAGCATCAGATCCGCTCCTTCGGCACCCGACGCTCCCTCTTGTTTTGCTTCCCGAGGCTCCACCTGGCTGGGGCTCCTTGCCGCCTGTTGCGGGTGCCTTGGGCCGAAGTTTCGCAGGTTTCGGGGCTTTCGCGAAAGCCTTGTAGGGTGTGGGAGTTTAGGGTTTAGGGGGAGGCCAGGAGTGAAGGGGCGTGCAGGGTGTGGTAGTTTGGGGCTTATTTTAGGTCTAAGCTGAGTGCTGGGAGTTGGGGCTTCGAGAGCTCCCACTCGAAGTGATGCGGATCAAGGACCAGCCCCACCACCACAGACACTTGACAGACAGAGATCAACCTCGGCTACGCTAGGGTGAGCTGCGAGGAGCCAGCGAGGGTTCTTCGTGAGACGCCGAGTGATGAAGGCAGAAGATGGCAAAATCGTTTTTCCTGCTGGAGCAGCCACGGCAGCTGCCGAGGCACACTTTCGTGCGGCCGATTCAACGGCTTGGGAGACATCAGGACGTGCGTGAAGGAGTAGACGGTTTGTTCATGTAGTTTGAAGTGATTCCCTATGTAGTGTCGTAGGCCTTTCAACGATACTTCTGTGAACCACCCTGACAGACGATGAGGACCCTAGTTCTTCAGTTCGGAAGTCCTGGTTGCTGCTGTCAGCAGATGCTCAAGACACAGCTGAGCATCAACACAGCGGACAGTCTTTGTGAAGGCCTAGGGCATCGCAGACGTAAAGGCTCTCAGTGAGTAAGACCTTTCGTGGAGTGCATTTTGGAAGCAGTTCGAGCGATTGCACTTCATAAGACATGGCCCGGCCTGATGACTCAGCACCTCCTGCAACCTCCGCCCCAAGCCCTAATCCCTCTTGTGCAGCTCAGGTGAGACTGTGAGCGCTATCCCCGCCGGCAGCAACAATGAGTTCTGGTCAGAACCCGCAGTCATTGCCAGGAGCTGAGCTTTGTCGGAATGTCGAGGGTTTAGGGCTTTCGGGTTCGATGCTCAAACCCTAAACTCTGAAACATAAATCCGAAGCCCTTGAGGGATGACTTTGGGTTCAGGGCTTTAGGGCTCACTTGGGGGCAGCAGAGGGTCCGAAACCATTCGCACTCAACAGCCCTCTTGGCCTCTATGGCTAGTCGGGTGGCAAGAAAACCCCTGAAGCCACCGAAATGCCGAAGCTCCATAAGCCCTAAGCCTTCAACCCTAAATGCTGAACTTATCCCCAAACCCTTTTGCGCACCAAACTTGAAGATGTTTTCGGGTGTCCGGTCGTCGGTACACCGAGTTACCAGTTGACAGGGCGCAGTACCCTCCACTTCCGTTTCGACGTTGGGCACGTCCTACTGCCTGACAATCGCGTTTGCTATGGTCTCTCCTGCAGCCATCTTGAACCTCCTGATCCTCTGCAACCCCCAACCCTGAATCCTTGCCTGCCGTGTGCGAGTGCGAGAGTCGAAGCCCTGAAGCCCTGAAACCCGAAACCCTAATCTCGAGACCCCAACTCGTGAACATTCCTGAACCCTAAACTTGACTCTCTAGACCCTGATTGGAAACCTTGAGGTGGACGGCCAGTTCGCATGCGAGCAGGAGAATCTTGGTGCAGGTTTTGGTAAGGACTGGGGTGCCCACAATGGTAGGGATCATCTCAAGGAATCCCAGCATGAGCTTCTTACAAGGGTCCTGTAAGTTTATAAACGGCTTTTAGCAAGAACTTCAAATCAGGGCTTTGTATGGGTTTCCTGAAATAAGGGGTACGTACCTTATTCATCCTACCTTGCTTTCACACTGACGTGGGTTTACACATCAACCCTGAGCTGGAAGGAAGTGCACTGTAGCAGCTTGTGCCTTCTGCTGCCCGTGAGTACTCCCGCCAAGCTTCAGTCCAGCTGCTGACTGCTTCCAGGTACCTTGTGGAGGTGACCATGGAGACAGAGAGCGATGGCCGTCGTGGTGCAATGAGCGGTTTCGCGGTTTGTTGTGGTGGGTATTGCTGACTCCTTGCGAGAAAAAGACTCTTCTCGGAATACCTCCTTCAATCCTCACTGAGGAAGGGGTAAAAATTGTCAGTGGAGGGGAGTGTATGAAACAAGGGCCTACAATCTACAAGTAAACGCTAGACTCACGACCCTTTAACATCCCCTACTACCATACATAAGCATTGTACAAAACCAATCCAAGGGCCTGTTCGATATAACCCCGAGAAAACCTTTAGTAAACCCACAAACTACTGAGAGGCACTCAACCCTCAAGGATCGTTTTCTTCGGTAAGCGCTTTCGCCTACTGGCTTGTCGTACCTCGTGCCAAATAGCGATTGGCAAGAAGATTCAAGGGATCATAAACATCAAACACACAGCGGGTTCCAGTGACACCTGGAACACATGATCGCTGCAGACTGTTTTTAATCAAAAACAGCCTACTACCATACATAAGCATTGTACAAAACCAATCCAAGGGCCTGTTCGATATAACCCCGAGAAAACCTTTAGTAAACTCGACAGCCCTGCAACGCTCAGTGAATCACCGGGTTTCGGGGTGTGCAAGCAGCCGAGGCCTGGACCCAGGCAACTGCCGAACGCGCTGCCTGTCGCAAGAGTGCCCCTACTTCTGGGAAGGCCAGTTCCGAGGTTTTTAAGGATTTGGAGCTTTGGGATTTTACGTTTTCGCGTGTTAGGGCTTAGGGCTCGCGGGTTTGGTTGCGGGTGTTCGGGTTTAGGCTTTGGGTGCTATGGTTTGAGAGCGGATGAAGGCCTACGCAGGCTTTGATTGCTGTGACCATCGCACCCTGAAGTCTAAAGCAGACAAACGCAAATGCCAAGCGATCATGTAGAAATGCTTGCAGAACCTCGACAGGCACTACTACTTTATGTGCAAGGCCCTGATACCTGATGTAAGGTTTAGGCCTTAATTAGTGGTGTTGAAGAGGTGCATCCCTGGCATGTGCTTTGTGATGCTATCCGCATGCTTGTGATCCTGGATACTCTTGCAAGGGTGTCAGGCGTTCAGGTCAGCTGCAAAAACTTACACAGTACTTGGCACTCATAGAAATTGCAGGCTAAAGCGGCACCCTATGGAGGCGAGGTTTATGACCCTAAGCCCCAAGCCTAAATCCAAATGCGTTTCCTGTGCGAACTCTGGGTCAGGACCCCCCACTGTTGTGACACAGCATCCTTTGATTCGTCTCAATCATCCCGAATTGTTACCCTGCCTTCCGCATCCCAACATCAGTTTGCACCCCGCCAAAACCCTACACTTGCAACATCTTGCAACTCGAAGCTGCAAAGCCCAGACTGGGCAGGGGAAGTCATGTCGACAAAGCAGTGCCGCATCTACAGCCAGTGCACGGAGCTGGCGGGGGATCCCAACTTGGGTAGGGGCTGGCCTCAGACACAGCGGCAACTTCGTGTTTTGGGCCTGCAGGATGCTGGCCTCAGTTTCGTAATCGTCTTATACCTTCCTTTCTCAAAACATCTCAAAACCTTTAACATCTCAAAACCTCTTACTTGTAGCCCCAAACCCCAATACGTCAACCCTTGCATCGAGAACCCCTATACTTTTAACAACGCTGGCTGACTCCGATCTTTCCCGAAAAGTTTTTTTGCAGAGTTTTGAGTGCCTCGGGTGGTCGAGATTCTGCCGTGGACTGGTTGAGGTCGAGATTTTGTGTGACTGTCCCAGTAGACCAGAGAAGAGGCATCCCGAAGCGGTGTCGGTTGTGCGGGTTCCCTAGGGCCCGAGGTGTTTGTCTGGCACATGCTGCGCGGTCCACGAAGCCCTTAACCCGAAACCATAAAAGTGCAAAGCCCCAACCCAGAAAGGTTCCGTGCCGATGATCTTCGTGCGATCATGACGACGTTTTTCTCATGATTATTGCTGGTGAATGGTGATGCCAAGGATACTGTTGATGGTGGTGGCAGCGATGGTGATGACTATAATCACTATCGAAATCACAGATCACAGTCATCATCATCACGATCGTCCTCGTCCTCGTCCTCGTTATACTTCTCAGCACCATCATGAGATGTTGTCATCATAATCGTCCTTATCAGGAAAACAGGCACCCCAATAGCCATCGTCATAATCATCATCATCATCATCATCAGCATCATCATCGTCAGCATCATCCTCATCATCATCATCATCATCATTATCGTCATTATAATCAGCCCTAGCCGTCATCATCACGACCACCACCACCAGCACCACCACCGCCGCCACCAGCAGCAGCAGCAGCAGCAGCAGCACCACCACCACCACCACCACCACCACCAGCACCATCTTCAGCATCATCTTCATCAGGCCTGACCATGGCGACCGCCACCAACATCGCCATTTCTCTTCATCGCCGTCTCTTCCGTTTTCGATCCGATGCAGAGTCGTCCAGACAACCCCTAGCCGCAGCCTAGCTTTCGAAAGAAAGTGGTGTAACTGTGCCAAGCGCACGCATCACATGACACTTGTATGCGTGTCATCCTAATCACCGTCCACCCTCATCATTGCCATCAATAGAGCCAGCTTCAGTAGTGGTCCAGTAGTGGTGGTACGGTTGATGGAGGAAATCGTGCACCACCTATTGAATAACAAGTGACACGACACTTGAGCATGACCCCGCACCCTTTTTAACATTGACGATGATGGACACCGAGGTGGTGCAAGATTTTTGTCATTGGAACCCACGGCACTTCCGAGGAAGAACAATCAATATTAAAAAAGGGGCGCGGGGTCTCTACTTTGCTCGGCCATATAAAGCGGTGCAAGATTTCCTCCATCAACAGTAGCATGTGGGAGCATGTCTGGGGTTCAGGTCCGTGAGGTTGGTGCCATCGGCGTCCTTTACGGCATGACCCTCGGCAGCTGGGAAGGCTTCTTGCGGATTCAAGGTTGGTTTAGGAGGTCAGCTAAAGCAGGCCAGGCACAGCAACAACGAAGACACTACGACGTACGACAACAATTTGCTAGCACCAGCACCCGCCCTGCCGCCACCACCGCTAAAACCACTACCTATACCAACACGTCCAATGCCAATGCAGACCAACGCGAACACCACCACCAGCGTCGCCGCAACCAGCACCACCATCCGCCACCCGAAACACACCGCCCACCGCCCACTGTCCCACCGCTCACCACCCACCGCCCACCGCCCATCACCCACCAACCACCGCCAGTCACCTACCAACCACCACCCACCGCCCACCGCCCACCGCCAACCACCCACCGCCCACCACCCACCGCCCACCACCCACTGCCCACCGCCCAACACCCCCCACCACCCACCACCCACCACCTCACTTCCTTCTCTTTTTCCAAAATCCGCGGCCTGCTGCTAAAACGACTAGCGAAACTAGTGCCGGTTCAGCGCCACTGTCATGCCAATATCGCTACCACCACAGGTGCTAAACTTATTCTTAGTTTTTGCGGAAGGGAGGGATTGAAGGACGAAGGAGGGCGGGATTGAACGTGTGGTGATTGGAGGGTCAGAGGTCACAGAGGCCGGCCCATTGGGGACGAACCAATGCGTTCTCGTGCTTCTTCCAGTGGTGATTCACAAGCCTTCTCATCAGGTTTATTTTCTCACATCTGGATATGCGAAAGAACTCTTCAGTAATCGCTTCTTCTTTCTCATCATGGGGCTCGACATGTTATACATGGAATTGCCTTCTATTCTCGTCACATGCTAAATTATCGGCTGTGAATATCCTTCCATGTAATCTCTTCTTTCTCATCATGGTTTAATGTTTGCTACCTACTACGTTACGAGAAGTTTGAAGAAGGATTTTGATAGGATGCAAATCAGTTAATGCTGCACAACTCCAAGAAAAGACAACCCTGGGCTGGAGATGTTATACGTAGAATTGTCTTCTATTTTCGTCACATGCCAAATAATCGGCTGCGAATATCCTTTCATTAAGTTGCCTAATGGATCCCAGCATGTCTTGTTCTGGTAGCGTACATTCCACAGGGCTGGAAGCACGAAAGTGGTTGACCACTTCCAGAAGTTTATTTTTTTTATGCATACTGCAAATGTGCGGGGTTTTACCAATGCTTTGACGACTATGTGCTCGCCGCTATGTCCAATTTAGTTCTGTGTGGGTCGCTGTAGCACAATGCTGTTTCCAGGCCTTCGTACAGTCTTGGCACGTTTGCGACACGTGTGGCAGCTTGTGTTGCTGGTTCTAAGCTTGTTGAGTGTGACAATGTAAACATATGTAGACAAGTTCAGAATACTGGCATGTTCAATTTTCAGTGGCTTCCTACTTCTCACCACGATGTTTGTGGCTGTCGGTTGCACTTCTACGCCTACATATCCGTTCATATAGATCATATGTACATATGTATGTATGTATGTATTTGTATTAGGCTACCCTCCCACCCACCTTGAAACCACATAAAACCGAAACTCCCTTCCTTCCAAAAATCGGCATCTCCGACATAGCCGATTGAGACCACCTAACCGATTGAATTTATATGGGCCTCGATTTCAAGATCCAAGACGCCTGGGGCAAGGCCCTCTGGCAATCTTGGATCTTGATCCGGGCTCCGATTGAATTCAATCGGATTTCAATCGGGATCCAACATGCTCTGGGGAGGAACTTCTGACAATTTTGGGCGTATGTGGTAGGTGACCATCAAGGTGACCTTGAAGATGGGTTTCGGGAAGTAAGGTGACAGTGAAAGTGAAGGTGTGTCTGTGTGTGTGTGTGTGTGTGTGTGTGTGTGTGTGTTTGCTTTTTTTTGACGGAGGGGCCCGGGAGGGGTTCACAATTTTCGCACTTATGCACACGCATGGTATACATAGAAGTGAACTCACCGTCCCCAAGACCTGAGCCTTCGACGCTCGAGCCAGTAGCAGTGTCCCAGCAGCCCAGGAGCTACCGTAAGACTTGCAAAATCGCAGATCCTGCGTTGCGCTTCGGACTGGCTAAGCTTTGGGGCTCAAGGACTTCAGTTTGGGTTCCGGGCTTCAGAAAATACGGCCTCTTTTGGACTCTTTTGTTACTCAACAAAGGTTTGGGCTTTCGAGGTTTAAGGCTTACGACTTACGATTCCAGTGTTAGGCTCTAGGGTTAAGGGCATGCTGGAGCATCGCTTGAAAGGAAACTTCAAGGAACCCTTCCCGAAACCACGGAGTCCGCCTCTGCTAATTATTCTGGCGGAAGCCTAGATCACTACAGAAAATTCCTTGAGATGAACCAGAGCAATTTTAGGGTTTAGGGGGACGGGCCTCAGTACGGGCTCAAAGAAGGGGTAAGGGTCTGGAGTCTCAAGCCTTCAACGCTAAAGGGAACTCCTAAGCCCCACCTTGAGCCACTGGCTTCCCACACCCTGCATCCATTACCACATCTGCCACATCTCTCTTGCAGGCAAGAACAGGAAAGTCGACCCCGGCACTAAACCCTCAATGTCCCCCCACATCCAGACGCAGGATTTCGGGCTCAAGGCACGACAGCCGTGCGCCACCGTAAATCCTAACCACCAGAACCAAAAACCTTAAATTCTAAAGCTTGCAAACCTAAACCTCAAAACCCCAACCTTAAACTCAAAGCCCCAAGAATTGAGTCCCAAAGGGCCTAGATCCTCAGGATTTAAGCGAAAGCTTGTGGTCTGAGGTGTTGGAAGACGACGAAGCGTCGGTCCTTCCTTGGTGCTGGTGACGATTCCTACGATTGCCTACACCAGGAGAAATCCACGGAGGGCTTTGTAGGGTTGTAAGTTGTAAGCTTTGGAGTTTAAGGACAGACAGAGAGCGAGAGAGAGGTACCTGGCTGCGAAATTTCACCGAGACTGGACTTGGTCTGGGCGCGCCCAGTGCGCGGGGGCCCCCGGGCTCCTCAAACCCCGTAGAAGAAGAAGAAGGAGAGGTCATTTTCTTACGCAGACACACCTTTCCTTGAATAGGGGCGGGAGTTTTCACCGACGGATTCATGGGACTCTCGCACCCTTCGGGGCGGCTCCCTTTGGGGCGGGCCTAGCGTGGAGAGAATGGTTGCCGCCTCCCCGTGCACCCCATGAAGGGCTTCTGGTTTTCGGGTTTGGGTGAGTTCTGAAGTTTAGGGGCAAAAGGGGAAGCCTCCCCAAACCTGCTATGTCCCCTACATGCAGCCGTGCGGAACCGGTGCCCCCGTGCCGTTGACGGTTGTCAGTCTGGCTGATGGTTTAGCAGGAGGTTAGGGGTTTAGGTTCTTTGAGGCATTGTCTAGGCCTCCCATTCAAAGGCGGGCCTCCTCGGACTCCCTATACAACAAAAACTGCCTACCCCCCGACCATGTTTGGGGGGAGGACCCCTTCACCACACTCCGCTCCCCGAAGGGGGTGAGAGGGGGAGAGGAGGAGGGGCGAAATTCAGGGTTGGATCTCCGTTCAACTTAGGCCCTAAAACCTCAAATCCTAGGCCCCGCACCCCATCCCCAAAAACTTAAAACTTTTTTCAGGGTAGTTTAGTGGGCTCGTTCCGGTTGATGAAATATGATTTGAGAAGGATGGGCTCAGGGTGCTTACACTCGGGATTACGGTCTGGAGTTGAGGCTGTGCGGTCAAGCCGTTGACGGATTCATGGTTTCTGATTGGCAGGCTGGGCCTAGTACTGTGTGGGGTGTTAGGGGGCTCCAGAGGGCAAGAAGTCTCACCACTTGCTGTTTTTGTGGCTTTGTGGCACCCTAATCTGCAGAAGCCCTCAGACAGGCCTCCGCGTATGGGGGTTGGGGTTTAACTAATGTAGCGATGCTTATGGAAATGGACTTGTGGTCACCAGCTTTTGCCCCTCTGCTCCGCCCACCGTACCTTCAGATTGAGCAGCGGTTGCTCTAAAGGATGGTATGTGACGCCATGTCACAAACAGAGGACTATGAATTAACTGGTGCTCGCGCCCAAATGCAGCGAACAGTCTTTCATGATCGGAAACATAGAGTATGGCCATTCAAACACACATCTGCACTCGCCAAGGCCAAAGCACATGATGACACACTCTTAGCATGGGTGGGATTGAGAGCTGAGTGTCTCATGACACAGAACCCTCCAAATTAAACATTAACGTCTGGACATCTGTCAGGTAGTGCGTGCCCGGTCCAGCTCCCCAAGCCCTCAGATACGCAAGACTTGCTGATACCACGGGCTGCCAGTGAACTGGGAGTGACTGCATCAGCACCGTTGAGACACCGCTGATTCCAACTTCTGTGGCTACATGCTTAGCGCTTCTCGCCATAGCCTCGTCAACCGCAGACCCCACTGAGTGCTGTAGTGCTCGAAGCATTTCAGAACCCATTTGGCGGAGAAGTGGCTAGCAGCAATAAAAGCAACCCCAAAGACATGCGATTATGGTAAAACTTGCGCCAGCGGCCCAGATGAATAGGCAAATGCCAGCCCAAAGGCCTTTGCAGAAGGAGCTAAGTATCTTGCGCGCAAACCTGCATGACGTGGCTCTGCAGGAAGTGCGCCCTAAGAGTCACTCAGGCACGTCTTGCTGAGACAACACCTTCACCAAGAGCCGCAGCGTGAGGAGATCACGGCTAAGGTCTGTAGCCTTCTGGAGCCCTGCCTTCTCCAAGGCCGCATTGAGGTCCTCGTCGCTGAGCCGCAACTTTTCTGCCGCCAGCCATGCGCTGACCGCAACAGGAGTTCGCGTCCACCCTTTGGCGATGGCAGGCCTCACACCGGAGATCCACATTTTTTGCTGCGCTGTTGTGATCAAGACTGCATCCAAGTCCCGCTGCTCTACATCCACAGGGAGCCAGTCGAGCCTGTTCCAATGGTAACTTGGGCATGGACTCCCGCAAAGACTTGATCTGAGACTCAGTCGTTCCTTCTCTGCCTTTTGCTCTCGTCGAGCCTTCTCCTCCTTCAAAGCCTCCGGCTCCTGCCTAAGCTGCAGAAGTTCCTGGGACTCTTGGGCTGTAGGCATACTGTTGCCTGCACTGCTGGGAGTACTACCGATGTTCTGCGCCGCATGGTTTGCCGCAGAGCTCTTCAAAGAACTTGAGCTGGGGGTGGTGTCTGTTGCTCCTTCTTTTGAAGCCAAACCATCCAACAAGCCTTTCAACCAACAAGGTGGATCACCCGCGGCCCTCGTAGCCTGCGCGCCAAGCTCGGCGTACGCAGAGCTACTAGGCTCATGGGTCTCCCGACTTGGCGCATGGCCCGAAGAACCCACAAAACGCTGCAGCAAGGAAGTTGCCTGCGCTTCTTGCGCTGCTGGCGCCCAAGCTCCTGCAGCTCACGCACGAGATATGCTGCGTGACTCATGGGTGTTGGTGACGAAGCTTTTCCATAGCCTTCGCTCTGGTAGCTTCCATAGCCTTTTCCCTGGTAGCGACTATCATTCCAGCATCCTTTCCCTGAGTTGTAGCGCTGCCAACCGTGGTAACCACGAGAGTGGTCTCGGCTACGGCTGCGGCGTCCCTTTCCGCCCATCGCAACTTGTCGGTGCGCTACACACTAAACCAAGAGCACAAAAGAGCAAACCACAAAAAACCAGCCCTAAACCGAAAATCAACAAGAAAACCGGACAACCCTAGTGCGACGCGGGGCAAGGTTTTCACTCAAAGAGTCGCGCCAGTGCTTAACCCAGGCAGCACAAGATTCTGCGGATATTCCAATTTTGCGAGCGTAGCCATCAAGTCAGCGACCGCAAACTTGGTCTGAGACTCACTGAGGCCTATTTGTTGCCAGCGAGACACCGTTGCTTTTACTCGTTGTTTGAAATCCTTGTTATCAAAGCAAGACTCGTGCAGGAATGGGGGCCACCGCTGTCTTTCAGGCTTGCCCTAACAACCACGCTTGCTCATTGAAAGGAATGTCCGTAGTAACCTGATTATCCTGATTGTCAGCAGCCAGAACGCAAACGTCCAGCCAAGCAACTTTAGTGTAGGAGGCTTGCTCAACATCAAACCTGATATGACTAGGGTAAACCTGATCAATCAGAGGCTTTAAGCAACCCAAACACCAAGTGGACACCAGAAGCAGGTCATCTACGTATCTTACAGCAGCCAACTGCGCGGCAGTAGGCGCACTAGGTCGGCATGCAAAATCACACTCCGACGGGCCAAGAGCCAACATAGCGTTCAAGCGGGACATGAGGCCGCCAATGGGGCTACCTGAAGCTTGGCGCAAGATCCGGTCACCCCACCGAGCATTCAGCAATGCTTCGCGCAAGGACAATTTGAGAACTTTAACAAGGTCACGAAAAGGCCACGCATCAGCGCCATTGACAGCCACATGCTCTGACCGGCATAAGCTTCCTCGGAGTTTCTTGCACTGCGTCAACACGACCGCCCTATACCCCTCATGCTCGGCGAGGGCCACAACCCTTTCCATGTTGGCAAGTACATCGGCGGGCTTGATCTGTTCATACATTTGCCCTGCGTCTGCAACCAGCAGTGACATGCCATTCCGATTTGCACCACACTTTGGACAGCAGGCACAGCCAAAGTCAAGTTTCGCCAAGCGCTTTCTGAGATCAGTGACGCTGGTTTTTAGGCTCAGTGTCTCCCAACCTAGGAAATACTTGCTGACAAGCAGGGTTGTAGCACGAGAGACTTGCCTGACAATTCGCCGCACGCTTGTTTCGCAGCGCCCCCACGAAACAATTTTTCGGAAACAGCTGTGAGATCGCTTCACGCACGTGTGCTGCCAACCAGTAGCCACGGAACCTTGGAAACACTTAGCTTCAACCGTGCCATACCCGTAGGGAACATGCCCAGGGTCTGAGGAAGCACGCAAAACTCTCCCTCGCGATAGTTCTGCAGCATTGATTGCGGACGCGCGTGTCACAGCAGCTTCTTGCAGGCTCAAAGCAGTAAGCAGTAGGTACCCACTTGTCATATGCGAGACTGGTAGGAAAACTTGGCCATTTTCCAGCACGCAGCAGTGTCCTTATCTTCCTGCACAAAGCATGTGTCGGGATCGAGACTAGGGAAAGCAAGCGCGTATTGCTGGAGGGGCTGCAGTAAGGCAGAAGGGTGGAGGCAGTTGCCAACTGCATTAAGCAATGCTTTCTCAAACGCAACACTTTCACGCGGGCTGAAGCGCAAGCAATGGCAAGCTTGTCTCACTCGCAATTTGAAAGAAATCAAGCCATCAAGCGGCTGGTCAACATCTGGGAACTTTGTCCAACATTTAACGCGTTGCATGTCTGTGCCCGACAACAGTTGCTGAAACTCATCACTTGTTAGCGTCTCATGCTCCACCCAGCCCGCGGCTCTCATGACATGCTGCATGTTGAAGCGTCTGGCTTTTATCGTAGCCGTGGAAGAATGACAAGCCGTAAGTGGCCCTTCAACCACAGCCACCGCTCTGGCACACCACGCGACAGTTCCACAGCAACCTCACGCCGGGCTCTGCCCACCTTGGCAACACAAGCAAAGGGTTTCAACACAACCGTTTTCAAAGGCAACTTGTACGCCCAACGCATGTAGTTAGACAACACACCCAAGCAACGTACTTCGGACGTGGGTGGGCAAGCACGCAAGATGCAACTCGGTACACGATGCTGTCGCCCCAGCAGCGTTTGACATCATTCCAGTCAACACGACATCCTTTGCTGCACACCCGTTGCATCAAAAGCAACACCGACGAGGCATAGTGAAGAACAGTTTCTCGAAGGCCCAAGGACACGCGCCACGCTCTTTGCAGAAGGTCATACAACATGAGGAACGGCAACATCAAACCTTGCTGTAGATTTCGCAACTTCGCGTTGCAAGGGAGTGCTGGGGGCTAGCACCTGTGCAAGTGGAAGGCTTCAAGCCGCTCAAAACCAATCGACGCACCGTGCTGTCTTGCACGCAAGCGCTTACGTGGTCGTTACCGACCATTTCCAGGCAAGCGAAGGTCACGCTCAATCTTGAATGTGCGGTTGGCAGTTGGCTGGGATTGTGAAATGTGGGCAGCCTCCATGGCTGCTAGCTCGTGCTTTGACGTAGCATCATGAAGCCAAACGTAGCCAACTGTTGAGGGTGGATCTTTTCGCATGCGCATGGGTGGGCAAGCCAAGTGTTCGACAAACCTGCGCGTTGGGTCCTTTCCCCAACAGTGATGGCTCTGCAACTCCCTCATGCCAACATACGTGTTTTTGCACAACAAGGCATACAGGCTTCCCCCGCAATGGCTCACAGGACAGGGTCGACAGTGCAAGCGCAACTGCTGCAGAAGGAATCCTTGGATCCTTGGATGACGGTCCTATCCTCTGCAGTTGCTGTTCCGGTATAACACGCTTCACCAAGCACGAGGCGACAAGCGATGGCAAAATTCGCAACGCGTGGCATGCTCTCTTGAAGCGTCTCTGACTAGCGCGTAGCTGCCAGGCAATCGTCATGAGTGACAGGCATGAACTCATTGCAAAGAACGCTGGCATCAGGGCTTTCCTGCATTCAACTGCATCGGTATGACGGTAAGGAGTTCTGCTCCCTGTCCGTTTGGACCCAGTCCGGCACGCGTGCAGGTGAAATAACATGCAAGTTGTCAAGCGGTGCATTGCTGCCAGGAACTTCATGTCTGCACCCGCTTGGCATAGAGATGCCACTGTCAAGTCCATGTGCTTTGCAACAGACATCACTGGCATCACAAACCGCGCGTTTGCAGTCGGCACAAGCATGTGGGAGGCAGACTCTTGGCAAACGGCAAGGCCAGGCCCAAGGTGAGCTACGCCAGCAATCTGGTGAACTGACAATTGCACCAGGACGACTGCATATTTGGCTTCAAAGCTTCTCCACAAACCATCCAACAACGCAGTTTTCTTGTGCTGTAATCTTTAAGACCGAAACCCAATGTAAATCCCGAGCAGCAGCTCCTGCTGGCACTTCTGAGTCGGCAATGGACAAAATGTCCAGAGACTCAGAGCGTGGGCCTTTGCAATCTAGGGTTTTGGGTTTACGGGTCGATTCGAGAGAGAGGGCTTTCACCGGGGTATAGGGTTTGTGGGGATGGAGGGGGTAGGGCGAATCTCCCGAAACACTTGACCTCCTTCTGTGAGGACCTGGTCGAGCAGTGTGACCACAAGCTCATGCTTGGCGGCCTTGGAATCAGTGGCTGCGGTCACTGTGAGTATGTGACTTGGGCTTGAGCTGTAAAGCAGCCTCGACTAACCCTAAGCCCTCAACCGCACGAGCTTGAAGGAGTACTGCAAAGTAAGAGACCGCTTCAGCAGCCTCCGTGCCTCCCGCTCATCTGCCTGCACTGGGAATTCTTTCAACTGCAGAAGTAGTGGCGACCATGATGTCGTCATTGTCGTAGTCATAGTCACTGGAGGGGACAGCGGCAGTTTGCGTGGGCCGAGAGTAGTAGTAATGGTCGTGCTAGTGGTTGTACTAGTAGGAATGGCAGGGGTTAACAAAGAAACTCCAGGCAGCACAACACCACAGAACAGCAGTGGAATTGTTCCCACACGGAAGTGAAACACTTAGGAAGGAGCGGACCCTCGTTTTTACAGCAAAACTTCGCACAGCATGCCGCAGCCATAGGACGAAATTACATGAAACAGCATGAAAGTGCAATGTACAAGACAGAACAGCGGAGGGCGTCTTGTTGCAATAGCACACATACGGTGGACACATAGACGACATAGTAGTGACAGAGAGTAGTATGAAAACACAATGCGATGACACAACATGCTGCAGGGTCACCAGAGCACCTTGGAATGATGTAGCATATAGCATAAAGCAGCTCAGAAGTTCATGTAGCATGCCGCAGACACTTTATTAATATAATTCCAGAGATTCCAATGAACACAAATATGAATATTTTTCCGTAATTAGGGGAGGAGGTTGTGACTATTGAATATACCAACTGTAACCTTTTCCATTTTGGGAACAGGGTGGAGCTTTGATCAAATGCCACCCTGAGGCATCATAAAGTAGCATGGGAAATCGGACACATGTACCTTTAGGGTTCAGCGAGCATGTGCTGTGGTGGGTTGCCTACATGGGGGGAGGGGGGATATCCTAAACCCTTAACACAAACCTTGATACATGTCTGTGCTTCCCGAGGCCCCTGTGAAGGGGAAGATGCTTTATGCCAGCAACGGCCGGTGTGCGGATGCAGGCGGAGATGGAAATGTGCTCCTCGCCCTGCAGTGCTGCTACTGCTGTTGCTTTTACTGTTGCTGTTCCTGTTCCTGCTCCTCCTCCTGCTCCTGCTGCTGCTGCTGCTCCTGCTCCTCCTGCTCCTCCTGCTCCTCCTGCTCCTCCTGCTCCTCCTGCTCCTCCTGCCTGCTCCTCCTGCTGCTCCTGCTGCTCCTGCTGCTCCTGCTGCTCCTGCTGCTCCTGCTGCTCCTGCTGCTGCTGCTGCTGCTGCTGCTGCTGCTGCTGCTGCTTGTGCTGCTGCTGCAACCTGCGCGTACTACTACTACTACTACTACTCCTACTGCTACTACTTCTTCTTCTACTTCACTTCTACTCCTATTCCGACGACGACTACTACTTCTACTTCACTTCTACTTCTACTCCTATTCCTATTCCGACGACGACGACTACTGCTCCTAGTCATGCTGCTTCTTCTACTCAAAGCCTTCTCAAAAAACCAATCAAAGCCTTTGCAAAGCCTTGTAGTATGACCCTCGGGCTACACAAAACCCCAAGTCCTAAGCATTCGGAGTTGGGCTACTTTGAGGCATCGATTCCATGAAGTCCCACCTCAGTCAACCCCAAAACTTCTGTTGGACCCCCAAATAACCACAAGAACAAGAATCGAAGTATTTTGGAACCTAGAAGCCTAAGCCAAGCCCTAAAGCCCTGAACCCGTAGTGACTTGTCTCAATCATCCCAAGCTGGTTTCACGAACCCTAAGCAACAATACCCACCAGTAGCACTGACAAGGGCATTAGAGTCAGCAACAATACCAAGAGTATTGATATCGATAGTGACAGTCATAGCGACAGCAATGGCAGTCTGAATAGCAGCAGTGATAGCAGGGGTTGAAAGCCTACCAACCTTCAGCACCACACGGTACGGCTCATAATCCTTGCTGCCAAGCAGTTGTTGAGGTCCTACTTCTCTGCTCGTCTGCTTTGGCTTAAAAAGTTCGCGAATCAGGCAGCCATTGTGCCAGCGCAAAGCCAAACCGTAAGCCCCTTGACCCAATAACGCTCCGAGCCCCGAAGCCCTAAATCCAAACATCAAACGTTGATTTGTGACCTTTCCGCTGCACGGGTGGCACCTCTCTGACTCTTCCAACTCTTACCCATTCTTTGGTATTCAAGCGGGCTCGGAGCACTCGGGCCGCAACCTCATGCCCTACATTCCTTGACATGCGAAGCCCTAGCCCACTAAACAGAGACCATGAAACTTTACAACAGCCCGGGCATTCTGTCAATTCGAGCCCGTCACTTGCACCTCGTCATATGCTCCGAGGTATGTGACCTATTGCCACGGAGGCGACAACCAGAGGCCTGGGTCTGGGTTGACGGCTTAAGGTTTCAGATTGCTTACCCTCCTCGGGAGTAGGGTAGGGGGCAGGGGCAGCGGCGGCGGTGGTGAGAGTGGTGAGGGCGCGGACTTGCGCTGCCGCTTAAACTATGCTTAAACTCAAAGAGGTACAGAGGAGGTGGAAGCCGAAGCTTCTGTAACGCCGACCCGTGTAGGGTCGGCGGAGAAGAAAAGATACATGTATAGAATATTTTTATATCAATAGCAATCTGAACATGCTAGCATATATATATATATATATATATATATCATACATACATCTGTACTTTTTATATGGGCGCAGCCTGTGACTGAGTCTATGACAGACCATGCTCTTGAAACGAGCTGTCACAGATTCCATAAGTGGTACTATTCTGTTGCGTAACAGATTCTCTTTGAATTCCAGTACGTTGCTCTGTATGTGCGAATGGACACACGAACATACCCGGCCCATAATTTATGCAAGACGTGAAGCATTCTCGGACAGTTACGTCTGCATGCTGGTGTGTATGCAAGATCACCAGAATGTATGATTCAGCAGAGCCCTTGCGCCTATCTCATGCATTAGGTTTCTTTTTCGGCGCATGGACTCCGATAGCTCAGCATGCAGTGCTGGGCGTCTTTTCAGTGTTGCAGACTGCGATCCATTTTGATGTTGTCGTGTAGTATGCTAGACCACCATGTAGTGGTTTATGTGACCTAGTGCTTTCTTTATTTCATCATTGCTGCCAGATGCTGTAGTCTTCTGCCATCGGTGCTTCTGTTTCTTTTCTCCGATGTGATTTTTTCGGTGTCACATCACATGCTTGGACTCGATTGTGCCTATGACTTATGCATGAGTCTGATCAAAGCATCTTTATGTCTAGTTGCAAATGGTTACAAGTAAACCTGTCCGGGCATCTTCCTGGAGGATTGAGCGTCGTGTTGTTGGACGGTACATTCAGGAAGACCGCGTCAACTCAATGGCTCATTGTAGTTTTATCACCCATCAACGTGTCACAAACCCATTACTGGTGGCTGTGTTCGTGGTGGCGCTGCCACTGGCTGTGGTGGAGATGGGTGGTTCTCGGCTGGTGCGGGTGGTTCTGGTTCTGCTGGTGCTTGTCAGTGGTTACGGTCGTGAGAATGTTTTTCTTCTTCGTCGTCGTTTTCTTCTTCTTGCTGTTGTGGTCTGCTGCTGTTAGTGTGCAGGGTGAAGCTGCTCAGGTTGTTTGTGTTGACTCTTAGATGCTATTGTTAGTCCCCGCCCTCGCCGCCCAGCAGTCGAATCGGGGTGCCGTGGTTGACTGACCGGCCCAGTACGGTACTCCTAGCATGAACCCCTAAAACCTGAATGCCTTAACGCTCCATAACCTCAGCCGAAAGCCCCTGCCCTCAATGCTAAACCCAGACCCTAAAAGGTGGTACTTCGAGGGGGAACAGCTGAAGAATGAAAAAAACCACATGCGACTGGGACGAGAGGAGGGGCCACGCTGGGTTTGGGGTCTCTGGTTTAGGGTTGAGGATTTGGAGTTGGGGATGTAAGATTACAGTGCTTGACGTTTCGGATGCCTGGGGGAGAGAGGCACAAAAAGAGAGAGAGAGAGAGAGAGAGATAGTCAAAGCAGAAGGAGAAGCAGCAGCAGCAGCAGCAGCAGCAGCAGCAGCAGCAGCAGCAGCAGCAGCAGCAGCAGCAGCAGCAGCAGCAGCAGCAGCAGCAGCAGCAGCAGCAGCAGCAGCAGCAGCAGCAGCAGCAGCAGCAGCAGCAGCAGCAGCGGCGAGAAATTAGACAAGCGGAGGATGACAGATGGAAGTGGTCCCAGGACGGACCGCCACTGCTCCCCATCACAAGAAACGCCCAGATAGTGTTTGAGAGCGGGCAAAGGGGGGTGTGTATCTGGGATCCAGGTCATCCCAGACAGCCAGTACATACCGCCCGTATTTAAATTCCTTCTCGGGTAGCTGATGAGTGCACATGCTGATACTGTGGGCGTAGCGCAACCGATCCTCCAGCCACAGCGCAGTCACGGCACGGAGGAAACCAGGGGGGGGGGGGCATGAGCGCTGGAAGGAAGGAAGGAAGGAAGGAAGGAAGGAAGCGAGAGAGGTAAGGCTCGATGAGAGTAGGACGCGACTCTAGGTGTTGAGAGGAGATGTGCGGGGGGGGGGGGGGGGTGAAGTGCCCCGACCCTGCAGACGCGAAGCCCGAGCGCCGCAAACCTCAAACACAACACACGGAAACCGTTCGCCCTGACACACCCCGCACCCCAGGACAGATACCTAAACCCCGAACCCTTCTAAACTATCCTAAACCCTAGCGGCCCTGGCGGCCTCAGCCCGAACGCATAGGCCAACAAGGGTTTATTTAGCGGTTTCAGGGTTTAGGCTACCATTTCACCCCCTCTGTTTTCTTCGGCTGCGGTGTCAATATTGATGTTCTGGCTGTCTGTGAAGCCTTTAGTGCCCCAACGCTAACCCAACCTTATGCATGGACACAGGCCGGTTAGGTTTTCGGGGTTTGGCGATTACGCACTAACGAGAAACGGATGCTGAGGAATCGCACAAGCAAGCATCCCCAAATTTCGACCTCCCGAAGGCCCCACAAAAACATTCAGGTGCTTGGACTACTACGAGGATAACGTGAAGCTGTATCCATGCCATAGCCACTCCAACCAGCAGTGGCATCCCGGCTCTTCCTCGGCAGGGGCCTAGAGCTTTTTGAGTCCCTATGAGTCCCTTATCCCTAGAGCTTCAACCCCTAGAGCCGGGAAGATGCATACTGATATTGCACGCGAATGCGCACGTGCATACACGCATGTTCGTAGTGCTACTTCGCATGTGCTCTCTCTCTCTCTATATATATACATGTATATATATATATATATATGTATATACATAGGTGTGTATATATGTATGTATATATGTATGTATGTATATGTTCACGCACACACACACACAAATAGCTTGATGCTTGACACTTGCACCATTGTTGTTTGTATTGATGGCCAAAAGTCCAGAGTCCGTTACAGGGTTCGGGCGCCTGTTTGCGACACAGGGTTTGCAACAAAGCCGTGCTCCTTGTGCCAACCCCTCCCCACGACCAGCTCTTACATTCAAGGAGGTCTTCAACGACTAGCCTGCGACACGTACGTGTCGCGACATATGTGTGTAACAGGGGGCCGGGCTTATCACGAGGTTGCTGCAACAAGCGTCGAGCAAGATGCAGCAAAACACACTCTCTTGAGCATTCGATCCGCTTGGCAAGGCCCATCCGGCACAGCTTGAGATAGCTTGAGTGCAGTGGAGTGGCCGCGGCCAAACGTCGACGTTTGGAAACAGCGTAGAACAACTTGAAAGCCAGATTATCATGTTTGCGTGCGTTCGCAGAGTCAACGCTGCCAGAGGGATTGTTGCTTGGAAAGGTTCTTTCAGTCTTTTCCGGCAAACATACCGGTACAACGTACCGGGGTGAGGGCTGGGTGGGCTTTTTATGTGCATGCACATAAAAAAGTAGCAGCAAGTCGTTATACTCATACGCGTCTGCGTATCGGCGTATCAGAGCTGTACTGCAAATGAGTGCATGCCGGTACCAGTAGAACAGTGCCCAAATGCGACGCTTGCGCTCCGTACTTGCCCTGGTAACGCAAAAAAACAGTATCGACAATCGCAACTACCGACACCAAAGGTTAACCCGTGAACAACTGCACGAAGATTCCCATTGGTGCTATAGCAGCAACAGACTGTCACTCGTGTCATGAGTCATTACATAATAGATGGCTCTATCAGTGTGAAGGGGCACTTGCGGTATTCACGTCAGTGGGGTACCTGTTCGCATCTGCAACAACAATGAACTCAGCCATGAGCCATGCCCCCAAACACCAAACCAGCACACAAGACTGGGCCGAATAATCGAAGATAGCTTGCGCATGCGGGAGCAGGGGACATGTATATATGCATATATATATATATATATGCTACCCCCCCCCCCCCAAAGATCCACCGTGTTAGTGACTTTCAATAGACAACATAGTTCCCGTAGCATGTTTCCTCGTTTCTCCTGACGAGACGTACAACCACCTGAAACATCCTGAAAAACACAAATATATCAGTAAAGTATCTAAACAAAACCTTCTGGCGTACGTACCCCTTTCACTCGTCTTTCACTCAAAACCGCCCTAAACCCTCGCTATATTAAGATATAACAGCACACAACCACCTGAAGCACCCCGAAAAACACAAATGCAACCGTAAAGTATCTATAAAAACAACTTCAGGCGGTCTCAGGGAATAGTGAAAAGACAATTGCCCGCGTCCCCGGGACTTACAGCAGATGATTTTTTCGCATCACCCATGCCTTCTCCATTATCTGTGTTTGATAATTATACAATACTTATACCCTATATACATACATGATGTGGGTACTCCTTCTCCTGTCTCTTTGCATTTTCACAGGAGGCAAGCCCTGCAAACATAGGCATAACCCTACGGGATTTGAGGTTTAGGGATGTAAGCCTCAAGCCCTCCAGGGTTATAAGGTTCTACTCCTATAGACAATGCCTATACCTTAAACCCGAAACCTGTAAACCCTATAGGGTCTAAACCCTGTAGGGCCAACCCTGTGACGGTTTTAGAGATAAACCCTGACAAGACCCTAAACCTTTCAACCGTATAGGGTTACCCTATAGGGTCTAAACCCTATAGGGCCAACCCCGTGACGGTTTAAGGATAAACCCTGAAAAGTCCCTAAACCTTTCAACCCTATAGGGTTCAATGGTTTACAAACCCAAGGTCTGGGCATGTATCCTATAGGGTTAAAACCTTTGAGCCTTTTTGGGCCCTATAGGGTTTTAGGCTTCAAACCCTAAAGAGCTTAGGGCTAAGGTTTAAATGCCTAAACCTTAAGCCTAAATGGGCTTAGGTTTAAATGCCTAAATCACAGGGTTATAAGAACTGCCTAAACCTTAAGCCTATAGGGCTTAAACCCTATAGGGTTAAGCTCGTGAGGGTTTTAGAGATAAACCCTGCAAAAAACTCTAAACCTTAAAACCCTATAGGGTGTAATGGTTTACAGACCTAAGGTCTGGGCATGTAGACCTTCAGCGCCTATAGGGTTAAAACCTTTGAGCCTTGTTGGGCCCTATAGGGTTTTAGGGTTCAGACCCCAAAAGGTTTGAATGCCTCAACCTTAAACCCTAAGGTTTGGACTCTATGGGCTTAGGTTTTAATGCTTATAAATCTTAAGCTTTAAACCTTTAAACATTAAACCTATAGGGTTCAAAGCTGAAACTATAGGGTTCAAAGCTGAAAGGTTTAGGTTTAATTGCCGACTTATGTGTAAATGCCTACATCTTAAACCCTAAGCCTTGAAACCTTAACCATATAGAGTTTAACAGTTAAGGGTTTGGGCTTAATTGCTTAGCGGGTCAGTGAATTTGTGGTGTGGTGCAAATGAGCCAGTGAATCCTAGAGCCAGAGCACGGAGAGGAAATGAGTCCGCGACTCCCAGATTTTGGTACGGAGTGTTGAAGATGGGTTCCTGGGGCCTGGCTGCACTTAAAACTGCGTTTAAATTTAAGTTAAATGCGGGCAGACCCCGGGAACCAAGAACCAAGAACCAAGATGCTCAGGAATCTTGATTCTTGATTCTTGGTTTCTGGGGCTGCATTTAAAACTGCATGTAAAAATTAAGTGCAGACCATCCCCCGGAACCAAGAACCAAGATGCTCAGGACTCTTGATTCTTGGTTCTTGGTTCCTGGGGCTGCATTTAAAACTGCATTTAAAAATTTAAGTTCAATGCAGACCACCCCCAGGAACCAAGAACCAAGAATCAAGAGTCCTGGGCATCTTGGTTCTTGGTTCTTGGTTCCGGCGGGTGGTCTGCATTTAAAACTGCATTTACGAATTTAAGTTAAATGCAGAGCACCCCCAGGGACTCTTGATTCTGGAATCTTGGTTTCTGGGGCTGGGCTGCATTTAAAACTGCATTTAACAATTTAAGTTAAATGCAGACCACCCCCGGGAACCAAGAACCAAGAATCAAGAGTCCTGTGCATCTTGGTTCTTGGTTCTTGGTTCCTGGGGCTGGTTTGCACTTCACTTAAGCTTTCAAAAGCAGTTTTAAATGCAGCCCAGCCCCAGGAACCAAAATTCCAGAATCAAGAGTCCTGAGCATCTTGGTTCTTGGTTCTTGGTTCCTGGGGGTGCTCTGCATTTAACTTAATTTTTTAAATTTAATGCGGTTTAAATTCGCGGGGCCTCGGTCAAGTAAATTAAGGTAATGGTGCCGTGTGTCGTTTTTTCTCATGTGTTTGGCTATTAAAACATAGAAAAAGCAAAGTAGCACATCAACCACACAGCAACAACACATCAACAAAGGGAACAAATTGGAAAAAAGGTGGATCTTTAGGGGGGGGGGTACCATTTATATACATAGTCAACCCTAGTCCCATATTTCAGGCCCCTATAGTGACTCCAAGTCCCTGAACCCTAAGGGAAGAAAAACGGACCGAGGTACTTCGATCATTGGCACCTCAGGTCACGAGCAGATAACCGATGCTTGGATTTCCACCCCGACGGTGGCAACATGCACCCCGGAGTTCATGATTAGCAGTTCTCAGTGCGATCAAGTGGTTTTACACTTTGCTATTATCAACTATGTTTTTGCGACCCTTTATTTTATAAACGGTCGAGGGCTTGAGGTGAGGGTTTTGGGTTTAGAGTTTTACAACACCCTTGGCCCGAAACTCCTGAAGGGGTTCAGGGTTTGGGGCTCGAGTTTAGCGCAAAGGCGCGCCGCGCCAAAACCCTTCGGGACCATGCGGAAGCCTATGGTTGATTTTATATTCAGTTCCAAGTCTTCGGGGTTTAGGCATAGTAGGCTGGGCTGCCGACTTTCGGGTTTAGGGTTTTTGGTTCGGATGTAGCTGTGAAGGTTTAGAGTTTACGCTTTGGTTTGGGAGGGGAAGTCATCGCATAAGTGTCCTAAGATTTCGCATCTGACAAATCCAGAAACCAAAATCCGAAGCCCCAGACCCGAAACACTCCCGAAACCCTAAACCCACCCCTCACCCCAAGGACCTAGAGGGCCTTCAGGAAACATCCCTGAAGCCGAATTCTTAATTTTATCGCTAACGCGAGGCCGCCTCGGCAAGGGTACCGAGGCGGCAGGAAGGGGACGTGGGGGTGGGGGGGGGGAAGGCGGCATCCGTCGCGCAACAAGCGCAGGGGGTGGGGAGGGGGGCAGGGGCAGGGAGGGGGGGCAAGGGGAAGGGGGTAAAGGGGGGGGGGTAGCCCTGTGTTGCTTGTTGCTTGCCAGCGGTGTACAGGTTCCGTTTGAGGTGCCCTATACCTGCGCCCAAATCCTCCTGGTCCCGGCACATCGGTCGCTGGATACAGGCCGACTACGGGGGGTACCATTCGGGCCAAAAAAAACGTTTGGCGAACTGCGCCTCCCAGGGGTGGGTACACTTCTTAGTGGTTCCCTAGACTTGGATCTAAACGCCTCAGGCCCCCGGCCTCGGCGGATTCCTAAGCCTACCCAGAAGCCCTAGTTCCTAAACTTTGACTCCTGAACCCTAGTTCCTGAACTCTAACTCCTAGACTCTCTCAACCCGAAGATGCAGGTACGTGGGGAACTGCCCCTGGAGCGACACCCTCCTCTGGAGCTGGAAGCACAATGCGCCCGGCCGGGTTTTAGCGGTTGAGGGTCCCAGGGTGTACGGTTTGGGGTTTATGGTTTTGGGGTTTTCGGGTTTTAGAATTTCAGGGTATCAGGGCCCAAAGATGTCGAAGGAAAGCAAAATGTGGTGACGTTGTCATGTTGCTTGGGGCGTACACCGTACGGAATTAGGATTGGATGCCTCCAGGGCTGAAGAGTGAAGCTGAAGCTGGAGGCTTGAGGTGGCGATGCCACAGGCCTGCGGCTGGAATCGTCAGCTGCGCATGCATGTGTGTAGGCTGTTCTACACCCTCACACCCGTTCCGCCCCACCCCTCAACCCCGCCCGGCGCAGAGTTTGATATGAGGATGCAGGCGTCTCCTGGAAGCCTGAGTTGTTGAGGACTTTCAGAAGCATGATCTCCTGGATGTGGGTGTAGACATGCCAAAGTCAAACCTGCTGTTTTCGACAAGAACAAAGGCAGGTTGGTGACGATAACCCGAGAGACAGCCGTGCGGAAGTTCTGCTCGGACAATTCCGTAAAGACCTGTCATTCCAACCTCTTCTGACAGATGTTGCTCCGTCGTGGTGCATGTATGATGTCGCTTCGAGTTCAAGCACTCGCGTGGTCCTTCTGTTTTTCTTCGGATGGGTTGTGTTCAAATGGTACAATCGGCACCTGGATGTGCTCAGCTAGCCTCAGCACCGACATACCACTCAGCTCAAGGCAAACCCTGAGCCTTATGCATTAAAACCCCAGCCTCAAGAATCTTAAGAAGCACCTCGACTCTGGACCTTAAACTCTAGAGCTGCCCAGGTTCATGGGGGCCAGCAGGTGAGCAACCACTACACCCATGGCCAGAAATGCTGGATCCACGGTGGCGACGACAGCGTCCGCGTGGCTCCCGCTGAAGTTGCAGGAGAAGGTTTCCTTCCGTTTACGCCTAAGCCCTAAGCCTAACCCCGCAAAGCCAAGATACTCGAATAGACCCCAAGCAGACTGACCTGATAGGTTGATGGTGTAGGTTCTCATGGCTAGGATTCAGGGGCTTGCTTCGTGAAATCCGGCCCGGTACCTGGCCTTTGGGGGGTGGGGGTGCGGTGGGGGTGGGGGTGGGGTGGGAGGGATGAGAGGTGGGGGCAGGGGGTAGCACAACCCTTCCTCTGCGGCAGGGCGCGCGAGCGACCATAAGCGACCGGAAAAAAATGATACTAAAGTTCTGCTGCCCCGCCTGGAAATGTATATTGAGGGGGGGAAGATCTGCCGACATTGCCCTCGAGGAGTGGGGCGGTGGGTGGTGCAGGGGGTGGGGCGCGGGGGGGGGGGGGTGGGGGCGGTGGGGGGGTTCGGTCCGTTGCTGTTCTTCACAGGCTTTCACAGGTCTTAAAGGATTTTCACGATTCTTCACAGACTAGTCTGTGAAGATCTGTGATGTTCTGTGATGTTCTGTGATTTTCTGGTGGGGGGGGGGGCTTCTCATGGACAGCTTACCCCCCCCCCCCCCGCTATACCCCCCCCTTCCCCCCCATCGAGCGGCTAGCGTGCTCTTAGCAAGCACTCAGCAAGCCCTCGACACCCAGCAAGGCCTCAGCAGCTGCTCGAGCAATCGAGCATCTGCCGAGAGCCTACCGAACGCCTACCGAGCGCGTAGCGAGCGCTTAGCGAGTGCTTAGCGAGTGCTTAGCAAGTGCTTAGCAAGAATGCACTATAGAAGTCTCCAGATTCAGACCCCTGCTCACTAAGAGCTTTATGGTGGGGAGGGGGGGGTATAGGAGGGGGGGCGGTAAGCTGTCCATGAGCTTCGGTCTGTTTCTGTGTGGCAGATTTTCCTTTTTACAGGTCTTCACAGGTTGAGATCTGTGACGTGATGTTCTGTGATTTTGTGTGAAAACGCATTCGTCCATCAGCTACCCTCCCATGGCTTGCATTCCCAGCCTTCAAAAGACCTAGCGAAATCAGCGAGAAGAACCTAGCGGAGAACATAGCACCCCATCCGATTCCTAGCGGATACGTGCACACAGTACTTTCAAGCGAAGTCGATGGTAGTTTCAACCGGAACTATTTGGTGTTTCAAGCGGGCGCCCCCCCCACCCCCCCCCCCCCCCCCCCCCCCCACCCCCACCACCCGCCCCACCCCCCCCGCCCCCCACCCCCCCCGCCCCCCACGGACTAGAATTGCTGTGTGTCCAAAAGCAAGTGTTTCCGCTTGGTTTCTGTTGCACTCCCCGCATCTCCCCGCTAGGTTTTGTTTCGCTTGGTTTTCACGGAAAACCATTAGATCCGCTATTGTACGCCGGCTCAATGGGCCCCGAAATGTTGCAGCGAACTGAACCACTGAAGGATCAGTCACAGTAGGGCCCAAAGCCTGTCCCAACCCGTCTCGCCAGAACCCGAAGCCCTAACCCTACTGGCGAAACCCCAAACCCCTACTCCTACAAAAAGCCTTAAATCCCAAACTTCAAAATTCGGAGTCCGTCACCTTGAGAACCGCCTCTTACGTGGCGTCGGCCCGTCGGCTGCAAAGGTCGGAGACTGCACGGTCGCCATGAAATCTCGCTTTTTCTGGCACCATGACACAGTGCCTTGGTGGCTTGTTCTAGGGTTTAAGGGCTTACCAGAGCCCTGGGCTCACGCTTTCGGGGTTCCGGTTCGGCCCACACCCTAAATCTCTTTTGAACCTTTTAATTAGACCCCTGGAGGAACCCCAAAAGAAGCACTTCATGGAATCTTCCAGGAACCTAAAGGGAACCCTAATCCAAAACCCTAAAGCCCAGGAGCAAATTTTGTCCGAGACGAATCCGGGTTTCTGTCTGGATGCCAATACCGCCAATGATAATGTCTTCATGCATCTTGCCTGCTGTATTGCAGGGTTCTGTGGGTTGCATGGGGGGCTTAGGCCGTGCAGAGTTTGAAGGTTGAGGCTAGAACCGTCCATGTGTAGACAGAATGGGGCTGTTTGGGCCGCTGTATGTTCCTTCTCCGCATGCCAGAAGGTCAGGGCCACAGTCCCAGAATGCGCAACAGTTCAGAACACTCTGCTGCTAAGCTGACATTCCGTAAACGTACGCAGATCCACACAGGCCTGCCCCTGCACACTACACCCTGAAGTAGTTCGCGTGTTGGGCCCAAACCCGAAACCTTGTACCCAAAACCCAACTTAAAGGCCCTTCGAAGAGGACCTACCTCTGCGATACAACATTATTCTGAATTGTAGGGGGTATTTACAGTTTTACCGTGCGAGGGTGGTTTTTGTGAAATTACACAGGGTTCCACAAGGGTTATATTGGTATATCAGATCGAGCTTATGGGTTGCCACTGCCACTGCCAATGCCACTGACACTGCCACTGCCACTGCTGTTGTTGCTCATGCTGCTGCTGTGGCGGTGACTAACATTACCACAACCACTGGTACTACTTCTGCCACCACTAGCACTACTACTGTTTATGAAAAGAGCACTAATGTCAACAAGAATGTTCATATGATTCTGCTTGTCATTCATACGGGTAATATGACTTTTGGTAGTTCTTGTCTTTTTTTGATATCATGTTGAGTGTTGTTGTGTGATAGCTTCTTCCAGGTATCCCTGCCACTCGAGCAACAACCAGAAATGGTACTTTGATGGGCAACTCCTGAGATCGAGGTCCGACGGGCGCCAGAAAGCCTAAGCCCTCCCGGAGCCATGAATCTAGGTTAGGCTGTCGAGCTGTGCCCGGCTTCTAGGGTTTTAAGATTACATGGTTGCAAAGGAGGTGTACAACCCTTTCCTAAACCTCGAACCCCGCTCTAGACACTGTTCCCGGCAAGGGTTGTTGTTAGTTGGAGTGACTGATGGTTAGGGTTTTTCTTAGGGTTTGGGGTTGAAGGTTCGGGTTGAGTTTTTAAGGCGTTTGGTTTAGGGGCTGGGTTTCAAGGTTTAGGGTTGAGGGCGATGGCCCCCGCTTGTGGGGGGATGCTTCAGGGCAGGCTTTGGGTTCAGATTTATGCTTTAGGGTTTGGTGGGGTTTAAAGTTTTGGGGTTCGGGGTGCAATCTGACTCAGTCCTGGATGCAAAAAGGGGTTCAGGGTGTCATCGGGGGTGTTTCGGGTTTTTCTCGGGGCCTTGAGCCCACCGAAGCGCTCATGGATCTTCCCAGGGCGGGCTTCAGTGCTTCGAGCTTCGGGTGGACCAAGCCCTGCAAGCCCTAAGCACTGAAACCGTATATCCAAACCCCAGGGACGACAACCGCTGCCTCGACTTCGCCTTTCGTGAACACGGCAACGGCAACCTCTTTCGTGGCAACTGCGACCGGCCCTACAAAAGATAATTTGGTCTGATTTTTGTTCGGGAGTTTCTGGGCTTTGAAGGGGTCTTGATGTCTTGATGTTTCAAAAAGAGGTTTATAAGGATTGTAAAAGGCTTTGTAGGGTGGTCTGCCGGGGTACACCCTCCCCCCCTCCCCCCCCGTTTTGACGTTTTCAGGGAGGGGAAAAGTTCACTCCCCAGAACCATCCGGAAATCCGATCAGAAGGCTTTCAAAAGACTTGAAACTTCAACCCCGAGCCCTATAAGTCCGAAACCCTACACTCGAACCCCCCAAGACCCTAGTTTGGGTTTTCTTGGCCGCATCTGAACCAGAGGCCCTCAAATCGAAACTCAAGCCTCATTGTACCACGACGATAGCCCTAAATCCCGAAATGCTGCAAGACGTCACCAGCGTGTTGTCTGACAGTTGCTTGGCTCAGCGAAACGGCCCTGACATGTGCCATCATCTGCTCTGGCTCATCCGACACAAACCTAAACCCGAAACCCATGCTCTTCGGGTGCAGAGTTGAGGGTTTAGGGTCCAACCTGTTAATTTATTCAATCCCACACCCACTGGCCATTCCCCCGCGAACTCCACGTGCAGTTTCCCTCCAAGGCGTTTGGTTCCGCGTAGAGATTTTCGAAATCAACAAGATCAAAAATTCTGATACCATTTCACCGCATGAATAGGAGTTTCCCGTCTCAGACCGTTGTATAGCGCGGGGTGAAAAAGAAGAATAGGAGCTTCCATAAATAAATTCATCACGCATAACATCCGTATGTTTCTTCATGTTGTGGATTACATAACGAAATATAACGAACTATCCAATGTATCAAATGCCGCTTTCTCCGTTTTCAAGCACAGGTCCGGACAGCCCAACGAAGATTCTTGGCTGTGGAGTCTGTTTTGGGTTTCGGGTTGTTTGGGGCTTGTGTTGGTTAGGGTTTGGGGTTCGGCGTACAGGGCTTGGGGCTTTGGGTCCTCGGGTTTTGGATGGTTCTGGGCCTGTGGATGTCCAGCATTAGCGCTAGAACTGTGGAATATCGGCATGACAACGATGACGAGCAGCTACCACTTGTATTGTTTTGCTGCTGCTCCTGCTGCTGCTGCGGCGGCGGCGACGACGAAAACAAAAACTACTACCAACACAAATGATTCGATAGTATTAGGACCTGCTGATTTTTGACTTCGGCAGCCATGACGAAACCGAAGAAGAGGGCCCTGGTCGTGGGTAGATGCGAGGGAGTGGTGCTTTGCGCGTGCATTGCCAGCACATCTCAGCCAAAGCATCCATGCAGGCCCAGCTACTGGAATGTGATTTCCAGCCGTGCCGGAATCATCGTCATCATTATGGTCACATCATCATCATCATCATCACTAGCATTGCCAGCAAGTTTGGTGTATTGCCGGCAAGTTTGGTTTGTGTCGTTGACCCAGAGGCCTCAGAGCTGAGACCGATTGCGTTTTTTTTGTAAATAGCGTGTGGGGGTTTGGAGACTGAGGTTGTAAACCCTTTTGACCCTTTTGACCCTTTTGACCCTGAACCCGAACCTCCAACCCTGAAGGGGTCTAGGGGCGTGGCTTTGCTAGTTGAGACTTGTGCAAAGCAGGGCCCAACCAACAATCGACCTCATATATGTGTTGAAGAGTTTAAACCTTTTTAGCAAAAGGGGTTTAGGGTTGCATGGGATTATTTCAACTAAGAGGGTGCACAAATTTGTGGAAGATTCACCGCGAGAAAGACCTTGGTCTTCTGCTCCTACAGGAGATCGTCTGCGGAGGGGCCCTTCTGCAATCCTCGAATCCGTAAGCCCATGACTGCCCTGTCTCCCTGGTGCCCTAGGGGATGCGTTGGGCCGACATGCAAAAAAGCTGGCCGACATGCAGGAAATGCTGCCCGAGATGCATGGAGTGGTGGCCCGAGATGCGGATGTTTCGGGTTGGTGGCCCGAGATGCAAAGTAAATCTGGCGGAGTCCTAATCTGCTTGTTTGGATTGGCAAGGCCGCTGCGTGTTGTTGCCAGCGCGCGTGAGCATCATCAGCCTGAGCTCTCTAATCCCGGGCCTTACGGGGGCCCCTTTAAAACCCCTAAACCCTCGACCCGTGCCGCTTGAACTTCCCTGTCGTTCGAGTATGACGTGCAAGGACTTAAATTTCTCGCAGACCTGCCATGATCGAGCATTAGGGCATTTGAAGAACTTTTATGTAGGAGGCGGACTATTTTACAGAGTGTGTTTGTGATTGCGTGTTTGCTTTATGATTTCAAGAACCACGACATAACATCTGAAGACCCGATCGGCCTTTCCATATGTAGGAAACCCAACTTGTCACTGCGGTAGCGCTTGGCCGACTGTGTAGCGCCGCGATGTCTAAAAGAAATTCTCGCTCTATCTTGCTCCCAGAGTAAAAAATAGCCGGCGACTTTCAGGGTTGGCTGCCCGGAATGCAAAAACCACAGAGTGAATAAAAAGGGGCCGTTCGGGCCGTTCTTCTGGGTCGGCTGCCCGCGATGCAAAAAATCTCGGCTTCGGGAGATTTTCCATAGGGAATAGTACAGAGTAAATAGAAGGGGGCCATTCTGGCCGTTCTTCTGGGTCGGCTGCCCGCGATGCAAAAAATCTCGGTTTCGGGAGATAAGGAATAGTACAGTAAAGAGAAGGGGGCCATTCTGGCCGTTCTGCTGGGTCGGCTGCCCGCGATGCAAGGAATTCTCGCTCTCCGTTCTAAATAGTAAATAGTAAATAGTAAAAAAAAAACAGTAAATCTGCTGGCCGACATTCAGGGTTGGTGGCCCGCGATGCATAAAATCCAAGTTTCGCGAAATTTTCCATAGGGAATAGTACAGAGTAAATAGAAGGGGGCCACTCAGGCCGTGAATAGTACAGAGTAAAGAGACGGGGGCCATTCTGGCCGTTCCTCTGGGTCAGCTGCCCGCGATGCAAGGAATTCTCGCTCTCCGTTCTAAATAGTAAATAGTAAATAGTAAAAAACAGTAAATCTGCTGGCCGACATTCAGGGTTGGGTGGCCCGCGATGCAAAAAATCTCGGTTTCGGGAGATTTTCCATAGGGAATAGTACAGAGTAAACAGAAGGGGCCATTCTGGCCGTTCTTCTGGGTCGGCTGCCCGCGATGCAAGGAATTCTCGCTCTCCGTTCTAAATAGTAAATAATAAATAGTAAAAAACAGTAAATCTGCTGGCCGACATTCAGGGTTGGTGGCCCGCGATGCAAAAAATCCAGGTTTCGGAAATTTTCCATAGGGAATAGTACAGAGTAAACAGAAGGGGTGCCATTTTGGCCGTTCTTCTGGGTCGGCTGCCCGCGATGCAAAAAAAAACTCGCTCTCCGTTCTAAAAAGAAAATAGGAAATAGTAAAAAAACAGTAAATCTGCTGGCCGACATTCAGGGTTGGTGGCCCGCGATGCAAAGAATCCAGGTTTCGCGAAATTTTCCATAGGGAATAGTACAGAGTAAATAGAAGGGGGGCCATTCTGGCCGTTCTTCTGGGTCGGCTGCCCGCGATGCAAAAAAATCTCGCTTTCCGTTCTAAATAATAAATAGTAAATAGTAAAAAAAACAGTAAATCTGCTGGCCGACATTCAGGGTTGGTGGCCCGCGATGCAAAAATCCAGGTTTCGCGAAATTTTCCATAGGGAATAGTACAGAGTAAATAGAAGGGGGCCACTCAGGCCGTGAATAGTACAGAGTAAATAGAAGCGGGCCATTCTGGCCGTTCTTCTGGGTCGGCTGCCCGCGATGCAAGGAATTCTCGCTCTCCGTTCTAAATAGTAAATAGTAAATAGTAAAAAACAGTAAATCTGCTGGCCGACATTCAGGGTTGGTGGCCCGCGATGCAAAAAATCCAGGTTTCGGGAAATTTTCCATAGGGAATAGTACAGAGTAAACAGAAGGGGTGCCATTTTGGCCGTTCTTCTGGGTCGGCTGCCCGCGATGCAAAAAAAAACTCGCTCTCCGTTCTAAAAAGAAAATAGTAAATAGTAAAAAAACAGTAAATCTGCTGGCCGACATTCAGGGTTGGTGGCCGGCGATGCAAAAAATCCAGGTTTCGGGAATAGTAAATCGTAAATAGTACCAAACAGTAAATCTGCTTGTATTTTCATCTCGGGCCGCTAACCCTGCATGTCGGCCAACTGTTTTGCATGTCGGCCCGACGGCTGGCGACGCAAGACAGCTCTTGCATCTCGGGCAGCTTTTCCTGCATGTCGGCCAGCCAGTTCCCTTGGGGCCCTAGACTCAGGAATTCATTGACCTCACTACACCCCTAAATCCCAATTACAGTACATGCCTCAGCCCCTAAGCCGCCTAGTCCTAAACCAAGAAAGCCCAGGAGATGGCATTGGGGCGGAAGCATTGTCAAACCGCTGCCGCATGCGAGGCTCACGTCACAGAAGGATTGCCCTTGGGCATGCATTGGGGTTTAGGGTTTTGAGGTTCTGTTGTGCCTTTGGGTCGGCTGTGGTGGCGGCTCTTCGGGATCGTGTTTCGGATGGAAGTCACGGGGGCCTCGAACCTCGAAGTCTAGACGCAAGGGGTGAGCCCACTGCATCATCGTTTCTGCTGGGGCGCCAGTAGGTTGAAAAGGTGCAGGCTTGAAGGTTGTGGGATGTTGGGGTTTGGGGTTTGGAACCTTGCTTTAAAGGATCCGGGCACTTAGTATGGTTATCACACGGGTAACTATGCGTTCAGCTACTTGTTACTTCAATTAAGGTACTTGTAACTTACAACTTATAGCTTATAGCGCATGACTTACAGCCTGTACCCATGCTTAAGACGAACCCTGAACGTGCAAGCACACTTCTTGTGGCATTTGGTTTAGGAACTTTGACCCAGGGTCACGGGTGAAGTAACCCAGTAAGCACACACAGGTCGAAAACGAGTGTTGCGATTTTCATGTGTGGAACAGTGATCACGCGCATCTTACATTATTTCTGCATCGGTGTGTTGCTGTTCTGCTGTGGTTGACGATAAACTTCACTCCAGAAGGCCATTCAATGTTGCAGTGCCTGCTTGTGCTTCCATCAAGCTTTCCGGCACAGCTTGTGCCATCTATTCTAGTTAGTTCTCCACGCCTTTCCCAGGCTCTAAGTCCGAAGCCGCGTACTTGTGTGCTCAAGCCTATGCCCCAAACCACAGCCCTGGAACCCTGACCCCAGTTTCCCTTGAGCCTAAACCGGATACCGTCGTGCCCTCAGCCCTGGGCCCTAAGCACGCTGCCCTAAACCCTGAACCGTGAACTATCGAAGATGGTCGTACGAGAGTGGCAAGGTTTCTAAACAAAGGGAGAGGCTTTCAGGGTTTTGGGGTACGTACAGGTTAGTTCTGTGTTCAGGGTCTTAGGGTTTCGCGTTTTAGGGTTCAAGGTGCTGCGTCTTGCCTGAGCCATGTTGATGGTTGTTTGGATTCTGATGCAAAACGGTTTAGGGTTAAGGACGCATCAGGGTTGTAGTTGTACAGGCCTTGAAGGTTGAGGTTTGAGAGCGTTGGGGGTTTTAGGATTGAAGGGCCTGGGTTTTTTTCGAAGCATCTGCCACTCAGGATCTTAAACCCTAGCCTACACCCCAAAACCTGTTTCTAAGGTTTCATCGTTCAAAAGGTATTTTGGCTCTTGGCTCGGAACCCCAAATCCTCGACCCTGCACCTTGTCTGTGCGCCTCCGAGACACCTGCTTTCACATGGACACGGCAAACTCCAACATCAAGATGCACGAGTGCCACGATGGGAGCTCGGGTTGCTGGAACTTCGGGAATCATCGGGAATCGGGTCTAGTCCTCGATTTGTCTAAGCCCTAGTGGCTAGTGTTAGAGTCATTTTAGAGTCTGTTTTTTGGAGACTCGTTGTTCGAAGGCTTGCTGCCGCTTAGGTGTTGGTTGGTGGGTGTCGGTGGGTATTTGTGGGTGTTGGCGGGTGTCGGTGGGTGTCGGTGGTTGTTGGTGGGCGTCGGTGGGTGTCGGCGGGTGTCGGTGGGTGTTGGTGGGTGTTGGTGGGTGTTGGTGGGCGTTGGCGGGTGTTGGCGGGTGTTAGGGGGTGGTGGGCGTTGTTGGGTGTTGTTGGGTGTTGTTGTGTGTTGTGTGTTTTGTCGTGTGCGTGTGTAGTTTGCGGTTTGGTGTTTGATGTTTAGTCTTTGTTGTTTGTTGTTTTGCTGTTTTAGTGTTTGCTTGTTTGTTGTTGGTTGGTGCTTGGTGCTTGGTGGTTGTTGGGTGGTGGATGTTGGCTGTTGGGTGGTTGTTGTTCGGTGGTTGTTGTTCGGTGGGTGCTGTTGGCTGGCTGTTGTTGGGTGGCATTGTTGGGTGGTTGTTGTTGGGTTGGTTGTTTGTCGCTTGTTGTTGGTTCTCGTGGTTGGTTGTTGGTTGTTTGTTGTTGGTTGTTTGTTGTTGGTTGTTGGTTGCTGGTTGCTGGTGATTGGTTGTCATTGTTGGTTGTTGGTTGTTGGTTGTTGGTTGTTGGTTGTTGGTTGTTGGTTGTTGGTTGTTGGTTGTTGGTTGTTGGTTGTTGGTTGTTGGTTGTTGGTTGTTGGTTGTTGGTTGGTGTGGTTGGTGTGGTTGGAGTGGTTGGAGTGGTTGGTGTGGTTGGGGTGGTTGGGGTGGTTAGTGTGGTTTCTGTGGTTGGTGTGGTTGTTGAACAACAGCAAGCACCAGCAAACAACACCAACCAACAGCAACCATCAGCAAACAGCAGCAAACCACAGCAAACAGCAGCAAACCACAGCAAACAGCAGCAAACCACAGCAGCCAGCAAACCGCAGCAAACAACAGCAACCAGCAGCAAACAACAGCAAACGACAGCAAACAAGAACAAACAACAGCAACCACCAGCAAACAGCAGCAAAATCCGAACCACAGCAAACCTCAGCAAACAACAGCAATTAGCAGCAAACAACAGCAACAACAGCAACACCACCACCACCACCACCACCACCACCACCACCACCACCACCACCACCAACCACAACAATAACAGCAGCAACAACAACAACCACAACCACAACAACAACAACAACAACACCAACAACAACACCAACACCAACACCAACACCAACAGCAACAACAACCAACAACCAACAACCAGCAAGCAGCAAGCAGCAAGCAGCAAGCAGCAAAGCAACAAAGCAACAAAGCAACCAGCAACAAAGCAACCAACAACAACCAACCAACAACAAACAACCAACAACAAACAACCAACAACAAGCAACCAACAACAAGCAACCAACAACAAGCAACCAACAACAAGCAACCAACCACAAGCAACCAACAACAAGCAACCAACAACAAGCAACCAACAACAAGCAACCAACAACAAACAACCAACAACAAGCAACCAACAACAAGCAACCAACAACAAGCAACCAACAACAAGCAACCAACAACAAGCAACCAACAACAAGCAACCAACAACAAGCAACCAACAACAAGCAACCAACAACAAGCAACCAACAACAAGCAACCAACAACAAGCAACCAACAACAAGCAAACAACAACAAGCAAACAACAACAAGCAAACAACAACAAGCAAACAACAACAAGCAAACAACAACAAGCAAACAACAACAAGCAAACAACAACAAGCAAACAACAGCAAGCAAACAACAGCAAGCAAACAACAACAAGCAAACAACAACAAGCAAACAACAACACTCAAACAACAATACGCAAACAACAACAAGCAAACAACAACAAGCAAACAACAACAAACAAACAAACAAACAACAACAAACAAACAACAACAAACAAACAACAACAGACAAACAAACAACAACAAACAAACAACAACAAACAACCAACAACAAAGATCCCAACAACAAACAACAAACAACCAACAACAAATAACCAACAACAAACAACAAACAACAAACAACAAACAACAACCAACAACAAACAACCAACAGCAAACAACCAACAGCAAACAACCAACAGCAAGCAACCAACAACAAGCAACCAACAACAAACCACCCAACAACAAACAACCAACAACAAACAACCAACAACAAACAACCAACAACCAACAACCAACAACACACAACCAACAACACACAACCAACAACACGCAACCAACAACAAGCAACCAACAACACACAACCAACAACACACAACCAACAACAGACAGCCAACAACAGCCAACCAACAACAACAAACAAACAACAACAAACAACCAACAACAAGCAACCAAAAACAAACAACCAACAACAAGCAACCAACAACAAACAACCAACAACAAACAACCAACAACAAACAACCAACAGCAGACAACCAACAAGAGACAACCAACAACAGACAACCAACAACAGACAACCAACAACCAACAATAGACAACCAACAATAGACAACCAACAACCCACCAACAACCAACTAACAACCAACAACCAACCAACATCCAACCAACAAACCAACAAACCAACCAACAAACAACACACAACAACCAACCAACAACCAACAAACAACAACCAACAAACAACAACCAACAAACAACAACCAAACAACAACCAACAAACAACAACCAACAAACAACAACCAACAAACAACAACCAACAAACAACAACCAAACAACAACCAACAAACAACAACCAACAAACAACAACCAACAACCAACAAACAACAACCAACAAACAACAACCAGCAAACAACAAACAACAACCAACAAGCAAACAGCACCAAGCAACACGCAACAATCAACAGGCAACACGCAACAGGCAACAAGCAACAAGCAACACGCAACAAACAACCAACAACCAACAACCAACAACGAACAAGCAACAAGCAACAAGCAACCAACAACCAACAACGAACAACCGACAACCAACAACCAACAGCCAACAGCCAACAACCAACAACCAACAACCAACAGCACACAACCGACAACACACAACCGACAACACACAACCGACAACAGACAACGGACAACAGACAACCGACATCAGACAGCCAACAACAGACAACCAACAACAGACAACCAACAACAGACAACCAACAACAGACAACCAACAACAGACAACCAACAACAGACAACCAACAAGAGACAACCAACAAGAGACAACCAACAACAGACAACCAACAACAGACAACCAACAACGGACATCCAACAACAGACAACCAACAACAAACAACAACAGACAACCAACAACCAACAACCCACCAACAACCAACAACCAACAGCCAACCAACAACCAACAACCAACCAATCAACAAACAACAGCCAACAAACAGCAACCAACAAACAACACACTTTCAAACAACAAGCATCAAACAACAAACGACAAACAACAAACAGCAAACAGCCAACAGCCAGCAGCAAACAGCAAACAGCAAACAGCCAACAGCAAACAGCAAACAACAAACAACAAACACCAGCAGTTTGTCCTGTGGCCGTGGCCGTGGCTGTGGCTGTTGTTGCTGCTGTTGTTGCTGTTGTTGTTGCTGTTGTTAGATCACGGCGAGCAGTGCCTGGGCATACCTTTCAAGATGCTATAGCCAAGCAGACATCACCTGTATGCTTTAGTCACGGCTCCTGCGTGGAACAGGTTCATCACAGCCAAACTACGAGGCAACCTGGCAGGGCATGCGCTACTACCCGGAGGCCTACAGGCTGCAGGATGAGCACCAGTTGGATTTGGCATTTTTCGACTTTCAGGCCTTTCGCAGAGCCTCCCAACTCTTCAGGGTTCAGCAGATCATGAAGAACACTCTTTCAACAGAGGATGCTCTTACACTGACACCTTCCAGCAGCTGGCGGATCCTCCTTCAGGATCAGAAGCTGCGGGGCTTAACTTATGACCGCTATGTCGAAGTTTTGAACACCATGGTTCCCACCTAGAGAGAGGCACTGCGCGAAAAACCCTGTTTGATTACAGAGCCTGGCTCTTACGGGAGCTCACAGTCGACGACCTCCACTGGCTCCAACAGCTCCTGGCGAACCATCGGGTTCCACGATGGGAGATCATTCAGACCACGGAGAACTCACTGCTCAGGCAAGTCAATCAAAAGTTCGGCACATCGCTGCAAGCCACTCGCAACGTTTACGCAGAAGGATGCTTTATGACCAATTTGGCCCTACGATTCTTCCATGTCACCAATCCGCTCCACGAGGATTCGTACGAAGACTACAAACCGTTTGCAGTGGCATACAAGATGCTCTCTTTTCTTCACCAGAAGCAGGTCCGAGCGCATCTGCAAGTGAGGGAGACAGCGCTTCGCAACAGAACTTGACCTGTACTGCCCAAGGTCGCAGATGTGCGAGTGAGGTCGCCTCCTACACTCATGCATCACCTGAGAATTCGCAAAGTTTCACCCCGCTTATGTGAAGCTGCTATTTCCCCTGTCTTTCATCATTGCTACTGAGCATTCCAGCCACAAAAGTCTTCCTGCCAACGGCCCTTTTGTACTACTGCCCACAGCGTCTGCTGCTCATCCGAGGTCAGACAATTCTCTTCAGACTCAGCCCTGGTCGGGAGCTCGCGATACTGTCCCAGAAAGGCTTCTACAGTCGCCTGCACAGCAAACAGGCTCACAAGTGAGGCGCTGCAACTGGCACAGCTGCTCTCGAAGATAGGTTTCTCACCCTCGATGCCCGCCAAGGTGCGGGACGTACCCCGCACATGCATCCGAAGTTAAATGAAAATGCTGTTGTTACTGTTGTTGTCGTTGCTGTTGCTGTTGCTGTTGCTGCTGTTGCTGTGTGCGTAGGTTTTGTTTGTTTGTTTGTTTGCTGGCTTGCTTGCCAGTTGAGTTGTCGGTTCTTGATGGCTGTTGCCTTTCTTTGCTGTGGCCATTCCAGATGTCTGCGGTTGGTACTGGCAATCTGGAGCAGTTGTAGTATGGCTTCGGTTGAGGTTTCCCTAGATGCTAGCTCGACATAGCCCTGATTGATCCCGAAACGTACAGACCTCTCGTGAGAGAAATGCGCAATTTCAAGAGTGCCTCAACGCCCTGTGAGTTGTAAGTGAGTAGCCTTTCGGCAGTCTACATGAATACTGCACGCTCACAGAGCACGCTTGCGTTTGGCACACGCCTTGAACCCTGAACCTTTTCCCCGTCAACGCGTGCGAAACGGAGAACAACACCCTTCTTAACCCTGAATCCGGAACTCTTAGCCCTCCAACCCGCTAGGAGCAATCAGATATTCTATTTTGACGGTGAGCTGCTGAAGACCAGCTACAATGGCAAATGCCTAGATGCCACCTGGCTCGGCTTGAGGCCTCGGACTCTGGGGAGGGTTGCTAGGGCTTTGACGTCTTTTTCGCTTGAACGTTCACCCTAAACACTTTGGCTAGGGTTCAGGATCCGATCTGGGTGGAGTTAGGGTCCACGATCGGATCTACGGTTTACCCCAAGCCAAGGCATGCCAAGGCAATGATACTAATCATCGTGGTCGTCGTGGTCCTCGCCGTTGTGTAGGAGTAGGAGTCGGAGTAGCTAGTAGCTAGTAGCTCGTAGCTCGTAGCTCGTAGCTCGTAGCTCGTAGCTCATAGCTCGTAGCTCGTAGCTCGTAGCTAGTAGCTAGTAAGTAGTAGTAGTAGTAGTAGTAGTAGTAGTAGTAGTAGTAGTAGTAGTAGTAGTAGTAGTAGTAGTAGTAGTAGTAGTAGTAGTAGTGTAGTAGTGTAGTAGTAGTAGTAGTAGTAGTAGTAGTAGTAGTAGTAGTAGTAGTAGTAGTAGTAGTAGTAGTAGTGTAGTAGTAGTAGTAGTAGTAGTAGTAGTAGTAGTAGTAGTAGTAGTAGTAGTAGTAGTAGTAGTAGTAGTAGTAGTAGTAGTAGTAGTAGTAGTAGTAGTAGTAGTAGTAGTAGTAGTAGTAGTAGTAGTAGTAGTAGTAGTAGGTAGTAGTAGCAGTAGTAGTAGTAGTAGTAGTAGTAGTAGTAGTAGTAGTAGTAGTAGTAGTAGTAGTAGTAGTAGTAGTAGTAGTAGTAGTAGTAGTAGTAGTAGTAGTAGTAGTAGTTGTAGTAGTAGTAGTAGTAGTAGTAGTAGTAGTAGTAGTAGTAGTGGTGGTGGTAGTAGTAGTAGTAGTAGTAGTAGTAGTAGTAGTGGTAGTGGTAGTGGTAGTAGTAGTAGTAGTAGTAGTAGTAGTAGTAGTAGTAGTAGTAGTAGTAGTAGTAGTAGTAGTAGTAGTAGTAGTAGTAGTAGTAGTAGTAGTAGTAGTAGTAGTAGTAGTAGTAGTACTAGTAGTAGTAGGAGTAGTAGTACTAGTAGTAGAAGTAGTAGTAGTAGGAGTAGTAGTAGTAGTAGTAGTAGAAGAAGAGTAGTAGTA